>VBSM01002153.1:5245437-5275868 GCA_008086735.1 Cheirogaleus medius | reverse complement strand
TGAGCCACCACGCCCGGCCTGCTCTCAGCTCTTAACCCTGTCGTTCCTTGCGGCATGAACGTCTCCAACATTGCTACTTATTTCAGCCAGAGAGAAGGGTCTCTAGTGAGTCTGTTAGCAAGATGAAGTCTTGTGTACGGGAACATAGTCGCGGAAGGGACAGCTCATCACTTTCACTATTCTGTTGGTTAGAAGCAAGTCATGGGTCTTGTCCATATTCAAGGAGAGGTGATCACACAAGGGTGTGAATGCCAGCAGGTAGGGAGTCATTAGAGGTCACCTTGGAGTCTGTCACCATACCTCCCTATCCTACTGCCACAGGTTGACCGAGTCAGGTGTGCTTAACCTGAGCTGCTGAAAGAGAAAGGAGGGAGGGAGGGAGGGAGGGAGGGAAGAAGGAAAGAGGGAAGGACCCCTATGTATGGGGGTACTTTGGAAAAATAAGAAAGCAGTAGTCCTGTTTTTTTTTTTCTTATTATTTATTTATTTTTGTAGAATGCCGTCAAAGAAGAAAGGAAGTTCTTTTCTTGGCCAAGTCTACTTTTGATTCTACATTGTAACACATAAGATATAAGTTTTAGGTCTCCAAGCCAATCTGGTAGGATTCTCTGAGTTCAGGGGTGCTAATGTGTACCTTTAGAACAGAGCGATTATCGTTATGATTTCTACATAGTTTGCATGGTCTGGGAAACTGTCTACCAATCCATGTTTTTGAATAACTGGTTTTCCCATGAAACATAGGATTTTTGACCAACAACCACTTTCTGCATGCCCAACCTGCATAGGTTTGATCAGAAGTTCTGATGAGCAATTATTAATAGAATGCAGCATCTCCTAAATGTCCAGTGAATTAGCATGGGTGGGTGTTTTTCTTTTTGGGTGCATGAGTGAGTAGAATAAATTAGGGGGGAGACAGGGAGGAAAGGTAAAGGCACGAATGGAGGGAGGCTCTTAGCCAGCATTCTCATGCATAGCTGATGCAATTTAGGGTTTCTCAATCTTGGCACCATTGAAATTTGGGGCCAGATCATTCTTGTGTGCGGGAGGAAGTCCTGTGCGCTGTAGGGTGGTTAGCAGCTTCCATAGCTTCTACCCACTACATGCCGGGGCGCCCCCTCATCCCACCCTTCTCCAGACACTGCCCGATGTTCCCTGGAGAGGAGAACAAAACCTCCCCGCGCTGAGAAACACTGATAGAATTCTAGCGCAAAATAAAACTGCATCGATTTTATTAGGTGGTTTGAGTTGTTTTACATAGGTCAATATGCAATTCTTTAGACTTTTACAAATGCCAGAAATGTTTCATGGAATTCCGCCCTCTTGCCAGGAATCAGAATATGGGCTTTTTGTTTGTTTGAGTTGTGCTCTATTGCCCAGGCTAGAGTGCGGTGGTGTCATCATAGCTCACTGCAACCTCCAGCTCCTGGGCTCAAGCGATCCTCTTGCTTCAGCCTCCTGAATGGCTGAGACTATAGACCCATCACCATGCCCGACTAATTTTTTTTTATTTTGAATAGAGACGGGGTCTCACTCTTGCTCAGGTTGGTCTCAAACTCCTGGCCTCAAGTGATCCTCCCTCCTTGGCCTCCCAGAGTGCTAGGATTACAGGCGTGAGCCATTGCACCTGCAAGAAAAGAAAGGATGGATGGATGGAAGGAAGGAAGGAAGGGAGGGAGAGAAGGAGGGAAAAGAAAAGAAAAGAAAGAAAAGAAGAAAGAAAGAAGAAAGAAAGAAGGAAGGAAGGAAGGAAGGAAGGAAGGAAGGAAGGAAGAAAAAGAAAGAAAGAATGAACATGGGCTTTGAAGCTTTGGAGGTGGATATTCTGGTGTAATCTGGTGCTGCTGCTTTAAAAATTGCTTCTGCTCTGGTTTCCTTATTTGAAAAATGGGGATGATAACTCCGTAACAACTCATCTAGCTGTTGTGAGTTCACATAATATATGCAAAATGCTTAGCATGGGGGTCATGTGCAAAAAATGATGCACCATGTGTTAGTTATTCTTCCTGCCCTTAGTATACTTAGACCTAGAGGCCATCTTAGGTTGGCCATTGTCTTTCTTTATCACCTCTTGATTTATGATCTTGTTGGGGTGGAGCGAACAGAGGAGTTGTGCTGTGGGCCCAGCTACCTTGCTCAGGTGGAGACGACTGGGAGGTATTGGGACACAGGAGAGGCCAGCTTCAATGAGGGGAGGAGGCATGGTTGGGGGGTGGTCACAGCAGACATTCAGATGCCCTCTATCATGGGGTGTATTTCTCTGTGATTACATTTCTAAGATCTCTTTCTTTTCCTCCTAAGATATCTTGCTTTCCGCTGGCTGCAAACTAGTTCTTATGGTCTCTTTGATAGTAGGTATTTCCATGCATTAACCCATAATGCAGTATATATGTATATATATATATACACACACATATTTTATTATGGTAAAATAACATAAAATTTGCCATTTTAACTATTTTGAAGCATACAGTTCTGTGGCACTAAGTCCATTCACATTGTTGTGCAACCATCACTACCAACCGTCTACAGGACTTTTTCATCTCCCCAAACTGAAACTCTAATCAAACACTCACTCTCTATCCCCCCTTCATCCAGGCCCTGGAAACCACTATTCTACTTTCTTTCTCCCCATGACTTTGACTACTCTAGGAACCTCATATAAATGCATATAACACTTGTCCTTTTGGGACTGGTTTCACTAGCCCAATGTCTTCAAGTTTCCTCCATGTTGCAGCATGTATCAAAATTTCCTTCTTTTTTAAGGATGAGTAACATTCCCTCGCATGTATATCCCACATTTTGTTTGTTCATTCGTCTGCCGACGGACGCTTGGGGCGCTCGCACCCTTTGGCTGTTGTGAATAATGCTGCTATGCACATGGGTGTACAAATATCTGTTTGAGTTGCTGTTTTCGTTTCTTTTGGGTATATCCGCAGAAATGAAACTGATAAACTACATGCTGGTTTAATTTTTTTGGAGGAACTTCCACACTGTTTTCTATACTGGCTGCACCATTTTACATTCCCACCCACAGTGCACAAGGCTTCCAGTGTCTCCACATCCTCGCCAGCACTTGTTTTCTTCTTCTTTTGTTAAATAGTCATCCTCATGAGTGTGAAGTGGTGTCTCATTGTGGTTTTGAGTTGTGTTTCCCTAATGATTAGTGATGTTGAGCATCTTTTCCTATGTGCATTTATATTTTAATAAAGAATTTTGTGAGCCTCTGAAAACTTTCTAGTGCATGGGTTGCATTTGACAGTGGAATTTCAGGCAGCTCTAAGAGGTGCTATTCGGCATGGGACCTCCCTAGTTCCGAATACCCTAGTGTTCAGACGCGTGTACGGTGCCTGTTTAACGCCTGTGTGAGGTCATTCCCAGATGCTCTCAGCTAGGCTCTGAAAATTCCCTGGTTTCAGCTCTGCTCGTTCATCTTTGTTATCAAGTGATATCCCGCCTACAAAGTCTGCTGAGGGAAGCACAGCCAGCTGCCATCTCTTTAATATTTAGAAATCTGCCTTAATAAATCCCAGCTCTTCCTGTGTGTTGCTATCTGTATTCGTGGTCTCCAGTTTTCTGGGAATTCAGTAGGATGGTGTCTTATCTTTTAGCTTGTCAGAAACAGGCGCGAGGACAATCAAATGTTCATCTATTCACATCTGGTGTTCTGCGGGGAACAGCGTTTAGACCCCCACTGTGTTTAACTGTATAAATGGTTTCTATCTATCATGTAAATCGGAATTGCTTACGTGCAGAGCAAACCGCACCAGATAGAGATCCACACAGGGTCTGTGCTGCGGAGGGGACTACCCAGCCTTCTGTGAACATTGGGAATGGCAGAATTCTCACTGTAGTCTTTTCTTACATTTTCCATGCTGATTCCTAGTTGAAGTTTAGCTTTTAATCATTGCACTTTGTGTGCATGTGTGTGTGTGTGTGCATGCTTGTGTGCATACATTCGTATGTATATGTATCTTTGGGCGTGTGCATGTCTGCATATTGTATTTCTCACCATGCCGATCTGTATTTGCATTTGCCTATATCTGTGTACACCTTCTTTCCTGCATGTCTTTATGTGCTTCTCTGTGGATGTATTTTTACACGGTCTTTTCGTGTCTGCATGTCTGTCAGTGTTTATGTGTGATGTCTCTCTGTGCCCGCATAGGTCTGTGTGTCTCTGTGTGTGTGCCTAGGATTGGCTTATCTGACCGGGTATGTGGGTTTTGTGTGTGTGTGTGTGTGTGTGTGTGCATGCGCCTACCTTGCAAATGCTTTTCTTTTCCACGTCACCCCTCCTTCTGTGGATGGAACCAGATCATCCATTTTCAAGCGTGGGGAGAATTACTGGCTTGGACCATTATGGCAAGAGGCAGCCATCCTTGTGATGTGTCTGAGGCGTGGCTTGCAGGGCCTCTGGGCTGCCCCCACCCTCAGCTCTGTGCAGCCGTGTGCTGAAAACACTCTAATGGGGCAAAATTACCTGGTTGAAATCAATGCCTCCTTTCCCTCTGCTGCTAACATAGGCCTGCCCACCAGCACCTCCACAACGGCATTCACTAGTCCCCATGAAGGAGGGTGCTTAGAGCTGGTGGCGCTAACACAACTCATTCTCCTGCCAGCTGCAGGCAGCTTCCTGCCCTGAATTTTCCTTGTGTTCAGGATAAGCAGCACTATTGGTTCTTTTAACCAAGTTCCTATCTTTTCTTTAACCAATTTGGCCCCTGCTGGACTTCAGTTTACCCCTCGATCTCCTAAGGAGGGCTCGATTCTTCTACCTTGTCTTGTTATCGAGAGTCAAGAGGATGGTGACAGCATTCATCATTATCATCGCCATCATCATCAATCTACCACTTAGGTTTACACGGCACTTTCCAAAGTACAAATGCCCTAAGGCTTTGCACATGCCACCTCTTCCAGCCACACATTAAACCCATGACACAAGTAAAATTATTTCTATTTTTCCAGCAGCCGCTGATACCGACTGAACGGTCACAACAAGTCAATCATGGTGCTAAAGCCCTTCTGCATGAATTAAACTGCTTACTATTCACTACAACCCTAGGAAGTAGATATTATTATTATTATCTTCATTTAACAGACAGAGAAAGAACAAGAGAGGTTAAGTAATTTATCTGAGGTCACAGAGCCAGGAAGTGGCAGAGCTGGGAAAAGAAAACAGGCATTTTGGATGCAGAGCCTGTGTCCTTAACCTCCATGGAGTGGAGAGACTGTGACCCGGCCCATCTGCTGAGCTGTGTCAGGATGTCTGGGCCCCTTGACTGTCCTGGACCAGCGGTGGTGACGAGGATCTTACAGCTCTGAATAGTGCTGAGGCTGCTGGCCCAGCAAAACGCGCTCTTCCCAGCTGCTTCCCTGTTCTTCCAAATTGACTTTGTTTACCCGTAAACACACACACACACACACGTTCTGCCAGAGGTTCAGAGAATATTGGTGTTTGGCCGGGAGGGAGGAGAATGGGGAGATGTTGGTCAAAGGACGCAAAATTTCACTTGGACAAGAGGAGTAAGTTTGAGAGCTCTATGACATCCTGGTGACTATAGCTCATAGCAGTGTATCGTACACTTGAAAATTGCTAAGGGTAGATTTTCAGTGTTCTTGCCACAAAAAAAGATCAGCATTTGAGGTAATACATATGCTAAATAGCTTGACTTAGCCATTCCACACTGTCCATATTTCAAAACAGCATGTTGTACGTTACACACATATATAATTTTTACTTGCCAATTAAAAGATGATAATTAAGAAAAGAATATCCGTGTCATCTTTGACTCCCTTCATTTCCCCATGCCTCCCATCTGATGTCTTATTGAATCCTGCCAAATTCAAAATCCTTGTCTTGAAAGTGTATCCAGAATCCAACACCTTCTCTCCACCCCGTGGCCACCAGCCTGCTACAGACCATCCACTGCCCTCTCTCTTCTGGGTTTGCAGCAGCCTCCTGTCTGGACCCCTTGCTTTGCAGTGGCCTGTGTCATCGGTTCTCCACACAGCAGCCGGAGTCACCACTTGTGGTCACCCTGACCATGCCATTTCTCTCCTGCAAACCCGCAGTGGCTTCCGTTTCCCTCACAGGAAAAGCCAAACTCCTTCCTGCAAGACCCAAATGAAATGACCAACTGTCACTTCTTTGGCCACCGCTCTCTCCCTTGCTCACTCTGGCCACCCGGATTTTACTCATCCTCAAACATGCCTGAAACACAAACACGCCACGGTGCCAGGTCTTCCCCCTGCGCCTTCCTGGCCAGCTCCCTCCTCACTTCCTTACACTATGGTAACCCTCTCAGTTAAGCCTTCTGTCCCTCCCTCAGTCCCTTCCTAAGATTTCAGCCACTCTTCACTCATTCATAGCCCAATACTTTTCTCTATTTTCTTTCTCCTTAATGCTTGTGCATGTCAAAAGATTTAACGAACAGCATGAGGACATTAGTTAATAACAGTGCATTGGATTGAGGATTTTTGCTAAATGAGCAGATTGTAGCTGCTCTTGCCACAGATGGGAAAAAAGGGTAACTATGAGACAGGGAATATACTAACTTGTTTCACTATAGTAACCATTTTACTATATATATATGTATCTTGTAGCATCATGTGGTATACCTTAAATATATACAATAAAATTTATTTTAAAACATACTATATATTTATTTACTTATCTTGTTTATTTTCTATCTTTCTGCTAGCAGGGGCACACGGATTGTCATGTATTGATTACTGCTATGCACTTGGCGCATAGTGGGCACTTAGTTTATATCTGCTGAATGACAGCTATATGACAGCACATGCATGTAATATAAAATTCAAAAGGTATAGGAGGGAAATTGTTCTTTTTTCCTACTATCCTTGGGCCATGCATATCCACTCCCACAAGGCAACTGCTATTCCTGTTTCCTTCCAGAGATGGTCTGTATCAACAAACGTGTGTGTGTGTGTGGGTGTGTGTGTGTATCTGTATCTATATTACACCTACATTTACCTATATCTGTAGGAGCATCCTACACAGACTGTTTTTCACCTTTCTTTCTTTACTTAGTATCTTGGCAATTCTGTTACATTGGAGCATGAAGAATAGCTTTGATCTTTTAAATATCTGCCTATTATGTAATTATACGAGCATGCAGATATTGTTGTACCAGTCCCGAGCTGATGGACTTTTGGGCAGTTCCCAATAGTTTGCTCTTGCAGACGTGACGGTAATGAATAACACAGTGCTTGCATCATTTCTCACAAAGGCAGGCATGTCTCTGGGATGGATTCCTAGAAGTGAAATTGTGCTGGCTGACTTAAAAAAAAAAAATCAATGTTTGGCAAGTTCAGTTTTCTCCAGAGGGGTATTCATGACAATGCTGATCTGGAGGGTTGCAGTGCTACTGTGTGTCATTATGTCAAAATTAAAAATTGACTCGTTATCCGGTTAATGGGGACTTGCGATGACTCTTAAATGGGAAGCTCTCCCCTCCTACCCCTGCTGCCTGCCTTGAGAAGGTGCTGTGAGTCTCAGAGGCTGTACATGGCAGAGCGTTTCATGGGATAATTTTCTGTTAACAACAGCATACGACCTAATTTTCTTTAAAAGCAGCCCGAAGGTCAGGTCTTCTTCAGTGTAAGCATCTCTGGCTTTGCCTTTGCCTACTGTCTCACCAGAGGGTATTTTCCCTCTTTTTGTGCAGATGCCTTTGGAGGTGAGGTGTGGTTAGAAGGGTTGCTTTCTCCAGCAAAAGACTCAGGAGGGAAAGGAGGACACTTAGAAGGTTAGTCATACTTAAGCATTGTGGGAAGTTCTGGACACTACAGTTTTCCTTTCTGCAAAATGGGGATAATAATATCTACTCCTCATGAGACTGTTGCGGGGATTTCATTAGCTCATGCATCCATTAATTAAAAAAATATTTACTAGACCCCACCCTTGTGTGAGGCTATCCTAGGCTCCGGGAATGCAGACCTGAACAAAATTCACAAAATTCCTTGACCTTATGGATATCATCAGCATGTGAAGTGCTTTGCATTGTGCCTGCCGTGTGATGGGGGCTCTGTGCATGGGGGCTTCTGGCATTTATCATCCCCAGAGGGTGGAAAGGGACACGTTCTGTTCGAGAGAGTTGGGGAAGAGGAGTAGGTGTTTGAGTTTGCCTTGAAGGATGAGGGCATAGCTTTTCAGGAAGGGAAGGGTTTCTTGTGGGGAACTTTCTGGCATAGGGGAAAACCTGGGAAGAAGCACAGAGGTGAAAGAACACTAGGGTGTTTGGAACACTGAAGACTCTGGGCCACACGCACAGCAGGTAACCCTCCCCACACTCATGTCACGCTAGCGCCGGGACTCTGGTTTCCCCCTCGCCACGAGGAACGACTGACTCCATGGCGCTCAGCCTGTTTTCCTGTTTCCCAGTCAACACTCTCAGTTCTTTCCCTGCTCTGGCTGCAGCCTGAGCCGTCCCGACCCCTCACTCCCCATGTCCTCCTGAGCTTCATCCCGAGTAATACCCCACGTACTCCCTCCGTCCCTTAGCTCTCTGTGACCTGGGTATTTTAGCAAAATCGTCCATGATAGGGCATCTTTTGCTCATGTGTGTTCTTTGTCTGTTTCCTTATGGTTTTTAATCATTCTCTTTCAACTTGATAAATGAGTCTTGGCTTCTCACAACTTTCCTGAAGACCCAGGGTAAAAAAAACCTCCTTTCTGGTAGCTATATAGCAGTTGTGAGGGAAAAATGAGCCTCCTCGATAGTCAATAAATCACTTTGTCACCTTAATCTTTTATTGATCTCAATAAAAGTTGTATTTTGTTTCTTAACAAAAATCCACCGGGGAAGACATCCCGTACAGGTGGGGGCACGTTGAAAGTAGTGGTCAAGCCATCACCTCGTATCGTTATTTATGGGAGAGCAATGGATTTGAGGGGGCTGGGGTGGGGGGCTGAAGACGAAGAAACCATTCTTGTAAGTGATGCATCGTATTTTAAAAGACACACTTGACTCCAGGTAGCCCACTCACAGGCAAGGCTCCGAAGCTGTATTTTATGCAGGCCTTTATAAACAGGTCATAAACATCCCGCGTCTCCAGGCCGGGAAAGCAAAGGTTCTTTCCTGCTTGCAAGTAATGCATCTATGCGGTCAGTTAAATTTAGAATATGGCAATCATCGTACTCGGAGCTGGCTGGATCTCTAGAGGAGGATTATCAAAACGAGTAACTCGTGGAAGAATGAGGCACATTTCATCAAGGCTTGGAATCAAGCTTTCGTTAAGGTTTGGAATAAATATATTTCCCCCTTGGTGCAGAGGTAAAGAAATACTAATGAAAAATGGTCTTCAGTGTTAATGTTTGTGTCTTGCTTATATTCCTCCAGGGCATGAGTAAAAGGTGGTTTGGTGATTTGGGCTTAAAAAAAAAAAAAAGTAAAACAGAGCAGTGCATACACATAATACTTTTCTCTCTTATCTATTTTTTTTTTCTGTAAGACTCAACTCAATTTTTCTCTGGATCAGGGCTTCGTCCACGGGACATTGGTGTTTTTATTCTTACCAAACATCCTGTGATTTCAAGCTTCTCGCCATTCCACTTTTCTCCATCCCTCTAAAATTTTATGATACTAATTCTCTGAAAAGTAAAACTCTCATTAGTAATTAATATTAGTTTAAGCACTTTCGAATCATCTTTAATATTCAAACCAGGAAGGGAATCTGTTCCGGCATCAACTTGGTCAATCTGAGACATTAGACAGAAACATGTTTCCAAACTAAAGTTTGATCTCCTTTCACCAAATGGACCTCAGATTTCTTGAGTACTAGATGCTCCATGTGACTAGTTTTCAACGTGGATGTTACTGAACTCTGACTATTAAGAGGAAATATTCTCCAGTAGGACCTTCTCAAATACCAAAGGGAAGATTCAACAGGATCCTAGATATGATGCTCTTGTCGGAGAGCATCATCACTTCTCCTCTGCTCTGCTGGAAGTAGGATGGGCCACAGAAACCAACTAGTGTCTGTAGCTTGGGATAGGCCAGAGAGTAGAGAAATGATTCTGGAAGATTTTTGGTTGTCTTTTTTTCCCCCATCCATATGTAGCGATTTATCCACTTGCAGATTGTAGAAAGCCCAGGCCTGTGCACATTTGGAGAAATATAAAGCACTATATAAAACAAAGGGGGTTGTTAGTAAAACAGATGCAGTGTTAATTGCACTTGTGAGCAGCATAAATAAAACAATACATGTACTAGAAACTCTTTCCATGATACTCGGATTTTTACAAAACTAGCTTCTCTGCAAAGGTAAAGGAAAAAAAATAACAGCACAATTACTAGAATTAGATCTTTCTAAAAATTATTTAGATTGATGCTAAGGGAGCCAATGATTTCAATGTCTCATTCATTTTTCTTCATTCAACAAATATTTGCTGAAGGTCTGCTATGGGCCAGACCCGGTGTTCAGTGCTTTTGAGAATTAGGAAGAATATCTATCCTTTGTCTTTGGGGGGGCTATGAGTTTAAATGCCTAAGTAAATACTTAGGGAATTGGTTCTCACTGGGTGGGTGGGAGGCATAAAAGGGAATTTGGCAATATCTAGAGATATTTCTGGTTGTTATAACTGGGAAGGCGTGCTATTGGCATCTTGTAGGTAGAAGCCAACGATGCTGCTAAACATCCTACTATGCACAGGACAGGCCCAACAAGAAGGAATTATTTCACCCAAAATGTTAGTAGTGCCAAGGTTAAGAAGTCCCGTTTCAGAATATTAGGTGATGAGTTGTCTAATAAGGGCACATGAATGTTCCAAAGAAACACAGAAAGAGAGCAATTAAATCAGCTTCATGCATTGGGGAAGTTTTTTTTTTTTTTATGAAGAATGTGACATTTGAGCTCAGCCTTGATAGATTAATAAAAGCTTGCTTGGTATGGAGGAAGAGGAAGGACATTCGTAGCAGAGGGACCAGCGCGTGCAAATGTCCAGTGGCATATAAGAACAAGGTGGATTCAGGGAATGATGACAGCCTTGATAAGGTTGAAGCTCAGTATGTGTTTGGGTGGGGGGAGGGGTGGGAGCAAGACAAGGCCATTGGGATGACGTCGTAAAGGTCTTTCAATGCCATCCTTAGGACGCGGGAACCTTCGCTTAGATCAGGGGCCAGTCAGCCCAAGGATCAAATCAATTACAGCCCGAAGACCAAATCCTGTCTGCTTCCTGAATTTCTGCTGTTTCTGAATGGCCCATTAGCTAAGAATGGCTTTCCTGTCTTTAAATGGTTGAAAAAAAAATCCAAAGAAGAATAATATTTTGTGACATGTGAAAATGATATGCAATTCAAATTTCAGTGTCCATAAATACAATTTACTGGAACACAGTCACACTCATTTGTTTATTTATTGTCTGTGGCAACGTTCGCACTCCAACAGCAGAGCTGAGTCGTTGTGGCAAGAGACCGTATGGTTTGCAAAGCCTAAAATATTTACTATTCGTCCCTTTGCAGAAAAAGTTTGCTGATGCCTGAGTTGGAGGATAGAGACTAATGTGATCACACTACAGAAATCACCATGGCAGCAGTTGGGAAGATAACCAGGAAGTTGAGAAATCTAAGTAGAAAACTGTTGTTAATCTAAGCAAGATATTTATTGAGTTAATGTATCAGTCAGGATATGTGAGGTTGTGCTGCAGTAACAAGTGAGACCACACGTCTCAGTGGCTTCCAAGGCTGGTTTCTCACTGGCAGCAAATGTCTGTTGTAGGCTGGTGATGGTTCTGCTCTTTGTTATCATTGTCCCAGGATCCAGGCTGACAGAGAAACCTCTATCTGGAACATTTCAGCTCTTGTAGGAGAGGGAAAAGTAGACATAGCATGTCACATACTGGTTCTTATAGGTTATGCCTGACAGAGACACACAATGTTTCCACTCATATTCCGTTAGACAAAGCAGGTCTTGTTACTCCTGGGCTCAACAAGGCAGGGATGTATAAACCTCCCACAGGGATGGGCACCACAGGCAGGGGCAGAATTAACAGAGAGGGGGAGACTGATCCTCTTGCCAATACAGAGAGAGAATGAATGAGGAGGAGGAAGGAGAGGGCAGGGACTATGGGGACATCCTGTTTTCTGCCCTTGATGCTTTGGCATATGGTGATAGCATTCACTGAGATGGGCAACCCAAGAGAAAGGGCCAGGAAATAAGATCGTGAGTTCATCTGGGGAAAGGTGACTTAAAGGTGCCTGTGGGAATTGACATGGGGGTGCCTCGTTAGGCAGCTGGAAAAGTAGGTCTGAATCTCAAGACAGGTGTTAGAGACTGGAGATTACCATCAATATTATTCCCCTTGTGGTTGTAGAAAGTGAATGTCTTCTTAAATTAGATGACAAGATAAGTAAATTGCTTAGCATAGTGCCTGGCACAGAATAAGGTCTCATTAAAGATTTTAGCAATTATTATTTTTCTTATGAACCGAGTGGAACCAAGGAAATAATTCAAAATCCCATTAATGATTTACCTTTCCTAACTTTGGCCACATGGTAATTACAGTAAAACTACTTGATAATATACCATTTTTAAAAAAATTTCCTTTTGACCTGGAGCTGGTGTTATTAAACACACACATCTTACTAACTCACATATCCATACTCAACCCACAGCCGCCCCTGTGTTCAGATGGGACCACGATGCTATTAGCCTAGAGCAGATTTCTGAATAGTTGGAGTTCTATTAGCATTCAGAATAAAGTAAACAATGAGTTAACCATTACCACACTGCTTGAGAACTCCAAGTTTTAGGAACTATGTCAATGTTCAGGACTAGGTTCCAGAAACCGTCTATACTGTGTATTCCCCAACAGGTTAGAGAGAGAAATATATAGGAGCCCAAACTATAACACTGTTTGGTTACCCAGGGAAGGACAGGGGTTCACCTCTGACAGAAATAGTGGGCTTGGTGGAGTCTAAGTTAAAATTAGAGATTTAGATACATACACAGTTGCACATCAATACTTGTTTTTGTTTTTTACAGCTAGTCAATTTTGGGGACTAGCCCCATTCATTCATTTATTCATTTGCTCAACAAATATTTGCATTCCCTATATCTCAGGGCACTGTTCTAGGATTTGGGGGAAGACTGGTAAATAAGACAGATAAATTTCTTGTCCTTACTTTCTGTAGGGGGATATAAACCGATAAAGAGATGAATATGTAATCTGATGCCAGGTTATGATAACTTCGATGAGGGGAAAAAAGCAAAGCTGAGTGAGGGGTTCGATGTGGAAAGCAGTGTGTGTCTGTGTGGTGTCCAGGTGTCTCTATCTTACTTTAAACAGGACTGTCAGGAAAGCAATCTCCAGGGAGGTACCACTGAGGCAGAGAAGGATGGACCCATGCTGATATTTGGGGGAGAATCGCTCCAATCAGAGGAAAGACCACATGCAAATGTCCCGGGATGGGAGGTGCTTGGCATGTCCAAAGAGTAGCAGAGAACCACAGACGGTGGGGTCAGACTGAGCTGAAGGAGAGAGCTGGGAGTCGGGTTCATGAAGGACGCCAGGAAGCAAGTCAAGGGAAGAAGCCTGCGTGTTATGAAGCTGACGGGAAGTGACCGGAGCACTGATGGCAGGGCAGTGACATGACCCGAGTCTCATTTCAGGACCGCTTGGTGGGGAGGAGTCTGCAGAACAGCAAGGGCAGAAACAAGACCAGTTGCCGGGCGACCGTGGTTGCCTGATGGGGAGGGTCACTGCGGAGGAGGCGAGAAGTGCACTATTTGGGGACATATTTTGAAGTCAGAGCACGTAGAATTTGCTGAGGGATGGCACGTGGGGTGCAGGAGAATGAGAGGCATCCAAAGCGACTCGGTGCATTTTAGACGGAGAAGCTGGGCGCTGTCATCTACTGAGACGAGGACCAGAGGGGAAGAGCAGGCTTTGCGGGTCAGGAGTTCCGCAGCCCTCTACACAACCAGGGCCGTGTATCCGGGATGACTTACGGCCTTATAACACTTGACATTTTGCAAAAACAGTTTCCTGCCAGCCACAGGAGCGAGGCAGGACTGATGCTATTTGTTTCCATTTCATGAATGAAAATAACCACGGCTCAGAAAGAGTAAGCTGGAGATGGTGGAATCGACAGGACTGTTTTGAATCACGAGACAACTCCAATTTACATAAGCACGAGAGAAAATACATCAGTTTTTGTGGGTGGGGTATCAAAGGCTATAGCTGGCTTTTGTTGTGGCTGGGATCGGTGGTGAGTACTGTCTGTCTGTTCATCCGTCTGTGCAAGATGTTACCTCCCAAGCCCAGATGCATGTTCTGAGCCCCCAGAAGGAGAACTCAGAAGGCTCTGTGCATCTATTCTTCAAGGTTGACCTCCCTTTCACTTGCTGAAAGAGTCCTGCAATAACATCACGGCTAAACCCATAAAGATGGAAGATTGAGTGCTCAGCGAGTTGGCTGACAGGCCCTAGTTTAATTCTGATCTGGGAGAGGGGAATCCATCGGAACCCTGTCACCTCACTGCCAGGAGAGATTGCCTTCTTCCTGCTCAGGAAAGACAAAGAAGTCCCTGCCTCCCAGAGAAGCATTTTCCCTGAAGCCAGTCACGGCCAGACCTTCTGGGACAGAAATCTCCCAGATTCAGCTCCAGCAGAAGCCGACTCACAGGGAGGCCATTGCTTCTGTGTCGGGGTTGGAAGGATTCTCAGCTGGTTGCCTTCGTACTTGGAATTCTATCAGTCAAAAGTTATTCCTTAGGTCTTCAACTGTCGTCGTTCCTTCTGCCTGCTCCTCTTCGAATGTACAAATAGCCTAAACTCTGTGTCATTTGGAGGTACTTATGCCTCCTTGCGATTAACATTCTCATATCCCTTCTGCTTCACACTTCCTCCTCTTTGCGTCTTCATGACCTGGACCTGCTTGCTTTCTTCCTACCTCACTGGCTGTTCCTTCTCAGGCTTCTTTGCTGATATTTCCCGTCCCCTGACTTCAGAATGTTGACGTTCCTCAGGCATCAGTCAGGGACCCTGTTTTCCACTCTGTCTGGACTCTCCTACATGAGATTTCATCCGTTCCCTGTGGTAGAGATTATTGGCTGCCTACCTGGTAATCATCCTCCCTTCTCTGTCCACAAAATCCCATTTAGTTTAACTCTGGACAAGACATGTGTTCAGGGAAAGTGGATGACCCCTCCATCCCTAGTGGATGATCCATGATATCTAAGCCAATCATGGTGACCTCATTACCTTTTATGTTCATGATTGGCTTCGGGACAAACATGTGACCCAGTTCTGGCCAATGGGATTTTAAAAGGAAGCTGGGGATTCTGGGAGAAATTTCACTCACCCTCAGTAATTTCAGCCATCTCGAACCTTTTCATGTTCCTGAACAGTTGAATATGTCTTCCCTAAGTCATTCATGTTGTTCCCCACGTTCTACAGCTGATGGAATTTCGACTCATGCTTCCAGATCCCATCTCTGTAGCCCCCCACCACCTTTTTTTATTTATCCCCAGGCTTTCTCCTCTCTGCTCTTGCAGTAGCTCACATTACCTGTGGTTGCATTGTGATGTCAGTCTTTCCTTCTCAACTTTAAGCTTTTCTAGGGCAGAGATACTGGCGTATTTATTATTGAAACCATCCCAATGGATGACACTCTGCCCAACATGAAGAAAATGTCCAGTTCAAGAGATGAATGAAAAGTGCTACCTGGTGCAGCCAGAAAGGATTGGCAATACTGACAAGTCAAGGCACAGAACACAATGGGGGAATTCCAGGGAAACACATGGCAACTTTTGTGTCTTTTGCAGGATGTTCAAACTCCTTATCAAGACATTCAGGGCCCTGTCTACTCTTATCTCTGATTACCTCTCTACCTGAAATTTCTTCCCACAAGCCCACACTATTGGAACCTTTATGTTTTAAATCCACATGTCATATTCTTTCAGACAGCCATGCCTTTTCTCTCTCTGTCACCTTGCCTGGCACTTCTCCCCATCTTGTTCACCTTGTCAAACTCCTATGCATCTTTCAAAACCCTATTTCAATATCACCCTTCTGGAATGCCTTTGTAGGCCACTCTTGAACAAGCTTAAGGACTCCCTGTTCTGCTTTGAACATAATTTCGAGCGTGGCAGTTGTGTCCGTGTGCTGCTCCTTGTACACCTGTCACCTATTCAGTGCTGTAGATGCCTTGAATGCAGGGATCACGCCTTTTTCATATGTGTATCTCCAGTGCCTAGCTCCGAGTCTAGCACATCATGGGCTTGATAACATTTGCCTTGTTGAACTGAATCTCTTGTTTCCTATTTCCACTGAAGCTTCTTCCAATACATCCATTCAGAGGCTGACACTGGATATTTCGGGCTCAAACCACATTTAGTGTGCTTTCCAAAGGGCAAATACCATAATAGTAATAACCTATCGTTTTGAGTACTTATTATGTGCCAACAACATTTCAAAGCTTGGCATGTATTAACTCATTTTATAATACCTACACATCTACTCTATGAGATAGGTTCCATAGGTGTCTATATTTTACAGATGAGGCACAGAAAGCTTAAGTAACTTGCTCAAGGTCACAGAGCCAATAAAGGACAGAACCAGGATTCAAAACTCAGATAGTCTGCCCTTGAGCTGGGTGCACTTTGGGAATTGATGGCTCACACCAACCTGTTTTCAGTCCCTGATGCTATATTTCCTGTGGCCCTGTCCCAAACCTTTGCAGCAGAGCTGTTAAATTCAGAAGCCTGCTAGAATTACTCCTCCCTCCTCTGGCTGCAGAGAGCACGCCAGTGTACATCACTGAGAGCCTGTGGCATGGTCTTCAATCTTTCCCACACTCAGCCACTTCCAACCTTGACCTTAGAATCGTGAAGACAATCCTTACGGAGCTGTTACTCAGAGGAAAATTGAAATGGTCCCTGTGGGGGAGACTGTGGGATTTTAGTTCCAGCCTTCTAATTTCAGATCAGCCTGGAGAAAAGAACCGCGCTAGCAGCCCGATCCACAAAATTAGGTGAGCTCCGTTCTTTGCCTCTCAAGAAATATGGGCGCTGCTCTAAAAATCTTTTTTTAATCTCCTCTCTGGTCCATGTAACAGGAAATTGGTCTCTGCCATAGGCCAATAAATCTCCAACTTTTTATTGAATATTAAAGAAAGACTTCAAGTCAAGTTCAAATCTCTTTGCTTGGAGCTTCTTACATAACACGGCAGCTCCGATACCTCGGGTCACAAAAGCTTTAAAAAGGAGGAGAAAAATGGAAAGCCATGCGGGTCAGTGGCCCCCAGGGATGATTTCTTCTCCTTAGAAATAATAGCCTATTACTCTAAAAATCTTAAACAAGGCATTCCCTCTCTGGCTTGCACATTATAATTGAGATGGGGGATTAACCACTGGTCGTCTCCAGATGCATCTCAAGTGAGCACGCAGCGACTTCTCTCAGAAGGCAAGGTGGTCAGTCTTCGGCCCCGAAATAAGTAAGACCAGCGATGGATGGTGAGCGGCACTGCCCAGATACCCTTTCAGGATGGAAGAATTCACTCCCCTGCTGCTGAGAGGGTGGTTGGCAGACACAGCCCAGCCAACTTGCTCTCCCAAAGTAGCCTTTGGCCTGAAAAAGCTACAGTGACCAAGGTCACACGCTTTCCCCAGGGGCAGCCCACATGCATTAACTGGACAACGTGGGGACATAAAAGCTTGGGGGCCTTCTTGCCTCAGTTTGAGACAATGCTGAAGCCATCCCACCTCCAGAGCTCCCCGGGGGTCGGCTGAGACCTTTGCTGCCACTGCGTCTCTCCACCCTTTCCTCCAGCTTGGTCTGCCCCCCCTCTGCGGCAGGTGTCACGTGCCGCTGGCTGCTCGGCAACACGCCTCCTGCGTGGGGATCTCGGAGTCTGTCTCCCTGGGGAGCCCATCCTAAGCTAGACCTTCATGTACCAACGACTTCGAGAAAATGAGTGCATTTTGCTTGGAAAGGCCTCTAGAAGAAGACATAGAGAATAATACAATTTTTATAATATTTAAACACACACCAGGATATACATATACCTTTTGCACATGTCTAGATAAAGGCAGGGGAATGATAAATACTGATTTAAGAAGCGTGTTTACCTTTTGGGTGGGAAGGGGCCATTGAAAGGAAGAGAAACGGGGTCCAGTAGGGGCACACACAGGTTCCAGCTCTATGGGTACAATGTTATTTTGTAGCCCGGGTTCGTGGGTGCGTGGATATTTATTTTACTATTGATTAGGTTTTCTTGGAGGTCAATTATGTCATGGTAAGTGTAGAAAATGATGCATATTCAGAGATGCAGATTTGAAATCTGGCTCTTCCTCCCACTGAAGAGTTATGTGAGCACAGGCAAGTGACGTAAGTTCTCTTGAGGCCACAGCTTTGTTTGTAAGGAGCAGAAGCCCACTCAAACCCACTCCAGTAATGACTCTGTAAGAATTTCAAGATCTAACTTAAATACCAGTGGAAAGGAATTCTTCTCTCTTTCTTTCAGGGCTTCAGGATCTCTCCTGTTTTTGTGTCTCCCCACGTGTCTGTCTAGTCTCCTTGTCCTGCAAATGGGCTTCCCCTGTTGGCTCCTCAGCTAGCATACCCACCTGCTCACACCCTCCGCACTAGAGAGCATGACTTTTCTGCTTCCAGTTCCTAATTCTAAAATTATGGTTTTAAGTTCCTTGGCTCCAGCTGAGGATGAGAAATTTTTGCACTGAGCACTTACCCATAGTCCCATAATCAGCTGCGGATGGCAGGTCTCACAGTGGGATTGGAAGGTAGATTATATTATTGTAAGATACTCACTGCCCTACATTAGGGTTTTCCAGAGAAACAGAGCCAATAGGGGTATCTATCTATCTGTCATATATTCTATTTATATGCATACAAGGGTGTCACATAAACATCAGAGGCTGTGAATAGGCGCAGATTCTGAGGTAAGAGGACAAGGGTGAACACGTCTCAGTACAGTTACTTACCATTTCCTCATTGAATTAAAATAATGAGTATCATTTAAAACAAGGCTTGGCCTTAGAAGGCACTCTGCAAATGTTAGTACCTTTCTCACTATGTCAGTGTTGCTGGGTATACTCCACTTCCAAGGTTATGCAGATTAACAGTTAACAGGGCATTAATAGGTCAAATTTCTAGGACTCAAATCCTGGCTCCACCCTTTACTCTCTGGTCAAGTAACTTAACCTCTTTGTGCTACAGGTTTCTCATTTGTAAAGCAAAGATGATAACAGTATCTCTCCAACAGGGTCGTTGGGAGGAATAAATGAGATGATTTACGTGATATGCTTTGTTGGTGCCTTGCACAAATGAAGCACTCTACTGTTGAGCCATTATTTTTACTATTATCAATAAGCTTGTGAATGAGAAAAATAAAACATCTGGGATAAAGAATTCACATGCTGATAAAATTTGGCCATTGCTGTCATAGTCCACCAAACCAACCAGGGACAATTTTATTAGAGATGTCTTGGGCAGGCTACAAGCCCTCTAACTCCATCCAACACTCATTTCATTCCTGTCTTCTGCATGCCGGATGGTGGGTGAGGCTCGGTTCCCACCGCCCAATTTAAATGCTTACCAAGAAATGGGGAGTGAAAGCAAAATATTCACCCTTTGCCTGTCTTTAAGCCAGATAGAGTTATTCACCTATCATTCCCACCTGAGTTGGTAAAGAAAAGCCTCAAGGACTGGTTGGTAAAGATAGAACATACGATATGTCAATCTCTTGGAGTAGTGCTTGGCACACAATAATGGCTAATAAATGTCGTTTTTGTTACTATTATCATTAATATTGCCATTATCACTGCTACTATTATCATTACTATTACCACTGTTAATATTGTCTTCTCTCAAGGTCTCATGGTCTGCTTTTCCCCTCTGTTTCCCTGGCTTTTTAGAAAGCATTTCATCTCCCAGGAGCTTCCTCTGGTTGCCGTCTTTTGTACTCCCTGGAGTTAGTGCTCATCTGTCTTGCTAGCATGTGAGCATCAGGTCCTGTTGTTTGATTGCCTCTGTGGCCTTCTCGTTGCATTTTCTCCCCGTTCCCCTCCCCAGCCTGGCAGAACCATCCCTCTTTCTGTTTTCTTGACTCTTCTAGAGGGGAGGGCTGTAGGGATTTGCACACAAATAAATCACAAGTTCAGATACCTATAAACTTGCTTTCATTGGAGGAGTGAGGTGCTCCTCAAAACTAGCCTACCCAATACAGGAGC
Source organism: Cheirogaleus medius (assembly GCA_008086735.1). NCBI lineage: Eukaryota > Metazoa > Chordata > Mammalia > Primates > Cheirogaleidae > Cheirogaleus > Cheirogaleus medius. The sequence continues at coordinate 5,255,658 of VBSM01002153.1, read as the reverse complement.
TCAAAGAGGTTAATTTCCAGGAGCGTTCTGCAGATATTATTTACCATCTTCTCCCCAAAATATAATCCTCAGCAGGCATCGCTGCAAAATTAGAGTGACCTACATTTGTGCCAAACTTTCCTATCCTTCCAAGAGAGGACCACCGAGCTATGAGACTCCCCACCTACAGATGGCTTTGTAGGATGGCCTCACTTCCAAAAAAAAGAAAGAAAGAAAGAAAGAAAAAAAAAACCAGTGACTTGTTTGATACCACCCAGACTCCGAAAGTAATATTCAGCTTACAATCCCCTCCCCTCCCCCCAAAGCGAGTTATTTGCCGAATCCCAAATGGTCCGCAGTTGATGGATGGTGGGTGATTTCTACATCATCACACCTTGGAGCCCCAGAGCTAACCCTCTGACAGCGTTAGCATAAAAGATTTACATTTATGTTACGAGGGCCACACAAGAATAATAATTTTAAGATACATTGCCTCGGCTGCCGGTGCACCCTGGGAAATCTAGCAGCGGCAGGCGCTGAGCCGCAGCACTGTAATTACAAGATGGCAGCGCAGGAGAGGTTTTCTGGACACAAGCAGCTAGAGACCAAAGCCATCTGCATGCCTTGGCGGATTGGAATTACAGTAATATATGAAGACATTACCTGAAAAACCCGGCACCATTTAAATGATTTACTCTTCAGCCCCGGCAAGCTTTAATTTAAGGATAAAGTCATTCAGAAAGCTAATCTGATAGGGGAGGCATTATTTCACACAGTTAAGTTAATTTACAGGAGCTGATTGTTGCGGTTGCTTTTGGTATTATTATCTTCCTACAAACAGCTGATCTGCCAGACAGAAGCAATATACTGCTTAACACAGTGTCTTAATTCAGCAGGCAAGCTATCTGTGATAAAGGTTTGTTTATATGCAATGGTAGGAAAGTCATTTTGAGGCCATGCTGATAACACTGATGAGAAATATTTTTTAAGGGGAAAATGCACAATTAAATAAACGAATGAGTCAGCAAGCCCTGCACTCACGAGTCTGGCTAGGATCGCTGTCCCGAGTGGTCGTTTTCCATCGGCGCAATCTTCCTTCCCTCCTTCCTGAGTTTCCTGCCTGATGGTCCTCTCCTGTGGTCATCTGCATGTTTCCCACACGTTGTCCTCATGCCTGGCAACCACTTTTTCCCTGCCACCAAAGCGACTTCTCCGCCTAGCCTTTGAGAAAACCACATCTTGGGAGTCCGGTGAATTCAGTTGCCTGGTCAGCTGTCTGCTTTGCAAAGAAAAAGTGAGCTTTGAGATTTGTCTTCAATACGTTGTTTTATCTTTGGGAGGCCCAGAGTATGTTTGTTGAGGTAGAAACACCTCAGGAAGTGGGCATTCGATAGGGAGCTAACAGGTGAGGTGGTCAATGAAATTGGAGATTTTGAAAGGGTTACGTGCCAGCCAAACTTGCTGTTTTCTTTGCAAAACTAGGAAGGAGTGATTGTGTTTTATGGCCGCCCAGGATGTGGAGATGATTCAAGAGGTCTATTAGCATGAGCAGGAGCATTTGTCTAATGGATTTGCCTTCATCTGCATAGGAATGTTTTCTTTCAAGATGAACAGTCTCTTGTGACCTCGTGAGTTTATCTCAATAGGAGAGGCGTAGCTTTTGGAAAGGGGCTGAGGAAACGCTACCCAAAGGATCAGGAAATCACTTGCCAATGGTTTAAGAAAGGAATTCATAGGATAAGCATCTGTTAGAAAAGATCAGAAAAATCAGATTCATAAAGCTGAAAGGGGCTTGGTTCCAGCCCACTCCTAAGTAGTTATAATTTCCTGAGTTCTTATTATGGGCTAGGCATTGTGCTAGGTGGGTATTACTCCACTTTATGGAGAGTTTGTATCCAGATGTAAGAGTGAACATGATTTCTACCAAAACAGAGAGCAGAGGGGTCACTTCCTATACGAACTGTGTCAGAAGCAGCTTCCAAAGATGTCTCTCTTCTGCCGATCATGCCTAGGTGTCCTCTCCCCTTGAGTGGAAATTATCTCCTCTGGACTATGAATTAAATGAGGAAGAAAAAGTCCAAAGAAATAAACAAACAAAGAACGAGAGCTTGCCCATTCCCTTGCTCATTGATGTAAGCTACCACTGGGTACATTCTCTAGTATCTCAGAGTCACTGAACGGTTCTCGAATAAATGATTGAACGAAAAAATAAATGAATGCATTTCCTTAGCTGTAAGATGGAAGTCAGATGCAATAATGTATCTTGGGTTGTTGGGAGAAGTTGGCACATAAAGGTTGGCTAATATAGCAGACAGAGATTCCCAGTGAAGGTTTTCTTCTCTGCTTTCTGTGTCCTTACGAGCAGGATGGACTCTCCTCTTTGTCTCATTGTGTCTTCCCCGGTGAATCTACTCTACAGTGTTTTGGAGAGAAATGTTGCCCGTTCTGAATATTTTTACATGGGAGTGAGCCGAGTGCTGGCATTGCACACATCACACAATTTACTTCCCGGTCCCCACCCCAGTGAGGCCATCAGGAGAGAGCCTCTCCTTCAGCCCTTCCCTTCTCCTTGGAGTGAGCAGTTCTGCACCCTGCCTCCCACCTGCTCCTGAATATTACATCTGCCCCCACCATCAAACATGGTGTCTTCTCCTCTTATTAGGCCTGGGGCCAGGATAGAGACACTTGCTTCTAACCTATAACAGGCTTATCAGTTAATGTCCATGAGAGTAATTCTTTTTTTAAGATGAATCCTCATTTCTTCTGCTAAAAAAGACTTTATATGGTTACTCAAATCACCTAGCACAGAGTCTGGCACGTAGGAAGTCTGTATAAACATCAACTCCTTCATCTCACATATAAAGGCATATACCAGGAAGACAAAAAAGTTAAAAATAGAGACGAAGGGACACAGATATTAGAAAAAGGGTCAGAAAGCAGTGGGGACCCCTCCCCCAGGATGGAGAAGGAAATTGCTTACTTTGCAACGTGAGCAGTTGTCACTCATCCCTGTGTGATTTTCATCAGTGGGGGTTACGGCTTTCAAATAAGACTTGCTTCCTGTAAGTTTTGTGGTGGCGGAAGAAGAGTAATGAGGCCGAATAGATGCTAACAAACGTAGCGTTTATTGAAAGCGCTCCCGGGCGAGGTTCAAGGGTCCCAGAGCAGGGGTCCCAGAAGTTTGCGCCACCCAGGACTACGAGTTAGCTTTTATAGGGGGCTAGCTGTTGTTGTTGTCTGTCTCCGGGGGTCAGGGCAGGATGTTTTGCACCCGGGGCGTCTTCCTGCTTTGCCTTGGCGGAGGGTCCGGGCTGGCGAGATGTTCCGTTGATAGCAGGATGCAGTTAGGGCAGCTGCTGTGTCAGGTCTGCAGGCTTTGCAATGCTGCAAGGATGGGGGAAGAGGAGAGGGTGACCCAACCACCAGCATTACACTTCCATTTTAAGTACCTCTCTTCTGCCTTCGTGGGGAGGAGGTGGATTTGGGGAAGAAAGTCCAGTGGAAATTGCTCGCTCTGGGAGGCAGAGACCCTGCCACATAAATTCTAAGACTGGTTAGTCCTCTGGGTTGCACACTGTTGGTCCAAGTGCATGCTGGTTGGCTTTATATCTGGCCTGATTACCTGCAATAGGGAAGACAGTATCTGGCACAGCTTAGAGAATTTAGAATGACCAAACTCTTCCTGGAAAAAGTGTGTTCTACCTTGGGGCAGGGAGACAGGTGACTGACAACATTCTTTCCCAACCTGTCTGTCTTCCATCCAGGTGGCAACCAGCATGTGTTACCCATCAGGAGATGCGCTTTTCAATCGGCTGTCTCTGTATTAGATTGTAAGCTATGGGAGGCAGGCCGTCTGTCGTATATACCACTGTTTCCTCCGGGGTCTAGCCCCATTCCTGGCATATAGTGACCACTCAGTTTTCCCCACTTCTAAGTACATTTCTGTAGTGACAGGTCAGAACATCTTAAAAGGATGCATTCAGCCGTCCCTGACTTCTTTCACTCCTGCCACCCATTGTACCCCTCCGAGAGTTCTGCAAGCCACATGCACTGGCATTCTGGCAGTCTCCCCGGTCTGGAAGACTGTGATTGTCTCATCAGGAGAGTTCTGTTAAATATGGGCTCCCAATACAGTCACAAGTACCAACTTATGCTCCACACGCCACGTCCATTTGACAAGAGTGAAGTGGATTAATTAACGTGGTGGGTCTACCTTCCACCCAGCTGTCTTGCGCTGCAACGGAGACCGAGAAAAATCCATTAGATTATACTGAGAGATAGCTGAAAGAAAGTTTAGATTAAGTTTATCTCTGGAGGCAATTTTATTAGATAGATTAAGTTTCTGTTCATCTCTCCAAAGGCCATAGTAATAACCAGTGTCATGACTTTCAAATCCTTTGGACTGCAGAGGGTAATCAAACATGGTTGTTTTTTATCCCTCTCTTTTACTTCTTAGTATTCTACAATCCTGCCTCGTTCGTCTGTCAGAGGGATGGTATTAAGGGGATCAATGTTGACAAGTGATAGTACAAATTATGTAATGCTGATGACATTTCACTGTCTCCTTTTGATCTGCAATTCCCATTCTCAATCACTCCTTATTTTATAAAAAGTATTGAAAGAGAAAGGTGGCTGTGGACACCATTGGCTCTAGTCCCTGAGCCCCAGGGGCAAAGTGGGGTGAATTTGAAGTGTACAGGAGGCTTCTGAACTAGACACAGGGCCTGGAAAGATGGCTTGACTGACAGAAGAGGAAATTGAGGTCATCTTCCTAAGATAGGACTTTGGCAGCTGCCACTTGAGACCACGTTGCCGCAGTCCCATGGAATATTTGACACGTCAGGCCCATGTTGGCTATGGGCTTTCTATTCCAAAGCATATCCCCTTTGACTTCTTCTCCATCGGGGATTCTACTCTTCCGTTTGGGGAATCGATGGAGGATAATATAAAAGGAAGAACTGAGCTGGGTTTGTAAGAGGAGCAGGAAATTAGAATGACAGGTGCAGAGGGCTGTCTTTCCTGGGGTGGGGGTGTACTATGTTTTGGACCAGCCAACAAGGGACCAAATAAGAGGAAATATTTCCAAAGTACAACAGAAGACTTTTTTTGGGGAAGGGAAACACATCTTCCTTCCTCATGTTTCCTTTCCCATGAAAGGATCTCTTCTAGTATAACAATTTCCCCCACCCTCAGTCTACCTCTCTAAAGGAGAAAGGCTGTTTGCAAACATAGGCTCTGAACCGAAATAGATGCGCCAGCTTCTAGCGGTGACCTCAGCTAGTTGCTTAACTTCAGTGAATCATGGTTTCCTCATTTTGCAAAATAAGAACAATAGCACCAATCTTGCAGGGCTGTTATAACCCATGCAATGGTACAGTCTAGAATCTTTCACCTTCTTAGGTACTTACTAGCTAGGAGAGTTCATAAAACTATATGAAAACATCTCTTGTGGAGTCAGATTTGGCCTGGGGCTTTACCTGATTCTGATGATCTGACACATGTCAAAATATTTTATGATTCTTTCAGCCAAATGGACTTTGCCTTCATTTATAGTCCTTAAAGGGCCATAGTCATGGGTGGATGGGATGAGGTTTGATGACTTTAGCATGGTTGACCTGCCTAATGCTTCCAGTATATTCGTTTCTTCCACACATGTATTAGTCACGTACTATGTATTGGGTACTTTTCTAGGCATTGAGGATTTAGTGGTAAATAACACAAATAAAATCTTGATTGTCACAAATCTGTCTGTTCATTAATGAAATCAGCCCTCTTTCACTCACAGTAGTATTTCCATGACCTGTCATGGTATCTGGAACACAGTGGGTCCTCCAATAATGTTTCCTGAATAAATGAATAGACAAATGCATCCATACCATTCATATCCTTCCTAACCACGAACACTGAGCTGCAGAGAGGCTGAGCCATTACTGGGAAAGTTTCTCCAGACATGAGAAAATGCTATCATTCAAGACCAGCAGTCAAGTCTAGGAGAAAGAAATAAGATTCAAGACCACATTTCACCATGAGGTATTCTTTAGAATGTGAAATAAAAACAAATAGAATTTTATTAATCTATTTTTGCCTACAGCCTGGAAAAGCCCTTATGTCAAAAATCCCCGCCTCCAAATTATGCTTTGTCTTCCCATTATAAATTTTATTAACCACTCTTTTATTAGCAATCTTATTACAGTTGATCTGCACACGAATAGAAACAATTTACAAATGATCAGGGTTGGATTAGAGAAACCATAAACTCAATGCAAATTGTTACAAATTATTTACTGGCTTAGCACAAATCTGCATATAGATTGAGGAAGTCAATCAGAAAGGTACCTTCAGGTACTCTTCACAAGATATGATTGCCGAGATAGTCGCAGACTGGTACGCGTTGTGTGGAATCGAAATGAAAACAAATAGATTCATTTGTCAAATACACTTAGGTATGGGTCTTCTCATTTCGTCAGAACTTTGGAGCACTGGATATCTGGGAAAACTTAAAAGGGCAAGGAGAGGAGGGTTGGAAGTGGGCTTCCTCTAAATATAAGCTCAGGAATCAGAGACATACAATGGGATTTTTGAAAAATAAAAAGTGAAAACGTTGACCCGGCCCAATAGAGGCGTGCAGAGTATTTCTCACTCTTTGTCTTATGAATCCTTCAGCAACTCTATGAAACAGGAAGGGCCATTACTTCTGCTTCTCAGTTGAGGGAACTGAAGTTTCCTAACTTGGCCAAGGTAACATAAGATCGGGACTTGGATCTGATACCTCTACTTCCACATGTGAGGCTTCATCAACAGAAGCATGGCCTGTGTTCTTGTACCTTCATTTTTGCGGTGTGTGGGTTCTTGGGACTAGTTCTGACGTCCTAACTCTCTGCCAGTGCCATAACACTTGAATTAATCCAGCTTGCCCCTTTACTTCCCCTTTAGCTGAGGAGGTGGCATGATTTAATGCAATGAACCCAGGCAATGAGCCCTGGGCAACTGGAGGGGTGAGTTCTATCCAACTTGCTATGGGACCACACGTGGTTCTTTTACCCTCCCTAGGGCTTGATTTACTCAGGGGGAAAAGATTAGGTTTCTCTAAACTCTCTGCAAGTTTACTGAGTTGAAGCCCACAGCCAAAGACATGACTACTGGAATGTGTCCTCTATCGACCCATACTATCCCTTGGCACAGGGACACTTGGGCGAAGTTGGAGTTCTCGTTACCTACCCCCACCTCTTAGAACTGCATTATTTCTCCTCCCTAGTATTTCACAGTTCTCCTTCAATCACAAACTGTTCTCAGGTCATTTTTCATGTCTTGTAACTTAACTCTTCACTTGTGGATATTTGGCTTTTAACGAAGATCGGAATCTTTACCTAAATGGTAAAACACTTAATGGTGACATTTCAGATCTTTCCATTAAACAGGAAAGGCTTTTGACAACTCAGGGCCTTCTCAGAACCCTGAAAATTCAGCTACATGTGCAGTTATTCTTTGAGATTCTATAGCTACCATTGTAGAGCTTTGGGGTTAGGGTGAAGATGGGGTGATGCCATTTTACCTTTTCATGGTGGATAAAGTTTTCTCTACCCTCCTGGTTGCTGTTGCATGGTGTCAATGATGTGTGTAAGAAATGCTAAAGTGAGAGGCATTCTCTGCCTTCTACCTCCTTTACCAGCTGTGGGACCCATATCATGGCCTGTGAAAAATGAGCATCATCATAATATGAATGGTAACAAGAGGCACAAGTTTTAGATGCTTACCAAGGGCCAGGGATGAATTCAGAGCCCTGCATTCTTTATTTTATTGAATGCTCACAATAACCCATAGATCTGTTATCACCCAATTTTACAGACAAGGAAATGGAATTTTGGGTAAGGGGGGATGGTTTGCCTAACTGCATACAGCTACACATTGGAAGAGATGAGTCTATCTCTGTTCTTTTTGACTCCAAAGTCTATATCCTTAACCAATAAACTATGTTGATCTTATGAGTTTGAAATATACAGGACTGGACCAGATAATGTTACTAGATCTTTTCCATGTCAAAGATATAATTGATAAAGTTGCACAGTTCCTCAGAGAGCATCTAGTCCAACAACCCATGTTGCAGATAAAGAGACTGAGGCAATAAAAGAGGGATTTTTATAAACATGAATGAAGATGGGGACATCGAGAATAACACTGGGAGCAAAAGGAGGATGGCCAGGCGGAAAACCTGGGCTCTTCTCCCCCAGCTAGACCCATAGTTAGGAATGCTGTGCACTGCACTGCTCTGGGGGTGCCGTGTGCATTGACTACGTGGTGGTAGACTGTTCCCCTACTCTGTCATATAAGGCTAGGGCATTTTCTTTTCTCCCTATAATTTTGTTTCATAACAATTTCAAAGACAGGAGAGCCAGCATTCCTTTTCTCTTTTCTTTTTTCCTGAAAGAGAAGCCGAGAGCTTGCAGAGACTGGGTTGCTGGCATCAATGGCTTTGGAGGATGCTAGCAAATCAATCAGGAGCTGCATTGTGCATGCTCGGCATGGATTTTCTTTTCTTTCTTTTCATTCTTTGTGTGGGTTATGTGTGTGTGTGTGTGTGTGTGTGTATGCAACTTTGGTGCTTTTCCACTAGCAAAGGACTCAGGAGCTCAATGTAATTAAGCGGCAGCAATATATACTGTATTCAAGCTTGCTTTGTACACAGATCTTCTCTCTTGCTCCATTAACAAATGCCCTACTAGCTCTGTGCTCTGCATTCATTAAACGCCCTGCACCTGGGGTGTTTCGGAGCCTGCTGACATGGTCTTCCCAAGACTGTGATCCAGAGGCTGGGCCCCATAAGGGAATTGCATGTGGCCGTTAGCCATCTTCTAGGCTGCTCCGAGGTTATGCAGAATAAACTTAGCAAAGTCAATAGGGCCCCTGCAGGGACTTCTGGTGGTGATACCAGTGGCTATGACTTTGCTCCTCTCGGGATGCTCAGCCAAAGTCCTCAGGAGTCGAATTCGGATAAAATTGAAAGGTAAACTAATTATAGTGAGGCCATTTGTGCTTTTGTGGTTTGGCTTGTGTCAGCATTTCCCAACAAAACCGAGTTCTTTGGGGATTTCAAAATCTGCTTTAAATGTCTTTCTTCATCCTTATTATTATTCTCCCTGGTTCCGAATCTAGTTCCATCTCACATTCTGATATTTAGACAAATGGACCTTATTGCCTCTCTTACCATGTGTGGCTCCGGTGCAAATATATCTGTCACACACACACATGCACACGCACACACACATGCACACACACGTGCACGTGCACACACTCACACATGCACACGCACATGCACGTGCACATACACTCACACACACACGCACGTGCACGTGCACGCACACTCACACACATACTCTTCTATGAAAAACCACATATGGATGCCGTATTTATTCAAAAGATGGTTTCAGTAGTAAGTGACAGAAACACAATTCAAACTGCTCAAAAGGAAACTCAGAGATCTGTGCAGGTGAGACTGGTTTCAGGTTGACCCTGGGACCCAAATGTGTCGGTGAGACTTCTCTCCCTCTCTCACGCCATGTGCTTGTTTCCGCCGCTGTTGTTCAGCACAGGGGAAATCACTCCCCGGTAGGCGGTATCCGTGGAGTACAAGGTGCCCTTCTCGCCAAGTTAATCTCAGGGGAGAATGAGTGGCCTTGGCCGGGATCCTGTGCCAGCCCCAGCCAATCACAGCAGCTGTGGGAGGGATGAAAGATGGGCTTGGGTGGTGTGATTGGCTAAGGGGGTGTGATTGACAGCCCTCCCATCACGGCGGGAAGGAGACTATGGGTGCTCTGTCGCTTCCTGGCCGTGCGACTGGGCAATGCCCTTAACCCATCTGCTTGTCACTTTCTCCCACTGTCGAAGAGGTGACATACTACCCATCTCACAGGGACTATTAAGGATAAAATGAAATAAAGATATATAATAACCACTTATTGGGAAGCCACTAGTGATAGACACCAGACATCTGACAGACACTTTCTTATCACGCTGGCCATCCAGAGCTCGAAGCATGCCGTGTCAATGAAAAGGTCCAGTGTTCATCTATGTGTGCAAGGGAGCAGGTTTCCTAACTAGGGAACCAGTCAGAGTCTTGAGCATGAATATCCCCAAACCAGTTGCCAAACCGATCTTACGTTTTGGTCATGGATTCTTTTATTAATAGGATAACAATTGTTCAACATGATCCAGTCACAGATGCATAGAAGCATGCTCTCTATAAAA
>VBSM01002153.1:5201818-5236422 GCA_008086735.1 Cheirogaleus medius | reverse complement strand
CACGCCCAACCTCTAACAGCATTTCTTAGCCTTTTTTTTTTGGGTGTGATTGGGAGGGAGCTAAATAGTATTTTCAGGATATTTTCAATTTCATCTCTGTTGCACAGTAGTGAGGTGTCTGAAACACCTGTGGAGGTTTTTTATTATGTTAATCGGTTTGTTTTGTATGTCACAAATTGTGAAGAAGCCACAAAAATAGAAAGGATGATGAGGAGGACAAGGAAGATGACAACGACAACTTAGAAATGGCAAAAGAACTTGCATTTGTTGCACGCTTGCTCTGTCCCAGGCAGCACAGGAAACGCTTTGTGTGTATCTCGTGAGTCCTCGCCGCAAGTCTACCAAGTAGGTAATTTTGTGTTCATTGTGCAAAGGAGGAAGCTGGTGTTCGAAGAGGCTGGGTAAGTTGCTACCTGTCACAGGTTCAGCACATGAGATTCTTGAAATGAGACTACTAGTAACGTGTTCAGGCTTTTTCTTGATAATATTCTTGCTTGTGGAATATTTAGATATTAATGAAGGAGAAAAATGGGGAAGAGACTTGGCAAGATGCCGCAGTGTGAGTGGCTGGGGAAAGAGCTATCTGGATTTTTGTAAAAGGTTACCGTCGCAGTCTGTCTTGAGCTATTTCATCACATGCTCCCTTGATGAGATGATTCTTAAAGAAACATCACTCCTCTGTTAGCCTTCTCCCCATGGACTCCATAAACACCAGGGTGGTTGTCCGCAGAATTGGGAGGGGGTCACGATAGGGTGAATGAATGAATGAAATAGTCATTACTCTTTTATTTAATCGAAATATGGCTTAAACTTGCAACTCCCCAAAGGCATAGAAAATGTGAAAATGTCTCTGAAGAGCTGGTCACGCAACTGGCCCTTGCTTAAGGGTGAAGCGGGGAGAGCTGGGTTAAGGCACGAGTGTCGGTCCTGGTCTTTGGGACCAACCTTTGCAAAGGCATCCCGGGCTCTGTTGAAGTTGTGTCTCTTCTGGCCCAGAAAGAGACCAACACTGGTCTTTTCTTTCCCCTTTTATGTATGTATGTATGTTATTTGTCTATTATGCATATTTTTTATTTCAGAATGTTATGGGGGTACAAACGTTTGATTACATGATTTGCTTTTGTGCAGTTTGAGTCAAAGTTATAAGTGTGCCCATCACCAAGGTAGTGTGCATCGTACCTGTTAGGAGTAAATCTACCCTTCCTCTCCTCCCCTCTCCCACCTACTTGGTTTCCGTGGAGTTTTACTACTGTATGTGCACATGGGTGTTGATCAATTAGTTTCAAGGTAATAGTGAGTACGTGTGGTGTTTGTACATTCTTGTGATACTTCTCTTAGAAGAATGGTCTCTAGTTCCATCCAGGTTGTTACAAAAGATATTAGTTCACCTTTTATGGCTGTATAGTACTCCGTAGTATACATATACCACATTTCATTAATCCACTCATGTACTGATGGGCACTTGAGTTGATTCCACATCTTTGCAATTGTGAATTGTGCTGCTATAAACAGCCGCATACACGTCTCTTCTTGATAAAGTTACTAACGGCCAACAAACATATGAAAAAATGCCCAAAGTCCCTAATCATCAGGGAAATGCAAATCAAAACCACAACGAGATATCACCTAACCCCAGTGAGAATGGCTTTTATCAAAAAGTCAAAAACAACAGATGCCGGTGTGGATGCAGAAAGATAGGAACACTCATACACTGCTGGTGGAACTGCAAACTAGCACAACCTCGATGGAAAATAGTATGGAGAGTCCTCAAAGAACTAAAAGCAGACCTACCATTTGATCCAGCAATCCCACTACTGGGTATTTACCCAAAGGAAAAACAGTCATTTATCCTCTTTTATTTTTATGTGAACTTCAAGGGAAGAAGATCTTGACGTTTTCATTTCAAATAATTTTTGGGAGAGTACGATGTGGGGGCACTCCAGGCTTGGCACACCAGGATGCACGTGTGTCGGTTTTAAGGGCAAAGGGTAGTTCTTAGTGCCCCTTCTGACGCATCCGCACAGCTTATCTTCCTGGGTCCTTCGCCTCTGCAAGCTGAGAGCTGGAACGTTGGGATGCCAGGGAGATTAGGAGCCAGTAACAGCGAAAACAAGCAAACCAGCTGAGAGCGAACTGGGGCTGGAGCTGAATTCTCCCATTTATCAATGTCTTTGCCAAGAAGTCCTTGTCACCCCCCAGCCACCCAAACAGCTCCCTGAGCCATCTCAGCCCCCAGCATGAAGGCTTGCTGAGCCCTGGAAGCTGATTAAAAACCCGGTGAGTAATGGGGAGCAACACATGCCTCTCTATTCCTCGGGTAAATCTAAGCAAGTTAATAACCTTCTTTAAAGTGAAAGCAAATCAAGTCTTATTTTAAACATTTTATTGACAAGCACAGAAACGCTGCTGTCTGTGGTCCAGGTAAATTTATCACTTGGTTTTGTTACTTGTTTCTGACGCATGCAACGGACAAGAGCCTTTAAATCGTGCAAAGCCTTCCATTGTTACAAGACAAGAGGAAGTGTTGGGAGTAGTGGAAAAAAAAACCAGCATGAAAGGGAGATAACTTGCATTTCTTGAGCTCCCACTGTAGGATCAGGACTTCTCTGGATACTTTCCTTATATCGACACGTCGGATGCTCAGGCTGTCCTTCCTGGTGGTATTGTTTTATTCCCATTGTACAGCTGTGGACACTGAGATATGGAGGCATGAAATACCTAGCCTCAAACCACATGACGGTGGTGGAACCAGGATTCGTCGAAGCTTTGTCTGGCATCGGCAATCACCCTGTCTGTATCAGTCAGGGTCCCAGGACAAAATAGGTGGTGCATTCACGTTAGGGGCATCCCAGGAGATTTAATTAGGGACCACTCACACAGGTGAGAGTGAGGTGCAGGGAACTACAAGCAATGAGGCTGCAGCCCAGGACTAGCAATAACCATCACCACTGCTAAACCTGGAGGGTGGGAGAAGGGGGCTGTTGCTAGAACCCTGGAGGAGATTGTGTAAGGGAGGATGTTCTGGGTGGAGCAGTGACTTTGGGCCCACGGACAGAGCCAGTTCAGTGTGAGTTTCCACGGGGAGACTCACACTGGCTGGCCCAACCAGAAGCCAGGGATCCCACGGATGTGGTCCAGGCTGGCCAGCCTCCCAGTGTGAAAGGCAAAGGTCCAGCACAGTGTTCCACTTTTCTGTTCCAGTGGATCTCCCAGAATTTTATCTTTTTCCCAGAAAGCAACAAACACCAAGCTGTACCAGCAGAAAAAACACTCCTCTAAAGAAACCTGGTAAATATCAAAGTATTTCTCCTTCAGTGTAATTGAAATAATCTCAGACCACGTTACTTAGATTTCAGCCATGACTGACAATCCTAGCAAGAGCGCATCTCAAGGAACATGGTCTAGCCATAAAGATACCCACCCAGCAGAAGGAGCAAGCACACAGGATGGCAGCTGCGTGGGTCATTAAAACTCACCTCCTCCATTATTTAATATATCTTTACAACATCCCGGGGCAGGCAGGGAGAGATTTGCAATAAACCGTGTCTACTTTACAAGTAGGTCTTCGGAGGAGAAAATAAATGTCATTCTTTCTCTTCAAAGGAGAGTCCCTTTGCTGTACTGGGTCAGTTGGGTTGCTGATCAGGTGGCTTTGGGAAGCTCCTCACCACCGGGGAAGCACCCTCCGACTCCCAGAATTTCCGTGTTATCCTCTGTCACATCGCCCCTTCTCTTTCCACCCTCTTGTTATACTGAATACCTCAGGATAATGGCCCGACTCTTTGTTTCATGATTATAAACCCAGAATTCAAAGCACCAGTGAGAGTAACAGTATTTTACATCGAAAACCAGCATTTTGAGTCCCTCCTGTGTGCCGGGACCTCTGCTGGGTTTTGTAGGTGCAAAAATGAATAAAGCACAGTCTGAGCTAATGAGGGAGACAGACTCATATAAATTAGAGATGAAGGTCATTTAGGAACCCATGAATGAAGAACGCCCAGAGTGCTCTGGATGTATAGATGAAGGAGCAATTGTGTTTGTGCTGGATGATCATGGAGGGTGACGTTGGGCTCAGGGGAAAGAATTCCTGAGGCAGAGATGGAGAAGGGGTATTATAGACAAGGACAAAGGCATTAAAGATATGTTAAGGTACAAGAAGTCTAAAGGTGTGTCTGAGGAAAGGCTATGTGGAGTCAAATTGGAGAGAGGAGCTATGCCTCAGAGGCTTATTAAGGCTGGATTTTGAATAGCATTGATGCTATGGCAGTGCTTGTATTTTTGGGGGCAGTAGGGGATTAGGGAAAGTAAGTGAGGAAGTGATGGAGTTAGATCTATGTTTTAGACAGATCTCTCTCATTTAGCTTATAGCCTGTGGTTGGGGCTCAGCAAGCCCAAATTTCTGGAGGATTGAATTAAGAGGGTTCTCGTTTACAAGAACCACCCTGCAGAGGGCAGGCTTATTCCCTTGCAATCCCAGCCCCAAATCCCCTGACAGGTGAGAGAGAATGCAAGAAGGAAAGATGCTTGAATTTACAGAGACTTCTTTGGAAGCAAGAGGGAAATCATAGTTGCAGTTGAGACAGAAAATATTAAGCTGCACTTTTAAGTCCTAATCAAATGCAAGCAAAAGCATTTTCAAAAGCAGGAGTAATTGGTGGTCGAACAAAGCCTTCTTTTAAGCCACAAATGTTTTCCCACACCCGGGGACTGATAACAACAGCTTTTCCTTGCTCCACTCTCTTCTCCGGTAGCTACTTAAAGCCGCAGCAACCCTTCTTCAAGGGAACCTGGTCGAGGCAAGAAACTTACTGTGCATTTGGGACAGATCCTTGGTGAATTGTTGGTGGCCTTTGGGATTGGTGGTGTCGCAAACTTGGTCAAGGAGGCTGGGAGGTTGGCTTCTTCACACACATCTATGCACACGCATGAGCGTGCACACATGGAGACACACGCCCAGTACAACCGTGGACACACATGCTCTGACTGTGCCACCGTTAACCTCACATTGTCACCGCACACCACATCACTCATCACGCTCCTCATGCACCGCGACACACTCATCACACTTAACTCGGCTCTGCTCACAGACACACACACATCTGCTTGCACCCCCAACCCACCACACACACATATTCCCTGTAGCACAGTCACTCATTTTGATCACTCGCTTCTCTCCAAGCTTTCTTTCTCTGCCTTTTGTTTCTCTTTTACTTTTGCTCTCACCCCGACGCCCTACCACTCACTCCCTCCCTCCTCCCACACACCGACAACCCCCGACTTCCCCCGTGCTCAAACCACTCACAACGTGCACAACCACACCTCATCCCAGAAAGAACAGCGAATAAAATCTTAGCCTAAATACAAATTGCACAAAGACAGGATTATTGTCTAGCTGCCATCAATTTCTTCTGTCCTCTGAGCAATGTTTATAACTTAGAGGTGTTCCCGGCAACCATTTTGGGTACATCTACACATCATTTTTGGGTACCCGGACCCGTACAGTTGGTTGAAAGCACCAGCTTTGGCCAGCTGGGGTGGCCTCCCCTTAAAGGTGGCCTCAACTTGGGTCAGTTACTTCCCCCTCTCCAAACCTCAGTTTGCTAATCTATAAAATGGAGAGAACATGAGCTTTTAGGTTTGAAGACCAAATGGGTAGGATAATGTAAAGCACTTAGATCAGCTCTAGGTACCTAATGAATGTAGGCATAAGCTAACCCCTGATGTTATTTGAAGTGACCTCCAGCACTTTAAATTAGGTTTCTATGCAAACTCCAAGCCTCTGTGATATGCCTGGATTTGTGAGTCCAACGGAGGGAAGGCCGTGTGTTTCCTGTTCATGTCAGTCTCTGTGCAGGGGGTCCCCATAGGCCACCCACAAAGGTGTTCCAGTGAGTAGGTTGACAACCTACTCAACAACAAATTGTGGCCTGGAGGAATCTGTGGAACTTTAATTTTTGCAGAGCAAGAGGTCAAACAATGTAGAAGTTGATGCCAGATTATTCGAACACAAAGACTAGCCCTGCAGGAAATCTGTGGCCAATGCACCTAGTGGCTTTGGGCGAGGTTAGCTTTGAGATTTGGAGTAAAGCACTGGGGAGGAGGGTCTCCCAATCCTTTAGGGATCTGGTCCCAGTGCATCTCCTCCTCTGGGACAGGGAAAACTCTCATTGTTCCTTTGATAGGCAGCCTGAGACTTTGGGGTCTTTCATGACGAAACTTACTTGCTTTTCTTCACCAGTGATGTTAAGACTACCTCCCTTTATTGAGTGTGATTACATTCCAGGGATTATGCTAAACTAACATTCAAAGAATCCTCATAGAAAGGGGAACCCTTGTATATTCTTGGCAGGAATGTAAATTAGTACAACCGCTATGGAGAGCAGCGTGGAGGTTCCTCAAAAAACTGAAAATAGAACTACCATAGGACCCAGCAATCCTACTGCTAGGCATACATCCAAAAGAAAGGAAATCAGTATATCAAAAAGACGCCTGCACTCCCATGTGTATCGCAGCATTATTCATAATAGCCAAGATTTGGAATCAATCTAAGTGTCCATCAATGGATGAATGGGCAAAGAAATGATGGTACGTACACACAGTGGAATATTATATAGCGATAAAAAGAATGAAACCATGCCATTAGCCACAACATGGATGGAACCGGAGAACATTATGTTATGAATAAGTGAAATAAGCCAAGCACAGAAAGACAAATCTCACATGTTCTCACTTGTATGTGGAAGCTAAATATTAAAAACAATTGATCTCACGGAGACAGAGAGTAGAGTGATGGTTACCAGAGGCTGGGAAGGGTAGTGGGGAGAGAGGTATAAAGTGGGGATGGTTAATGGGTGCAAAAATATAGTTAGATAGTCAGATACAATGAACAATATTTGATAGCGTAGCACAGTGACTATAGTCAACAATAAGTTAGGGTATACTTTAAAATAACAAAAAGAGTGGCATTGGAATGTTCCTAACACAAGAAAATGATAAATGCTTGAGGTGATGGATATCCCAGTTACCCTGATTTGATTAATTCACATTGCCTATATCAAAACATCACATATATGCTATAAAGACCTACTATTATGTACCCATAATGATTAAAAATAAAAAATTGAAAAAAAAAGAATCCTCACAGCCACTCTGTTAATGGCTAATATTCTTACTGTGTAGACAGGACACTGAGGCTCAGATAGCATGTGGCAAAACGAGGTCACCTGGAGGTGTAAGTCCTGGTGGAGTTTGAGCTGAAGGCACTGGCGGACGAGGAACAGAGGTGCGCAGGACAGACACACACAATGGTGGCGTTGGCTGCTGAACTTGTGAAGTCACCTCTCCCCACCCCTGCCCCCTTCTCTCCCTGCTGGGTTAACGTCCCCTTTCACCCATGGATGTCTTTCTGGGCAATTTGATCAGTTAGAAATCTTGTTACTACTCTGCCATCCGCCTCTTTGAGAATGACACAGAACAGCTCCACCTGTCTCCAGCTCTGTCAGACGCAGCTCTCTCATCGGTCCCATTTTCTCTTCAGAACACAAGGGGGAAGAGACACCAAAGGCAGCACCTCTCAAACACGGGGTCAGGCACTTAGAGAACCCGCAGCACACGCCTTCAAGTCCTGCCCTCTCAAGCACCTGCCAATGCTCTCTTGCATTCTCGGGCTGGGCCCCCGGCCCCCACCCCGCTGCCTTTCATCAGGAATGTAGTTTGGTAGAGAAGAACAGAGCATCGAAGTCTGGAAGAGCAGGGTTTGAATTTCAGCCCTTATACTGTCTGGCTATGACTTTGGACAAGCCCCCATACACTCTCATGATCCTCAGTTTTCAATCTGCAGCATGGAGTAATAGCAACGCTTACCTGCCATAGGGTGTTATAAGTGTGAAGCGGTGATCCTATGCAAAGGCTAATTTTATCATAATTCTCCCTGACTTAGTGGTAGGAACAGCAATGCGTCCTGAAAGCATGGCTCCCGCGGGGCCTCACTTCCAACTGGAAGGCCCGAGACCCTGAGACCCCACGGGGAAGTGGGGCGCTGCCCAGCACGTCTGCAGGAGAGAAGGAGCCATTCTGCTCCATTCTACTTGGCAGATGAGGAGGCAGAGGCCCATGAGCGTGAGGTGTGGGAGAGTACAACTCTTGGGAGTAGGAACTATAATCACCCCCATTGTGAGAAAGCAGGGGCCAAGAGAGGCTAAGAACTTGTTCAAGATGTCATGGATAGCAAGCGGTTGAGTAGGGAGGCAAACTGAAGCCACACAAGTTCTAAATCTTAAAGGAAGAACGTTGGTTGACTTAGCTTCAGGGCAGGGATGGACCTCACTTGATTGAGCCAGAAAGATCCATGGGTGTCACAAGCTTTTCTTTAACCCCCTCCCGTGACATTTGTTTTGGTGTCGGTGGCTTTGCTTGGGGCGATTGAAACCACAGACCAGCAGGTCCCTCTGTGCTGTCCCGGCCACACGTCACTGTACCCCGTAGTGTGCACAGCGCAAGAGAGAGATTCCCAAGCCTCTGGCACGATTCTCTCCAACGCTCTTCCAGATCTGCATTGAAAATGGTTTTCTTTCTCTGCCTTGGTTCTTCCTTCTTTATTTCAGTACCTGAGGCCCTGATTTTTTACTTTCTTTGTTCCTGGTGGGGGAGAGGTGATGACTTAATATTTTCTGTTTACTTATATTTCTGCTCATCAGCCTGCTCCTCTTAGTCCCCTCATTCTTGTGCTTCATGTGCACAAAATCATGGTTTTCAATATGATATTGTTGTAATCAGATTGTACCTGGCTCCTATTTTATTTTATTTTCTAAAACTTTATAATTTTCTTCTTTATCTACCGTCCCCAACTTTTTCTCTTTCCCACAAATCATAGGCATTCTGTGTACTGTCTTAATGTATAAATTTCTACTCTACTGTCTATGTGTTTATTTAGATGTATGTGTAGGCCTTACTTTGGGTGGGTGTATTTGAAATTTGCATAAATGGTATTGTGTTATAATTCTCTGTTTCTGTTTTTGCTCAGTGTTATGATTTGAGATCCATCCTTGCTGCCATATGTAAACCTACTTCATGCTTCTGAATGGTTCATGGTATTTCATAATCTCAGATATTACATTTTTCAGTTCCCCTAGTGATGAGCATCTAGGTTTCCTCCAACTCTTTGCTACTAAAAACAAGGCTGGGATGATTTTCCTTCTGTGTGTTTCTTTGTGGATCTTTGTGAGAGTTTCTCTAGAATCTGTATGCAAGTTGGTTTGCTGGGTTATAGACATTAAGGCCTATGTAATTACTCTAACACCGCCAGTTTGGAGAACCGTAGGAGTTGATAGTGTCATCGGTGATACAAAGAGTTTGCATTTTCCCCATATCCTCTCCAGATAGCATTTTTTGTCCATCTAAAGGTGATAGAATGCCATCTCATTATTGCTCTAATTTTTATTTCACTAAATGCTAAAAGTTGGAGCCTCTCATCATTACATTTTAGTTAATTTGTTTTCTCCTTCTGTGATACTGCAAATATCTCCCTCCTGTCTGCCACCTGCCCGTGATAGTCTTCACTGAAAAGACTTCTCACATTCGTCAACAAGTAAAGAAACCATTAATCCCCTCCCCCAAAGATTGTGCTTTTGGGGTCCCATCTAAGAAATCAGTCTATACCCTGAGGTCAAAAGCTGTTTAAAATTTTCTTTTGTTTACAATTAAGAGGCTTAGCTTTAATGCATTTGGAGCTTGCTTTTGTATATGGTATGAGGTAGGGATTCAACCGTATCTCTAAATACATTTATTACACATGTAATACATGCCAAATATCCAAACATATTAATAAAATAATCTGTTACTTTCCCCACAGACTTGTGGTCCTACTTCTTTTATATATCAAATCATCCCTTCTTCTCTTTGATGCTTTTCTGTTCCACTGGCCTATTTGCTTTTGCACCAGTACCACGTTGTTTTAATTGCTGTGGTTTTGTAAGATGCCTCAATATCTTGCTGAGTGAGTTCCCCTCTCTGACCTTTCCTTTCTCCTCTTTCTCCTCAAAAATTACCTTAGCTATTTGGGAATTTCATTCTTCCATCCACGTTTTAAACCAGTTTGTCGAGTTTCTTGTAAAGTCCTCCTGTGAGAAAGTTTGCCCCACAAGGTGGGTCGGGTGAATGAGTGAGATGATGGATAAAAAAGGGCTTTGCAAACTGTTAAAAAGTCTTGGAAAGTTGGTACTGTGTTGAGACAATAGCAGGCCCTTGGGGTTAGCTAGGCCTGAGTTGAAGTTTCTTGGAACTTGGATATATCATCTGATTCCTTTGGGACTCTGTGTCTTTATCTGTATGATTAAAGTTGCTATTAACCAGCTCCCGGGCTTGCGTGAAGGGAGAGCAATTATTCGGGGCAGCACAGCCTGGTGTGTCTTAGGGCTGCGAGGTGGGACGATAGACGGAGGAGAGCACTGAGCCAGGCTTCACACAAGGGATCAGGGCCGCTGTTGACATGGTACAGGCTGCCTGGTTAATGAGATCATTCATCAACATTATGTTCAGGGCCATGATGAATTTGCCCAGATCCCCTGCCTGAATCTTCTGGGGGAAAGGACATTAATGGTGACATCTGCGAGCACAGGGATGTGTCAGCCTCCTGGAGTGGCGGCGGGGAGAGCATTTCCTCTCTCCTTCAAACTCTTTCTGCTTCAACATCTTAAACTCAGCAATGCCTGGTGGGACCTGCTGGGTTATTACTTATCTGCCCTAAAATCAACCAGCTATGGGAGAAATGTCTGCTATTAAGCACTCAAACAATGCTGGGAGGCAAATAGGTAAAGTGGAAAGGGCAGTGGGCTTGGAGGCAACCTCGATTGGATCTGCATCTGAGCTCTTCTGCTTAGCAGCTACATGACCTTGGGCAAGTCATTTTGCCTAGTAATTACACCCACCACGTAGGGTGGTTGAGATGGTCATGTGATATAATGAACGCCACAGGAAGAAGACAAATGGTAACATGTCACAGAGATGTAAGGCATTATAATCATTTCAAAAAAAATTAATCATGTGCTGCCTTTTAGGCAACAGTTTCCTTGCAATTTTAACTCCAGCCTTGCTGCTCCCTGGCTGCCACAACACCTCCCTGTGATTTGCTGTGCAAACTGACCGGGACAAAATGATTTAAACATGTTCACAAGTTGGTGTGTGTGTGTATTTGTATGTACGTGTGTGTGTGTGTGTGTATTTGGTTGGGGGTATTGCAAGATGAGAGCTTAAACATAACAAAAATTATAACCAAACCCAGGGGTTGAAGGGATAATCGAAATAATTTGGACTTTTCATTCAAGTAAAAGTGCAGCTGATAATTGTGAATCTAGAATGGCCTTATGACTAATAATAATGGCTATTAGCAAAAACAACAATTAACAATAGCTCAGTATGTTACGAATACTTAAGTGATTCACGTTTATTCTTCCATGTATCTTTTCAACAATCAAATGGATCCTTATCTTACAGATGAGGAAACTGAGGCTTGCAGTGTTTAAACAACATGACTGGTCGGTTTCGGGAGCTAGGATTCAAACCCATGTCTGCCTGGCCTCAATACCCAGGCTCTTAATGACTTGCAAAGGCCTGTCAGTTCCCCTGGGAGATTCATTTGGTGTGTGGGGGGGTCTCTTCTCTGTCAAGGGCGCGATGTTCCAACGCTGTCACTTCTGAAAACAGCAATTTCTAGAACTGAAACTTCAATTTCTGAGATTGGGAGGCTGGCACTCGGGTTGAGGCGTTATGCTCAGGCATGTCATTCTCCATCACAACCGCGGAGGGGCTGTTGCAAAGACAGCAGAGAGGGAGGCAGCCAGCTAGAAAATCAGAGAAGAAAAACGTGGCTGTGCCTGGCAGAGAATTCTAGTTTCTTCAGCTCACTGGGGTCCCCATCCCTTTCCTAGTAACTTTCCATTCAACTCTTGTTGCAAGGCAGCTCTTTCTTAGGCCACTGGGTCTTGTAAAGACCCGCCCGCCCCCACCATAGACTTTGGCCAAAGAATAAGGCAGGCTATTTTCAGGTTGCCCAAGAATTTATTTTACTATTATTAAAAAATATATATATGTATATATATTTTTTACCACCACACAAGGAACACAGCCATTACAAAGCTTAGTTGGGGTAAAAGAAAGAGATTAAAAATAACCCATGGATCTTAACTGCCAGAAGGTATCTTGGCTTAATAGAGGACTTTGGAACCAAATAGATAGTCAAATCCATGCTCCGTTACTCTCCTGCTGAGTCACGTTAGGAAAGTTTCTTTGTCCTTCTGAGAAGGACTAATATATTGCACAACTCTAGGGGGCACCACTCACCCCAAATCCCCAGGGATGCTTTCCCATAGAGTATTCTGTTCATGACTCCTACTGAAATTGTATAGAATAATGATACTGTCTTTGAACATCACAGTCCCCATTTATACAATGAGGGTGATACAATAATAATCTTCATAAGAATCAGTTTCATAATTAGGTGAGATCACGAGATCAAAGAGGGTAGCAGTACCCGGCACACAGCCAGCACTCGACAGTCTTCATTCTCTATTTTTCAGGAATTGGGGAAATGGAGATAAATAAGATACGGCACAATCCAGTGCTTAGGAAACCAAGCATAAAGATAAATGATGATATCCAAGTTGGTGAAACAATATAAAATGGGAGATTACAAGGTGATACGTGTCTAAATATTAGATAAGTGACATGGTGGATACGCAGTATGACTTCCTAAGAGAAAAGTGGTCTTAAGTGAGGTTCCCAGAAGCAGATACTGAAATGAGGATTCATGTGCATATGATTAAGGAAATGCTCCCCATAGAAACTGGTTAAAAAATAAAATAGTGGGGGAAGCAGGGCAGGGCATGGGAAGAAGCAAAACAATAGTGTGGTTTCAGGGAAGCCCAAGCCTGGGTCTACTCCTGCAGAGAAGCTTTGGAATATAAATTTTCTCTCTGAGTTTGCCTCAATTTGGAGCAAGGAGCTTTTATACCCCTGCCTTCATCAGTCATTAGCTAGGGCTTCCCTAGGTGGGGCTAGACTCCTGGGCACTTTTGAGTCTCAAGTCACAGGTATCAGACATTTAAAAAAAAAAAAAAAGGACATAGGAGCTGGTGAGGAGATGCATGTTCCAAGTATTTCCCCAAAATAATGACTACAGCAATATTTCCCATCCCATAAGCTCTTTTTCTGTTTGGTAGAGAGAGGGTCTCACTCTTGCTCAGGCTGGTCTTGAACACCTGAGCTCAAGCAATCCACCCGCCTCGGTCTCCCAGAGTGCTAGGATTACAGGCGTGAGCCACCACACCTAGCCCCCATAAGAGCTTTAAGGACCTTGCTACTGCCCCATCCAGAGGTATAGTCTATTGACCTGAGGCCTTCACAAGTGCCTTGATGAGTGAACAACAGCAGAAGGAATGCTATTTAACTTATGAGGCCAGATCATGAAAGGTGACAGCTCTGTGCTTGGGACACTTGTACTTAGAATCCAGCCACGGTGCTTTAACGAAGCTCAGGCCACATGAAGAGACCCATGTAGGGAGGAACCAAGGACTCCGGCCCTCAGCCCCGGCTCATCTCCCATTGGCAGCCGGCACTGGTTTGCCAACCATGTTAGTGAGCCCTCTTGGAGGTGGATCCTTCAGATGAGCTACCACATGATGCTGCACGAAACCAAGGTGAGCCACCCTCGGTGAACTCTGCCCAAGTTGCAGAATCGTGAGCAAAATAAATAATTGTTCTTGTCTTAAACAACTCAGTTTTGGGGGTGACTTGTTATGTAGCAGTAACTGGACCAATGTACAATAAAATGGTAAAAGGAATCTGGGTAGCAGTGTAGTAGATGCTGTTGGGGCTATGTTGAGATTCTCTTTACCATGTTGGCGCACCCATCTCCCAGATCCTTGCATGTTGGCTGCTAACAGCTCACTGTTGTCTTCTTTGGGGAATTTACCTGGGTCTAATGGGAGCCACCTCAACTGAGAGGTGTCCCTTTCCCTGGAAAGTCTACAGCCAATGACTGCCATGAGGATACTAAAAGGCCCATCCCTCAACGTGGGATCAACTCCGTGATGCAGTTCATGCTCCACATTTAGTCTGGTCTCTTCACGCTTGCTTAGGTTTCCACTCCCCACACCAGCTCCCCTTGCTCCCCTTCTCCCGAGAGTGTTCTAGTAATAAATCATTTGCATAGGAACTGCCCCCTCCCCCAATTTGGCTATGCTTGTAGGGAACTTGGCATAGGATGGTGTTTTCTATAGAAGTGTCATTATAGGACTAACATATGTAAAACACTGTATATTTCTATATATTTCAGAAAATACTTATCACTGCCTGGGGCACAATAGGTGCTCAAAAATGGTAGAGGTGATGATTATGCTGCAGTAATATGATAAGATGTTTCTTAGCAGAAATGTTGCATTTATTTGTATTTAAAAGATCCTCTATAGGGGTGTAGAATAAGGATGTCTTAATAGCTTATAGAGGGCAGTAGTCTTTGTGTCCTAATACCCAAGATTGGGCTGGGTACCACTGGATTTAGAGACTTCTGGTTCAGCACCATGACATGTGGACAGCACCCCATGGCTTGTGGATGGCGCGCACACAATTAAAATTATGTCCAATTCAGCACCACAACATGTGAAAGGCAGATGCTTCAATTAAAGGGCAATTGTTTCTAGTAAGTCTTGGTTGTAAGGTCTTATGCTATTTTTCACATATCAAGGCCCTCTCCCTTGACACCATCAGGATATTAGAAAAATCCCAGGGCCTGCCAGGGGATTACTCTGTTTATTAAATTTAGCTTCACAAACAGAGTTGCTCTGCACTTTGTATCACCCTCGAGAACTTGAGCATTAAGGCATTCTATTGGCTTGAAACCCAGCAATTTCACAAGACAATAAAACAATGTATGTTCTTTTCAATTTTTTTTTCCTGTGTACTTTATTTGCTAGGGGAAGTAAAATGTAGTGCAATGATACAACATTATGTGATATGGAAACTCTCTGCTGAAATTAAATCTCACTATTACCAGGGTGAGTATCCAAATCTGTAGTGTTAGCATTTTTACTTTTTGCATGCCAGTGGCTGAGACTTGATGTGATACTTCACTCCGTGAGTGTTTTGGTATCTTTTGTTCTAGTCTGGACCTTTGCAAATGAGGTGAGTGCACAGCTGGGTGTTCAGAAAATTGCAGAATGCAGAATTGGAGGAAACCTCAGAGATGATCCAGCTCAGATATTTTCTTGTTAAATACCAGGAGACTGATGCTGTGAGAAGCAAAAATGTTTTGCCCATGGTCACAGAGCTGGTGAGTGAGAGTCAATAACCCTGACTCCAAGTTCCATATCTTTCAGCAGGTCTGGCTACTATTGAAGTTGGGCAAACCACACATTCTTCCATGTAAGAGCAAACTTATTTACTGTAGAAGCCCAAAGGGAGGTGAGGGGTTTGAACACTGTAAAAAGATTTTCCCCAATTGCAACAATATGTTCTGCCTTCATTGCCATCAGTATTCAATGCCAGACATGAAAGCTACAGAGAATTTGCTGAAGATGACATTCTAAGACATTGTAATTATACCAGTGTAGCATGGTGACACATGCATTCCTTGTATTTGCTGAGCAAAACTTCCAAGAAAAATCAGGGTTTTCAAGAGTCTGCCCTTTAAAAAGCTGAGGCATGGCACAATGGACTTTGTAGCTGAATAGTTAGTACTCAGGCTGGACTTACAAACTGGTAATAGTGGCTCCTGATTTACATTAGGGATGCATAGTAACATAGTGGTTTAGCCTGTAGGCTTTGGAATTTGGCACCTGGTGTTTGAATCCTGCCCTGCCACAATTTGTTCTTGGGCAAGTCATTTAATCTCTCTAAGCCTCAGTTTCTGATATATATATATATATATATATATCAGATGATTTTAGTAATGCCTGCATCATGTGGTAATTTTGTGGCTTAAATAAGATCATTGATGTAAAAAGTACAGTGCCCCACTTTTGGTAGCAGTCAATAAATGTTGTCTCTTATTATCAATGAGAGCCATTAATTGGCGAACATAAGTGGCATTCAGGCAGGTTAGTAGGCAATTCACAGCACCCTTTCATGTGGTCCTCACAGCAGCCCCGAGTAGAGGATTATCTCCCTTGTATCACAAAGGAAAACATAATAGGACAGAAAAGCGAAGCAGCTTTTCAGCTCATCAGGCTCATATCTGGTGGTGCCAGGTTTTGACTCCAAGTCTGTCTGACCCCGAAGGCTGTGTTCATGTCACTACATTTCTGGAACTGAAAGGGATCTCGGACACCATTGAATCCAGTGTTACCACAGAACAGTAGGTCAAGAGGTACCAAATCAAAAATAAGTATTTCATGGACAGGTAATTTTGAGAAAGAGAACTCACTCTCTGTCCTATTGAGAATCTACCATCAACGTTGGTGTATTTTAGCCTCTATGAGGTTTCAGAGTAAATAAACCTGTGTAAATATGTTAAACTCAGAATTTCCATAGAGTATCTCATAGGACTAGCATCCTGCGGAACCTTCTTTGTGATGCACTGACCAGGGATAGCAAACTCACGTTGTAGATGAGGACAAAAGTGCCAGGCAGGCTTGGCAGAAGTCATGAGCAAAGCCCAGGGCTCCGGGGCTCTAGCGCTCTGGGTTGAAAATCCACCCACTATGGTACTCTGCCATCTTTCCCTGCCCTGCGCCATTCTCAGCACCTGTCAGCTAGAGGGTTTGGACACCTTCTATTTCAGTATTAAGACCTCTTCCTCCTAAAGAAGAGGATTTCCCTTCCTCTCACACCATCTTCTCCTTCCTTTTTAGGACAGCCCCATCTGTTGATGGATTCATCACTAGAGTGACAGCATTCTGATGATGTACTCACATAATACATTACCAAAGTGCCAGTTCTGATGGCCCTGTGATGTATGAGGCTAGCGTTTGTCAATGCCCTGCAGTTCCAACCGAACCATTCATCACGGTAGCATCTTCTTCATGGGGACACTGCATGGAGACTCCTTCCTAGGGAAATGAGGAACTGTGGAGGACTGAGCATCCAGGTGAATGCAATGCTAGACAGGTGTGCAGGGAGATGGGCAGAAGGCACACATCAATCCTAATGTGAAAAAGAGTGTTCTGTGGGCTACCCTTGCTGAGCCTGTGTTCATTCAAAGGCTTTTGCTCAAATATATCAAATTGGACACTCTTTTAGGTGTTGGGGATTCAAATAATAATACTGATAACAATCAGTATTACTTCAGCTCTTTCTATGCATCAAACACTGTGGTAGACACTTTATAGATGTTATAAATGCTTTATAGATGTTTATAGATGAACTGGGTACTTGCTACGATCCCACTTATAGAATGACTCCAAAACCCAACTCCACCACTTACCAGCTGTGTGACAGTGGAAAAATTAATGAATATCTCTGGGCCTTGCTTGATAAAATGGGGCTAAATACTAGGATCTACCTTCTAGAATTTGTTGAGGATTGACTGAGATAATGTCTATATTTATATAAAAAGATTAGCACCAGGCCTGATATTGGGTAGTGTTTTGGGGAGTAATGATAAGTAATTTTATTGGAAGATGGAAGTATAGTAGGGTTTGTTATTAGAAATAGGCATTAAAATATGATTAACACTTAGATCTTAGATTCTAAGTATCATTCTCCAACTAAAGGCATCAGGGCCACTTGGAAAAGTACCTGAATTTAGGGCTGTGGTAGGGATAATAGAAGTTGAACCTGGAACATCTTGCGATGTGAGAAAGTAAAGAAGTGCCCCAAACTGAAAAAAGTAAAAGGATGAGGGCAGGTCAAAAGGACCTAAAAGCTAACTCGGTAGAGCTCCCAATGGCCAAGTTGGAATAATTTAAGCAAAAATAAATAAATAATAATAATAATAAAAAAATAATAAATAGTGATAATATTGAATTATCGCCCAAAGATAAAATAAATATTCACAAGTCCACACTGATAAAAATAAATAAAATAAATGAATTAATAAATGAACATGAGAGAAGGTACTAATCTTCTTTGGAAAATAACTGAAATTACTAATGTAGAAGGAATGAAGAAAATAGAAAATGAGGAAAATCGCCATTAGAACAACAAGGTAATAATTGTGTCATGCAAGATCCATAGATTAATGCTAAAATTAGTGGGTAAAACTGTATGAAGAAACAGAATCATTTCATGGTCCTCAAATTTCTCCCCCTCCCCAAATGTGCTGATTCTGGTGGTAACTAATGTAGGTCCACAAATTCTCTGTTACTCATCCTTCCAGGAAATGGAGATGAATTCTCTTCCTTTTGAATGGAGGCTGGATCTAGGGACTTGCTTCTAATGAATAGAGTATGGATAGAGAAAAGTAGTGACTTTAGAGTGTAGAACCACGGCATATACCACTGTAACCAAGCGATAAATGTTAATACCACCAGTGGTAAGTCATGTTGATGTCACGTACTCCTTGAGGTAACGGGATGAGAAGGCCACTTCACCTCTGTGGCTTTCTTCTTCCCAAATCCATAACCTCTGTCCAATTATGAGAAAATATAAGGCAAACCCCATTTGAGAGACATTCTATGAAATTCCTGACTGGTGCTCTTCAAAAGGGCCATGGTCATGAAAGATAAGGGAAGACTGAGAAACTGGCGTGAGTTGGAGGAGACGTAGGAGGCATGGCAACCGAGTGCAGCGTGGTTTCCTGGACTGGGCTCTGCCACAGAGAAAGAACATTGGTGGAAAAACTGATGAAACCCAGGTAAGCCTGTGGTTTAGTTAATAGTATTGTACCAAGGTTGGTTTTTCAGTTTTGTAAGTAAGATGTTCAGTATGTAAGATGTTAACATTAGGGAAACCTGAATGAAGGGTATATGTGAAATCTTGGCACAATCTTTATATCTCTTCCAAAAATCTAATATTATCTCAAAACAAAGTGTTTAAAACATAATTAAGATGTTTAAGTTTAAGAATTATGTCTTCAGTGGTTTATCTAGGTGGTCCAATAGAAAGGTAATGAAGGCTAGTCATAGTGTTTAGATTTATGATGAATTAATAAAAGTAAAATGAGCGGGTAGAGGAATTTGCTCTCAACAGTAAAATATAGAGGATAGAGACTTCCTTGTTTTCAATTACTCGCAGTCTTGAGGATAAGGTGAGCCAAGCATTGTTACCTTGAAGGGACTTGGATTGGAGAACAGCAGAGCTCATTGTCCTGATGAATGGGGCTGGAACAGTGGGTGAGTCTTCTGTAATATAAGTTCTTGATGTCTTTTGTTATTTCCCAGGAGGGTTTAGTTGGCTTTGTGAGTGTAGAAGAGAGAGTCAGGCACATAATAATCACTCAGTAAAATGTGGTTGCTGTTATTATCAACAAAATTATGCCCAAGAACAAGGGATCTGAAGTCAGACTGTCTGGGTTCAAATCCAGGCTCCAGCACTCAGTAGCTTTACGACTTTGGGCAAATAACCTACCCTTTTATGCCTCAAAGTCTTCATCTGAAAATTGGGGAATCCATGTATCTCTCTCATAGGATTGTTGTAATAATTAAACGAGTTAAAGTGTTATACAACTAGAATAATGCCTGGTACATAGTAAGCACTCAAATGAGGTTAGTTATTATGTTACTACTACTACTATGATTCCTGCCGCCACCGTTGCTATTAAACCACCATTACTGCTACAGCTACACAGGGTTGCTTCCTTGTAGACTGATTGGTTTGTTGATTAACTACTTGGGTCATCTTGATCCAAAATCAAGAGCAATTGGAGTCAGAGAGAACAAAAGAATTTATGAATAGAAGAGAAGATTAAGCTTGGGTTGTGGTTTCTCATCATCAGAAAAATAAAGCTCTACTGACATCTCTCCCTCTTGTCTTCAGTGAGAACTATGGATCTGATAGGGCATTGCAGGCAGACATGTTTTTCATTGACCAGGTTCTCTTAGCCCTGGTTGGCCAAAATTGAGTTTCTCTGTGTCCAGGAGCCATAAAGATCAAATAATAACTTTCAAAATAAGCAAATAGGATGGAAGTTAGACTCTCCTTTCCACTGGTAATGAGTCCTGGTAGAGAGAATGCTGAGACATCAGTTGCTTTCTTCCCTGAGATACTGGATTACCTACAATACAAAATACAAATTGTTTTTCTTCAATGATTAGCCCTGCCAACCTTATCATATGGTAGTCTGTCTATGCATCATAAGAACTTCCCCGTGAAATGCAATTTAAAGGGCTTTCTCACAATAAGCTTAAAAAACTGTCTTAGTGTCCAAAATTTCACCACTATATGTGCATCCTTTTGGGTCTGGAAGTTGTGTCATCTTTAAGAACCTCTTTTAAAATGTGAATACTTCATTAAAGAGACTTCTTCAACGATAAGACATTTAGTTTTCAAATTACATTCATTTTTCCTTACTCACTTGACTCTCACAGCAAGCCCATTTTGCAGATGAGAACACCGATGCGGAGAGGTTCAGTGATTTGCACCTAGGTAGATACTGGCTCAGGTAGCACTTGAACTTGGGTTTCTTCAACTCCAGAACCTTTCCCATCCTTCCACATGGATTTGGAGGCAGAAACGTCTGGGAAGGGCAGAAGTTCTTGTTGAGATTTTTGAGGTGATGAAAAGAATAGAGATAAAAGTCAGATAAATATGAGGTCTTAGATTCAGTCCTTACCTGCCACGTGAACTGGGTAAAGCATTTTAACGTTTGGAACTATAATTCCTCCTTTGTAAAATGGTGACGGTAATAATCGCCGCGTGGGGTTGCTGGAGATCCTAAATGGTTTACGGTGTGTTTATGTTGTTTCCAATGCATGGCCCATAGGCGGCGACCACTCAGTATTAGTTTCTCGCATTTTACCTTTTACTTGCTGCCTCTATGAATTTTAAAAGGGCCAATTCTGGACTAGTTCAATAAAGTAGATCAGTCTTATGGTGTCTCAGAAAGTTACTCTCAACATGGAGGTATTGCGTTGATGATATGCACCGCCTCTTTCTACCTGGAGAGAAGACAGAGTTGACATGCCATTGTTTATTTCACCTTTCGCTAAAGCCCCCTGAATCTGCCTGCCTTTGCACTGGTCACGGCTGAGAACCACCCGCTGCCTTCAGAGGGGGACTGGCCTCCAGGAAAGCCTCAAATGTCATGGGGCCACAGCTGACAAGACGCCTCTCACCTGGGCAGGGTGGAATGATTTATATCTGATCTGTCAGAGGTCACCAAGCGGCTCAAAGCTAAACTGAAAGATTAAGAATTGATCCAGATGTAATAACAAGCCAGATAAGACACACAGGCTTCCAATTCACTCGGTACCCGCGAGGCACGATGCCGGCAGCCTCTGTTTGCTGGCGGGTGGTGTGTGCGGATGCTTTGGAGCCGTCCCGGGATGCACACACCATCTGGAGCTGAATTATGAGTCCGGGGCTCGTTGTGTAAGAAAGTGTTACATTTTGAGATGGAGGAAGCTCTGAAGGGGCTTGCACTCACTTTATTCTTTTATTCATGCATATACTGAGAATCAACACGCCTGATTTTGTACCAGACCCACCGTCCAGTGTGGGGTTCTGAACTTGAAGCCCATGGAATCTTGGAGGGAGTTTGGTCAGTAATCCCGCCTGCCCCCTTCCCTTCCAAAACTAACGCAGAATGGGGCATAGTTCCCAGCCACCGGCGCTGCCATCTGGTTAGTTCTGTTACTTTCTGTTCTGATCCCAGTTTGGCCTCAATTCCTTAATTTATAAAATGAGGTTAATAGTACTATCTGCCTCAGGACTTGAAGAACTGTTTCTCCAAGGAAAATACGCAAATGGCGAAAGAACATGTGAAAAGATGTTCCATGTCATTGGTCATTAAGAAAAGGCAAATCAAAACCACAGTTAGATACCACTTCCCACCCATCAAGATTACTATAATAATAAAATAAACCTAGAAATTAATGAGCGTTGGTAGGAACGTTGTGGGAAAATGAGAACCCTTGTATATTGCTGGTGGGAATGTAAGATGGTACAGCCACTGCGGAAAACAGTCTGGTGGTTCCTCCAAAAGCTAAACCTAGAATTACCATATGACCCAGCAATTCCACTCCCAGCGACTCCCGGGAGAGCTGAGAACATATGTCCACACAGAAACTTGTAAGCGAATGTTTACAGAAGCATCACTCATAATAGCCAAAAGGCAGAAACAACTCAGACATGCATCAACAGATGAATAGATTAACAAATTGTGGAATATTCGTAAAATGGGGTGGTATCCAGCTACAAAAAGGAGTGAAGTACGGATACGTGCTGCAACTTGACATTATGCTAAGTCAAAGGAGCCAGACACGGAAGGTCACGTGTGATTCTGTTTGTGTGCGATGCCCAGAACAGGCGAAGCCGTAGAGATAGATAACTCGGGAATGGGGAATAGGTTGCCAGGGAACGGGGGATGGGAGTGATTACTTAAAGGGTGCAGAGTGTGCATCTGGGGTGACAAAAAGTTCCTGAAACTAGAGAGAAATGGGGGTCGCGCGACACAGTGAATGCACTGAATGCCCCTGCATCGTGCATTTTAAAAATGGTTAATTGCGTGTTAAGTTTTACCTCCATTAAAAAAACAGCGATACCTCACATAGAAGATTGTTGTAAAAATTAAGTAAACTAATACCTCTACCTTGATAAATCAATATTAACGTTATTTTTCTTAAAAATGTCCTTTCAAAAATGATTATGGTAGTATTTACCTATTCTGGAGAAAAGTTTCCAAATGTCTTATCAGATTCTCAAAGAGATCCTTGATTCCCCAAATATTGGAATCAAAAAAAAGTGAAACATCAGCTTAAGAGTATAGACTGGTGCAGCCATTCTGGAGAATGGTTAGTTAATAGTTCGGTCGGTTAAAATAAAAATGTGTATGCCCCATTTCCTGACAATTGCATTTCTGGGTATATATTGTGAAGAAATTCTTAGCCAGGCCCTCAAAGGGCCAGGCCCAGTGATATTCACTTAGGCATTGGGGTTGAGGGTTGGAGGGAGTGTGGGTGCGGTTCTGGGGAGAGAGGACAGATAAATGTGGGGGATGCTCATTGTGGAATTCTGTAAAGTGCTACAACAATGATGAGCAGCACAGAGTGCTCTTAAAAACACAGGTGCCAAGAGAGTGCAAGAAGGAAAGGCACAGGATGAAACCTATAGCCCTCTTCACAGCTGTAATTAAAAATTATGTACAAACAATGATATGCAATTAATAGGACCCCAAACAAAAGAAGGCTTACAGAGCAAACGCAGTTGAATGGCTGCCTAAGGAGAGGGAGGGGAATGGCATTGGGACTGATAACAAAAGGAATAAATAAAGCCAAAGAAGGCCTTGCCGTAGGACAACGGTGGCGTTGTGTCATGGACTAAGGGATGCGGAGAACTCCAACTTCTGCACCTGAAGTTCGACAACACAGAAAACAAAACAAAACCAAAATCCATCAGTCTAGGAAACCGGTACACTAAAGGGCAATTACAATCTGGTGATGGCTTTAACCTTCAAGCCTGACTGCTAATTACCTTCACCTGGGTTCCCCAGAGCAATGAAATAAGATTCCCCAGGAGGTCGGGTCAGACACTGCCAGCTTCAGACGCTTCCCAGGTGATTCTAGCGCGCAGTCCCAGCGGGAGCCCTGGGTTAAATGTCCCGGATCCAGGTAAGCGCCAGGCGCTGCAAGGATGCAGCAGTCGGATAAGTCACGGGAGGGAGAGGGAGAGAGAGAGGTGAGGCTGAGGGGTGGTCCAGGCCAGATGAGGCTGGGTAAGGCTTTGGGACTGTTTTCTAGTTGATGGGGGAAATATTGGGGGGAGGGGGTTAGCTGGGGAGCAACATGACCAGATGTGGCCTCTAGGACACTTTGGTGCACTAAGATGGATGGGAGGTGGGTGGGAGAGGAGGAAGATATTCGTGTGACGAAGCTGTCCAAATGCTGCAGGTAAGATGGTAAGAGTCTGGGCTGGGGGAGAGGGAGAGTGGGCAGTCAATATAAATTCAAGGCAAGGGACAACTACCCCCTATTATAGATGGAAAAACAAGAGCAGACGGGGAACAAAACGGCTCTCCTTAGGCTACTCCACAGTCTAAAGTGGACTCAGGGAAGGGCCTCCTGCTCTTGAATGTGATGCGCTAGTTCCAGTCCGAGTGGTTGCTCAGTGGGTGGTTTTCTTCCGGTCAGGTACACCGTCCCTATCTAGGAAATGACTGGCGTGTTACTGTTGGGATCACCCTATGGGGCCCCATAAGATCCTAAGCAGCCTGCGATTGGGCTGGAGTTTGGTGAATAGAGCGATGTGCTTCTCTGGTCACGGACAGCTTTCGGGGCCTCCCTCTACTTACTCATGTCTGGGCCTGTGTTTGTCTGTATCTACATGCAAATCCATTGATAAAGTTTGCAGAGATAAGTGGGCACGTTAACAGCATTGAGTCATGGTTGGAGAGGGCATGGTCTCGTTGGACCTGTTCAAGGCGATGGGGTAAAATAGCTAACGTTCCTGGGTTGCTTCTAAAGCACGCGGCACTGCACTTTCCATATATCATCCCGTCCAACCATTTCAACAACCCTGTGACGTAAGTAGCGGGTCTCATCAAACCCAAAGGCAGTGTGACTCTCAAAACAAGGCTCTGAAGCAGTTACTGTTTGCTCAACGTTGGTGGCAGAGCCAGCACTAGAACTCGGCTCTTCTGGTTTCCAGCACATTTCCAGGGTAGCTCTGTACGCCACAGACTGACATGACCAGATATCACCGGCTGTTTTAATGTGTGATGCCTTGCGATGCTTCGTCTCCACTCCAAGCCAGGACGAAAGATGAGTCTCATCTTCAGCTTCACCAGGGTCTGTAACGGATGCTCTGAGCACTTTTAAGAATCGCTAAGCCAATTGCTGGCAAACCTGGGAATGTGCTATTTGGTCCCTTCCGAAGTGGGGAGGACAAGAAGGTGCTTGGGGGACAATTTAAGAGCTTCCAGAAAAACAAACAAACAAACAAAAAAACAGTTCCCCAAAGAACTCAGGGGCTCTGGCTGTCACAATGGGGCTGCCCGAAAGACCCCGCATTGCTATGGAAACGGCGCATTTCTTTTTTATGGAGCAGGCACATAAAACTCCCAGAATGTGTCATTAAGTAAGTTACTACTGTCCTGAGGCTGCCAAAGATGTACACCCTCATTAGGGGAGCAATGTGACAGTTTGGGGTTTATAATGAACGGTTTGCAGGCTCAGAGGCTGAGCTAAGTTTACCCTGTTGGGATCACAGTCTCTTGGTTTTTGGGGACAAAGAGGGGAGCCCCGTCCTCAAAGTGTCCAGAGACTAAAGACCCATCAGTGTCTGCACTGATGCAAGACGGCCAGGTGATGTAATTATGGCGCCGGCACATCTCATTAACATGCAACTGGTGAACAAACTCTGGCATTTCCATAAAGACACTCCTGCTGAAATGAAACATTTTATCTCCTGCTTTTCACCTGGAGCCCTTAATTGGGTAGCTCTGCTCCCCTTAAAGTTTTGTTTACCTGGTAATATGCAGATGCGAGTTGGCCAGCTTAGAAATAGGGAGGCCTTCCAAAGAAGAGGGGCGGTGGGACCACACAGGTGTGTCTTCCCTTGACCCGGAATGATGCAGCCCCTGATTTTACACCTTCCCTTGTACCCTGAAATCTTTCCCACCATCTTTAAAAATCTATCGTGTTTCCTGTTGAGTGGCAGTGTCTCTGATAGCGCTTTTCAGAAAAATGAGCTTGTTTTGGGAAACAGACAATTAGAGTGTGCAGTGAGGGGGGTGAAGAGGAAGAGGTGAGACAATAACACTCAGAGAACACCTGGATCCTCATCAGGAAGGCCTGGGGAACCACAGAGGATTTGTCATTGAGATGATCATCTCCACTCAACACTGATGAAGGCGGGACCAGGGGCGCCGCAAAGAAAGGCTTCTGTGGCCAAAAAGAAATAGCTGCTTTAATAAAAATAATACACCGACACTCAAAGGTTGACAATCTAATGTCTCCCTGGGGGGAATTTCTCTCCAAGCAGAGGGCAATATAGCAAAGTGGTTATCGGCTTGGACTCTGGGGTTGAAATGCCCGGGTTCAGTTCTGTGCCCCAGCAGGCAGTCAGCATTTTGAGTGCTTTTGGTGCCAGGCACAGTACTTGCTAGCTTTATGACCTTGAGTAAATTATTTAACTTCCCTAAGCCCCAGTTTCCTAATTTAGAAAGTGGGAATAGTGATCACTTGCTGGGTTACTGTGATGGTTAAAGGAACTAATGTGTGCAAAGGGTTTATTACGATGTAAACGATAAATGTTCACTATTGCATTTAGTGCTGCTATTATCACAGTGCTGGGTTGGGGAAGGAAGGGTTGTAGTATCACTGGCGTTCTCTTTTAACTGAGAACCGTGGCTCAACAGTGAAGAAAGGACAACTTTCTTTTATGAACCCTAATACAGCTGGGGCCAGGTCAGCATGTCCAAAGAAGTCCTATTAAAAACCCAGCAATAATACCAAGATAAAAATAAATAGATAACAACAACCTAACTACAATAATAACAGCAGTGGTAATAATAGCTCCAACTACTATGGCTTTCGAGCTGTGGTTTAATCTCTGGTTCCTCAGGGCCCCCTTTTTTTTTTTTTTAACAGTCTTAGCTTCTAACGTGGCTGAAGTTAGGATGCCGATGATAGTCACAGAGACAGCAATCGTCATAGCTACCATTTATCGAATGCTTACTGCCCACTGTGTTCGCAGCTCGGCACTCCCGGTTTTCAAAACACCGTAATGCAGGTGCTACGCGTATTCTCATTTCACAGGTGAAAAAACGGAAGTTTAGTAGATTATTCAAGGTTGCTCAGTAGTCCCCCACAACCAAGAGCTTAAGTTCTAGTTTTCTGGGTATCTGGAAGTTTAGTGAGACCAGGGAAGGATAGGGAATGACCTCCACCACCCCGATTGTGATTTGCCTTCTGAGAATGGCTTCATTTCTGAGGCGTCACATCTGTTGTGGCTCTTGGCATGCGGAAGAACCATTTCTTCCTGGGGAGGCCATAGGCATGTTCAAAATACTAGCAGACTGTGTTCATGCAGTAGTGTTGTAAACCAGCGGATCAAGGAGACTTGGACACCAGAATCTAATCAGCCAGATCAGTTTATTGATGCCTGTGCAGGGGCTGTCACTGCTCCATGCAAGGAGGGAGAAGCAGCCCCGAACAAAGACTTTGCGGTTTTTTTATACCCCGGGGGCTGGCAGCTGTGCAAGCAAGCAGTCACAGAAGCAGAACGTTGCGGTTAGCCGTTAGTTAAGCGAACAATGGAAAGGTGCACTAAGGGACGAGGGACTTTCCTGGAACAGGACCTCTCTATTCTTTTTGAGAACAGGCCCCCTCGACTTCCTCCTCCCTCCTATGGGAACTTTCCTACGCGGTCGGGACCTTTTACTATTAGTTGGAGCAAGACTGACTCCATTTTA
Organism: Cheirogaleus medius; assembly: GCA_008086735.1. Lineage (NCBI taxonomy): Eukaryota > Metazoa > Chordata > Mammalia > Primates > Cheirogaleidae > Cheirogaleus > Cheirogaleus medius. The sequence goes on along the minus strand of VBSM01002153.1, from coordinate 5,208,923 downwards.
GATCTGCAGAAGCCATCCTGGGTCTTTCTACTTCGGTAGGAAGAGGTGGCTTTGTCATGGCATCCAAGGGAGGTTTGCGTTGAGTAGGAGAGACTCCAAAATGAGATAATGACTGGCTTTCCATTATCTGGGCTTTGTAACAGCCTTGTGGCATTAAATACCCCAGTTTTAAAAGCTCATTGAATATTGGCAAACTTCAAAGTCTGAAAAAAGTTCATGAACTTGCCAACGACGCTGAGCAAGTTGGCGAATCCAAGTAATGGCTCTGGATTTTCAGTCCCTTGTACCACACCGCCTCTGCTGGGGAGAGTTCCCATGTGGGAAACCAGGATGAAGTGTTTGCTCAGAAGAGGTCACTGGTGATACAAAGAGTTAAAGAAATGCATTAACTGCAGATCCTGCTACCACCTCCCCGTTGTAAGTATGCCCAGCACCCGGATAGTGTGCACTGTACCTGTTAGGTGTGAGTTTCCCCACCCCTCCCCGCCCCTCCCATCTACTTATTTTCTGTTGATTTTTACTTCCATATTGCACCTTGTTTTCTTTTCTCCTTTGAGCTAGATAGTATAACATTCTCCTTTAATGAAAAAAAAAAAACAAAAAAACCACTTCCATGGTAGACACTCACTAAGTATTTGAATCCAAAATTGTAAACTTCAGTTCTAACTTAGTCATAGAAAATGGAGTTAAAAACTCACAGGGAGAAATTACAACACAACCAAACTCGAGCTGGGTTCCAACTGGTCTCATTGCATCGTGCCAAATTCTGTAGTTGACTACAGGGAGATAAAAGGGAGAAATGAGTCATGATTATGGTCATCAGACTCTCGGGTATGAAAGGACGGTGGAAGCTGAAGGAGAGGACACAAGAGGACAAAATTAAATTGAATTCTTGGAATAAGCTAGAATCCAACAAGGGGGAAAAGAATCCATCCTTTCAGAAACCAAATAGAATTATTTCACTGTGAAAGTGAGTCTATATAATTTATGAATCTCCCTTTTTATTTTTCCTGGTTAAACAACAGAAAAACAGACAGTGCTGAATGTGTTTTAAATCCCAGTTGGGCTGAAAAATATGATCGAAAGTGGAGGAATGCAATAAACCTCGTGGTAAGATGTCTACAGTCTACGCAAGGGGCTCAAACCTTTGCTTGCTAAACCCTCCCAATACGAAGGCCGTTTTTGACATTTTCATAAACATTCTAAGAAATATTTTTTTGGGGGGGTGTATATGCACATATAAACACGTGTTTAAGTGCTTATATAATTTGGATCAGAGTACACTCTCCATTTATCTCCTTTTCATTTCAATGCACAGCATTTTATTATAACAGAATTTTCCTAATTTATTTTAATACTTTCAACTCTTTCCTCATTGAGAGGCACTGGAGTTATTTCCAGTCTGGGGCTATTGTAAATAGCAAGTACTGAATATTCTTCTTCATATATCATTATTCTTTTCAAATTGGCAGCTTTTAGAATGCCCCCCGATGATCCTCACCTCCTGGCAGTCATGGCCTTGCGTAATCCCCTCCCTTTGAGTGACTTGCTCCTAACCAACAGAACATGGCAATGTTGTGGGGATGTCACTTTGGTGGTTAGGTTGTAAAAGATTCTGACTTCTATCTGGCTAGCAGACTGTTTCTATTGCCTTCTTGGTTTGCATTCGTTGTGGAAGCAAGATGCCAGTTGGAGAGGGTCCCTGTAGCAAGGAGCTGAGGCCTTTGGTGGCCCAGTGGCCCTTGAGGAACTGAATACTGACAACAGCTACCGAGTAAGTTTGGAAGCAGACCCTTCCCCGGTCAAACCTTCATAGCAAACCACACACCCCGAGCCCACACTTTGTATCCTTACGAGACAGCGGGACAGAGGACCCATCTAAGCTGCACTCAGATTCCTGACCCATAGAAACTGTGAGATAACAAATGTCTATTGTTTAAAGCAGCTCCTATGCTTTGGTATAATTTGTAACACAGCAACAGATAATGAATGCAAGTACCTAACAATTAAATTTAAAAAACTGAGAAATGTAAGCAAATAAATCTACTCTAAGGCGGATGCTATGAGGGCCAACTGAGCTTTAGGAAAAGAACTGCAGGGATTCTTAAGATGAAAAAGCATCGTTAGTTTAGAGTGCCGAGAAGTCCGAGAAGGCGCTCCTTTGTTTGTTCAGAAACCACGTGTTAAGCTTTCTTCTGTGTGCCAGACGCCGTGCTAGGTTTTGGGGATAAAATGGTGACGCTGACCAAGTTCTTCTCCTCTTGATGTTGACCCTCTAGGGACTGAGACAGAAAACAGAGCGTCCCTAAACAAATGGACGAGATAATTTCTAGTAGACGCAGGCCACAGGAGGGAGAGTGATAAACACCAAACAGCCGACCTGGGCAGGTTCTTTGTTTCTGGGGGTGAAGGTGGACATTGCGCTGAGGAAGTGATCATCTTACGGCTCCATCCCAAGCAGGTGAGGTTCCCGGGGCCCTGCCCTCGCACCCCGGTGTTGGCTGCTGTGTTGACCAGCCCCCGCCTGGCCCCCCGGGCCACTTAGTGACAACAGGAGGTGGGCCCGGCCCCGCAAAGGCAGCATACTGGTTCCCGCTCCTGCAGCACCTAACCGGCGGGTGATGGATGCTGCGCTGGAGAGGGGACCCGCTTTGATGTACGCGGCCTGGTTTGATTAATGAGTGGCTCTGCCAGGGGGCTATGCTGGGAGTAAATTACTCTTTTCAGAAATGGCTAGATCGGCACTATTGCACTAATTATTTCACAAGCTTGAGGTCAGTTCCAAATTCCCTGACACACACAGGGGAACAAACACCCAGGCTAACCGAAGCCGACAGAGCTCTAATTAAAGCAGAAATTGTTTGTGACTCCCCTCTCCCTCTCCCCTCCACCCCACCGGCCCTCTCCTCCCAGAGGAGGAAGCTGTCAGACACGCTTCCTTCCTGCCCCCAGCCTGGCCCAGCACAAGCCCCCGAGTTCCAGGAGTCGGCCCAGCCTGCAACGCCCCAGAGCATACACGTATGCTGAGCTCCGGCACAGAGGGAGACACTCATGGCAGGTCCCGTGTCCTAATCACATGCACAGGTATTGTAGTCGTCCATCCGTTCATTCATTCATTCGTTCATTCCCCTGTTTATTTGTTTGCTTATCCCATACATATGTATTAAATGCATTTTTTGAGCCAAGTACTATGCTGAAAGCTAGCAGGGTCCCAGCCTTCGAGAGCTTGCTGCCTGGTGAGGGGACAGACATCAGTCAGATAACCACACAGATACGTGTAAATCGCAACTGTTGAGAAATACTATAAAGAGCGGACTGTGGCTCTGAGGGTCTGTATAGGGGGATGTGACCTGGCTGGGGGCTGTCGTCCTTGAGGAGGTGGTGCCAGAGCTATGAGGGTTAACTAAGCGAAAGGCACAGGAGATGAGGAGGACTGTTCAAGGTGGCAGAGACGGTCTGTGCAAAGGCCCTGTGGCAGGAATAAAGGTGGAGTTCTGAAGGAACAAGAAGAAAGGCAATATGGCCGGAGCTCTAGAACAGAAGCAGAGTGATTTGGGTTCAGGCTTTTGCTACACGTGTGGCCATAAGGGGTCTTAGCATGTCTACATCTCAGTTTTCTCTCCCAAAACATGAGGGTGAAATTTCTAAGTCTTTCAGGAACATTGTGGTGGCCTCCCCCCGACCTAGTCCCTTTCTCTTGATAAATACACTGATTTCATCAGGGTTTCTGCACTTCCCCGTGCAGCCTGGGAGGTACGGCTGGAGGGAGGGACAGGTGGTGGTGGGTGAGATTCAGCAGACGGTCAGGCCAGGAAGGGCCCGGACAGGGGAGTGAGGCAGTGGGCGCTTAGATTCCTCTGTTTTGGGAGTAGGGGATTTTTCAGCTCCCAGCTCCTCTGCACGGTCTAAAGAGAATGAGCTAAATGGGAAAATCAATAATGCACACAGATGGCCCAGGTGATGTTTACACTATTTAAGAGAACAAATTATTTTGAAGCACCTGGGATTTATTCTTTCCCATACAAAAGAAGAAAAGCAGAGGAATCACAGCTCGTTCTTATCTAGTCTTTGACGCCGACTCCCTGAGAGGCAATTACTTGGTGTGTTTATGTTATTAATAGTTTGTGTTGGCCACTTTCCACCACCCCCACGAATGCCAATTAAGAAAGTTTTTTACTTTATTGCCATTTGTACGTATACATAATATATACAAAAGAATAGAATTTATCCAACATTTATTGAGTGACTACTATGCGGAAGATGCTGGACCAGGGGCTGGGGCTAAAAAGAAATAGCCACGAATGTGATAACACATATAACAAGCACCTATAAAGCCCTTGTTCTGCACGAAGCTCTCACGTGAGAACTCAATTAATCTTTACTTGGGTCCACGAGGCAGGTGCTATTATTACTGCCATAATAGAGGTGAGGAAAGCGGGGCCCAAGGTCACGAGTTTAGTACGCGAAAGAGGTGGGATTTCAACGCAAGCAGTCTGATGATGAGGCCGAATTTCAGTTGTTCTGGAATTGTTTACCCGTTAGTGGAGGCGGCAGACAACAAACACGGACGCCCCGTAAATCAGGCAAATAAAAAAATACGCACACTCATATGCAAAGGAAAAAAACCACACATGCACACACACACAAGCACTGCAACTCAAGGAGAGATGAACCGCAACGAGGGCAGGGAGAGACGGTGGTGATGTTTTGTAGAAGTAAGCCGGGAAGAGAAGTTACGTTGGAACCAAAGGGATGAGGAAGAGCCGAAGATGGTGTCCTGGTGAAGATAGTGGTGGTGGTGGTGGGATGGAAAACTCTGGACACAGGGAACCAAATGGGTCAAGCGTGTGAGGTGAGAATGAGCATGGAGTGGAAGAAAGAGACCCACGTGGTAGGATTTAGTGACCCTGGGTGGAGGGAGTCACAGAGACAGGATGGGGGAAGTTGGCACAGACCAGATCCTGCAGGGTCTTAGCTCTGGCGTTTTGGGGAGGATAAAATGAGATATTCCATGTGATTTGCTTATCATAGTGCCTGGAACTCAGTAAGTACTCAATGGATGCTCGTTGTTACTATCATTATGGTTATCCATATCTTGTTTTATTGACTTTGATTTCCTTAAGATTAAAAGGAAAAAAAATTGTTTTCCCTCTATCCACAAAGTTTATGCTTATGTGATTCTGGAAGAATTCCAGCCGGGAAGGCCTTGGCCCCATCCCAGGACTAGTGCCTCCCACAGCAGGGCAGAGATGGCGCTGAGATCATGTGTGTGTGTCTGGAAGCAACCTCAGTGTCCATGGATGGATGGAGGGATGGATGAAAAAAGAAAACATGGTCTGTCCATGCAACATAACATCAATAGTGTTCAACCTTTGTAAAGAAGACAATTCTGCCACTGGCCACATCTTGGCTAAATCTGGAAGACTGACATCAAGTGAAATAAGTACAAAGTACAGAAGTGCAAACACTGCTTGGTTCCACTCACATGAAGTATCAAGTGTAGTCACGCTCGTAGAATCAGAGTCGAATGGCGGTTTCCAGGGTCTGGCAGGAGGGGGACATGGTGTATTAGTTAGGGTTCCCCAGAGAAATATTAATAGAACCAATAGGAGATACATAATAAATAGATAGATATGCATTTATTATGAAGGAATTGGCTCGTGGAATTATGGAAGCCAAGAGGTCCCACAATCTGCCCTCTGCAAGCCAGAGACCCAGGACAGCTGGTCGTGTAGTTCTAGTCCAAACCCGTAGGCCTGAGAACCTGTCTGAAGATTCAGGAGGACGTGAACGTCCCAGCTCCAGAGAATTCACCCTTCCTCTGCCTTTTGTCCTATTCAGGCCCTCAACAGATTGCACGATGCCCACCCACGTTGGTGAGAGGGGACTCGTCTTTGCTCAGTCCACTGACTCAAATGCTAACCTTCTCCAGAAATACCCTCGCCTCACAGACACGCCCAGACACGATGTTTTACCAGCTCTCTGGGCGTCCCTTAACCCAATCAAGTTGACACATATAATTAGCCATCATAAATAAAGAGTTATTAATCAACAGAAGACATGAAGTTTCAGTTAAGCAAGATGAATAAGTTCTAGAGATCTGCCGTGCAACACCGTACCTACTGTCAACGATATTGTATGGTGTGCTTACAAATTTGTTCAATGGTGGTGTATGTATACCATGGAGTACCACTCAGTCACAAAAAACAATGGTGATCTAGCACCTCTTGTATCACCCTGGATAGAACTGGAACCCATTCTACTAAGGGAAATATCATAAGAATGGAAAAGCAAGCACCACATGTACTCACCAGCAAATTGATACTAATTGATCAACACTTATGTGCACATATGGAAGTAACAGTCATCAGGTGTCAGGCAGGTGGGAGGGGAAGGAGGGGATGGGTATATTCACACCTAATGGGTGTGGTGTACACTGTCCGGGGGATGGACACGCTTATAGCTCTGACTCGGGTGGGGCAAAGGCAACATATGTAACCTAAACATTTGTACTGCCATAATATTCTGAAATAAAAATATACATATATAAAAATTCTGTACAAAAATTTTGTTAATAGGGTGGATCTCATGTTAAGTGCTTTTAAAAATAAAGAATAAAGTGAATGGGCATCTCACACGAGCAGTGGAAGGTGAGAAGCCCGGAGTCAGGCGTGTGTCCTCGCCCTGCCGGCTAAGCCTCTGGGCAGAGATGACAGGAGCTTGTGCCGAGAAAAACCTACGGGCTTTATTTTAAGACCTTCTGTCAGGAAAGGTCTTTGGAGGAAAATTCAACCACTCAACTGCATTCCTGAAGGTCAAACAGCAGCTGCATGATCTGCCGGATTTGGGGGCACATTTAAAAAAGAGGAGGAAGAAGAAGAAAACATACCCTTTCCGAGGGATCATTTCTGTTTTTACCGAGAAACGGGGAACGGCATGAGAAAGTTCTGGTAGGGAGGAATTACTGGGGAGATGAAGACCTGCCTCTTCAGCGTCTGTTGAAATCGTTCTTAAATCAGGCAGCGGTTTTCAGACAGGGCTGGGTAATTGATTATAAATGTTGGAATTTATTTCAATAAGCTCTGTCATTGCTTAGCAGCTGTTT
>VBSM01002153.1:5167760-5201718 GCA_008086735.1 Cheirogaleus medius | reverse complement strand
ACGTTTTCTCTCTCTCCTCCACCGGAATGTAAGCTCCATGATACCAGGGACTTTGGCTTTGTTTGTCACCGTGGTGCATCACTCATGTCTAGAATAGCTCCTGGCACATAGCAGGTACCTAGCAAATGGTCACTGAATTAATTAGTTACCCTTTCCACAAACTCCCAGGTTTCTCTTCCTCCGGGAAGCCTGCCAGGGTTGTCCTAGTACATGTTAATTTCCCTTACTCTGTGATTTTCTGCTTTTAGAGTTAACAGTGTCTCAAAATTTTAATCATTCCCCCCCCCCCAATTCCTTCATATATGATGGTCTGGGATGGTCTTATCTCCCTTTATATTTGGGGTGGGCAGGAAGAAGGTCCTAAGAAATGTCTGCTTGACTGAGAGAACCCGTTTTGTTCCATTTGGCGGGAGAATAAAGAAACAGGAAGCCCCAGAGCCTCTAGAAGACTGAGGAGTCTGGGAGGGTGAGCAGGGTGAACTTTCCTGCATTCGTGCCTTGGGGCTCCATTTCTGGGCAGATAGCGGGTTAAGAGTTAAGGATGTTCTTGCATCTTCCAGACCAGTAGAATCTGGGATGGCGTCCAGAGGTAGCACAAAGTCCAACTCCTTCACGTTTTAGATAAGAAAATATGAGAAGACTGAGGAACTGAAACAGATGAGAGGCATACAAAATCATCAAATATTTATGTTCCAGGTTGTTTTCTTATCCATCGTCCCATTTAATCCTCAGAGCGCATCCATAGGCTTGATGTTGTTATTCCCATTTCACAGATGAGATGACTGAGGCTCAGAGGAGCTAAGCAACTGGGCCAAAACACATGGCTAGCAAAAGGCGTCACTAGGACTTGAACCCTGGTCTTCTCTGCCCTTTTTTCCTACCACATTTAGGGTTTTAGAATAAAGCTCCCATTTCCTACAATGGGGCCTTTATCTCTTAAGCCTATATCTCTAATAACCCACCTAGAATTCGCAGGTGGTGCAGGCAATAGCTTTTTCCTTTCTCCAGCCTCGGTGCTGAAGTTCAGGAGAGCTACTTCAAGGTCCCATAGAGCTCTGTTGCAAAATCTACCATTATGAGCTTAATTAAATTAATATTATTGTGTGATGGGCCCCACGAGGTTCATGGACTTCTACGTTCTCTCTCCATAGGCTGCATGAAAAATGCATGTCAGAAGTCAGAATGCAAGTGCTTATCGCGATGGCGTCTTCAATGGACAATCTGAGGCACAGAGAGGTTATATAATTTACACACAGTCACACAGCAGAAATGCAGTAAAACTGGTGGTTGAAACCAGGCAGCCTGATTCACAGAGTTAACAGGATTATTAGGAGCCAGGCAAACTGAAGATGCAAACATGCTGTGCAACTTTGTCCAGGTCAGTTAACCTCTCTGGCATACATGATCCCGTCATGTATACATGATGACGGATGTAAGACTCCAAAGCAGAGGTCAACAAACTATGGTCTACGGGCCCAAGAATGGTTTTTGCATTTTTAAATGATTATATTTAATAGTCTTTAGTTTGCCTTTTGCTCTACAAAGCTTAAATGATTTATGATCCGATCCTTTTAAAAAAGTTTGCCAACCCCTGCTATATCTTCCATCCCAAGAGTGGTTGTTAATGTACTTTCACTCATCAATTCATCAAACATTTATTGAGCACCTCCTAAATATCAGGAACTCTTGAAGGAGATGGCCAAACAAAGATGGCATTCCGGTGGGAGAGACCACGGATGAGCAAGTCCACGATAACGTGGCGACGCAGTGCTGACACAGGTACGGGATGCGGTGGGGACGAGAGAGAAGGGAGATCCCAGAGGGAGAGCTAGCAAGGGAAGCGGTCGCATTTTCTCCTATCATGATAGCCCTTGTACCAAGATAGCACAGGCCTCTCTGTACGTGATAGGAGCCCACAAGCTCCTGTTGAATTAAAAAAAGAAGGAACTTTATGCGAAGGACTCATAGGAGTCTTCCCCTAGGAGTTAAGTCCTGAACTGAATGTTAAAGGATGAGAGACAGTTAGAAGACACAGGGTGAGCGGCTGCTCCTGCCCCAGGGAACACATTTCCAAAGGCTCCAATGCCAGGAGGGAGCATGGAGGATCTGAGGACCCTCCTGCAACTTGGTTTGGGCCCACGAGATGCCAGTGAGAAGAGACAGAGGATGAAATGGTCTGAAGCCTGATCCTCAAGTGCTTTCCGAGTTATGCCACAGACTTTGAACACCATCCTAGAGGTAGTGGGGGGGCCCCCAGGGAATTTGGCCCCTGCGTTCTCCTTCCCGCTCCCTTTGTGTCGCTCCCCACCTGTCTCCGCCGGCCTTCCACTTGAAAGCCCTCAGGTGGGCTTTCCCGAGTGAGCTCCCTCGCTCCAGTCCCAGGTACCTTTCATAGGCTTTTCTCTGCCTGAAAATTTCTCCTCTGCACACACACGCACATATATATATATATTTTTTAGTTGACCCATATCATCCTTTAGATCTTGTCTCTAACATTGCTTCCAGGAAGACACCCTGACCTCATCCCTGGACCAGAGCAGGTCTTCCTGATAAACCTATCTATCTCTCATTCCGTGTCCATGTCTCTATATATCTGTATCCATATTTTTATGTTGATATCAGTATCTATCTCTGTTTCCATACTCGTATCTCAGGCTCTATCCATATTTCTATGTCAGTGCCACTATATCTGTACGCAAGTCCATGTCTACACCTATAGCTTGCCACGCACTGTCCTCCCCGATACTCATCGCTCTTGTGCTCACTTCTACATGTAGGTGCACAGTCATTCAACTAATTACCATCTCCCACACTAACTCATATGCTCCGGGAGACTGTGTGCTAGTTTTTCTGCGGCCGCCATGACAAAGTAGCACATTCCGGGGGCCGGGAGTCTGAGATCAAGGTGCCAGTGGGGTTGGTTTCTTCTGAGGCCTTGCTCCTTGGCTCGTAGACGACCGTCTTCTCCAAGTTCGGTTCCATTCTGAGGTACCGGCGATTAGGACGTCCACGTATAAATGGGGCGGGGGGCAAAATTCAGCCCGTAAGAGAGAGTGTGTGTCTTTTCCTTTCCATTTCACCTCCCAATGCCAAGCACGATGCCTGGCACGTCGTAGGTGCCCAGTAGATATTTGACAAAGGCAAGATGCCACCACAGCAGCTCTGGGGAAGTGGCCAGGAGGCGTGTGGTTGGGGAGGACAGATGCAGGAAGACACTGGGCAGTGGTTACCGTTCTTGAGATGAGAAGCGACGGGGAGTCTGTTGAGATGATAGCAGTGGGCGACGGGTAGGAGCGTAGGTTTGGGAGAGAACATGGGGGCAGACTGAATCGAACTTAGAGATTGGATGCAGAGGGCGAGAGAAACGGGGACTCAGAATGGATTCCGCTTAATTGTCATCCTGTGCAATCAACGCGTGGGTTCCCGTTGCACCCACACCTGCGTAAACAAGGAGCGGAGGTGCACCGTCTGCCTGCCAGGTCTGCATTCACAAGCAGCGCTCTGCTTCCGACTTTTCCAACTCCGGCAAGGCGGGGTTCACTGCTCATTGATTCCCTCCCTTCCCCTGCTTCCGGCCTCTCTTTCTTAGCAGGAGAGACTATTACTTGCTGGTAGTTCATCTTAAGCCGTGAAAGGGGAAGCAGCTAGGCTCCGGAGCATTTTATTCCGGGAGAATGGGGGGATAAAAGAAGAATGCCAGGCATGGGATTTCAGTAAGAAAGTAACTAGACCCTAAACTTAGGCCTCAGAGCCAAGAGGCAGGGAATCTGGACTGGAGGCTGTCACAGCCAACCTGAAACTTTCAGTCCTATCTTGTTAGGCCTAATCTGACTCTCCCTCATCACCCTGGCGCCTGCACACGCTGACTCAGAAATGCGGGTCCTGCAAGCTGAAGATTAGAGCTGGTGCCGAATGCTGCATTCACCGTTCACAAGCTTTGCCGCTCCAGACACTTATAAAATAATTTTCACCTTTATCTAACGGCAGAAGGGCTTTCTCCCCCAGCCAGTGTTCCAGCTTTTTTTTTTTTTTTTGCCTTTCCCACCTAATAAAACCCTCAGCGCAGGGCTTGCCGGTGTAATCAGAGCTGTGCAGACTGATCTCAGAGCTCGTTTTCTAGGCTGTGCGGCAGAAGCACAGAGGAGGAAGGGATAAAACTTTGGGAAGTAATGATGTCTCAGACACCAGCTGGCTCCCGGAGGTCATACCCTGCCTGAGCGCCTTCTGCCCTCTGTGCACCCCCGGAAAAGAAATCGGGCTTATTTACCATTTTAGAAAGTTAGACCTTTTCAAAGAGATGCCCCAGGCAAAACATCCTTCCTTTCCCGTCTCTCTGCAACTAATGACTCTTCTCAGAAAGTTTTGACAGTGAGAGTTGTTCCGACAGCTGAGGGAGTTTGCTGGAAGCCAGGCTGGCTCGCAGCCCGCAGAAAATAGCTGGTCTTGCATGTTGCTGCTCGGGGATGCCTGATTCTAAAATGCAACAAGTTTGACTTTTTGGAATGGAAGTGAGAATGGAGGAAAGGAGCTCTGGGCTGGTGCTGTGTTCTACAAGTCAGATGATGGTTGGGGGCGGGCTTAGTTTCTAGGCTCTCGAAATATTTGAATTATTGCAGGGATGATGAAGTCTGAGATTTAAAAGAAGCTGAAAGATGCTGGATCCACTTGGATAATCCTGGGTAATATCCCCATCCTCATAGCCTTAATTTGATAACATTTGCAAAGTTCTCTTTGCCATATAATATATTCACAGGTTCTAGGGCGTAGGACATGGACACGTTGCAGGGGGAATTATTCTGCCTACCTCAGAACTAATAATGGAAACTAGAGTTCTAGGAGGTGCCAAAGATATAAACAGACAAGGGCATGCAAAAAAAAAAAAAAAAAAAAAAGAAGTGTTTTTGTTTTGTTTTTAGGATTTGAACATTCATCCATTTACTGAACTCCTAACATCATAGTTACAAGAGTTGAATAAAACTAAATACGTTCTTATTAGTTTTTATTTCGTTCATTTATTTAACAATTTTTGTTATTAAGCTCCTATTATGTTCTGGGCATGAGCCATGCACCAAGATCCTCATAGTTCAGTGGCAGCAACAGATCAGACAAATATTGGGGCCGTGGAGCAGGGACCCTTGTTAAGGAAGCTGTGCACACACCACGGATGCACCATGAGATTGTTTATCAGGGAGTGAGTTGGGGTTTGGCCAAACCTTTCCAGAGAAGATAAAATTTTAACTGAGCCTCAAAGGATCACAAGAAAGTAATTTGGTCAGGAAAAACAAAAGAACAAAAAGATAACCTCCCAGTAAACCACCAACTCTATTTCCTCACCCCGTTACTACCTGGATATGAGCTCATCCTATGCGGCTCCAGAGGAAGGTAAATCAGGCCTCCTCCTGTCTCAGAAAACTTTTCTCCTGCCACTGAGCTTGATCCAACAAATATTTGTTGAACTCTAGCCTTGGAGTCTGTGTTCCCCAGAGAGACAGAACCAATGGAATCTGTCTGTCTGTCTGTGTGTCTATCTAGCTGAGAGGAGGGATTTGTTAGGGGCATTGGCTCACATGATTATGGAGGCTGAGAAGTCCCATGATAGGCTGTTTGCAAGCTGGAGAACTAGGGAGGACAAGTTCAAGCCCGATGGCCACAGAACCAGGGAAGCTGATGGTATAGCTCTCAGTCCCAGGCTGAAGGCCTGAGAACCCAAGCTAGGGGTGGTGTTGGAGGGGCGTTGGTGCAAGTCCTGGGGTCCAAGGCTGGAGAAGCTGGGGTTGGAGGTCCAAGGGTAGGAGAAGAAGGGTGTCCCAGCTCTGGGGGGCCAGGGAGAGACGAGAGAGAAGAGACAACGAGCAAATTCACCTTTTCTCTGACTTTTTGTTCTATCTAGGCCCTCAGCAGACTGGAGGGTGCCTGTGCACAGTGAGGGCTGATCTTCTCCTCTCAGTCCCTACTCACTTGCCAGTCTCCTCTGAAGACAGCCCCACAGACATACCCAGAAACAGTGCTTCACCTGCTATCCAGGTATCCCTTGATCCAATTAAGCTGACACCTAAAATTCACCATCACAGAGATCCACCTCAAAAATGGCCCCTGCAATCTGTCTCACAGATGGAAAAATAAATACAACAATGATGATTTGCAAGCCTTTCTGCTTCTTAGATGAGGAGTAACTCAAGGGCAGAAGCTGTGTTTTATTCTTTCATAATCCTCAGTCAAGAGACATTTTGGTATTTATAATGGTTTATGATAATGGGCCCTGGAACCAGACGATCTGTGTTGAAATTCTCAGTCTGCCACTTGGTAGTTGTGTTACTGGGGCACCTTGCTCAGACACTCTGTGCTCGAGGTTCCTTGCCTGTGAAATGAGGATAATGGCAGTGTGTGCATCATGGGTTACTGAGGAGGATTCCATGAGTTCGACTTAGAACCATATGCTTGCAAAGTGATAAAACAACACTTGTTGGCCATCATTGCTATCCACCATTTCTGGCACAAAATAGGTGTTCAGTAAATGTTTAATGACTGAAGGTTATATGCAGGGTTTGGTTGTAGAGAAGACCCAGACAACCTTGCATGATGTCATTCTTGCTCTTCATTTCACAAACATCGAAACAGACTCAAAGAAGTGAAGTGGCTTGGCTAAGCTCACAGAATGCATGCATACTGTTCAACCCTGCAGCTAGAATCTACATGTCTGGACTTTTAGCCTAATATGCCTAGAAGGGAAGGTACTAGCGTTGTGGTTGAGGGTTTGGGGGGGTGGTACTCTGGGGTAGATGCAGCCCCCTCTCTCTGCCCATCTCCATGTGTGCACCACAGTGTGCACACAGGACACAGTGCACACAGTGTGCACACCAGGACAATCCACTGCCTCTTTACTAATAGAGCCCCTGGAACCGAGAATCTCAACCTCCTGTGACCTTGAGAAGTCAGGCGCGGTTCTTGCCCAGGGCACTCGTCTTTTGCCTTAAGGAAAAACACTTGAAACTGAGTGGGACACTTTTTTTGTGCCCCAGCTGGCTTGAAGAAAATAGAAAAAGAAAACTTATAAAAGTGACAAGCAGCCCTTGGAATTTGGCCACGTGGCAGGGTAGAACATAAATGCCTTTTCTTCTCTTGGCAAAGACAGAGAAGGAAAGCTTGTGATTTATTTACTCAGGACGGGACTCAGGTAAAGGTGACTCATTAGTCCTCTCCCAACTTTGAGAGTCATTTGATTCAAGGCTCCTAATTTCTGGGGTCTGGAGAAGAGTGCCTCCCTGCCCCCCGTTTCCTCAGTCAGAGCAGCAGAAAACCTCCAAAAAGTTGGAATTTCCAAGGTCAGCCCTGAACTCCCCAGGGAAAAGACCTTCTGAAGAGTCAGTGAAAATTATAGTTCAGACATGTTTTGTTTTAGATCCCAGAAAGGCCTTGAGCTGCATGTTCTTTTTCCCACTTTCTTTTTATTGTATGATTCAACCATGGTATCTTGAGCTGTTCGAGATTATAAAGGTTTTATTCAGCCACCAAATACTTAACTCCTTAATGTGGTTTGGTAGCTCCGTGACCCACTCCTATTTTATCTGCACAGGGGTGAGCATGTGGCCTGGAATTGACCGATCACAGCACCCTGTCTCCAGTCACAATACGTGGTTGAATGAAAGGGCACATCAACTAAGTAGAGTCAAACAAAGTCCTTCCCTGAACAAGAAAAATGTGTGAACATTGAAAAATTATGTATATTATTTTTTTTCCTGCTGAGATTGATAAACTGGGAGAATATGGATTTGGGGAGCCTAGAATGTTCTTTCCTACCATTTGGACACAGCTATTCTAAAGAATGAAGTTAGCAAAGATGAAAAACGAATGGGGAGAAAGTGCCATGGTGGCTTTGGGTCATCATTCTGGTCTTTGAGGCCGTGGTTCTGAAGCTATCTCTTCTAGTTCTGCAGCTACCCTGGTATTGTTTCAGCGAGGGGAGCAAATTACTTCCCTTCTTTTGTCTTAACTGAGTCCAGGTTAAGAGTTTGTCATATGAACCAAAATGCCCCCAGCATGTCTCACAAGGCCTGGCATGATTAGGCTACTGTGATGTCTGTATTCGCATATCCTCTGCTTTTTTTAATCCCCTGAACATGCCTCAGCCCTTTCCTTGATCTGGCAAAGTCCAGCTCAACCTCTGATCGATACTTTACTGTTGCCTTTTCTGAGATGTTTTCTCTGAACTTCCAGTGTGGAAGTTCTACCTCTGTGCACACCATGGTGTCTTCAACTCTAACACTAATGATGACTCATCTGCTTCCCTCGCTCCGTCCTGCACTGAACTGCAGAGTCCCTGCAGGCAGTCCCTGAATGCACCTGATTCATTGCTGCATCCCCAGCACTCGATGTGATTCGTGGCATCTGATGGAGGTTGCTGAACGGAGGACTGGTGGCCCCCACGTACAGGAGCGAGGGAGTGTGAGAAAAAATGGGAGAGATCGAACATTGGCGGCTAGGGTGTCTGCCGTGTGTCTGGAATAACAGTAGATACTCAGCCACAAGCAGTTTCTTTTCTGTCTCCCATTCTGTGTATCACTTTATTAAACACAGCAACATGTCATAGTAGGGATTATTGCCTCTGTTTTATAAATAAACAATAAAAAAGGAGACTCAAAAAAATGAAGTCCTTTGGGTGGCAAAGCTAGGGAGTTTGAGCACGTACCTGTGAACTCATCTATGTGAGTCTCCATAGTTCATGCTTTTTAAAAATCCTTTATGGAACAGCAGAGTAAGAAGGCTCTTGTCCTTCAGGAGCTCAAAGTTGGCTGGAGGAAACAAGCTTGACAACATAAACTAGGTAGCGTAATACGAGACGGGGGCACGAGGGACCTAAACCAAGGTGTGAACCCCGTGATCTAGAGGCACTGGAGACGTTCCGTCTCAGCCTCAGGTCTGCTCTGCTGCCCCGTGGGAAACATATTTTAGATGATTGTCAAGAATTTCCTAATAGACCCCAGAAGCTGGAATAGATACTCTGAACAGGACGAGTTCCCCTCTCAAGAACAGACTGACCTTCACACTTGGTGGAGAGGTCATAGGAAGAATTTAAGAGCTCTCCCGACCTGAATATTGGTGATAAATTAACTGTAGCTCCTTTGACGCACTTCTTGGTCGTTAGGCTAAAAAATCAGGCATTCCGGCTCAGGAGATGGGCGAAGAGGCGCACGTACCATTGCTGTGATCACTCCAGGGAGCCCAGGCAGCCCTGGTTCTGCCTCCTGCAGGACATGGCTCTGTGCGAGGAACACCCATTTGCTGCCAATGGCATGGCGTGTAAGTTCACTTGACTCTCCTGGAGCTAATCTAGCATGTCTTGCTATTAGAGTGAGCGTGCATGTGCATGCATGCGTGTGTGTGCGTGCGTGTGTGTGTGTGTGCATGTGTGTGTTTGCACACTGAGGAGCATGACTGGCAGAGACAGGAAGAAATGTAGTGAGCCCCAGTTGAGTGGAGAAGAGGGTACTTACCTATAGAAAACAAAGCCTATCTGTTGGGTAAGGAGCTACTTTTCAAAAATCTCATAGCACGAAGAGATTGAAGTCTAGCTCCACAGTGCACTGTGCTTTCTGTGCTTCACGTAGTTTAGTCTCCCATCAGCCTTAGCCATTATCGTCTCTAATTTACAGGCGAGGAAACTGCAGTTTAAAGGGGCTAAGAAATGCACTGAAGGGGAGTAGCTAGCGAGAGGGAAGATTGGGTGAGATCATTCGAGAATATCAGGGCCAATGAAGGATTTTGGATTTCCTGTTTGACGAAAGGGGACACTGTTGACGGTTATGATCAGTGGGTTGACAAAGTCTGGTGATGAGTTGGGGTGAGGTGAAGAGTAGAGACAGAGAGACTAGTTAAAGAGCTATTCAGCATTCCGCATGAGGCAAGAGAGTGGCTCGGATTAGCGCAGTGGCGGTGTATTTGAAGATAGGCTGCTTGGGGAACATCCCTCCCGACAGAAGAGTACTCTGGAGTTATTCGTTGGGCAAATAAAGTTGTGGACACAGCCACTGAGAAGGGCGGGGTGGCTGGATGAGAACCTTGGATGGGGCTGGGGACCCACCCGAGTCTCTTGAGCAGACAACACAGAGTCTTCATGAGCCCCAAGAGATGCCTCTCTGCAGGGAACCCTCCCAGCCTCCACAGAGCCTGAACTTCCAAGGATGGAAATTGGCTACATCTGAATGTCAGATCTTCTCCAGTGCCCTTCAGACCCCAGACCCTTTCTAGAGCGGGAAGAACAAGCTCAGAAGAGGCCAGGATGGTTTGGGAGACCCGTGGTAAAAACTTGACATTGATCGAACTCCCGAGACAGGCTGCGTACTGAGCTGGACACTCATGCACAGCTTCTCATTTAATCCTCCCGCCGTGGGGTTTTGCGAGCCGGGAAGGTGCGGCTCCGTGATCCTCAGACCAGATCTCAGGTAGTTATCAGCACCACGTGCTGTGATACACCAGGGGCTGAGGGCTCCGATGTGCCGACGTGTGTGTGCAATCTCTGGGGGAGGCAGGCCTTGGGGATCCCTGGGCACGTTATAGCCCATACCAGCCCCCCATTGCCCTTGCACAAGGCCCAGGATTGGGTGACATTTACTGATGGAGACACAGTGGTAGATCAGAGCGTCGACACCAGCGTGCATGAATACGCACAGAACGACTTTGGGGATCCATTGGGCCGGATATAGAAAGGGGAAGAGGAATAATTATACCAAGCGTTCTCCTGATTTCAGAATTTCTTGGCAATAGCATGTGCTGGTGTTTGAGGTCTGCCCTGGGCCAAGGTCAGCGTGGGGGTTTTTCACTGGGCCTCAGAAGGGGGCGGGAGAAGGACGCTCAGAGCAGGTGGCCGTGGGGGAGGGAGCTGGGCTGGCCCCGAAGCAGAGCTCTCACGATCCGATCTCCTGCACGGCTTGCGGCCCCTCTCTCCGGAATTACAGGTAATAAGGTAGAGCTGATGTTAATGGTTTATGACACGAATTCATTTTGAGAACTATATGCTTCACCCATTGCTTTTAGTTTTCAATTTGGATCTGTTGGGTATTAATAGCTTTGGGGCTGTGTTTTCCATTTTAATCTTGCTTTTTCTCATTTCCACGTAGATTCCTCCTTTCAATTTACACAAACATTAAACCTCCATTTCCTGCAGCCCCACGCCCCCACCCCACCCCGAACCCCTGCCTCGTTCTCTCTCGACCTTGTGATAAAACTTTTCTCCAATGTGTGGACTGTCCTCATGCCCAGACTACCTTCCCGTCCCCACTGGCCACGGTGGCCTTCCGCCACCCTTTGTTGGTCATCGTTTATCATTGACTTTGTGACGCTTTGGGCTGAAAGGAAGAGATGACTTACACCAACAGTGGCTTAAGAAATACAGGTCTTCAATATCTCACATGATTGGATGTCCAGAGAGGGACACTTCTGGGGCTGGTGGATTTGGGGGCACTGTAATTTCAACAAGGATACAGATGTTTCCCATCTTTCTGTCCTGCCATTCTTAGGGTACAGGTCCTTTTCTCTCCCAGCATGTCTCCTGCTCCTCATAATAAACCTAGACAGCTTCAGGCATTTTGTCCTTCACAGCCATGTCCACAGGAAGCAAGGGGACTTTTTCCCTTGTCCGTTTCTTTTCACAGGCAGGATACGTCCCCGGAATCCTCCCATGGCTTTCCGCCCTTCCCATTAATTACACCTGGACCACGTGCCTAAACCCATCACCGGATGGCACGACCTGGATTGGCCTGGGCAGATCACAATTCATTTCCTGGGGACTGTGCTGTCTGAGCACCTCATTGGCTGATACCTGAACAAAACCCAACAGGATTCTGCTATTGTAGCAGCAGAAGTTGCTGCACATGATAGCTTTTTCTCATCTGTGTGGCTTTGCTTATGCTGTGTGCTTTTCTGCCCCGGCTTCTTCTTCCGTTGCCCCTTGACCTCAAACACAGGTAACACCTGAATTACCTGGTCAGACTTTAAGAGGTGGCACAGTTACTACCTTCTCCGGATTGTCCTGGTTTAGTGGCTTCTCTCCTGCAATTTTATAATGCCCCAGGCATAGGTGGAACACTGCATTTGCAATGCTAGCTTTATGATAACGTGTGTATCCCATTCATGGCCAGCAGGAAGGGAAAGTTGAAAGATATCCTCAGCTTGTTCCTGCCTTGAAATATGTCTCCTCTAAACATCAGGTATCGGCAACCTAGAAATACTTGTAGTTCCTTAAACAAGCCATGGTCTTTTGTGCCCCAATGTCTTAGAATGTTTTGTTTCTACCACCTGCATGCCCTCACCTGGGCTTCAACTCTGCTGCTCAACCATCATCTCAGCAACCCCCTTCCACTTTTTAAGAAGAACCATCTTCAGGATGACCAGGTCTTTCCTGGAAACCCCTCCCAAATTGGGACACTCTTTTCTTTATGTTCCCATCGTACGTTGCATGTACTTGCATTAACTAAGGAAAATGTAAAAGTCCTTCTATATATTAGTTTTTTCATCTGATAAAAGGGATGCTGTCTTAGTCAGTTTGGGCTGATATAACAGAATACCATAGACTGGGTGGCTTAAACAGCAAACATTTATTTCTCATAGTTCTGGGGGCTGGGCAGCCTGAGATCAGGGTACCAACTTCTGGAAGGCTGTCTTGCTGGTTTCCAGATAGCCACTTTCTTGCTGTGTTCTTAGAGGGCAGGGGGAGAGAGAGAGAGAGAGAGAGAGAGAGAGAGAGAGAGAGAGAAGAGAGGAGAGAGGAGAGAGGAGAGAGGAGAGAGGAGAGAGGAGAGAGGAGAGAAGAGAGAAGAGAGAAGAGAGGGAAGGAGAGAGAGAGAGGAAAGAGAAAGAGAGAGAAGAGAGGTTGTAATTTATCTTCAGAATGACAAGATTGATCCAGGGGCTGGGGGCTGCCTAGACCTGAGACAAGTGGGGAGAGTAGGCTCTGGATCCAGGTATCACAGTGTCTAGGTCTCTCCCTGTCACTTGAGAACCATGAGCCCTTCAGCAAGCTATTGAGACTCTCCACACCTCAATGTTCTCATCTTTAAAATGGGGAGAAGCAACTTACCTCGTAGGGTAGATACAAGAGCCATGTCTGGACCCGATACAGAGCTGCCGCTGCCCCCCAGTTCTCTGTTAGGATTATTAATGGAGGTGGAATTTGGGATGGAACTTGAAAGATGGACACTGATCAATAGGCACAGAGACGTGAGGAGTGAGACATCTATAAGGCTAGGAGATGATGGTGTGAGGATGGCCGTGGCTTCCTGTACATCATGCAGTCTCATCTGACTCTCAGAACAGCTCTGTGAAGCAAGTGCTACGATTTGTCCCTTTTTACACATGAGACATCTAGGCTCAGAGAAGTTAAGTAACTTGCCCAGTGTCTCACAGCCAGCATGTGGCTGAGCTGAGACTGAAATCTGTGCAGTCGTGTTCCAGAACGCATACTCGTCTACCTCTATGAGTCTGGGAAGGGCTTGACTCCCAAGCTAACATCTCTGAACACTTAGCTGGCACGACCTGGTGGCCTTTGAAGGACAGCAGACGTCATGCAGGACCAGAGCCAGGCTCTGGACCCCCTGCCAGGGTGGAGGAAGGGCAGCTCGGCCCTCCCAGCTCACTCGAGGCTCTGAGAAGCCTCCACAACGCCCAGGTTGCCCGATGGCTGAGTCACGGCTCTCATGATCCCGGCTGGCAAATTGGAGACACCCTTAATTGGATGCTGAAAAAACTCCGCCTGCCGCACAATGGCTCCAACCGAAGAGTTATAGCTGTTTACTGTAACACACAGACAGTCCCATTAACAAGAATGATGGGAGGCTGCTCCGTGGCATTACTCTTAGCAAAAGACTTGACAAATATGCTTTGTAAATGAAGGCGCTCCGACAGAGAAAACATATAACCCTGCCTCGCCACACCCCCCACCCGGGCCCTCCCCTTCCTGGGCAGACTTTGCATGTGGAATCCTTTATACATTATTCAAGGCTCCGCCGTCTAAGGACGTTCATCAACAGTGGTGCCCATGGCAGGGAGAAGCTTGTATCAACTGACAAATGTAGACAAAGCAGGCTGCTTAACCCGGGAACGGTGGGTCAGAGAACAAACAGGGAAATCGATTATGCCCGCCATATTTCTGCGGGAGCAGAGGCGTAAATGCACCCCATACGTCACGGCTTGTCGCATGCGGAAGGAGGGATTGTGAATGGCGCGGCGTGGCCTACTTACGGAATGCTGATGGATCATTCGCAGCCAGCTTTTGTTCCAGGCCGGGGTTTGTCTTGTCTAGGAAGAGTCTGAGGCATCTTCGGGGTGACAGCCGCCGGCAGCGTGGCGTTAGCATCCTCAGCTCCAGGTGTGGGCTGTGGGCTCTGCTGAATGGACAGCGAGGGAGCTGTCCAAGTGCCCGTGGCCGCCGCATGTAGGGCCGAATGCACCAGGGCACCCCCCAGACTCCTGGGTCCCTGTAGGAATTCAGGCTGTGCAACTCCTAAGAGGAACGAGGGCCCCGGGCTTTGGCATTGGTTATATTGGGTTCTGTTCTCTCGTTTATTAGCTTGTGGACAAGGTAGTGACCTGAGTCTCCAGGACCTCACCTGGGAAGTGGGACAATAATTGTACTAGCCTTATGGGACTGATGTCAGGATCGATTGAGTTAATGTGCAGGGATCCCCTAGAAGAGAGTGTGGCATCCAGTAAGCGCTCAATAAATGCTAACCATTTTTTTGTGTGTGTGTGGTGATAACACTTAAAATCCACTCTTTTAGCAATTTTCAAAGATACACTATATTGTTATTAACCATAGTTTCCATGGTGCACAGTACATCTTTTGAACTTATTCCTCCTGTGTGACTAGATTTTTTTGTGTCCATTGACCAAAATTTCCTGAATTCTCCCACCCACGGTCTCTGGTAATCACCATTTTTCCCTGTTTCTATGAGTCTGACTTTTTTAGCTTCTACGTATAAGGGAGATACTGAAGTATTTGTCTTCCTGTGCTTGGCTTATTTAACATAATCTCCTTCCTGTTCATCCATGTTGCTACAAATGATAGGATGTCCTTTTTTAAGGCTGCATAGTATTCCCTTGTTTATATATGCTACATTTTCTCTCCCCATGCATCCATTGATGGACACTTGGGTTCTTCCCATATCTCGGCCATTGTGAATAGTGCTGAAATGAAGATGGAAGTGCAGATCTCTCTTTAACATACTGGTTTCATATCCTGTGGATATATACTCAAAAATGGAATTGCTGGATCATATGGTAGTTCTATTTTTAATTTTTTGAGGAACCCCCAAACTCTTTCCCGTCATGGCTGTACTAATTTACATTCCCATCGACAGTGTGCAAATGTTCCCTTTTCTCCACATCATCACCAACACTTGTCTTTCGTCTTTATGGTTACATAGCCATTCTAACAGGTGTCTCACACATTTGTTTCCCGGTTTTCACTGCCAAGGGATGCTCTGAACCTCCCAAGTTCACATAGCCAATAAGCAGCAGACCCAGGACACAGACATTCTGTTTCTTAAGGCTTCAAGCCTTAAAAAAAAAAGCACTTGCTTTTATTTCTGTCTGGAGCAACACCGTCTGGTGAAAATATAATGTGCCCACCAGTGTGTGCCAAGTAGGCAATCTTAAATTTTATAGTAGCTATATTTAAAAAAAATGAATTTTAGCAATATATTTTATTTAACCCAATTGTCCAAGATATTGTCATCTTAACCACTGGATCATTATTAAACGGTATTGATGAGATATTTTGCATTCTTCCCTTTGTACCAGGTCTTGAAATCCAGTGTGGATTCTACACTGACAGCACCCTCAATTTGGATTGGCCGTAGTTCAAGTGCTTAGTGGCCACACATGGCTCATGGCAGCTGTGTTGAACAGCGCAGGGTGACCTCTCAGCTCACAAGTCATCCCCCGAGAAAGCCTTCTCTAACCCCCCAAACAGAGCAGCACCCCACTCCTCTCCTATCCATGTTGTCTATATCACATCGTATATCATCATGTGCCAATCGCTACCTGCTTGTCTTGTTATTGTTTATTTTTAGTGTCTGTCTCTCCCAACAGAATGTCAGTTCCCAAAAGTGTTCACGGCTGTGTCCTCGGCAGGTAGAACAGTGGCTGGGACACAGAAGGAGTCCAGAAAATGTAACTGCGTGTTGAACAGGTGAATGAACGGACATGCGAATAAAGGGATGTCTGCATCCAAGGCTAACAATGAGGCTTATGTCAGGGACATGGGGGCACCGGAAGTCTCTCATCCACTACCACACTGAGGACCTCCTTTGCCTCTCCTGGTAGCATCTCTCCACTGCAGTCATTTGTAAACGGGGAGATCCCTCCTCCTCCGGCTGCCTCTCTCCGTATTTCAGGAGTTGGTGGTGTGCCTTCTATCCTGAGTGCTACCAGCGCAGGTACTTAAAAAAAAAAGAGAAAGATCCAGGGTCTCTGTGCATCTCTTCCTCATCTATGCTAATCTGCATTTTAGTTCTTATGTAATTTGTAAGGTGGCAAAGCCCTGACATACTATCGCGGTCCGGGAAGCCGGGGCCGTTCATCATCTGCTGCCTGCTGCAGCCATGGAATAATTCTAGGTCGCCCGTACGCAACAATCTCCCTGATTCATTAAATTGGACGTGTACAGCCATGCACCACACAGACGAACTTGGCACCGCGTTCCAGGATACGGGATCCTGCACATTTCAGATTCTTGGAGCCTCTCTTTGCCCTTCTGTCCATGACGAAATGGATAAACTTCTGTAGGCAAATGGTAACCTTTGCTAGTCGAGGCTCAGAGGATCGCTGAGATAGGTCCTGCTGTGATTGCAAGGAGCCTGATGTGTTGATACATGTGTAACATGAACACTCCTCTGGGATCCCTCTAACCTGCAGACCTGTATTGGATTTGTCTGTCTCCTACACTGGACACTGAACTCCAGGTGGGGTGGAAACACTTCTTGTTCATCTTTGCAATCTCAGCCCCTAGCCCAGGTCCCAACAAATAGTATATGTTTTTGTTGAAAGAATAAATGAAGCAGGTGAGCCTACAAATCATTCATTGATTCAAAGTTTTTTACTGAGCATCTGC
Source organism: Cheirogaleus medius (assembly GCA_008086735.1). Lineage (NCBI taxonomy): Eukaryota > Metazoa > Chordata > Mammalia > Primates > Cheirogaleidae > Cheirogaleus > Cheirogaleus medius. The sequence goes on along the minus strand of VBSM01002153.1, from coordinate 5,184,614 downwards.
TATGTGCTGAACTCTATTCTCGGTACCTGAGACACATCAGGAAACACAATGGACAAAAATCCATGCCCTCTTGCAGCTTACTAGCTAGCAGAGAATTGAATTAATTTTTTGAACTTTTTTCCTCTTTTCCAAAGAATACCCAAAACTTATTACTATTCCTGTTATTGTGACTGACACCCCCGCAACCGTGTCAAGAACACTTGGGGTCAAACCCTTGCTCTGCCAGTTACCCTCTGGTGTATTTTCCTATCTGCACAGGGAGATAACAACAGTCTCTTCCTCAAAAGGGTAGTTGGAGGGATGCAATGAGGCAGTGCTTGCAGCTGCAGAGTGTGGTGTCCGTCCTAAATATCATGGGCATGCGGTGAGTGTTCTCAGCACTAGGGAGTCCTGTGTTCAGGAGGGAAGGGGCTGACCCAAGGGAACCACAGGCTGGCCTAGGTGTGATATTTCCAAAGACCAGAATCTCTGTGTGGGTCTTGGGTGACAGTGGGAAGGGGCCAGGCAAGCCCGTGAGATGCCATGGCAACAGCCACAGGACTTCTGGTGTTGAGCAATCAAAACTTGGATGCCATGAAGATGCAGGACTGCCAAGACACGGGCAGCTAAACGAGCCACAGGAAGAGCTGCCATCTCTGTCCTCCCGGGGACGGCTGCCCGATTCCGGTGGGGAAAGGAGGAGGGTGGGCTACCCCACAGCATGGCTTGGCCATCTCCCCAGAGCTTGTGGATTTCTGGAACTCTGGGCGGGCTGAGAGGGCTGCCTGGGATGACAGGCAGAGCAGGGGTCTCTGAGTGAGTGAGAATGCAGCGTGGACCAGTGTCCCCTGGCACTCTGGATCCTCTGGAGCTTGTGCACCGGAGTTGGATCATCCAGGTTCAGTTCCTGGCTCTGTCATGGATGGCCGGGTGACCTTGGCAAGTCACTTAATCCCAATCGGCCTCGGTTTCTTCATCTGTAAAATGGGTATGATATTAGCACCCATCTCATGGTGTTTTTGTGAGGTTAAAATGGGAAAACTTATGTAAAACACTTAGGATGGTACATGGTACGGAAAAATTCCCCAATAAATCCTCTGCATTGCCGCAGTTTCCCCTCCTTTCTTTTGAATTCCCACCCTCCAGGGTCTTCTCCCTTTGTGCTGATGCCACACTTTGGATTCCGGCCAGTGCTCTCAGATCTCCAGAGTTTCTTCAGAGAGGTGTGGTTGCAAGATGCATAAATCTTCATCTCACTAACACGGATAACCACTGGTAGCAGAACTTGGCTGTTTCATGGGGCTATAAGCGCCCTCTTCCCCCTCAGGCTGAAAAAGGGACAAAGGAGAGGAAAGAAAAATCAGGGGGAAAAAATTGAAGAAATGGATCCATTGTCTCAAATAAACATTAAGTATGTATGAGCAAAAGGTTTCCAGGAAGAAATTTCAACAAAAAGGAATAAACTAATGATTTAAAAAAAAAAATTAAGAGAAAACAGTAAAGAAATTTTTAAAAAGTGAGCCTGGCACCTTAAAATAAAACGGGATGATAAACTCTTTGCTGGCAAACTTGCAATTTCTCTGTTGGATTCCGGATCTGGCTTTTATTATTAAGGTTGGTGCTGAAAGCTGGCATTTTGACAGGAACATGGAGCGTTTGTCACTATCTGGGAAAGAGATAGATGTTGAATGACATTTTGGGAGAAATGTATACATTTCGGGTCTAAGTGCTCTCTCTCCTTACCGGGAAAATTCCACTAGCAAATAACTGATGGGTTATCTCGAGTTCCCAATTCTCATGGCTATTTAAATGAAAGCAGAATTAAAGTTTTTTTTTTTTTTTTTCTTTAACCTTTGGGGAAAATGGAAAGACTTTTCCTCCATGGGCTGCATCCTCTCCAGCTAAGGGCATTATTTTTGGCTTGAAAAACTCAATGGAGCCTTCTTTGTCCCTGGAGGCGCGGTCACTGGGGGAGCACAGAACGCATCCCTTGCAGAGTAGCTGAAGTCTACCACTAGGGAGGATGCTGTTTCTACCTCTGAGCCCCACTTATTAATGCAAAGGGCTCAAGGGAAGAACATGGAAAAGACGAAGGCGGCTTCCTTCTCCTTCTTCATCTTTTCCACAGATAACCTGGGTTTCCCTCGCCCTCTGGGTTCCACTCACCAGCTCGGTGACACAGGGCAAGTCACCTTCCATCACTGGCTTCTTCCATGAAAACAGGTGACATGGAATAGACATTCCTTCTTTGCTGTGAGGATCACATGTGATGCAGTGATGGGATCACTCTAGAATGCTCCACAGCTGTATGCTGCTGTAATTGTGACACTGAGTTTGTGGCCCTGAAGGAGCAAGAGAAAGAGCCCATCACTGGGAAGAGACAGACAACAGGAGCAGGAGGCCAACCTGGAGACGCAGGTTGGCTGGTGCCTGCTTTCTGGCTCGTTGAGGGGTGGCTGTGTGCCCGTTAGGGTTAGGTTGAGTTTCTTTCCTTGGATTTTACTCTCCCAGTAGCTCAGACACCGCCCGCCTTGTCTCGGTTGCTGAATAGTTATAGAAGGCTACTGGGCCGTTTTGGAGAAGTTGGAGTCCAGGCTCGTAGCAGCTAACTTCAGAGGCTGTCTTGCTTTATGGCCACTCTTGGCCCTTCATACGTGGTTTCTCTTTCCCTGCCCTGCATTTTCTCCCCTTAGCCGTGGTCTTCTAGTTCTCAGTTGGACGCCGAAGCTATTGAAACTTGGAGAGCTTTGTTATCCTTAGGAAGACAAGAATCTCCGGGGAAAAAAATCAAGGGATGAACTCCTCTCAAAGGGGAGAGTTTGGGCTCAGGTCTATATGGATCACAGAAACCACTTCTCCTTAATGTACAGTAGGGCTTTGGATGTTTTGGTGACAATATTTTCTGGATTGAATATCCATGGCAAAATCCCCTCAATGTTTTTTTGTAACCATTTCCAACTTTCTGGCACTAATTTCTGCATCATGTTTATGAAGATCCTGACAGTGCTGAATTTTACCTGAACCTTGTACTCTCTGGAAAATGATGATGGTTAAAAAAATATCCCCACTCTTTTGTTTTCCGGGGAAATGGCTAACGAGAAAGGACCACTATGCTCTTGCATATTCCAAGATAACACCTCCACCTTTCCTCGGTGACTTCAATAAGACTGTCTCTATCCTTTTTCATGATTCCTGATTCCCATAGGACTTGTGAATGACTTCCTTGCCTACCTGCCTCTGTAAAATTCCAGACCCCCTTCCTTTCCATTGAGACGTTCTCATGAACGAGTGTTCTCCCTATTACAATAGACTGAACAAAACCATCTCCTTAATTATCTGGTGCATTTTGTCCTTGACAATCCCAAGCTGAATAATTTTTTTCAGACTGCAGAGAAATTCAGGTCCCCATGAAGGCCATAAAGGACTAAAAGCAAGAAGGTTACAGGGAATCAGCGGGAATGTGCTAAAAAATTAGCTAGAGCTACACAAAGGAAGGAACAAAAGGAAAATTTGTATGCAAATGAATGGGTGTTGGAAGCATTCTGCTTTAAGGCAAGCATTGTATCTTTGGTAAAGAGAAGAGGAGGGATATGGGGTAATACAAGATGTCCTTGTTGGCCCACAGATTTTCTCTATTTTACAATAATCTTAAATTCTATAACACGTCAATCTTCTGGGGACCTTGGACTCTACAATGGACACATGCAAAGGCTGGGACAAGAGCATCTGACTGGGAATTGGGGGATGTCTCTAAATTTTTTGACTTTCAGAAGAATACCCTTGTGTGCTGGAGTTTTCCAAGACTCTGTTCTGAAATCCAGAAGGTTCTGGGAGTTTTGGTCTTCACTCTAACTGCTGCCGACCATGAATGCCTGGAGGGAAGCTACGAAAGTCTAGTGCCTTTGCCTCAAGGCCCAACAAGCTGGGGATAATTTTTGGTCCAGAGATGGCCATGGGATCAGGCTGGACCTGAAACTTCACCCTCCCTCAACTGCCCCTCGGTTGGCTTCTTTCCCTTCCATATTCTGATTTCTTCACTCCCTTATTGGCTTCTCCTGCACCCCTTCCTTAGTGAATTATCTGCACCTGAATCCTTGGTGCAGTATCTTCTTCTGAGAGACCGGACCTGAGACACTATCGATCCTTCCTGATGAAGGAGGGAAGGAAGGAAGAGAGGAAGGAAGGAAGGAGTAAATGCTTAATTTGCAGAAACCAAACCGAGGGATAATGGAAGACTCCTTGATCTGCAATCGGTAGCCCTGCATTTGAAATCCAGCTTGGCCACTTTCCAGCTGCTTAATCTTGGATGTGTTTCTTGCCTGACTTGAGCCTCAACTTTCTCCTCAGTAAAGCTTGTCGCTGACACAAGGTTATTGCAATAATTAAGCGAGGTGATGCTTCTGAACGGAGCCAACACTCTGCTAGGCCAGCTCATTCAAACAGCATGGCTTTTCGAGTGAAGTCTGTAAGAAAACCTGTCTTTCCCAGTATAAGTTGATCCTTGCATTCCCCCCTCTTATTCTGAAAAGAAATGTTTACCTGCCTCATCCTCCTTCTTCAAACTCTTACCTGTGGGTTTAGGTCATATATGCCGAAGTAGAGAGAAATAGTGTGGTCTCAGTTCAGTCGATATCAAATTCTCAGGGGCACAAAAATCACTTGGGCACTGGGTTTAAAATATAGATTTCCAGATTCTCCCAAGAGATTCTGGTTCAGGTGATATGGGCTGGTCCCAGACATCAAAGAGTTTCTGTTGTTGTTGTTTTAACAAGCTGTGTGAGCCTGAGGCTAGTGATCCACAGACCTTAATTTTGGAGGCATTGCCCTAGGTCCAGAGACGAAGGCCGCCTCACTGTCTTTGATGCTTGGCACCCTGTTTTCCTCTGTGCCTCACAATCCCTGCCAGCTCTTTCCAGCACAGGCTGGGCACTCGGTGCCATTCCCCGGACACCTGCCGTACAGCTGAGCTCTCAGCTGCAATGGCCTCTTGGTCTACCTCGCCCCACTGGGTTGACACTGAGCTGCGCACGTCGATACACTCATTCATGGGCGTCCACGAGCACCTGTCCGTTTAGCGCAAAACAAATGTGCTGATGTTGCTGCGAAATCCTGAGATGACACCAGCGATCAATCACTCACCCAGCCCTGGAAGGCAATAGATCCATTACGGCCATTTAGGACCAAGACTGACAAGGAGCCAAGGCCCTGCCCTGTCTGCAGCCCCCGAGCGAGGCAGAGTTCAGCCTCTGACCTTGATGGAGGGTGTTGCCACGGCCGGTCATGGCGCTCATGTTTCTGGTGACTTGCTCCTCACTCAATGTATTGGCTCGTGAAATTATTCAGTGCTGACTGCAGCCTGGCCTATGGTACACCCCCAGGCCTGTCCAGCAGCTTCCTCTCACCCCGCTCACACCTCGAGTTCCTGAAGTTTCCATAAACACAGCCTCCTTCCCCATGTATATCATCCTGGGAAACATAGGATGGATATGGGAGGAAATGCAATTATGGGATAAGACTTTCTTGTTCTCGTGCTACCTATTTTACCTCTTGAGAAACACTGAAATGTAGCCCAGAAAACATGTTTGTAAAGGACCAGATAGTAAACATTTCAGGCTTTGAGGTCCAGATGGTGTCTGTGGCAATGACTCTCACCTCTGCCTTTGTAGCACAAAAGCAGTCACAGACAACAGGTAAACAAAGTGTGTGTGGCCATGTTCTAATAAACTTTACGGACAAGCACAGGTGGTGGGCCAGATTTAGTTCACGGGCTGTGGTTTGCAATACACCTGGTCTATCCCATCTTTATTCCTGTGTTCATTCAACAAATACTTATGGAGTATCTCCATGTGCCAGGCGGTGTGCTGGGCAGAGGGGAGACAGCAATGGGGCAAGACAGATATAGTCCCCGCTCTCATGTAGCCTGTAGTTTGAGAATACAGAGAATACATGACCAATAATGCAATGAGATGCTTAATAGCTGCTGTTAGCAGTGCTCGGAAGGAGAAAGGCGAAGTGGAGGTGAATAACGGGAACAGGAGCATCAAAGCGTGCAGGTGGAGAAGAGGGAGAAGAGGGAGAAGAGGAGGGTGGGCCACTGAGCAGAAGGAAAAATGGGGGGGAACTTGGCAAAGCAAGACTCAGGGTTACCGTCACCCAGAGAAGGAGGGCGAGAGAGATGTCAGATCCGAAGCTCAGTGTTTCTAGGTAAATATTTTGTACTTCCTCCCAGAAGCAATGGAAAGTCTCCAAAGTTTTAAAGCAAGAGAACAACATAAGGAGGTTTAGGTTTCAGAATAATTTCTCTGGCTACAGTTTGGAGAATATATGGGGGCGGGGGAGGCAATCATAAATCCAAGAAGACTAGGTAGAAGGTTCCTGCAGAACTTTATCAATTTTGGTGTAACACAAACTCTCACTCTGCCTCTTTTTTTTTTTTTTTTTTTTTGCCAACCTCACCCATAAAGTCAGGGATCTGGTTAAATGTTCATGGATGAGGTCACCATACTAAGGCCAAGGCTGCCCATTTGTGATGGTCCACGTCCACAGTGATGTTTCTGTTCGTGGGAGATGGTATTTTACTTGTGCTGGAGCACAGGGCTCTCATGGGGAAAGGTGGGTGGTAAGGCTGGAGAGCTGGGCTGGGGTCAGTTTGTGCAGAGCCTGTTAACAATAGGGTCACCATAGCCCTTGCCTCTTGCTACCACGGGGCTCTGCATTTCAAGGCCACCTGGACCTTCTGAAGCTTTGCTTATAGCCAATTCAAGTAATGATCATTTTGCTGATGCATTTTGAAGATGCTATAACATTGCAGAGCGTCTGCTTATTCTAAGGCATTTAATACCTCCACTTGGAATGCACTGATACGTAGATCATTAGGCAGAACAGGCCTTCTCAGTGAAAGGAGTAGTAATTGCACTTTTCAAATGCCATTTTCATTTGCTCTTTGGCAGGAATACCACAGTCACCGTCTTCCTGTTTCTACCGACCGCAAGGGCTGGGACAAAGTCATCCTACCTTTCTGCGGGCAAGGCTTCGTTGCAGATTGTCAGCAACGTGGCGATGCAGGCAGTCTAGAGAGATGAGTAGCGGCCTCTCAGACGGTCTGCAGTGGTTGCACCTTTGGTACTCACTCCTTTGTGGCGTCCCCTCCCATGTTATACTGGGGTTGACCTGTGTGGCCAGTTGCACACAGCGGAAGGGAGGGTGTGTCACTTCTGAGATCAGGTTATAAAAGACTGCAGCCACCACCTTGGTCATCCTCTCTTTCTGGGATCACTTGCTCAGGGAGAAACTGGCTTCGGTGTTGTAAGCAGCTCTGTGGGGAGGCCATATGGCAGGAGACTGGAGTAGCCTCTTGCCCGTGGCCATGTGAGTGAGCTTGGACATGGATCCCAGCCTGGGTCAAGCCTTTAGGTGATTGTAACCCTGCTCAACAGCTTAAGGGCAGATGCATGCAAGATCCCAAGATAGAGGAACCGTGATTCCTGACCCTCAGAAACTGTGAGCTAATAAGTGTTTGTTAATTTCAGTCCTAAATGCTGGGGTAACTTGTCATAAGGCAATAGATAACAGACACCAGAGAGGAAAGTGTTAGGTCCTTCCAACAGCTTAGTCTTGTATGAATGTCCATAACCAGTGTGGCAAGAAGGGCCCATTTTTGGAGGGTGAAGACCGAGGCAGGGTGTGGCTGGGAGTTGCAAGTCCTTATTGTGGCCGCTAACAAGTTTTGTGGCTTAGGGCGAGACACTTTCCCTTTCTGGACTTAGTCCAGACCTTTTCATTTGCTATAAAAGCAAGAGGTTGGACTTGAAAAATGTAAGGATACAGGATCCCTTCCCTGCTGCTTGGGTGTTCAGTGATGGGTGGAACAAACACCTGTTATCCCACGTGGGCACACGTGCACGCGGGAGCACACACAGCCACACACACTTAAAATGTGGAGTCCAGCTAGCAACCATTGGGTGTTGAACTATAGATCAGGTGCTGAATCCTGCAGAAATTACCAATTCACCCTCATACCACCCAATATAAGTAGATAACTTCTACTATCACCATTTACTAGGTGAGGAAATTCAGGCTCAGAAAGCTTAATATTGTTCAGAGATGCCCTATTAGTTTTCTGTTGCTCTGTAACAAATTGCCACACACTTAGCAGCTTAGAACAACTCATATTTATTATCTCACAGTTTCTGTGGATCAAGAGTCCAGGAAAATCTTGGCTGGGTCCTTCACACAGGGTTTTACAAGGCTGTGGTTAGAGCGTTGTCCTGGCTGCATTCTTAGCTGTGACTCAGGAGCCACTCAGGACTCTAAGCTCCTTCAAGTTGTTGGTGGAATCTAGCTCTTTGCAGCTGTAGAACCTTCAGGTCCTAGAGGTAATCCCTTCCCATCAGCAGTTTACGATGTGGTTCTCTGATTCTTCAAGGCTAGCAAAAGTATACCTCTTTCTCTTGAAATGCTTCCATCCCTCTTTTAAGAGCTTTCATCCGAATAAGTCAGGCCTGCCAAGATAATATCTTTTATGATTAATTCAAAATCAAGGCCGGGCACGATGTCTCATGCCTATAGTCCCAGCACTTTGGGAGGTCGAGGCGGGAGGATTGCTTGAGGCCAAGAGCTCAAGACCAACCTGGGTCACATAGTGAGACTCTGTCTCTACAGAAACAAAACAAAACAAAATTTAAAAAAATCGACTAACTTAAGACCTTAATTACATGTTCAACATCTCTCTTCGCTGTTGCCATGCAAGGTAGCCTAATCGTGGAGGTGACATCCAGTCTTATTCACAGGTCCTGTCCACACTCAGGGGAGGGGACGATACAGGGAATGTGTTCAGCAGTGTGTGTGTAGGGAGCAGGGTGGGGGCTCCTCTTAGAATTCTGTCTGCCACAGACACGCAGTGGGAACGGTGAACCTGGAACTTAAGTTCAGGTCTGCTCGACTCCAGTGTGTGTGTCGAAACCACCAACCCTGCTCCTCGCCGGACAGCCCTCTGAGGGCAGGGGTGGTGCTGTTGTCTTGGTCTCACTGGTGCTTGACACTTCTTGCCGGCTCCGATGCTGACCGTAGCACTGGCCAGGACGCTCCCGATTGCCAGTGGCAGAAATCTAACTCAAACTAGCTTAAGAAACCAAGAGAATTTGATCCAACTGGGAAGTCCGGGGCTGGATATGGGGGGTTGAGCAATATTCTTGGGGCTCTATGGCTTTATTCTTGGGACCCTCCCCATGTGGGGATACAAAGGGCCACTGGAAGCGATAACCTCATCTCCTTCTGGCTCAAAATCCAAAAGGAAAGGAGAACCTATCTCTCCCAGTATCCATTTATTAAAATTTAAGGAAGACTCTAATGTGGCCTGAGTCATGTCTTTTCTGGATCCAAACTCTATCTGGATTTGATTGGTTGGCCCAGGTCACATGACCGCCCAGGAGTGGGGAGTGGAGGAGGGGCAGAGAAGGTCGCCATGATTGACAGCTTCCCTAGGATAACATGGGATATTCAAAATGTGGTTCCTGAAAGAAGAGGTGGGCACTGTTACCAAAAGGAGGAAGTGATGTTGGATTGATACAAACATTGGCTGTCCATAAAGTCTAAAGAGAAAGCTCCGGAAACCTCTGCATTGGGCAAGACAGTTGTGTAAATACCATTGAGTGTATATGGAGACTTCGCTGTCAACTGTACAGAACTGAGAAAGTTCATACAAATTCCTCTTTCTGTCTCAAGCATGCAAATTACTGGGATGCGGAGGGGCTGGAGTCAACTCGTTGAATGAACAAATGATGTCCTTCCCAGAGCTAATTATTTCTGAAACTTAGGAGGTGAGTGCATTGCCGAGATGTAGATTCGTTAACCTTATCTTAGCCCAGGGAACTGTCTCCGCGGTATTCCAGATTTTAAATGAGCTTAACTTCAGGCAAGCCACATTAGCATGCATTCTTCCTGTTATGGTGGCCTAACCCCAAGGAGCTAATACAACTTAATGGTATGGTTTGGAAAAGGTAGGAGATATCCTTAGGATGGGACTAACCTTTATTTTATGAGCATTTCAATAAGGTAATGAAGGAACCCATTGAAGAGGGCTGATGGCAGGTCAGGGTACTAAATTCTCTCCTCGCTAGGGGAGACTTCCCTCTGGGAAGTCTCTGCCCCTAATTCCTGGAAAGTATTTCATTTCTGTCTGTTTGCTTGTGTGTCTCCGTGTGTGCGTGTCTTCATTCCTACTTCATACAAATCTCTTGGATATTTTATCACTTTACTCCGCCAAGCTTTTAACCTCATTTCAGCTGCTTTTAAGGCCCTGCATTTTGGAACCTCTCTAAAAAAAGGACTCAGGCTCCTCTGAAATCTCATCTAAAAATGACTCGATAGTCGTGACGAGTAGGAGATCTTTCCATCTTTTGCTGCCATAGGGAGAGGGAAGTGAAACCATGGTCAGCTTTCTATGAAATTAAGTTTTTCAAGGTGGTGACTCCACCTTGCAGCTATGCATGGAGAAAATATGCATCGTGAAATACCGAGGCAGTGCAAGGAGCTCACCTCCCCCTTGCTAACCACCCGGAGCTCATTGTCCTCCCTCATTCCCTGCTGTGCACGTCCTCCCAATCCTACTTCACCTACCTCATGCCAAAGCAGTAGGAAATGAGCACTGGCGGGAAAAAAATCGAATATGCCGTGAAAATGGGGAGACTCAGAAGAATGAACTGCCTCCAGTTAACAGGTGTACCCGTGGGTTTGGTGGAGTAAGAGACACTTTTTCGTATTCCCTGGCGTGGTGGTATGCAGTGGTTAAGTTGTTTCTCGATGATCTCCACCTCCTAATATTCATGTCCTTATGTGATCTCCTCCCCTTGAGGGTGGACTCGACCTAGCGACTCACATCTGACCAGTAGAATGCTGGTTCTGCAGTGATGGGAAGTTCCTTGTAAGAGTAGGTTACAAAGAGACCGTGGCTTCCATCCTGTGCAATTTTTCTCGGCCTCTTGCTTGTCCATGGTGGTGGAGGCAACTGCCAGGATTAAACCACCTTGTGGAGTGGACCATGTGGCTATGAACTGAAAGCAGGATCCTGTTCACAGCCAAGGGGGTGCTGATCGCTTCAGTCCAATCATCCGTAAAGAACTGAATTCTGGCAACAAGCATTTCAGAGAGCTTGGAAGTGGATCCACCCTCCATTGAGCTTTCAGAGGAGACTATGGCTCAGGCCAACACACTGACGGAAGCCTTGTGGGAGGTCTCGACGCAGAAGCACTCAACTAAAAACCAAGATAACAAACGTTTGTTGTGTGACGCCACTAAATTTTGAGATATTTGTTATGCATGAATAGATAGCATCTATCTTTCCATCGATCTTCCCATCACCTATCAATCTATACCCTTGCCAGGGAGAGATGCTTCCTATCTTACAAAATGGAGGCTCAAAAAAGCTAAGTAACTTGCTCAACATCACAGAGCAGACAAGACTATTATTGGCGGAGACTCTATTATTTGCCTGACACTCTATTGTGTTTCTCCATTGTGTGCCTTTGGGGAATCCTCCTCTCATCCCTGTGAAGTAGGGATTTTTAGCCTCCATGTAAAGTGAGAAAACTGGAGATAACAGAGGCTAAGGAACCTTCCTAAGGCCACACAGTCAGTAAACAGAGAAGCTAGGAGTCACTATATTTATTTATTTTTGGTGGGGGGAGATTATGTTATCTCAATTTTAGTTTTTTTTTTTCCCATAAAGACACTGCATCCTTAACCATTTCTTTGAAGTGCTTTCTTCCCTTCATGCTGTGAGTCAGAACTGGGAAGCACATAAATCTCTCGTTTCAGAAAGGGCCATGCGGAGACTCGGCATCTTAAATCACAACTACCAACCTCTCCTCTACTCAAAAAATGGAACTTGCATTTAAGCACTTACTGTGTGCTAGGTATTATGGTTATCCCTAATCTTGTAGATGAGAAAACTGAGGCTCAGAGGTTTACTTCTTCCGTATCATATAGTTAGCAAGTGGCAGAATCAGAATTCAAGCCAGGCTCAGGGCCACCATGCTGTGCAAGCCTCTTTCCTCCCTACCTTCCCCTCTCCTGTGCATCCTGTTCCAGGTGTCTCAAGATGGGTGTCACTCTCAAAGAGGTTACTCTGTGAAGACCCTCACTATTTACCCCATTCCCTTGGTACGAATAAAAATGTGACCAGTGTCAGACGTCTTTGTTCAGACAAGGACAATGGTGCATATCATTTATGAGCGTTGCTATGAAGGAGGATCACCTGATGGGGTACAGTCCCTTATGAAGACTATTATTCTATAAAGAGGAACTTGCAAGATGAATTCCAGGCTGATAGTGCGCAGAAGGAAGCAAAATAGTAACTAGGAAACTATGAGGTTTTTGCAGGCCAACCCATAACCAGTTACAGTTGACCAACATGTGCACACATGGTCCCCCCCAATTTCAAAATCTCAAAACACATTTTTGGGTTTCCTCTGTGTGCACTTCACTGGGGTGGGTGTGAGGGCGTGGACTGGGAGCTCTACCCTCTGGTAGAGGGCAGCCGGCAGGGGCACACATTCACAACTGAACACAGCATCCTTAAACAAAATTTATAAGCCAGAGCAATAAAGATAAGTATATAGAGAACAATTCCCTCTCTCAAACTCATTTTCCTTCTTGCTTCCCATCTAGGCAACTGGAACACGGTCTACTTCATCGCTGTAAATAGGAGCCCAGGAGATTCTTGTGTAAGTGCTTGTTTACCTAGAAGCTTGAGTTGCTTGCTGTTTGTTTGTTTTTTTCCCCTCTGGTTTTAGTTTCCCTGGTTTCCCGAGCTGGGGCCAGAGCTTGCAGGTGACAACCTGCATGACAGGTATAGTGATCTTCTGATGATGCAGTGGCAGTAACGAGTGCTACGTCTCCTTTCCTGGTTTGACCACACCATCTTCTGGAAAGAACCTCATCAGTAGGAGGATCTCCTAACAAAGAGAGAAATCTCAAGTCTGATGAAGAAGACATATAAAAGAGGGTTGAGGGAAATCCTTAAACGAATCCACACTTTCCAGGCTTTATTATTTTATTTATTTCTTTAATTCATTTATTTATTTGTTCCAGCTCATGGCTCTTCAGCAAAGATTCCGTGGATATCTGCTGTCTTGGAAAGAGCCATTCCCGGGGCTGGGCCCTGGGAATAAGCGTCGGTACGGTGAATGTGGCAGGAGAGGGCCGCGGAAGGTTCCGTAGACAGAACAGGGACACATGTGCAAGCCAAGGTGTTAGGAAAACTAGTGGAGGGGCCAGTGACGCTGAGTCACGTCTGGAAGAGCCGAGGTTTGTCATTTCCTAGAGAGCAGAAAGGATGTTGGAGGAAGATGGAGCAGCGTAAACAAAGGCTCAGGAGGGACAACAGGAAGCCATCTGATGGTTTCAAGCAGTGGCCTTCCTTGATCAGGTCTCACGTGGCAGGAAAATCACTGTGTTGGTTATTCGGGAACTGGCTTGGGGGAAGGTTGGAGAGGGAGGAGAGGCATCCAGAGAGATACCTATTACAGGTGTCTGTAACGGTGACACCAGCAAGCATAAAGACAGCAGGGGTGGGGGAGACGGGGAGGTTGGAGACAGATTTTCTGGTAAAATCAACAAAACTTGATTGACATAATGAGGGCAGAGGCCGTGGCTGTCTTGTTGATTACTGTATTCCTTTTCTGCATCCAAGAAAAGTTTGACACATGTGCAGCAAATCAATGAAGGCATGAATGTTGAGGCCATGAATAGGCAGATCTTTAGACAGCAGATGGAGATGTCAGGCTGTCATAGTTCAGGAACACAAGGCATTATTAATAAGATGACTTTTACAAAATCTGCTCCTCTTACATTTCATATTTATTAAATGACTTTCTGATTTGTGATGTTACTTATTCATTAGCATTCAGCGCTGGGGTGTGAAAAGTTTCATTTATCCTTACACAAGAATATATTGACATTTGTTTTCTACATCGAACCCTGAAGAGTCTGGGCTTTGGGAGACTGGGTGTCTTTGGGTCTCCCAGGTGAGTGTTTTGAGCTACTACTACAAGGCTCTGTCTAATTGACTCACTAGGCTGTCTCTCCATTGCAACCGATCTGTTATTTCTGTGATAGTCAAATGGAACCAATAATAGCTACACTTTGCAACTCTGAAGCAAAGATCACATCAACCCAAGGAAGAACCACTGTCGGGGACCTATGAAAGATGGAGTTTAGAAATGGTAGTGGCCAGAGCCATGGGACATTCTCTAGGGAATGTTCTGACTTATCCCAATGGTTTTCAACTGGGGGCTATTTTGCCTTCCCCTGCAGGGACATTTGGAAACATCAAGAGGCATTTTTGCTTATCCCAACTGAGGAGGTGGTACTTCTGGTATCTAGTGGGGAGAGACCAGGAATGCTGCTAAACATCCTAGAATGCTCAGGGTAGCCCCCCACAACACTGAATTTCTGGCCCCAAGTGTCAATGGCGCCCAGGTTGAGAAACCCCAATCCAGGCGTACGTCTGGAAAAGAGGGGATGGTGTATTAAAGAAAGTATGTCCTGAGAGTGGATTCTAGCCCAGCTCTGACATTTACTCTCTGTATGACTTCAGCGAAGTCTCTGAACTTTGGTAGACCTTGGGGTTCTCACCTATCACCTGCAAAGATGGAAGCTAGAAGATTTCCATTTCTCTCCCTGTCCTGAAATGTTATGAATTTGTGACTGCCCTGAAGGTCTTCTCATCATCTCCAGGAAATCTGTTTTCAGTCTTGCTTATAGATTGTTTTGGGGAAAGATCATGCCAGGCACCTCCCTTACAGATGGCTTGACCTTCAAAATTATTTTGAGAAGTTTTCCATCCTGTGGAAGAACATTGAGTGCAAGGGTTGCAAGTCTTTTCTTTGGAGAAAGCATTGTTTCACTTTTTTTTCCCCCTTCTAAAATTCAATAGCTTGAACTCAACCTCACTACTCAGGAGAAAACAAGAGAAAGAGACTAAAAGCCAGAATTAAAATCTAAGAATCAAGGTTCAAGAACCCAAGGACTCTTCAATCCCTGTTTTTATGTAAAATGGGGAGTTTAACATTTATTCTATCTACTACCACCACTCAAAGTTGCTGTTAAGATAATGAGTGCTATGTCGTAGGCATGGGGTGTATATCAAAAAGCATTTTGTATAGTGCAAAATATTGTACAAATATAGGAATCATTAACAGTTCTTAAAAAATGTGCAAGGTGGATGAGGAAATGCCAGCTGATGAGCAAATTAGTCAAAGTGCAATTTACAAAGTCTTCTCTTGTTCTCCTGGGGTCACTTCACACTGGGATGTATGATCATTAAATATGACCCTCAGAGGCACTGTGTCTAATGTAGGGTAAATTACTCAATTTTAAGACAAGATTTTAAACAAGGGCCAAACTGTTTTATCTACTTGAATTTGGGTCACTAATTACACCCATTGATCTTCAAGTAATGAATCTAACAACGACCTCATAAATTGTGCAATGACAACGAGTCTCCTTTCTGTCCTTTTTCATCATAAAATGAGACTGATGCCTCTTTCAATTAGTGGTGGCAATTATGTGTCCATCAAAGAGATGAGACAGAGAGGGGAAGCAGTGGCGTGCTATTAGGAAGACTCGAATGAGAGTCTCTGTTGTGTTGGTGCTGTGTGTCCCTAACCCTGCCCTTCTCCCTCTCTGATCCTGTTTCCTGACTTGAAAAACGTATGATGTTGTATCAGACGAATTTTTTTTCTAGTCTTTTTCAACTCCCAAATTTCAGGATTCTAAGTAAAATTCATTTGTGACATTGAAGAAAAGACACTATTTAAATGGTCAAACCTTGCATTTCTCCCTAAGCAGATTATTATTTTATTTTATAACTGTAGAGATAGGGTCTTGCTATGTTGCCCAGGCTGGTCTCAAACTTCTGGCCTCAAGCAATCCTCTCACCTTGGCCTGCCAAAGTGCTGGGATTACAGGCGTGAGCTCCATGCCTGGCCAGATTTTTTTTTATATGTCCTGAAATAAGATGATATATTTGAATTGCATCTAATTTGTGATCTTAATAAATAGTAAAACATGTTTAAATAATAGAATGGGAAATTTGTGATAGAGAAGAGATCGTCTTCATGGTAATCTTAAGGGGCATTGAGCCATTGAATACCTTCCTCAAAATGTCATGCGGGTTTTACTTGCTGGGGACATTAAAGGAAAGCCAGAAGCTTTTTATTATGTATTAGGCTGGGTCCATTCCTTTCTAGAAGGAAGAAGCTTGACCATAGTAACATAGAATGTGGGCAGTTTTTAATGGGTCAGCCCAGCCCAAGGACCATGAAATGGGCTCATAATATAGGCTGGGTTGGTTGTATCTGAGAGCCAGACTCTGTTCGATCCCTGTGTGTTTTTGTTTTCTCCAAAACCTTAGCTCTGTGATATCAACATCTTTTCCTAGCTTCTACCTTCTCTGCAGTTGTGCTTCATGGAATCAAGATCTTACATTTCCACAATTTATGAATCCCAGTTCCTTTCATGTCTCTAATCCCTGGCATAGCACGTGGAATTCCTAAACCAACCATGGCTTCCCGGAACCCTACCATTGCAGGTTAGGTCGCAGGGGCAAGGAAGGAGCTGCCTGTCACAGGTTTCTCCAGCATTACAAGCCTCTCTCTTGTGAAGGTTTTCAACTCTGTCCTTCGAAGATTTCTCCCCTCAACCTGGGAATCCCTTTTCAATTTCATGATGGCTGTTGATGAGAAAATGGACTCACCCACAGGTATTTTCTGGGAACACGTCTGTTCTGAAAAGCAGGATCACAAATATTCTAAAGCTGGACATTTCTTTTTTATTTCAGCATATTATGGGGGTACAAATGTTAAGGTTACGTAT
>VBSM01002153.1:5152747-5167660 GCA_008086735.1 Cheirogaleus medius | reverse complement strand
GGAAAATCAGGGGAAAGGCAGGAGGAGAAGGAAGGGAGGAGATAATCCAATTGATTGTGAAACACACACACACACACACACACACAGGAGTCATCTCAGAGAATAACCTGTTTAAAATCTTTTAGTGACTTCTCATAGAGTTTTCCTACAGCCTATAAGATCTTGAGTTGAAAACTTAGAATTTGGTAGCTCTTTCAATAATTTCCTAAGGGCATTTTGATTCAATATGGATGCACGTGACAGGTGTGGATATCTATTAGGTATCAGACATTGGGATTACATAGATGAACAGGGCACAACAGAACTACCTTGTAGGAGTTTATAATCCAATAGTGTGGACAGATATGTAAATGATTAACTTATCCTGGAGAGTAATGCTTGTACATAAAGAGACTTATGAGGCACTGAGGTAGCTGAGTGGTAATAGTGATTAATTCTGCCATGGCAAAGCAGTGGGGAAACCAAGAAGGACTTCATAGAGGAGGTGACACCTGAGTGAGTGTCAGAGTTTGAATAGAAGTCTGTGTGTCAATCAAAGTTGCTGGAGTGTATAATATCATTTTTAAAAAATTTTATTTAAAAAATGTACCCATTGACTATGAAATATATTTAGGAATTTTCCTCAATGAAACAAAAATGCCCAAGTATGGAAACAGTTAACCAAAGATGTTCTTTGTAGGGTTGTTTAGAATGAGGGATTAGAAACAACTTAAAGTGCTCCCGAATAAGAGGCAGGGATATATACAAATTATAGCATATATGCAAATCACATACTTACATTAAAATTAAACTGATCTCTATTTACTGTGATGAAAGGTATCCCTGATACATTTGTGGCTGAAACACAAGCAAGTCACCACCAACACCCAGTTAACAGAAGAGCACGTGTGGTATGAGACTATTCATGTAATATTTTAGGCATTTATTTAATGCTTTATGTTTGTGATCCTCAACCCCAGGCAGTGGGCTGGTACCAGCCTGTGGGCTGTTAGGAACTGGCCACACAGCAGGAGGTGAGCGGTGGGCAAGAGAGCCAAGCGTCATCTGTACTTACAGATGCTCCCCATCGCTTGCCATCTGCCCCTCTTCCCTGGCCCATGGAAAAATTGTCGTCCATGAAACTGGTCCCTGGTGCCAAAAAGCCTGGGGACTACTGTCTTACGGTATTAAGGGAGATGGCTTGGGAGGTGGTGGCTGTCTCTGAGCCGTGTTGCAGGCTTTCCAACGGCTCCTGAATTCCTAAAGGCAGAGGGTAAATACCTAGTGCATATTTGGGAAATTTAAGATGAAAGGATGGCTAATAGTTTGCAAAAAATGGATACAATCAAAACCAATTAACTGATTTTGGTTGTTTTTCAAGCCTGGAGCTGACGGGAATTTCAGCCTGAGAAAATACAACCTTGGTTGTCTCAGTACTTAATCCCAGATGAAGTCCTTCAAAGTGGAAAATTTCACTGTGATTTATTTTTTTCCAGATGTAAATATATAGCAATAATGCAGTTATAAAACTGGCATTGTATTAAGCCATAAATTATATGTGACACATAATAATGTTGAATTACTGTGGAAGTCCATCAACGCGCAGTGGCATTGCCAACACTTGGGCCGCCGCTGCTCGCACCAGCTGATCGCTTGCTCTGCGATGAATGCAGTCGTGGGGATCTCTGCAGTCAGGGTCGAAGTGGAATGAACTCTAGCCAAGGAGAGACACAGCACAGCCAAGCCGGGACTGAGGGCCCCAGGACCCATCGGTTCGTTTCTTTGCTTAGTCATGCGATAAATCTTTACTGAAGATCTACTTTGTGCAGTGCTAGGCTATGGTGGTGGATGAGAGAGACGTGGATTTAAAAAATTAGATGAACAGCTTATTATTTGAGTAGTGTGAATTCATGTAGTGGTTCCTTGAAGATTTGGTCTCTTCTCACTGGTACCGTCAGGGTCGATGCTAAAGTAGAGTCCTTGAGGCCAGCCTGGGAGTGGGGAACTTAACCAGAGGGGATGCAACTAGATTTCCAGCGCCGAACTGTGTCTACAGAGCTGCACGTAGGGTCAGGTTAAAGAACCCGAACTGGCCAATAGGTTCCAGGGGTCAGGACGAGACTAGTTAAGAGATGCTTCCAGACCGAGGACTGTAATCTAGTTCATAACAGTAGGGATGTCCATAAGGCCACATTTTTTTTTTTCTTAAATTCCCTCTTGTCAGTGTCAATGCCTTGCTTGGGGTAAGCACTGAATGAATAGTTGTTGAACGAAGAAAGGAACTAAAAATGCAGTGACACAAGAGTGCGGAGTCCTACCACAATGTTCTTATAATGGGGGTCGCAGCGAGGGCTTAACCTACACGGTGAGGTTATCTGGACGCATCCTCCAGAGCTCTATTGATGTGAGACTCTTACTAGGCCTCCCCGGGGGACAGGGTGCTGGAACTTTGGAGCCGACATCCAGATTTCCTAGAGAGCTAATTAATATCACTCTTAAGAAGAGAACCAGAGGCCCCCAGACTCCTGGGCCGAGTGAGGTGAAGGGATGAACGTTCACGCCAAGGTGGGGGAACAGCGGGACGAGTCTAACTCCACCTGTGGTCCGTGGACAGGCAGACGGCACATTTTGAAGGGCTTCTGGTTTTGGGGGAAAACAATCCATGTTTCTTCTGAGAAAGAAAACTGTGACAGAGAAGAACCCAGGCTACCTTTTGGAGGAGAACATGAATACAAATAATTTGAGAGGAAACACTTTCTTCTCCCTGGCTGTCTCTTTAAAAGCAGAGCACTGACATAGCAGCTAAGGAACACAATCCCCGTGTTGCTAATGCTAAGAGAAGTATCGCAGAGGCGCAAGGTGGGTTTGCAGGCCTTTGGCAGGAGCTCGCATGGCGCGTCAGCACTGTGCAAGGTGCTGGGGAGACAGAGACGTGAAAGGCCAGGGGTCCCTACCCTCGAGTCAGCTGTGGTCCACGCCGTCGGACTGTGCTCAGAGCGTTGTGGAATGAGGGTTGGCTGGGTCAACATGGTGTCTGCAGCCAGCAGGAGGGGTGTTTAGCGAAAGCTTGCAAAGGAGGTGATGGCTAGGAACGAAAGAATTAGTAGATGCTGGCTGAAGAGGGGACACTTCAGGCAGGAAGTTTAGATTTTTGAAAAACAGGAGGGATGCTCGTAGCAGCATTATTTACAACAGCTAAAACGTGGAAGCAACCCAAGTGTCCACTGATGGATGAATGAATAAACAAAACGTGGTCCACCCATACAACAGAATATAACTCAGCCTTAAAAAAGAGGGAAATTCTGGCACACGCTACAACATGGATGAGCCTCGTGGACGTTGTGCTGCGTGAAAGAGGAGAGACACAGAAAGACAAATACTGTATGATTCCACTTCTGTGGGATACCTAGAGCAGTCAGATTTGCAGAGACAGAAAGTAGGGCCATGGTCGCCAGGGGCTGGGGGAGCGGGGAATGGGGAGTTAGTGTTCAGTAGACACAGAGTTTCAATTTTACACGATAGAAAGAGTGAGGGTTCTGAAGATTGGTCACGCTACCATGATGCAAATGTATTTAATACCACTCAACTGAATGCTTAAACACGGTTAAGATGGTAAATTTGATGTTATGTGTATTTTAACACAATGAAAAATTGGAAAAAATATGGAAAAAAGCGGGGGAGTGAGTGAGACTCAGTATGGTTTGTGGGAGGAATGACAAACAAGTGGTGCTACTGAGATTAAAATGGGAAGGAGAGGGAGAGGAGGCAGAACAAACGTTTATTCGCCTGCAAATGTTGCTTTGAGCCATGCACTGTTCTAGGAACTGCAGATATTGTGCAGCTTAGAAGCCAAAAGGGTTGACCCCTGTGTTGAGAAGTTTGAGTTTTTTCACCGAGGCAACGAGGAGCCACTGATGGTTTAAGCAGGAAGCAGCAAGATCACATTTGCATTTTAGAATGATTCCTCTGGCTGCTGTAGGCAAATGAGCTGGGAAGGAGGCTCGGATGAGGGAGGCACAGTCACGAGTCACTAACAAGAGAGATGCTGAGGACCTAAACCAGGAGGAAGGTCTGTGCACATCCCTGTTTCCCCAAGGTGGATGTGGATCTGGGACTTGGGGCCGTCTGGATGTCCATGGGTAGAGGGATAGAGTCCCGTCCTTCAGTTCTGCAGGAGCAATAATCGGGTGCCGTGGAAAAGGGAAAACATTTATCTGCTCCATCTCCTCGGCGGTGCTTTCGTGCAGCGAAAATTGTGAAGTCGATAAGTGGGAGGTGTGATTGATTTCATCTGGTGCTCTCCAAACCGAGGGTGGCCGAGGCAGCTACGCAGACCACAAGCTGGCTAAGGGAGATGAGAAAACCAACCCCAATTTGGGAGGCAGACCGTTCCTAATTGAACTGTTGAGGGAATTTTGATAAATGACCCCGCCAAAGCAGTGAAATTAATAAATCATACTCGAGGCCAGAAGACTGTTTCCTGAGGGACAGCAACAGGGCGCAAATTCCGTTGATGCTGGTGGTTTGGAAGGGGCTGGGGCGGGGGGCAGGAGACTCGTGGTCCCTCTGGGCTGTCCAGGAGGGCCGGAGGAGCCACAACCCCAGTTAGCCGGGCCACAATTCATTTCTTTTCAAAAGCAGAAGAAAGTCATATTCTGTGAGCGGGGAGGAAGGACCGAGCTCGCCTAAAACGGGAGGTTAAAGACATCCTTTTCAGACTTAGCAATGGGTGAGTGGATTCTGATAGGGAAGACAGCAGCCTGCGTTGTTGCTCAAATCATAGGCTGGAGGGGAAATGAGGGCACTTTGCTATCTGCAAGGATCTATTTTTCTTTGAAGGTTAGCACCCCGAGGAGCACCGTCTTTTCAAATATCCTCCCACCAGGCTCCTAGGCTATGACTTGGCGCACCCTGTCCCGCCGAGTCAAAGCCATTTGCGAAGAGAAATTTGGGTCCGACTTGGCACTCGGTCTTTCACAGCACGCAGGGGCCCTTTCCAGCTTTGCACGTTCAGCATCTGTCTTTTTGTAAAGAATAGAACGAGGTCTCTGGGAAACAGAAATGGGATGGAATCCTGCTAAGGTTGGCATCGTCGTTCCCTTTTGACAGATGAGGAAACTGAGGCTAAGAGAGGTTAGTTAACTCGCCCCATGTGGATTTGAAATGTGGACCAGAGCAGGGCAATGATAACTTCAGGCACGTGAGTATTGACGAAAGGTTTGGAAGGCAAGGAGTCGCCTGCATGCCTCTCACTAGCCACTCTGGAGAGAGAACCGTCTCTCTCACAAATATGTATGTAGGAACATCTCTGCCCATCACTTTTTGGCAAAACCATCAAAACCCCAGGGCAAAGCAAACTCTGAAAGGAGTTTTTGACTTAAAAAAATATTAACGAGCACTATATTTACTCAGAACAATTCCTCCATGTCTCTGGCTTGGGGGCAGAAAGGACCCAAGTGTTGGAAGAACTGTCCTTCTGTAAGGGAAGAATTTCTTACACTCATATCAAGATGAGAAGGGGGTGAATACACAGTGGGCACAGTGAGGCGATGGAGGGTCTTCTTAGTATCACGAGCAGAAATGGTGGCTAACAGACCATCCTGTGCACCTCCCAAGCCTCCCATAACCTGCACCAGTAACTAGCGTGGGGTGCTGGCCCTGTGCCGGCCTCCTGTGTTAGCCACGGGAGAGGCTGTGATTTGCGCAGGATGGGTGTAGAGCATGCTAGCTTGCAAGTTTTCAAGGTTGCATGTGATGAAGAACTGAACTCTAGGACTTTCAGAAACCAAAAGGAGAACATTAGGCTATCATAGATTATGACGTTGGAGATCCATCCAAATTTAAACAAATCCCCGAGGGGGTAGAGGGACTCCAATGTAGGCTAGAATGTTGGAATTATATAAATTATTAAAGTGATCATTATTTTGAATTGTGATAGGCAGGTGTGATGGTTAATTATTATGTGTCAACTTGGCTATGAGATACCCAGGAACCTCGTAAAACACTATTTCTGGCTGTGTCTGTGGGGTGTTTCCAGAAGAGATTAGCATTTGTGCCAGTAGACTGAGTACAGATTATCCTCACCAGTGTGGGTGGCCACCATCCAATCTGTTGAGCGCCTGAATAGAGCAAAACTGTGGAGGGAGAGTGAATTCACTCTCTCTCTTCATCATCCATCCTCTCCTGCCCTTGGACATCGGGCCTCTGGTATCCAACTTAATTATATCATCGACTTCTCCAGCTTGCAGACGGCACATTTTGAGACTTCTCAATCTCCATAATTGCACGAGCCAATTCCCACAATAAACCTCCTCTTACACGCATCCAGTTGGTTCTGTTTCTCTGGAGGGCTCTGCCTAATACAGTAGACCAATTATGTGTAATGAGGGACCTGTCCCAGGCTGGGTGTGGAGGTCAGAAAAGGCTTTCTGGGGACTGGACCTTTAGCTGAAATGCAGTGGATGAGTGTGAGCTGGGTGAAGGGGAAGAGGGCTGGCGAGTGGTGATACAAGCAGAAGAGGCACAAGACAAGTTTAGACATAGAGTGGGGAAGAGGAGAGGTCCATTCTAGAAAATCTGAACACAAACACCAACATAGAGCTTGCCTTTTGGCTCACGCTCAACTCCTCCCGTTCTGCAAATCAGTTTATATGTAAGGGCAGATACGTTTGTACTCATGATGGGGGAGGACACCTGCCATCAATTAGCTCCTCCGTGCTTAGGAAAAACAGGTAGATGATTTAGTGTAATTGTGTGGGCTAAAGGTGCTTTTGGAGATGCGTGTGTGTGTGTGTGTGCAATAACAAGGCTATGAATGTATTAATTTATGCATGACTTACACTTCCAAAATTCTCTGTAGCATTGGAAAGGAACAAATATATCAGATGAGCAGTATTTATATTGTCATATTTAAGAACTAGTGTGTATTTTGGCTTATGGAGTTTGCATTTATCCTTCTTTCTGTTACCTCCCATCTAAATTTCCTGGAGCCTTTCTGTCTTAAATATCTAATGCAACAAAACTCAGACACATCCTGGAGTGTTTGCTGGGAGATCACAGTGGATGCAAAGCCAATTCCCCACAGCACCTTACATCACTGGTCAGAAAACTTTCTGTCAATGGCTAAATATAAAATATATTCAGCCTTGCATGCCATTTGGTCTCTGTAGCAACTACTTGGCCCTGACATTATAGTGGGAAAGCAGCCATAGAGCAATCTATAAATGAATGGGCGTGGCTGTGTTCTAATAAAATTTTATTTATGAAACAGGTGGCAGGCTGGATTTGGCCTTCGGAGTTAGTAGTGTTTTTTTTACTATTGACTTGTAGGAGTTCCTTATATATTTATGAAATGAACTCCTTATCAGATATATGGTTTGCAAGTATTTTCCCTAATTTTGTAGGTTGCTTTTTTGTTCTGTGGATCCTGTATGTCTCAACTTTTGCTTTGGTGACCACTTGAACTAAATCCCCTGGATTCTATAGTAAAAACGTAGATTATCACATTTCATTTTGGGTTTACTGATTAAGAATGTCTACCAGCAATCTACATTTTTAATAAATATCAGGAGATTCTTGCACACAGTAATGTTTGAGAATTACTGCATGACACTTTCTTGTCTTTTGAGGTATCTTCTGCCCAGCATTCCAACCCTGTGCTGAGACCTCCAGAAACTGGAAGAATTCCTTGGGTTTTCACTTATGGTTAATCTTCCTCCAACCCTAGAAAATGGAAAACATGACAGCTTTTATTTTTCTCTACCCTGGAGGATTGTTAATACTCTAATATCAGTGGCTATGTTACATATTATGGATGAAAATACTCTAAATATTCATAGTATATGGTACTGTAGGAAATCTCCTATAAATCATTGAAAATATTACAACTTAGAAGTAATTTCAAAACAGGAGGGGATTCTTTAGGATTGGCTTGAAGCAAAATTGTTAAATCAGTTGGATATTAAATTTTGGAGTTTACAAAGTGAGATGATTTCCTTAAAATACTACGCTTACAATTCATATGAGTTGCCACTAGGGGTCAGGGCTGTCCTCTTTATCTCTATTGTGATTTGGTGGTCAGATAAACAAGGTTTTTTCCCTGATAAGTCAAACTGAGAAGCATGGATTGGAATAATAGAATTGCAGCTGGTTAGAGCCTGATGGTGCCAAGGAACCAAGTCTGAGAGTTGATGGAGATATATGAACACCATTTAACAGGTCTTAAATATAACCACTATAGAACCTGTTCCTTCAGCAGACAAAAGAGTGGGATCCCAGCTAAGAGGGACTTCCAAATGTATTCAAGCATCCTCCTTTCAGTTCTGCCTCTCATCTTCCCCTCTGTGAGTGGTCATATCTGGATCTCTTAGTTGACTCATCTTTTCCTCTGTCTCTTTGTGTCTGTTCTGGGATGCATGGTGTACCCCCAAATTTATACGCTTAAGTCCTGACCCCCAGTAGCTCGGACTGTAACTGAATTGCAGTTAGGATTTGGAGAGGTAATTAAATTAGAATGTGGTCACTAGGGTGGGCCCTAATCCAGTATGACTGGTGATCTTGTAAGAAGAGGAGGTCTGGACACAGACACGTACAGAGGGAAGACCATGCGGAGACAAAGCCCAGGAGAGGGGCCTCAGAAGAAACCAGCCCTGCAGACATCTAGCCCGCAGAGCTAAGAGGAGGCAAATGCCTGTTGTTTAGCAGAAATTTTGTGATATTTTATTATGGCAGCCTTAGCAAACCAATTAAGTATTTCCTGAACTTTCTCTTGGAATCTCTAGGGTTCTTGGTTTCTGTCTATATCTCTGTTTTTCTCTGTCTGTCCCTGTCTCTCTCTCTGTGTTTATCACATACTTTCCCTTTGTCTCTCCCTCCCAGCATTCTCTTGCGTCCTTGGATACAGCATGATAACCCACGTAAGATGTTTAGAACCGTGCCTGTAATTTCTGTCACATAAAAATTAACTCAAAAAAAGCTAATTTCCTTCTGTTCTCTCTGCTCTCTCTCTCCTTTTATTTTTCTTTCCTTCTTCAGTATTTCCCTTGCATTCTCTTTCACTCACTCCCTAACTGGACATAAAATAAAACAGGAATTTATTTTTCAGGATTTATTGTCTTTACTGAATAAAGTTTTATGGGCCCCAATTCTAATTTTAAAGCAACTCACTTGACTGTTTTACATTCCTCATCGGGGGAGAGGAGAGACTAAATTGAATTGCCTTTTGTAAGTGACCCCTGTTTAGATTTTTGTTTGTTTTGTTTCTCTGGGGTAAAAATTCTTAGATCAGATGACCTCCAACTTTACTAGGTGTAGAATCACCCAGAGGGCTAGTTAAAAATGTACATTTTTTTTTGCTCTCCCACCCCAAGTTTTGAATCAGTACATCTGTGTTGGGACTGGGAATTACATACTTTAAAAGATTTTCAGGTAATTCGGATGCAGGGAAATCTCCCAACATGATCTGAGAATTGCAGTCTTGGTAGAAAATAAAAGAGGACTTGCCCTCTGAGCCCTGCCTAACTTTAGTTCAGGCTAAACACAAAATAAAACAAAGCCAAGCTTCAGTTCTAGAAGTTTTAAAATATTCTTTCTGAGCGTCAAGTTGTGGATGTCCCTCCGCCCCCTCTTCTTCCCCCTGAAGCTTCTAACGGGCAGAGCAGGGAGCTGACATTCATTTCCAAACAGTTTCGGTAGGCGAGAAGGAAGAGCAGCTCTTGAAAAATTAACAGTCATAGATTTACTTCTTTGGCACCTGTTTTGATTATTGAATTAAGAAAGTTCTGGCAGCTACAACTGGCTCTGCCAGATGTTGAAGAGCACATTTCAGGGAGAAAGTAAAGGGTTGTCAGAAGATGTAAGGATCATTCATTTAAAGAATAACCTGTCCGGATCGTGTTCTGTTTAGGCTGTCAGAGCTGATGGTGAGCGTAATGAAACCTCAGGAAGAAAGGGGTGAGGAGACATTGATCAAGCCCAAACACATCGTGAAATATAAAAATCTGCTGATTTCTAAGTCAACACCCCTGAGTGTCAGCTTATCAGCTTGTAGAAACCACCGACATGTTGAGAGTAGACCATTTTTTTCCCCTGCAGTTTGGTGCAGATTCATCCATTGCCTTCATGGAGGCTGAGAAAAATGTTCTTGGGGACTTATCTGTCAGCATCGGGTCAGAGTGAAGGCCACAGCCCAGAAGGGAGTGTTTGGGGAAAAGGTACCTTGTTAATGATGGGGCTACTTGGAATTGACCTAAAATAACTGGACATTTGCAAACCCTGAGCATGTGTTACACACATATGAATACACGTATGCATGAAACATGTACACACATGTACCCACATGGATACATGTGGATATGTACCATGTGTCCACACGTTCCTCCATCACACCCAGCAAACAAAATCACACACTTGCACACATAGCTGCATTCACAAACAATACCAGATAAAGCATTGATCAAATACTTTTCCCAGCCCCAGCTCAGCCTGCCAGTGAGATATGGAAGGCTGGAATGCCTAACCACGTCTGATGCTGGTGACAGCAACTGGGCATGTCATTCCCTGGAATTCTGAGGGATTAGTCCATTACGAAATTGCCTTGCTAATATAGAGTTACTGTCAACATCCATTTCTTGGATTTATCTTTCAAGACAGATGGGACATGTTTCCACTCTGTTAGCCATCACCTGCACAGGTGAATACCAGGAGGCCTGTCTGGGGGACCTGGTGAGGACTTCACAAGGCTTGAGGAGCTGAAATTCCCCACGGACATCTTTATATCATCATGATGACACTGAGTCTTCATGTTCTTGAGGGATGTTAATAGTTGCTAGTTTACCTGAGGTTATACAAGACTCCAGAATAAGGTCAATACATCTTCCTAAAGCATTAGTAATTGTATATGGAATTAAATAGTTTAACACATCATTTTCTATCTACTCAAACTGTTTAATCCACTGTTTATATGGTGAAGCAGAATATGAAATTTACATGCATGTTTAAGGGGAGAAGAATAGGGATCCCAATATTGACTGGGCCTGGTGCTTGGTTTTATTTAAGAAGTGGGTCTTTGACAACCATTTTAATTTTGTGCTATTAATATTTCTAACTCTTCTAGGGCAATTTTGGATACTTACAATTTCAAAGCAAATGCTTTTATCTTTATTTCAAATTTATTTATATGTATTTATTTATAGTAGTCTATCAATGTTGTTTACCTTTTTATGGATGTGGGGTCATGTTCTTTTTCTGGTTCCTCATAGTTAATTTAGGAATCTCTCCCTCTATTCCTGAGTCAGAGTGCAAATACTTGTTTAGTTTCTTGGCCCTTTTAAAGAACCAACTTTTTTACATCTTTGATCAAAAATTTTCTTTTTTTTCAACTTCGTTAATTTCTGATTTTTAAAATTTTATTCTTACATTTCCTTAGCAATTTCTCGATTTTGGTTCTTTTTCTAGTTTCCTAAATTGGAAATTCGTCATCTATTTTCAATCTTCTTTGTTATCTAGATACATTCACTTAAGGTTACATGTTTTTTCTTTTGAAGTGACTGCTTTGATTCTATTCAATAGATTTTTATGTGGGGCTTACATTTCTCTAATTCAATCATAATTTACAAGGATTTTTTTTTCAAAAAATTAAATACATGAGTTTCTTTTATTTTGTCTTATTTTCAAATCTTGCTTTTGGTTTTTCATTTTGTTTTGCCATTAGTCTTGATATCGATAATTTGTGTTTTCCCTCTTTATTCTTGATCGGTCTTGCTAGGGGCTTACCAATTTTTACTCATCTTTTTCAAAAGATCAATTTTGGGTTTTGCTGATTTTGTTTCTTAATGTTTTCGATTTTATGGATTATTTAGTTTTTTTCTTTTTTCCCCCCTCTATTTCTTCTGCTTATTTTGTATTTAATTTCCTCTTGTTTTTCAAGCTTCTTTATGTAGACGTGTAAGTCATTGATTTTCTGCCTTTCTTCTAATGCGCTGAAAGAAATCCTGCTGTGGCTTGACCTAGCCATCCTGCAGGAAGCGATCCTGGCTGACTTCTGCCCTCAGGCCCCCTTCTCTGCGGATGCAGGTGAGAGCCCGTCTCTGGGCTGCTGGCCTTGTCTTGGCAGCCTTGACCCACTTTGCCTCTTGTCAGAGAGCCTCTGGCCGGCCCGTTGTAAGCATTTGTTTTGTGTTACCATATTTAGTCTTTACAAATTCACACGACAAGCATGCTATCACCATTTATTTTTAGGTTTACAAAAGGAACACGGACACTAAGTTATTTGGCGATGACCCAGGGCATAGCTGAGATTCACATTCAGCTGTCTGACTCCGAAGTCCAGTGTGAGTTGCTACCCACCTCTGCTTCACCTGTTAATGGTGAGCATTTCTGAGACCGTACTAGGTGCTCCATCCATTACGCCATGTGAATTACAGACATCGCATCATTTAGTCTACACCGCAGTCTATGAGGTGGCTGCTGTTTATAACCATTCGAAAATAAGACAATGGAACCAAGAAGTTGAAGGGTCTTTTTAAACCGCGTGTCATAAGCCTGGGACTCAATATTAGGTGCTCTTTTTAAAATTCCAAATCTCATTTTCTTGGCTGCTGCTTAAGTTTTTACACTTTTCACACCAAGCAGACTTCTTTGATGTTGTTAAGGACTCGTGAATTCACTGAGTGATGAATCTTCTTTAAAGATCTTCTTTCAAGGCAGAACGAGATGGAATTTCACATTGCGCAGAGTTAAGAGCTTGCATTTTACATAAATTCAAATAGCTTCATTTCAACTTGACCCCCTAGGTCTAGGAGTCTCACAAAGTCCCCATCCCTTGTGTCACACACGGAACGCGTTCATGCACCTCAGAGGTGCTTCAGTAACTCAACCAGTTTTACCAGCTGGTAAGTGGCAGAATTGGGATTTGAACCCATATCCACCTGACTTCTATGTAAAAAAAAAAAAAAAGAAAGAAAGCCAAATAATCGAAGAGTACTACGGGACTCATTTTCCCCTCACACAGGAGACTGGGCGGGGGCATCTCTGAGACACAGTGATCACTTTCCAGTTTTCTAAAGGTACTGACCACACATTCTTAGGGCAGACAGGAGAGGCGACAAGGGGGGGTGGGTGAGCATCAGAACAGGTTCCTGAGGGAGTTTGTGCGCTCATTGTGTCAGAGCACCTCAGCTCTGGAAGAAAAGCGAAGCCATCTGGTTTCGACTCTTCTTTTTGCAAGAGAAGAAACCGGGGCTTACTTGGAGGTTCTCCTCTCCTCCCCCGGGAGCGCTTGCCGTGGGAGTGGATAATGACCACGGCCGTCCTTGACTTCACGTGGGCTCTCTCCGATGCATGTGCACTGTTTCGTTTGGGTTCTCACGAGAACCGTGCGAGGCGAGCAGGGCAGGCGTGTTGACTCCTGGTTTATGGTGTGGGCACCGAGAACCTGAGAAATGAAATGGCAAGTTCACGTCCTGCTCCGGCAGCGGTGTCTGGACTTGAACTCGGGACGTCTAAATCCGCATTCCCAGAGAGTTTAGAACAGAACACCATGTGTTGAAAGGAGGCAGGGGAAGGAGGGAATGTCATTAAGAAGATCTCTGCCAACTTGATCGGCAGCAAACTAGGCAAGTTCAACCCTCACCCACGCTGTTCCAGGCTTGTTTTCCACTTGAGAAAAGGCAGGCGAGACCATAGAACATCTCCACAGCTGTTTATGTCTTCCAGTAACTTTTTCTAACCTTTTCCCCATCTGCTTCTGCAGTGGGAAAAGTCGTTTTCTCCATGTGATGGGTCTTCATTCTCCCTCTTCCCACCTCCTTGATACTGTACTTTAAGATACTATACTAAATTACAGTGATTCATTATTGCTATTAAAACAAACAATATCCTCAAATTACCCGGCAAACTAAACAATTGTGAACAGTAAATTCAAACAGTAAAACATGGGCACATCTTGGGTAAATGTTATTTTCCCGAACAAGAAAAGCTTTCGGCGAAGTGCTTAACTTGAGTACAACAAAAGGCAATTTAATTTAGTAATACATCTGGGTGAAAAATGGAGACCTCGGGTTTAATAAGAAGGGGGAAAAGACACGCATATATCATCCAAAAGGATAATTATGAGAAACTATTTTGTATGATCCGGCTAAATCAAAGCTTCTAATGCTTTCTTGCTGCTGTCAAAATCGGGAGATTTAAGGCCTTAAAAATGGGAATGTTGCAGACTTCACTGCCAAGAAAAAATGATTTGTCTCTTGATAAATTACTATCAGGCTTTATTCTTGGGAAAAAAATACACTTACATTGAAATAAATGCCAAGGAATGGCTAGAGAATTTATATTATTCGTTCGTATCTGTCACTGGATTGGTGGGAAGATAGCAGTCCCATTTAAAACACGCACTGGCTTGCCAAGCACACACCACAGAGGCACGATGGACAGCCCTGGCGAAGGGGGCTGGCGTGGACCCCCATGAGGCTGAACAAATCTGGCAGTATGCCACACTTCTCCTTGTTCTCCCCTGGGACACACACTTTTAATCTTCTCTGGATTCCAGAATCCAAGAAGAACCCCTATATGTGCATGCTTGTCTTTTATTGAGTCGGAATGTTTCTGCAGGTTTTTGTAAATATCCTAGACAAATTTGCCTTCCAACACAGAAAAAAATTAGGAAAAGGAAAGAAAAACTTTGGCAAGCACCGAGCCACCGGTGTGTCCATGGTAACAGGTCTGGCAATGACTGCGAAAGCTTGGCGCTCGCCATCTTCACCAGGGGTTTACCCAACAGGGAAAGGATAACAGCTTTGGAGGGTAATTGGCCGAGAGGAAGGGATCCAGACTCCAGCTTTGCCTCTTTAAAGTCTGTGTTGTAACCCTTGGCAAAATGGGTAACCACTCTGGGCCTCGCTTTCCTCATCTGTAAAATGGCTTTTTTTTTTTTTTTTT
>VBSM01002153.1:5137576-5152647 GCA_008086735.1 Cheirogaleus medius | reverse complement strand
AAAAAAAAAAAAGAAGGGCACCTTTATTTTTGAGTTGAAAATCTTTCTAAAACATCTGGGTCAATTTTCCAACTGAATAATAAATACCCGTTCTGAAGCATTTCCATCCTAAATCTTTTTGTAATTTACAAAGTACTTCACATTTCACAAAGCACTTTATAGTTTATAAGCACAGTTTACAATAGACTTTATGGTTTATAAGATACTGTACCCTTTCCAAGGTACTTAACAGTTTACAAAGCCTTTTATGGTTAGCACATCCCAAAGTGTATAAGTCACTTTATCATCTTAAAAGTATTTGACATTTTATAAAACCCTCCTATCATCACAAGGCACTCTGTTGCTTACCAAATGCCTTGCCGTTTGTAAAATGATTCCAAGCCCATGACCATATTTAGTTGTAGCAGACTCGAATGACATGATTTCATCTTTCTTTTATGATTATAAGAATCCCACTGGGCACGAGCGTTGTCACCGTGAACTTGCCTTTACTGAGCACAGACCAAGTGTTCTGTAGATGCTTGTTGTTACCTGATTGATTAAATGTATTATCTCTCTAAAGTGATCCAACTAATGGGGGACTAGAAGTTTGGTCTTGATCACTGGTTCTTCATGGGGGGGGGGGAATTCCCCCCCCCTCCCAGGGACATTTGGCAATCTCTGGAGACATATTTGGTTGTCACAACTGGGGGAGAATATGCCGCTGACATCTAGTGAGTACAGGCCAGAGATGTGATTGAACATCCTGCACTGCATCTTACAGCCCCCACAACAAAGAAATATCCAGCCCATAATGCCAACAGTGCCAAGATTGAGAAACCTTGGTCTTGATGAAGGTCAAACCATCCTAATAATTTCATGCCCTTTATCTATTGCACGAGGAGGATACTTCGAGCTGCAAGTAACAGAAAGTGACCTCAGACTGGCTTAAACGTTGCATACATTTATCATCTCACCTAACTGGAAGTCAAGAGAAAGGTCAGGCTGCAGGGCCGGCTGATTAAGACACTGACCCATGGCGCGAGGACCACGATTCTCTCTTGCTCCACTCTGTTCTGCTTCAGCTCTTCCTAAGGCCGGTTCGTAGCCACAGGATGGCTGTCGGCAGCAAAAGGGCAACCTGCCCTGTTCATATCCGAAAGCAGAGAAGCTGGCTTTTCTTTCCCTGAATCCCAGAAAGAGACTGTGTGTGAATAAACACCCACATCATAAAGTGATGTGCTTAATGAATTGAAGGATGTGTGCAAAATACCAAGAACAGAGTCTTTTAACAGAGCTGATGTTCATTAAATGTTCTCTCCCAATCCTTTTTGGGGCACTAACTTTTGGCTGATGACTAGGGCTTCTGAAAGAACAAAAACATCATAAAATCACCTGTTGGTCCCCCAGGAAACAGCTCCTGTGAACTAGATTTATGTGTAGAAATTCACACTGTTTCCCAGCTTGGAATTCTGAACTGTAAATCCTTCCCCAACATATTACCCGGATACACACACACACACATGCACACACACACACACACTCTACCTCTTGCAAATGAAAAGTCATATATATCTTGCCAAAGCATTTCTGACAGGCAGCTCTAGCCCTCAGAGCCTTAGGCAAGCTTTGTGTCTACCACAGTGATGCATAACTGGCCAGGGAAGTTGCAAAGCCCAGTATTCAATGACTAATCAACACCTTTTCAGATATTCTATGCGAAGCTCGCTTTCCCTTGTCTGAAAAACCTCAACAGCAGGGGGTACTTTATTTAGGGACGAATGGCTGAGTCCAGTACCCTACATTAAAGGCAAACTTTAATAATTTTTATTTTAGAATTCTCATAATCCAACCAGATGCTCTCGGTTTCTTACTTAATTGGTTCTGTGTTTTCTTTGGGGATACTGCTGGGGTGTAGGAGTTAGTCATCAGGTAATACTTCTCTGATGGGGAGCAGGGGATATGGATATTCATCTTCAAAAACCCTTAATGGCCCTCACTTACGTGTAGGAAAACTCAAACCCCTTAGCCTCACTTCCACAGTACATTGCTCTTGCCCCATTATCCGCCTAATTGCTATTCCCCTACAAGTGTCACCTACTCCATTCGGTCTGCTCTTAGTTATATTTCAAATAAGTATTGATGTTTTTCTGATTTGCAGAACCCGGGAGATAGCAGGTACTAAGAAACAACAGACTTGGGTCCTAATTGTGATTCTACTGCACACAGGACATGCAACCATGGGAAAAATGCTTATTTAGTGGGACTCTGGACAATGGTAATGTCGCCTTGGGTGCTAGATGGAAGGCTTAAATAAGATAATTTTCCAACATACTTGGCTCAGCACCTGCCATGCAGAAGGAGTTTAATAAAGTTCTTGTTTTTCGTTTCTTCTCCTACCTGCCTGGATTTGACTTTTCTTACACATTTATATTTCTGCATTATTTTGAGGACGATGCCCTTTATTTCTGCCGTCAACCCGTCGAAGTCTTCAGTATGTCCCATTCTATGTCCTCCTAGCTGGTTGTATTTTCCCTTCATCACGTGTCAGGGCCTTGATTTATGCTACTTTGTGGAATTAAGTGTGTAGTGTTTGTCCCCCTTGATAGATTGTAAGTCACCTAAGAGTAGAGACGTGGTCTGTCTTGCTTGCCTCCGTATTCCTCATACCTAGAACAGTTGCTGATACACAGTAAGCGGTAGATAAATATGAAATGAATGAGCGATTGAATGGACAATTAAGATGAATTGAGTACTTCGTAATTGCCCTGCACTGTGCTCGGTCCTATACACGTGTCATCTCATAGCCGCAGAATACCTCAGGCTCCACGACCATCACCCTTATTTCCTAATGAAGAAATCGGGGCTTAGGGAGATGAAGTAGTGTGAGGAAGTCACACATCCAGCCAGAGTAGAGTCAGGATTTGGACTTTGTCACCTGACTCCAAGCCCCGCCTCTCAGCCATTAGCATGACACCTGCAACAATGGCGGGCGGTGGAAGGTGAGAGCGGACCCAGGGCGTGGGCAGTTTGAGTGCTGTGTAACCCTGCTTTCCATCAGCGTGAGCCCCTCAAACGAGATTCAGAAAATATGAATCCCTTTCGTTCTTTCCAACAGCTTTTCCAGTCATGACGTCCTTTGATCTTCACATGAGACTTTGCTCTGTTGATGAAAAAATGGGACACAATGGGGTAAGCGATTTGCTCAAGGTCACTCATCGAGTCACTGATGTGGAAACGCACAGCCGGGGATGCTTAGAACAATCAGTGGAGTGATCGCGTCAGGTCGCCGCAGCCAGCCAAGCCTCCCCCACCCCTGTTGTGGCGGAAGGAGCCCAGCGTTGGCGTGGTCCTGGGAGATAGCTAGAAACGAGGCTGGCCTTACCGAAAAATCTCTGGACCTGAGTTAGGAGGCCTGGACTGGGGAGCAGCCACCTTACGTGGATCTGAGCTTGTACCTGTTACTCTCTCAGCATCTGCTCTTCTATCTGAACGATGAGGTTAGATTGGACTTTTTCTAAAATCTCAGTG
This sequence comes from Cheirogaleus medius, assembly GCA_008086735.1. Lineage (NCBI taxonomy): Eukaryota > Metazoa > Chordata > Mammalia > Primates > Cheirogaleidae > Cheirogaleus > Cheirogaleus medius. The sequence goes on along the minus strand of VBSM01002153.1, from coordinate 5,149,137 downwards.
GGATGCATCCACTCAACAAATATTTACTGAGCCTCTACTAAGTCCATGTCTGTCGTACCTTTATATTCCTTGTACCAAGAGCAGGTTCTGGTACAGTCGATGCTAAATAATTATTGAGTAAGTGAATGATTGTGATAAGACAAAAGAGGGAGCAAGGCCTGGTTCCTGCCCTTTCGTTGGTGGAGATGGATGAGTGAACTACTAATGATCATGCACTTTGTGGAATACTTTAATTGAAATAAATGTGGAGTGCTTTGGAGCGCCAAGGAGGTGCAATTCACCCAGGTTTAGGGCTGGGTGGGAAGTTGGGGAGACCTTCCTGAAGGAGGTGACATCAAAGCGTTGATGCTTGATTGTTCCAGATAGAAGGAAAGGTTATGGGAACTAAACGGGGTTCGGCTGGACCCAGGGGTTAAACTTCCGGAGGGGTGTAGGGGAGAGATGCATCTGGAGAGGTAGGTAGGTGGAGGAAAATGAAGAACAAAGCCACGTTGAAGGGCCACAGGTCTGTGGGGAACCATGGAAGGATTTGAAACAGAGAGGGTTTTAAAAAGATCACTGTGGTTCCTATGCGTGAAACTCGCTGGGGAAGGGTAGGTGTAGAAGCAGAAAGACCTGTTTGGATGCCGTGGTCCAGGAAGAGGATGTTTGTGTTCGTGGATATTGGCAGGAGCGGTGGGCATAAAGGGAAGAGGAATGAATGGAGGAAGAGTGAGCCTTTGGCCTTTTGGGCTCACTTGCTCTATTCAAAGCTTGAAAGGCCCCAGGGAGAGAGGCACAGAGGACTGACTTGAGGCTGGGAGCAGAGTCAATGCTCTGAATTCCTGGTGACTCTATTCCTACTTGCTGCAGCAGGAAAGAGTGCCTGGGAGAGGCAGGTGGATTCTGCACGGCCCGAGGCCCCTCTCCTCTCCCACCCTACCCGCCCTAGGCTTCGGCTGGCGCGGCATCCCACCTGCGGCTAGCAAGTCCCCATCCTGTTGTTACCTGCCGATTCCAAGGCACCCCTCGCCCTCCCAGTGCTGAGCCGACACAGCTCACCGTATCCCTGGCGCTCAGATCAGCCTGGCTGATCTTGCCATTTTCATAAGTGGTGTCTGTGCTGTTTAATTTATTTCCCTGACCCCTCCAGTTCTAAGGCAAACTCTCTGTCAATAGAGATTGTTCCCAGGGATTAGCCTGGGCTCTTCTTCATTATAAGTTTGGAAGCAAAAGGCCCCAAAGCTTTCTCAGCAGTGGGAAGACAGAGTGGTAAACATGTGAAAGAGCACAGGAAGGAGACACTGCCCAAGCAGGCACTATTATTATTTGGGGTTATAATATATCCATTTTATAGGTTATTTTGCAATTCTTTCCTGGAGATAGTAGCCATATAATTCTGAAATATTCTTTAGTAGAAGCTTCTGTTATTATACATGGAGAAAAAAAAATTCTACTTGCACTGGTCACTCTTTTATATTTGTGGTTACATGTATTCAGCAACTGTTTATTGGAAGGTTGGCTTAGTTTACTGATATTTTTTCTTAATGATTTAGATGAGAATAAAGGTAAGCATTAAATATGGGAATAAAGGTCTTTTGGAATTAAGTGGCAGGAGAGCTGCTCGGCGCACCTGTGACTTTGAGCAAGTCACTCAAGCATTGTCCATTCTATGGGGGTGGGCGTGAGGGAAAAAAGGTAATAGTGTTTGCTGATCCCCGCCATGTGGCCAGCACTGTGTTCCTGCCTCTGTGCTCTCAGTGCACCTGAAACACTTTCCTGTCATAGAGTTCATTCATTCATTCAATCTTCATTCAATAGACACATACGATCAATTGTTCTGTGGTTGCTTGACTCTCCGATTGGTCTGCAAGCACTTTGAGAATTAGGACCATTAAAAAAATACATGTATTGTGTCCTTGATACAAAGGGCAGCACATAGTAGGTACTTAACATATGGTGAATAAACACGTTGCTAGGTGCTATAGTTTGGAGTCTAGTAGCCTGGGTTCAGAGAACGTGTTACTTTTTAACTCTGGGCCCTTGGATATGTTATCTAACCTCTCTGAGCCTCAGTTTCTTCAGCTGCAGAAAAGGGGGATGCAAATGGTACCTACTCATATGTGCATAAAAAACAGCTGACAAATTAACTAGTGGGAAGGAGAAAGGATCTTTTTGCACTATGATGCATGAAGTCATGTTATGAGAGGTGGTCAGATTTGAAAACAGGAAACTTTGTTTCCTAGTATAATAGAATCTCCACCGTGAGGAATCTCAAAGACCCAACCATTCTCCCTTTGAGGATTTGAGAAGCTCCATCCTTAGAAAGAACCATCTCCCAGGAGTGAGGGCTTTGATCTCTGGGTATGTGGTGGTCCAGTGGCCAGTGTCCTTAATGGAGAAAAGAGAAAGAGGCAAAGTGGACACTCCCATAAGCCGATTTCTGTAGGCTCAATGGAGCTTTAAGAGAAAGTAGAGACGTGGTGTTCAGCAGCCTCTGGCTTTAGTGTGCATTTGCGATCAGCTTATTGGTTTGAGTGTTTCTTCCTGGAAAGAGACATTCCCCACACCCTGCTGAAGCAGTCCCTAATTGAAGGGCTATAGATACAAAACATCCAGGACTGTGTCTGGCCCATAGAGTTATTACTATTGTTATTTGTTGAGTGTTAAACTATGACAAGTATCTCAATGGGGTTCCCTTTGCACAAACATGCAAACACCCTTAAAGACACCCCCTACCTTTGGACAATGTTGGATGCCCAAACCCTTCATAAGGATTTACAACACCATTAGGACTGTTTGCAGCAAAATAGTCACGACCAAGTGTTTTCAGAAACACACATTCTGCACAGTGGATTCTATCATCCGATCGGGATGGGGCTTAGGTAAGGGGAGGATTGTGGATCATGCAGTGAAAAATAAGACACAGTTAGATCTTCCGCACTTTGCATTAGCCCCTTGGAGGAACGCCCAAGACCCCATCCTGAGCATCTTTCATTGTTATCGTAAATGACATACATACAGCAACGTCAAAGCAGAGAGAAACTTCTCTGTGGCTGACACATTTCACAGGGAGAAATGGATTTTAAAACTGTTTTCAACTAACAAATTGACAGTCTTAGCCTTCCCTCCCCAGGACGCACTCCCTGGAGTGAAGCGCGGGGAGGAGCGGGTGGGGGCTGATGAGATCCAAACCCACTGCTTACAGAATTTGAGGGAGAGTTTCTCTAATCACCCACTAGAGGGTTCCCCCTCCTGACTCAATTTCCTCCTAAATCACATGCCAGAGGTCAGAAAGAGGGGTGATAAGCTGTCCACCACGAGGTGGGCTGGAAAGGCCTGATTCCATCCCATCAGTGCTCCGTCAGAGCTTATAAATTGTCGTGTCTGTCTTTCCAAAAAGGGATGAAGTCTCCAGTCTCGTTAAAAAAAAAAAATGTATGTTTTCACCTTAGATTTATCATCTTTAATATTCTTGAAGAGCGGGAGAGAGACAGACAGAGGAAGGTGGGCGGCAGGGGACGGAGGGACCAGTGGGCAAGGACAACGTGACAGGTAGAAAACAAGGACTGCCTTTCCCTCCACACGGCCGAGACCAGAGACAGGGGACAGTGGCAGGTAGGGAGAAGCAGGGAGTTTAAGAGCACGGGCCTTGGTGCCCACCTGCTTGGGTTCAAATTCAGACTTTGCTACTATATGACTTTAGGTGAGTTCGTTTATCTCTCTGAACTTCCTCGTCTCGGGAATGGGCACAATGATAAGGCATAGCTTTGTAGGGTTTCTGAGAGCTACATGAGCTAATGCTATCAAGCACGTAGCACCGTGCCTGGCACATAGCAAGCGCTTACTCAGGCTGGGTTTGGTTATACAAAACCCACCGAGTGAGTTTCAGCAAACAGAGCATTGTCACAAAGAATGGGGACTAGGGGTGTTCCATGGAGAGAATTCGAGGGCAGGAAGCACCACCCTGTTTTGCTAAGAACTTACGGACTCCGGGAAAACCTATGCTGGAACCAAGGCACTCACCAGAGTTCTCTCTCTCTCTCCTCTCTCCTCTCTCCATCATCATCACCTTTATATCTATTTCCTCTGCTTTATTCTGCTCTCCTGGAAGATTAGCCATTTCTGTTTCTGCTCCAGTAACATGACCTATTATGATTGTAAGTGGCACCCGCTGCCACCTAACTAAGGTAAGATGTCCCATCTCAAATTCCTGGGAGAAACAATCTGATTGGCTCAGCTGAGGTCAGCTAGCTGCCCACCCCAACGTGACCTCAAATCCCAGAAAAAAATGTTGAGGATTGAGGTTTATGGTTGAGTGATGAGCTCTGCTGGTGGCTTAGAACCCTTAACACTTGAATAATCCTGATGGAAATAGAGCAACACGGGGGTTAAGATCACGAGCTCAAGACTCAGACTGTCTGGGTTTCAGTCTCGATTCTACCCTCTCCTGAATGTATGTGCTTGAGATATTAACTAAATTTCTCTGTTCCTCAGTTTCCTTGCATGTAAAAGGCACATGATAAAAATTCCTACCTCATTGGGTTATTCTTCTGGTTTAAAGGGGATATAGCAACTTTTCATATTTGTCTTATTTTTCTTATATTTGTCTTATATTTTTCTTAATATTTGTCTTATTTTTCTTGTTGATATTAAAACAATGTAGCTATGAAAGGTAACTGTAGAATAATCTATGACACATTTCGGAGTGTTATTTGCAGAGAGGTTCTGCATCAGCCTCAGAAACCATCTTGTCCATCCTCCCGGGCAGGGTTTGGATTTATGTCTGTGCTAAATCTGAGTTTCCTGTTGACGTGCACCCAGAGAGCCTTTCCCCTCTGGGGACATGCGTGGAGCCCGGATACATCCTCAATCTGTCCTAACCACAGGCAGCCTAATGCCCCCGCCCCCTCCCAGCCCCGCTCCTTCCCTGCCGTGGTGTGTGTGTCAGCGGTGGGCGGTGATGGGAAATCAGGAGAGACGGAGCCCATTAGACAGAACTGCAGGCGGATAAGGTTTGCCAATTACGCTTTGTTTCTCTCTGCCTTCCCTGTGACTTTTAGGATATACAGATCCTCCCTGGCGCTCCCCCTGGTTCTGTGCCTATAAAATAAGTTTAATGGCTGAATTTTCTTTAAGATAATCAGAGGCGGTATAATTTATGCGTATGAGTAGTATTGTAGCCAGATGTAATTTTGCTAGAAGTTGTGGCATTACAGTTAGAAATGGGCTCCGCTGGCTGCGTTTTGTAGAATTTGCAATTTATTTAACAGTTGACTGAGCACTGACCCCAGATAAAATAACCATACTCAAAGAGTAGTTTTTTAAAAAGATATAAAAAAAACAAAGGTGAGGAGCAGGCTTTGGAGAAAGACTTGGATCTGGAGACGACCAGAGAGAAAAGCAGGTGGTAAGCGATCCCAGGCAGGTGGATACTATTTAGTTAGTATAAATGGCAGGAGAATCTTCACGGAGGGAGGGGTTGGCATATTTGATTTGAAAATCCCTCCCCCACCCCAGGGCTCTTTGTTTGGAGTTCATCCTCCTTTGATTCAAAAGCAGATTATTTTTGCACAGCTCGGGGAAGCTGTGATGTGTCTCTTTCCTGGTGCCCCAGGATTATACCAGAGAGATCTTGAGGACGGTTGGTGGGGTTGTGCACAGCAGGGCGAGTCCATGACTTCTGTAAGCAGCAACTCTAACCTTTTCGAAAACCTTAAAGCTTTTATAGTCAGCTTCATTCCATGGGTAGGGAGAGACTCCCTTCTCTACACACCAAGCCTGCCTGCCCGCCTCTCCGTCTCTGCTCCCACCCCCAAGCCCTTTAAACACGGAATAACGTTCGGTTAGAGCCCAGGACAGACAACACACCTTGTTCTACTAGGGGCTGGTGTCAGTGTCCCTGTATCCTGGCTGTATCTACTTTTACTTGCATCCTGCCAGGGTCTAGCCCATCCAAATGGGTCGGACATCTTATGACACTTCCTTCTTCCCGAATCTGCAGGGCCAGAGAGAGTCAGGGGACCTGCTCACCCCTGGAGCAGAAAACTGATGCTCCGACCCAGGCTTCACCGTTGAGCCCCGAGCCCCCGTGCGGCTGCTGATAAAATATTGATAACGTTGAGATCCATTCTAAGCAGCGTTCCTCACGTGTCCTGCCACCTCTGGAGCCTGGTGGGCATGGTGGGGTGAGGGTGTCTTGAAGTAAAGAAAAACATTTCATTCTTTTGTTCCTGGCCCTGAATCTATGAAAATAACCACCAACCCCCACCCCGCAGCCTTAACATATCCCATGCTCTCACCCCCAATGTGATCAGGTCACTGCCTTCCTCCTTCAGAGGCTTCCCTTTCCCTTAGGATCATGTTAAAAAATCATGAACATTGCAAACTTAGAAGGGCGAGACTGGGAGGGGGTGAGGCATGAAAATCTACCTGTCGGGTGCAATGTACACTATTCTGGTGACGCATACCCTGAAAGCCCTGGCTTCGGCATGACACGATTCGTCCGTGTAACAAAAACCACTTGTGCCCTCCAAATCTATTGAAATAATAATAATAAAAAATATCGTAGCCTGGCGTTTGAGATCTTTTGTGATCTGGCTCTGGCTTGTAATCCACTTTTATTCCCTGAGCCTTGTACTATTGCCTCTCTGCTCTCCCCAGCAATGTTTCACGTTTCAGTGATCCCAAAGTTCATGGTCTTTTGTTCGCACACAAAATATCTCTCTTTTCACCTAGGTGATTTCTACTCCTTGCTCAAAACTTGGCTCAGCCATCCTCTGCACTAGGAAAGCATTCCTTTCTCCTGAGTGTGGGCTGGAGGCAGCCTCCTCCATGAGTCCGTTCCCTGTCACGTCCCCTCTTCCCTGAGAGGCTCACACTCCTGTGACTGCAGCATTGCTCTGTCTCGTGGCCCTCCAAACCCAGGGTGTTGCCTTGCACACAGAAGAAGCCCATATTATTTGTTAAATAACTACATACACACACAGATATATATAGTTATGCATATATAATGAAAGCATAAATAAATGTCCTCTAAAAATCGTGATTGAGACTAAATGTGCACGGGGAGGCAGAGAAGAGAACATTGGAAGGGAAGAGAGAGAAAAATCTCACTCCAGGAGTCTAAATACTTCAAGACTGAAGAGCACCAAAAATAAGTATGCTAGCTAGCATATACTGCGTGCCCCGATTGTGCCAGTCACTATGCTAAGAAGTTTTTATGTGTCATCTCATTGAATCCCCATGGGAACATTACAATATGGCAACGACTATTCCCCCATTTAACTGATAAGGAAACTGAGGCTTAGAAAGGTTACACAGTGACTATGTAACAGGCTCAAGATTCAAACTTAGTACATCTGGTTCTGGAGTTTGCACTTTTCCACCTGTTTAGCTTTTTAAATATTTATTTTCATATTCTTGAATGTTTGATGTATTCAGGAAAGCACAGGGAATAATAAATACTCATATGCTAACCAAGTTTCAACAACTGTTAGCATATATTTTTTTAAAATGTAGTTTTATACCCCATTTTAATTCTCTCTTTCTTTTCCAGAGATGGCCAGTATCCTGAGGTTGCTTGGTGTTACTCTCCTTTAATGTTGTTTTTTTGTTTGTTTTTATATTTTCACTTCTTGAGTATGTACTCATTAACAACAAGCAGTGTTTTTCAGTGTATTAGATAGTTACATAAATGGAATAGTATGCTATGCATTCCTTTTCAGCTTAGTCACATCATTTTTTTTTTTAAATTAACTTTCTGTTTTGGAAAAATTTTAAATTTACAGAAAAGTTGAGAAGATAACACAGAGGGTTCCCATATACCCCTCACCCAATTTTCTCATTGTTAACATCTTACATTACAATGACTCATGGTCCAAACAGAAGCAAAACAAAACAAAACCAACTTTGGCACCTAATTCTTAATTAAACCCTAGACTTCATTTGAATTTTCCTAGATTTTCCTGTGGATGTCTTCTTTCTATTCCAGGGTCCAATCCAGGGTACCATGTTGCATTCAGTGGTCATGTCTCCCCAGCCTCGTCTTGGCTGTGACAGTTTCTCAGTCTTTTCTCCTTGTTTTTTATCAGCTTGACAGTCTTGAGGAGCACCGTTCAGGTATCTGGCAGAACGTACCCTTACCTGGGTGTGTCTAATGCTTGCTTTTAATTGGACTGAGGTTATGGGTTTTTGGAAAGGACACACAGGGATGATGTGCCCTTCTCATCCCACGATCTCAGGGTGTTCTCGATGTCCACATGACATACCTGGTGATGTTAACCTTGATCACTTGATTCAGGTGGCATCTGCCAGGTTTCTCCACTGTGGAATATTACTCTTTCCCCCTTTCCCATACTTGTTTGGAAGCAAGTCACTAAATCTAGCCCACACTCAAGGGATGGGAATTTTAAACTTCACCTCCTAGAGAGAGGAGTATCAATTAAATAGGATTCTTCTGCAAGGCAGATTTGTCTGTTTCCCCCCATTTATTTATGTGCTCAAGGTCATGTCCATCAGTATGGAGTCATGGATATTTATTTATTCTTTGGGTGATAAGCCAGTACTATGTTATTTTGCTTTGTTGCCCGAATTGTTCCAGCTTTGGCGACTGGGGGGCTCTTTCAAGTTGACTCCTAGGTTTCTTGGACGTGTCTCCATCTTTTAATTTTTTTTAGTAATTTCTTAATTTCTAGTATCACAAGATGCTCTGCCTCATCATATGTTTTCTTTGCTTCGGCTCTAAAATCAGCCATTTCTTCAAGGTTCATTTCTAAAACTTTTTTATTTTTTGTGGTAAAATATACATAACACAAATTTTATAATTTTAATCATTTTTAAGTGTACCGTTTCGGTGGCATTAAATATATTCACATTGTTGTGCAACCAGCACCACTATACAGCTTTAGTTCATTCCTTTTGACAGCTATGTAGTATTCCATCCTTAGAATGTACCGGGATATATGTATTCATTCTTTAGTTGACAGGTTGATTCCAAATTTTCACAGTTTCAAACGATGCTAAAATTAAACATCCTTTTACCTGACTCCAAATGTACACAGTGAAGAGCTCCTCTAGGGTATATTCCTAGAAGCACCAGGTGCTGGGATGTAGGAAATGAACATCTTCAAATATTTCAAGCGTTACCAAATTTGTCTCTAAGGGAGTTATGTAGTTTTTACTCCCACAATCTGCAGCGCTTGTGTTTCTGCACTGTCTTGCCGACGCTTGATGTTGTTTTGCCACTCTGATGGGTATATATCTTATTGTTTTAATCTGCATTTTTTTCTGCTTACAAAGCAGGATGTGCTCTTTTCCACGAATTTACTGGCCACTCAGGATTCTTCCTCTGTGAATTGTCTCCTCTCATGTTGGGTTGTTCATCTTTTCTTATTGATCTGTAGGACTTCTTTGTATTCTGGGAATGAATCCACTCTTCGTTTTATGCGTTGCAAATATCTTCCCCCAGCTGTGGCTTGCCTTTTAACTTTTGGTATTTTATTTTATTTTATTTTTTGGTCATACAAACTAGTTTAAAGATTTTCTTTGCACTGGTACACCTTTAATCCATTCAGAATATAATTTTTTATATGGTGGGAATTAGGGATCTGACTTTATTTGTCCTCCACACTGTTTTTACTATATGTCATTAATTCTAAGATGTACTTTTATCACACCTACCCCCCACACACATTTTGCCATCTCTGAAATTGTGATGCATGTTACTATCGATGCAATATCATGGCATTTTTTTTTCTCTTGTTATGCTATGTAAAATAGTTTGTGTCTTAGAATCAGTGGTATATTACACTTAACAAAAAATGGAAATATTCTAGGTTTATCCTAATTCTTGACACCTAGGAGGATAACTCCCCAATCTCCCTTCTCCTGGTAATTATTGGTCTTTTAGTATTTCAGAAGAATTTTAGAATTACCTTGTCAAGTTCTGAGAATGATTTATAGTTTAATTTTGGGGTTTTTTTTTGCCCTGTTGTTATTTTTCAAAATTATAATTGCATTGATTCTATAGACTAGACATTTTGGGAGAATAATCATGGTTAAAATGTTTTGTCAGGGCTAATTTGACGAAAAGTTTAAGGTCTCAAGTTAAATGCATGGGTCAAGTGACAAGGTAAACAGTCACAAAACTAGAGTTCTGTTTTATTTTGTTTTTCTAAAGTTCCAATTTTTTCTACCATGGCATATCCCGCTTGCTGGAATGAGGCTCCTTTTGGAGAAGTGAGACCCCCATCACTTGAGGGGCTCATGCTGTGGCTCAGTGGCCCCTGTTCAAGATGGCAGAGGGAAGTTCTTCAGGTCGTAGGTGGAAATGAACTCTTAGGTGCCTTCTGAGTGTAACATTCCATGAGCATCAGGTTGCATGGTGTGATTTGGAAGGCTGAAACCTGAGGCAGAATTGAGACACTACTGCTTTATCATTTTGCCTGGGGCCAGCTCCTAGCAAGGAGGAGAAGAATGAAATTTGCCCACTTTTTAACTCGCTTCCTCTGGCTCCCAGGGAGACCAATATATGTGCCAGTTCCTTTTTAGCTTGGGTCTCCTCTCTCCTCTGGTTCCATTTTTCCCTCCTCCTCTTTTCACCCTAAGTATTGAAAAAGTTTACATTAGGAGTTGGCAAACAATGGCCTGCAGGCCAAATCCATAGCTGCCTGTTTTTGTAAATAAAGTTTTATTAGAACAAAGCCACACCCATTCATTAACATTGTCCATGGCTGCTTTTAGACTAGGAAGGGAGAACTGAGTAGTTGTGATAGAGACCTTGTGATCTATAAAGTCTAAATTATTTACTCTCTGACCCTTTATAAGGGAAAAAAGTTGGCAAACCCTGGTTTAAAGGAGGAGACTATTGACATAAAGCCTATTGGTTCCCTGGATTCTAAAACTTAGGGTTGCTTTTATGGTTTGATTCTGTTCACGTTATAGGTTTTTTTTCTTTGTAAAGGGTTAGATGGCCCATGCATAGCTCTAAACAGAAGTATGAAAATATGGATTAGCATGAAAAATCCACTATAAGAAACACGGATCCCAGCAAAATGCAATGATTTTCTTTTGGTTTAGGGCTGTCCTTGGGAAATCATCTTTGGATGAGTCATCTAGTACAAAGTCTCAAAACAGAATAGGGAGAGAGGATTTCAGGGAAACTTTCTGGCCAAGCTTATTTTTTCTTCCCTAAGCTCAGTGTGGAGAGGATGACAATGAGGTGTTATAACAGTCTTCATTAGAAAAGTCTCTATACCAACTAAGCAAATCGGGTGAAATGTGGCAATTCAAATTGTTTTTGACCAAGTTATTGTTTTTCTCTGTAGTTCTTTTTGCTTCAGTCTACTTTACTTCCATCCCCTTTACAACCATCATTGTTTCATGTATCACTGACCCTGCTGTTCTTTTTTATTTGTTGAGATGAGGTCTTGCTCTGTTGCCCAGGCTGGGGTACAGTGGTGCAATGATAGCTCACTGCAGCCTCGAACTTCTGGGCTCAAGCTATCCTCCTGCCTCAGCCTCCTAAGAAGCTACAACTATAGGCATGTGCCACCATGGCTGGCTAATTTTTTTTTTTTTTC
>VBSM01002153.1:5127262-5137476 GCA_008086735.1 Cheirogaleus medius | reverse complement strand
TTCTAGAATTCTTATAGTTTCATGCCTTAGGTTTAAATCTGTTATACACCATGATTTTTGTGAGTAGTGAGAGGCATGGATCCTGTTTCAGTCTTCTACATGTGGCTATCCAATTTTCTCAGCACCATTTATTGAATAAGGATTCTTTTTCCCAGTGTATGTTTTTGTCTGCTTTGTAAAAGATTAGATGGCTATATGAGGATGGTTTTATATCTGGGTTCTCAGGTCTGTTCCATTGGTGTATGTCTCTGTTCTTGTGCCAGTAATAATCTATTTTAGTTACTATTGCCTTGTAGTATAGCTTGAAGTCTGGTATTCATGCCTCCCAATTTGTTCCTTTTACTTAAGATTGCTTTTGCTATATGGGGTCTTCTCTGGTTCTGTATGAAGTGTAGAATTATTTTTCTAGATCTGCAAAAAATGATGTTGGTATTTTAATAGGGATTGCATTGAATCTGAATCTGTATATCACTTTGGGTAGTAAAGACACTTTAACAATGTTGATTCTGCCGCCCCATGAGCATGGTATGGTTTTCCACCTGTTTACATACTCTGCTATTTCCTTTCTCACTGTTTCATAGTTCTCCCTGTAGAGGTCTTTCACCTCCTTAGTTAAATATATTCCTAAGTATTTTATTTTCTTTGTTGCTATTTTGAAAGGAATTGAGTCTTTGATTTGGTTCTCAGTTTGACTGTTGTTGGTGTATAGGAATGCTACTGATTTCCATACATTGATTTTGTAACCTGAGACTTTGCTGAATTTGTTTATCAATTCCAACAGTCTCATGGAAGAATTTTTGGGGTTTTCTAGATATAAGACCATATCATCAGCAAAGAGTGATAATTTGACCTCTTCTGTCCCCATTCAGCTGCCCTTGACTTCCTTTTCCTGTCTGATTACTCTGGCTAGGACTTCCAGCACTATGTTGAATAGAAGCGGTGATAGAGGGCAACCTTGTCTGGTTCCAATTCTAGCGGGAATGCTTTCCATTTTTAAATAAATAAATAAATAAATAATATAAACAAATAAATTTAGGAGTGATAACATTTAAAAATAATATAAATTTGAAAAATAATCCCAGCATATTGAATCCATATTTCTTGGGTAGTATTGCTTGGTAGGTCAACAATCCAATAAAAACAATAACAGCTGTAGTAGGCTGAATAATGTCTCTCTCAAAGGTGTTCATGGCCTAATCCTTGGAAGCTGTGAATATCTCAAAGGGAACTTTGCAGATGTGAATAAGTTAAATATCTTCAGATGGGGACATTATCCTGGATTATCTGAGAGGGTCTAATAATGTAATCACAGGGTTCTTATCAGAAGGAGGCAGTAGGGTCAGAATTAAAGGAAAGGACATGTGGTGATGGAACTATCGGTGTGTGTGTGTGTGTGAGGGAGAGAGAGAGGGAGAGAGACAGAGTGAGAGAGAGGGAGAGAGATTTGAAGATGGAATGCTGTTGCACTGAAGATGGAGCATGGGGCTGTGAGCCAAGGAATGTAGGCAGCCTCTAAAAGCTGGAAATGCAAAGAGATGGATTTTTCCCTAGAGCCTCCAGAAGGAACATAACTCTGTTTGCACCTTGATGTTAGCCATAGTAGACTTCTGACCACCAAAACTGTCAGATGATACATTTATGCTGTTCAAGCCACTACATTTGTGGTAATTTGTCTCAGCCACCATAGGAAACTCATACAACAGGTTGCAAGTAACAGGCATCTCCTACGTTTCTGGCACTGTGCTAAGTGCTCTGTAATCTCCTGGCGAGTCAAGAATTACTATTTCCATTTCATGGAGGAGGTGGCTGAGACTCAGAGAGGGACGTTTCAGAGCTACCATTCAATCGGAGACTGTCTGACTCCAAAGTTTATGTTCTCACCATACGGCTACACTGTCCTAAGAAATCTCAGTGCTGAGTGGTTTGTTCAAAAACTGATATTTACCAAAGGGTGATCTCTCAATATTTCCTCTGTGGTTGACTCACGGCATGGTGGAAAGATTGCAGAAATGGACGGTGGATAATCAGGTATTATCTCCAGTGGGGTAACCTTTTAGGAGTCCCTTTTTTCTTGGCCTGTCCCTTTATCTATCTGGGTAGAAGGGTGTGGATAAAGTGACATTTACTCACTCATTCATCTCTTTGAGACTTCGGCCTGGTATTTCCTGTGCATCCGGATCTGTGGACACAACAGGAGACTGGGTTGGCACCTGCGTTCTTTCCCTTGGAGTTTGAACGTCGCACCTTTCCATTGGAGAAAAATAGCTTTAAAATTTCAGCCACAAGGTGTTCAATTTAGAAGCAGGGAGTGGATAGAAACCTTCACAAATAAACCCATGACTGAGAAAATTTGGTATCTCACAGAAATATATTTATCTTGCTAGTGTTACTGGAGAATATTTGCATAGCAGGAAAAAGAGCTTTTAACTCATTTCCTTATCTGCCCTTCTTACTGTAGAGAATTTTTTCCCCCTGAAGGTGTATCTCGCTATTGAATCTGGCGTTTAAAGGAAATGTCATCAGGACCTGTGATGAAAATTGAATTTTTTCCAATGCCTAAGGACGACTTTCTTTAACTAACTTAGCAGACTCCCAGGCTCAAATGCACGCAGACATACTGGTCTGCTTCGAATGTGCTGTTCTCCCCTGGCTTTCAACCTCTTTGACAGGCCTCGCCTCCCACCCTCTCCTCCTCTGCTCCCAGGATGGTTTGGCAGTCCTGCCTTTATTCCGTGTTCATCTCTCTCTTTCTTGAATCGAAAAGTCCCTAATCTTTTTCCTCTTGTGGCTGCTTAGGTGCAGAGATTTCAGAGTCTGGGAAATTGGCAGTTTCTTTTCTCTTATGGATAGCGCGGGTCTCTCTTTCATTCCGATACCTGGATTTTCCCTGAACTTTTAGGGAGGATGGTACCTGCCTTCTGCATAGGTAAGGGACTCCGGTGAGATGTGAAAATGGAAGAACTGGCAATTTTTAACCCTCGAGTGAACTGAATATCTACTGAAACTCATTGTTATGCCCGTTTTAAAAGCCACCTCTGATTCTGATCTGGGGAGATGTCACGTCATCCCATAAATGGATATTAGATGACAGTTTGGACATATTCGGTTCAAATATAGGATCCTGACAGCATTCCACCTCAGATGCTCAGCCCTGGGCTGACTTGGCACCAGGCAGCTGCCTCTCAGTGTCCAGGAAGGGAGGATTCCAGGGACAAAGAAATGGGATGGGAGGTGAGGTGACCAGACTCTTTGTCCTAAAGGAGAAAACTAAAAATCCTTTCTGCAAGTTTTCGGTCAATCAATAGGTCTCGCACAAAGCAGCAGTTTAAGCCTGTTCATTTATGTAACTTGAATGCAAACTCAAGGAACGCGCCAGCAGTGAGTTTGGATTGAGGTTGTGGTCTACAGACCCTGGAACCCTGCTCGGCCCGTAAAACAGAGAAAGGCAAAAAGCTCCACCCTCTGGGATGAAGAAACAGCTAGGAAGAAACAGCTA
This sequence comes from Cheirogaleus medius, assembly GCA_008086735.1. Lineage (NCBI taxonomy): Eukaryota > Metazoa > Chordata > Mammalia > Primates > Cheirogaleidae > Cheirogaleus > Cheirogaleus medius. The sequence goes on along the minus strand of VBSM01002153.1, from coordinate 5,133,980 downwards.
AGGAAGCATGGCATCTGCCTAGGTTTCTGGTTGAAAAGAGACTCCTTTAAATAAAGTGGCCATATATATAATTTATTGTCCAAGCCAGGACCCTTTTTATTAAGGTAAAATTTCTATGGAGTAAATGCACAAATCTTAATTGTATGTCTTGATACATTTTTTGCATATGAATTTACTCATGTAACCAACCATCCAGATCAATGTAGAAAAAAATTCATATCATCCCAGAAAGCTCCATCAGGACCCTTCCCAGTCACTAGACACCCTCCCTGCCCCCTACTAAGGTCGTCAGTTTTCTAATTACCACCACCATAGATGAATATGGCCTACTCCTGATCGCCAGCTAAATGAAATCATGCACTGTGTATTTTTTTAATGTCTACTCAGCCACAGCAAAGAATGAACTCCTTTCAACAATCAGGAGACATCTCTTGGAAACATCCTATTGAGTGAAACAAAACTGGGTCCATTTGAAAATGAAAGGATCACTATTAACATGTGTGGGGACAGCAGGCATACAAGGGGGGCGGTCTGGGGAATCAGGACGAATCCTCACCTTATCTTTAGAAAATTGAAACCTCAAGCCTGTACCATACAAAGGTATAGTGTCTGGGAAACCCACCCCAGGAAATAAGGCTTTGTTCTTTAATAGACAACGTGAGCTCTTTTCCCACTGAAGGTCACCTGCCTTTTTGGTGATTCTGCCTCCTCTTTGGAGATTCCCCTATTTGGCCAGGGAGCTGCAAAGAAGAGAAGAGAAGAGAGTGGGCAGGAATAGGAGGCCCTTCCCATGCCTTTGAACTTTCTCAGGGGGCCCACCCCCTCACATTCCGGCTCCTGCCTCTCCTTGGAACGCCTGCAGAATTAATCCAACCCAAGAAGTGCTCTGAGCTCATGTGCATCCTTCTCAAAGCCACTGTTTCTCACCTGCTTCCACGCCCCTAGCAGAATTCAAGAATCATTAGCGTTTGATGATCTCGTGTTTCAAGACTTCAATCTCTTGTACTTTGAAATTGAAATTCCTGAGCCTGCAAGGGACCCGACGCTGACAGCTGACGTATTGAACTTTCTCGAGCTTCAACAGATCAGAAAGTCAATCTATCCACATCGCTTATTGCCATGCACGATCTGTCAGAAAGCTCGCATCCGGGCGGAGCTTGCGGAACCATGAGCTGTGTCCATTTCCTCTGTCTTTGCCCTGCATCAGGGAACAAGGTGACATTAACTTGCACGCTAATTAACAAGTATCAGGCTGGCGAAATGCCACGCAGGGCTACACATTCCAGACTCTGCTTCTGAGAGTGGCAGCAGGGGTACCACTGCCCTTCCTGAAATTCATTTTCAAATTCCAAATACTCCCCGCTGTCCAGAATAACTCCATCCCGCATTCAGGAATCACTCTAGCCACCTTCCCCCTTAGAGAATACACATCTCTTGCCTCTTTGTGACAGTTTCTCAGTCAATGACGTGGTCATACGTACTTAACTCAAGAGACCAATATTAAATAAAATAATGTGAGTGCTTGGCATAGTGCCTGTCACATGGTAAGACTGGAATGAACACTAGCAGTTACCATTATGAAACACGGAAAATGAAGACCAGAGCCTTCTCTGGGTGTTGGGTCACTTTCATGGTGACACGGAATCTTCTTCCACAAAATCTTTTCTCCCCAAACAGGACACAAACGCAGAAGACCAAGTGTAGGAGCAAGGCAGCAGGCTTAGTTGTCTTGCTTTTATTGTTCTTTTCTTTTTGTTCCTGAATAGCATGATAAGTGTCTGTTGGAGGGATGAATGGATTATTGAATAAAGATCCTGCCTGTTTGAAATGGTAGATAAAACATATAAAGAAGCTTGCTCAATAAAAGTGATATGGAGAGTTGATCTGTTAAAAAATAATGGAGTAGGCCGGGCGCGGTGGCTCACGCCTGTAATCCTAGCACTCTGGGAGGCCGAGGCGGGTGGATAGCTCAAGGTCAGGAGTTCGAAACCAGCCTGACCAAGAGCGAGACCCCGTCTCTAAAAAAAAAAAAATAATGGAGTGTCTGTCTCCTTGATGTGACAATAGTGGGCATTTACTGGGTAATCTACTAAGTTCTAAGACTATATTAAGTGCTCCAGTTATCAATGAATAATCAATGAATAATAATCTTAGCAATGAATAAGATAAATAAGCTGATAATTTCAATATGGCCATTATAGTAAGCTAATTATAATAAACTAATAAGAATCTTATTGATGAATAAGATGAACAAGCTGATAATTTCAATATAGTTTAGTATGCAATGTATGAGTACATATAGGCAGAAATTTTTCTTTTGTGTATGTATAATATATTTGTATTATTTAAATACACAGAGATAAATACATATAATTATAAAGCTAAAAAAACAAAACCCTATAATCCCTCCACTTAAGTAAAGCCCACTATCATTATTTTTTAAACAAAAGTAAGAAATAAACATGGGACATTGAAAATAAATGACTCCCTTCAACCTCTTTTCACAGTCCCTTTCAAAGTCATTACTGTCAATAGGTTTTGTGTATGGGTGTATGTGTATTTTCTTATATACAAATAGAAGCATCAGTTTCTATTTGTGTTTTGAATATTAGAAATATTAGAAATCGGTTTCTAATAGTGTTTTGAATTTCTTTTCTTTCCTTAGAAATCTCATTCTTTTTTCTTAATCACTTATATACACTTTACTCTCTATATGTAGCATATATTAATCAACCTTCCTCAGATAGGTTTCTGCCAAATTTTACTATTGCAAAATCACTGCAATAAGCATCCTTACGCTTTGCATCAGGTGGAGACCCAACAGGGGTTAAGAAAGTGACTTCAATGACCTCTCCAGCTTGGCTCCTGCTTTGGTATCCACACGAGGTCCTTCTGTGTCTCACTCCTGCAGGGCGTCTAAGCCTAAAGGCAAGAGTGGAAAAGTCGCAGAGAGCCTTGTTCTTGAGACCTCTGAATGCCCGGGATGGAAATCCATTTACTTTTAAAGAAAAACTTCAACCTCATGTCGCAAATTGTCCCTCGGCTTGGATACTACAAAGCCTCTTTTTAGTTGGATGGATGATGATGGGTCATCATCACCATCCTTTTCCTGCCTCCTTGGTATGAGTTTTTTCAGGTCTGTAATCCTTTTTGCCGTTGTCGAGTGGGGGATGATGCCTTTCTCTACACCTGGGTAAGGCAGAATGAGCCAACTCCTCTTTTGTGCTCCCATGACATTTATCCCTCCCTGTTTTAGAGGCCAAGGACACCCTGGGATGTCTTCCACCCACATCAGAGAGGGTGGAGAGTGCAGTGGAGGGGCGTGCCTCCTGTTGATGGGGACTCAGCAGGGCTGTCGAGTAGGGATTTCCGAATTGCTATCAGAGTGAGAACCCCTGGTCAGAACTGTGCAATCAGGGGAGGCGTTGAGACAAAGCGGTAAAGAGGGAAGTAAATCGTGAACCACCGAAGCTGAGTGGACAGGGGAGTGGGTGGGGGAGACAGACCACTAACGCGCGGTCTTTTTGACAACCGTGATGTCTCATGGGCATAAACAAGCTGGGTAAGCTCAGAGGATTCCTTCTCACGTGTCACCATAGCTCTAGGTCCGTGTCTTTGTCTTTCCGACTGATCTATGAGGTCAGTCGACTGACCCTGAGGTCAGGGGCTGTATTTTATTTGTCTCCATCTTGGCACCCAGCAGGAGGGTCTGCTCACGGTCGATTCTCAGGCTGTGTTTGTTAAATGAAAACAGTGCATTTTATTCGCGGCCTCCCACCCTGGCTCTGCATCCGAACTTCAGGATCATTGGGTTAAAATAAAACCCCGTATTTCTGGGCTTGACTCCAGACCTCCTACATCAGAATCTCTAGGGCCAAGTCCTGAGAATCATCAGCTTTTCAGACAAGATAACTGGTTGGTCCTTATGCACCCAGCCTGCCCTGTGGTCCAGGGTGTGGAAGCCGTCACTGTCATTTGTACCCCCCCAGTGTCCTGAGAGTGGCAAGTAGGACATATTCCTTAGGGAGGGACCCACCCGGAGGGACCCACCCTATCTTCAGACTGCTCCAGCCAGTTCCCCCTTGTCAAGGACTGTGGAGGGGTTTTGTAACATTTTGCTATGTGAAGCCAGAAAAGGTTATTTTTTTTCCTTTTCCCAGGGATCCAGGCCGTGGACAGGCTGCAGCCTGGGTGTGCTTGGGTATTCTTCCCGGAAAGTCACATTCTTTCCGAGATATTTACAATGGCAGAGATAATGGGTTATTGATGAACCAATCAGCTGGGATGGCCCCTGGTGAATTAGCTGTTGGTCCCTGGCCTGCCTGGGATAAGGAACTATTGCTGAGCTCAGCAGCATCTGGGGAAGGTCTAAATCACACCCATCACTTCCTGCAAAGCCAGTAATCTCTGTTAGAGGTGCTACCACAGCCAATGCCTCACACAGGGAAGCAACTTAGTTAATTTATAGTTAATTGAAGGCTTGCAGCTTTGGAATCAGACAGATGAGCGCCCTACTCCTGCCTTCCTCTCTCTTTCCTCACTGTGCAGCAAAAGACAAGTTACTTAACGCCCCCAACTTTCAGCTTCCTTGTCTACGAAATGATAATCCTGCTACCAACTTTGCAGAATTGCTGTAAACAGTACACAAAATGATGACTGTAGAGCATTTCACAGCTTACAAAGCATTTTCACATTTGTTATCTCATTTAAATCTGATAATCCTGTGAGATATATGTGTATGTGTGTATATATATTTTTTATATCTTTGTGTAGATATAATTAGTTCATTTCTTTTTTTTTTAAAAAGAGATAAAGTCTCTCTGTGTCATCCAGGCTAAAATGCAGTGGCCCGATCACAGCTCACTGCAGCCTCGGACTCCTGGGCTCAAGTGATCCTCCTGCCTCAACCTCCCAAGTGGCTGGGACTATAGGTGCACACCACCACGCCTGGCTAGGTTTTTTATTATTATTATTTTGTAGAGATGGGGGTCTCGCTCTCCTGCCCAGACTGGTCTTGAACTCCAGGTCTTAAGTGATCCTCTTGCCTTGGCCTCCCAAAATGCTGGGATTACAGGAGTGAGCCACAGTTTATTTTTTATACATAAATAACACAAGGTTCAAAGGGTTTGAGTATCTTTCTCAAGAATTAACCCTCCCCTCAGCCCCAGTACACTCATTTTATAGGTGAGGAGACAAATATCCAAGAACACAAGTGATTTGCCCAAGGTCACCTGGTCAGTAAATGCCAGGCTGACAGTGTCCTATAGGACTGTGGTCCCCAACCCATGGGCCACAGACCAGTTCTTCATCTGTATTCACAGCCGCTCCACATCACTCCCGTCACGGCATAAGCTCCGACTCCTGCCAGACCAGTGGTGGCATTAGATTCTCCTAGGAGTACAAACCCTACTGCAAACTGCGCATGCGAGGGATCTAGGTTGCATGTTCCTTATGAGAGTCTAATGCCTGATGATCTGAGGTGGTGATGCTAGTGTTGGGGAGCAGCTGGAAATACAGATCATCATCAGCAAAGAGGTTTGACTGCACAATAAATCATCCTGAAACCATCCCTCTCCAGTCCTTGGAAAAATTGTCTTCCATGAAACTGGGGCCTGGTGCCAAAAAGTTTGGGGACCGCTGCTATAGTACTTACGATAAAATCTAAATCTCAATTCACATTTTGGCCTTCAAGGACTTAATTGAACTGGTTTCTAGCTATCTGCCTCTTTAATCTTGGAAGGTTGGCAAAGGGGCCCAGTTCTGCACCCTTCCTGGTCTGCAGACCCTTTGCCATGTAAATACACGGTGCCCTCCCACTCGGACTCAGCTCAGGCAGGGACTTGCTTTGGTAATAGAACGACGGAGTGCCAGCTCCGAGCCTCAAGGGCGTGGCGTGCTTTTGTGCATCCCTGCGCCTTTGCCGTTGCTCTGAGGCCATGCGGGGCTGGGCTGCCGGAGGATGAGAGACACGTGGTATAGAACTTAGAGCTGATCCCAAGCTGACCCCAGGTGCATGAACAATAAACACGTCACTGTTTGCTCTGCAGCACTGTTGTGCCAAAGGTAGCTGATTCGCTAACTTCATCTGTGGTGCTCTCTCCCTCACTCAGTTTATTATATCCACGCGGGCTTTCCTTCAGTCCCGGGAACAAGCCAGGCTCTTTCTCTCCTTCGTCCATTTGCAAATGTGCTGCTCCACCCGAACAGTCCCCTCTGCTGTCTCTACAGAGCCGCTCTTTCTCTGTCTTTCCTTGTCGTTCTGGAAGTCTCAGTTTAAGTGCCACCTCCTCAGAGAAAACTTCTTTGACTATTCTGTCTGCATTAGGATATTCTACATATTCTCTGTGACTGCGTCCTGTGCTTTTCTATCATAGCTTGATCACAATTTATAATCACACAATAATTCTTTGGCTTGACAAGGTCCGCCATGACAGGGCTGGTGGCTGGATGTTTTATTCACCACTCACTTCTTAGTGTCCGACACAACCCCTGGTACTGAGCGTGTTCTCAGGGCATATTTGGTGAGCAAATGCACACAGCATGAATGAATTGGCAAAGCTAGGATTTCAACCCTTCGTTCTTTCCTCTCTTTCTCCTGTGCCACCTTTATAGCTTTATTGGAGGTTTATGACTTATCTGTCTTGGAGTGGCCCTATCTAAAATGCACAATTTCCTGATAATGGTTAGTCTTTTCAGCTAGCATCTTTTTTTTTTTTTT
>VBSM01002153.1:5110063-5127138 GCA_008086735.1 Cheirogaleus medius | reverse complement strand
TGTGTGCAGCCATGGCCCCATTCTACCAGGGGGCAGTTCTGGCTCCTGTTGCCAGGTACTATTGCAGCAACTAGTAACACCTTGGGGTCTCCAGGCTTATTATGGAGGAATAATATTATAGTGATATTATAGAGAAATATGGAGGGATAATCTCCATCTTCATGCAGAAATGCATTTCATTCTGGGCCACTAGTCACTGCCTTCTAGTGCCCAGAACTTGACACACGTGGACCCTTGCTGCCCGAGGTTCTCAGCCAGAGTGTTACCTTGGACCAATGTGCAGGAGGATCAAAGCCTTGGGGATGCAACTGGTTCAGGTTTTATTGCATTCCACAAGGACAGAGACCAGGAAGGTGGATGCCTCCTATGGGGAAGTCAGCTGCCCACTTAGCATGAAGAGTCTTGTTATGGGCGTGGGGGAGTTTGCTGAGGAAGATCAGATGCAGAGAATGCAACAATCAAAGTGAAAGTTTTAGTGCAGAGTAACTCGGTGACCCAGGTCATCCTATTTGAATGCTTCACTCTAGACAGTGATTATTAGTTACCTATTTCTAACAAAGTACCTCAATATACAGCAGCTTAAATAGCAGCATTAATTATTTCACAGTTTCAGTGGGCCAGGAATCCTAGCATGGATTAGTTGGTACTTTTGTCTTAGGTTTTCTTGAAAGACTATAATTCAGGTGTCAGCTGAGGTTGCAACCTCATCTGGAGGTTTGACTGTGGAGAATCTACTTTCAAGCTCACTCATGTAGTTGTTGGCAATTCAGTTCCTTATCAGCTATGGGACTAAGCTCTTACTTCCTCAAGAGCTGTTGGTTGGGTGTCTCCCTCAGTTCCTTGCCATGTGGGCCACTACATGAAGTCTCTTACAACATTGCAACTGGCTTTATCAGAGCAAGCAAGAGAGACGGCAGGAGAGAGAATTTGGTTGGCCCTCTGTATCTATAGGGTTCTACAACCACAGATTCCACCAACCATGAATAGAAAATATTTTTAAAAATACAGTAAAAAATAACAATACAACAATAAAAATACAAATAAAAAACAATGCAACAGCTATGTACATAGCATTTACATTGGATTAGGTAGGATAAGTAAACTTTAGGTATTATAAGAAATGATTTAAAGTCTATGAGAGGATGCGTGTAAGTTATATGCAAATACTACGTCATTTTATATAAGAGACTTGAGCATCCATGGATTACAGTATCCAGGGAGGTCCTGAAACTGATTCCCCACAGATGCCAAGGGACAACTGCCCCAGTAAGATGGAAGTCATAGTCTTTTGTAACCTAATCATGGAAATGGTATCTCATCATCTTTGCCATGTTCCATCTATTAGAAGCAGGGCACTAGACCCAGTACACACTCAAGGAGAGGAGATTAAGATTACATGAGGACATGAATACCAGGAGGTGGGAATTATTATAAACCATGCCAGGAACTGCCTATGGCAAGTGGTTAAGAGTCTTGGTCTTGAAGTATGATTTTTATAGCCACCACTTAGTCATTCTAACCTCCGGAAAGCTAGGTAACTTCTCTGAGCCTCTGTTTTCTTATCTGTCAAATAGGTATAAGAATAGCACCTACCTCAAAGAATTATCAGGATTAAGTAAGTAAAGAGATGTTAAGTACCAGGCAGCAGTGCTAGCTTCCTTCCCTAAACCACTGCTGGCCAAGTGGCTGTAGAATCGTGCTACCTTCGCACGCGGCCTCTGGAGAGGTGTTCAACAGAGGAAAGAACCAGAACGTTGGAAACTGATCTGCTATATGATTTTGTACATGTTTTCCCTCTTTTCTGAAGCACTGTTTATTTATCTGTAAAATTAGAAGGTTAAAAGAGATAGGAAAAAGGTTTCACTTTTCTGCGCCAATTCTGAATGGCTGGCTGTGGATCCCTGGAGCTCTGTGTTGAGAAAGGTTTCAGTGGTGTGGGGAAGTCAATTCCTACAGGCTCATGAGAGCTGACCGTGCATTCCACTTACCAACTCTGCGTTCAGTGACGCCCCATTGGTAGCTTGATGTCCGCTGTGATGGGAGTGTTTACACCATGGGTAGCTGCAAACATTGCAAACCAGGGCGCCCCTCTACCCCTGCCAAAAGCAGACTGTTAAACATTTACCACTGCACCACTCATTTTCAAAGCTCTATGAGAAAGAGGACAGTCATTTGCCGTAATACCTGTTAAAGCCCCAGGAAGAAGATATAGAGGAATGAGTGACTAATGTGTATCTGCCGTCTCTGGTTAGTTGATTTCTGTCATCTGCCCTTCACTGATGCTCTTGGAGTTTCTGTATTTTTAGGAAGAAGAATTGCTCGCATAGGGAAAAGATGGCTAGCACAGGTGCTGTCTCTAAAGTAAAAAACATTCTCAAGCCCAGTTTATCATCTTCTGACCATGTTGTCTTGTCTCTGTGTCTTACAGTTGTCCAAGAAACTGATAGCTAAGTAATGCCCAGCCAGGCTCATTAAAAACATTGGACTATGTTTCCCTTTCTCTGAACAGACAGACTGCAAGCATTTTAAATAGTGTAAACTCTATGACATTAGTCATGTGTACAGCCGCATACCTGGATCTTCTCGACCACCATAGGTGGTAGGCAGGGAAGGGACTATTGCCCACTCCCTCACCTCCCCACCCTGAGAGTTGAAGATCAGAGATGTCTGAGTTAAAGAGTTTTACCAGGGGCCATATAGTAATAAATGGTCAAGCTGGAACTAGTACCCAGATCTTCTTCCTGTAACCTTTACTCTTTGAGCATTTCTCTAAGATGGTAGAACCTGGTGTCTGGCAGGGAGTAAGAGGGAAATATTCAACCACCCAGGTCATCCTTCATGCAAATCTGATGGTCTTCAAAGCAGAGAAATATGGCCGCCATCACAATGTGTTAGCCAGAGAGGAGCTAATGACATAATCATGGACTCTCTACAGTCAATTATTGCAATTACTGGAAGCCACTCTCTTGTCATATTTCATTTAGCACAAAACAGCACAGGGGAGGTAAGTGGCACCGACGGTCCTGGGCCCATTGTTGCTGCCCTCGCTGGAGCAGGCGTCTACAAAAGAGAATGCCAACCCCAATAAGCTGTTCCTGCAGAAGCCATTAGGCTGGGTGACATGTTCACTTAGGGCGACATATATTGATCATGTAAAACACGCACACTGTATAATATGATTAAACAAACTCAACTGGTTCCAGAGAGAGCCAGCTGAACCTCGCGCAGAGCCTGGCTCTGCAGCACGGGCTTCCGTGGCTTTGGTTGGAACCTCCTGGCTCAGAGTAGGAACTACAGCATGTGTCTGTCATTGGTTATTCACCTGTTCCTTCATTAGTTCAGTCACTTATTCATTCCACAGTTATTTATTGAGTCCTGCTTTGCGAGGGGCACCGCAGCAAGTGCTAGGTATAAAATAACGAGAGAGATACACAATTGCCCCTACTGCCGTGAAGCTTGCAGTCTAGGGGAGGGGCACGGATGTTAGCCAAGTGAATGGTGTTAATGAAAACTGGAAATAAATGCTCTGAAAGAAAGGATCATGGTTCAATGATAGTATTTGATGAAGGAATTTGTCTAGGTGAAGGTATCATAGAATCATAACAGTTACTCTCCATTGTACACTTGCTGTATGTTGGTTACACAGTGTCCCTCCAAAATTCATGTCCACCTGGAACCTCAGCATGTGATCTTGTTTGGAAATAGTGTTTACACAGATGTAATTAGTTAAATATCTCAGGACGATATCGTGCTCGATTTAGTGTGGGCCCTAAATCTAATGACTGCAATGGCTCGTGTCCTTGTAAGAAGATGAGAGACCACAGAGTCACACACAGGGATAGAGGGGAGAGGGTCACAGGGAGATGAGGACGGAGAGTGGAGAGACGCATCTACGAGCCGAGGAATTCAGGAACCACTGGGAGCTGGAAGAGGGAAAGAAGTGTTCTTCCTTATAGCATTTGAAGAGAGCATAGCCTTGTTCACACCTTGATTTCAGACAATGGGCCTCCAGAACTATGAGAGAAAAAAATTCTGTTGTTTTGCAACACCCAGCGTGTGCTAACTTGTTATGGCAGCCACAGAAAACTAATGCACCCACTAAATGACTAAGCTAGCAACTGTGCCAGGACTTCCTGATGCAGGAAACATTAGACACGGCTCCCGCCCTCACGTTGCTGAGTCGAGCTGGGGAGACAGGCGAGTAAGCAGATACCCAAAGTCCTCTCTAACAGGGCTGCAATCAGGATAAGCCTGGGGGCTGTGGGGGCACAAGGCGAGAGCCCTGCTGAGGTTCCACCATCATCAATGCGGAGAGGTGACGCTGACAGTCACAGTAGTCACTACACCTGCCACGTCACATCCCCAACGAAACAATGTGACACCGGAGTGTTTCCCCATCATTCTTAAAAAAATGCCCAGCAAGGAAGAACCTCTGACTATGTTCTCACTTCCTTGTTATTTGGAGTATCCCATTTCTGTGGCTCCCTTTCTTATTAAGCTTTTTATTTTGCACCCTAGAACTTCCATGATCATGGTACAGAAACCCTTCTGAACCCTTAACCCGTACACTCCAGGTCCTAGCAATTCGGGAGATGACATTGGTCAGACTCTGTGTCTCCCAGGTCTCTGCTTGGGGTGGATGAAATTGATTCTTCATGGAGTAGGCAATACGGAGGTTGATTAGACATGCAAGGAGAGGTAGGGAACTCAAGCTAGGGTTTGTTGAATTTGAATTATCTGTGGAATATCCATCTGGCAATGCTCAATAAGCTGTTCACAATATGGGTCTGGAGTAAAGGGAGGGATCTCCCCACTCTGAGTTCACTTGGGGGCATCTCAGATGAGTATCTCTGTTTCAAACCCAAACTACCCTTTAAAATTCCATAGTACTTTGGACAGTGAAATAGCAGCACTCAAACCTCAAATATTATGTCATATTTTCCATAGGCTTCGCAAGAAGTAGAAAAGGAAAGGGTCTTAACAAGCCATTGTGTTCCTCCACCTGACTCCTGGTAGATATTCCACGTGAGTGAATGTAGCCAGGAACCTGTAGTACTTGAAGGTTTGTTCTTGTGTTTCCATCAGCGACTTCTCTATCCATCTATGAGACCAGCTGCTATCTTAAAGATGCTGCACCAATGGACCTCTTACACCATGCTTGTTTGTTTACGCCTGTGGAAGCAACTAGTTCCCAAATTATTAATTTAATTGTTTAATTATAAATTATCCTTATGGAGAACCTTGGAAGCCTGTTCGTAAGCACGGAACGCCATAATTCAGGTCGTTCATAACCTGGGGACTGCCTGTAATCATAATTATCATAACCATAAAAAAAACCCAAGCATGTATTAAGCACTTGCTGTTTGCCAGGGAGTACTCAGCTACATGCTGTACTTATATTATCTCATTTAATCCTGATAGCAACCCAGTGGGGTTGGTACTATTTTTTTTTTTCCATTTTCACTTATGAAAAGAGAAGAAGGGAGGGAGGATGGGGGGTGGGGTGGGGAGAGCCGGCATGCAGAATAAAACCCAGCTAGAAAGTGTCAGAGCCAGGATTTGAATCTGAGTCTAACTCCAGACCCTTTGTACTTACCCAAGATTCCCTAGTGCAAGAAGGAGGGAAGGTGGGAGAGAGAGAGAGATCTCAACACTATCTCATTTATCTTGGTATCCCCAATGCCTAGAATAATCACCAGCTAAGTGGAACTCCATGAAGGTTGTTGAATTAGCGATTGAATGAATAAATCAAAAGATTGGGTGGATGAAGACAAATAAATAACCCATAGGCACCTAAAACCCTGGTAGGCTTGACTCCTCACTGACTGTGGACTGACACTTTTAGCTAGCAAGGACCTGGGCATTTCTAGAACATTCTTTGGGTTTTTCTTTCCTTGCAAGATCTGAGCCAGGAAGTCACTGCACCATCTTCTTTCTTCGTGGCTCTAATTGGCATGCAAGGGCCTCCTCATCCCTGTTTCTGAGAGGGAGTGGAAATTCTCTGAGAATCGTACCCATTAAGGCCTTTTATGATCACCATTATGTAATAAAGAGCATCTGGAGCCTGAGAAATTATTGCAAGCTTTTATTTTAAGTATAACTGTCTCCTCACACCCTTCTTCCCTTGGGTGATTGCAATAATAGCTATAACTGTGCACCCTCTCTCAGGACAGAGCTTGGGGTGGCAGCATCCACCCTCGTCCTATTAACAGGCTAAATGCTGTTCGGGGCTCTATCCCTCCCTGCCATATAGCACGCACCTCCCGACAAGCTGACCTCACTCCAAGTCTCGGATGGGCCTGAGTGGTCTAAGGGCCTCTTCTCCACTCCTTTAGGAATTGTCAGTTTAGGGACAGCCAGGTGGTCTAATTCTAGCTGATCAACGCCCAGGAAGTATGCTGGGGGACCTTTGGGTATATCTTCCTTTCTTCTAAGAAAGGACCACAGGCAGAGAAGATCTTTTCTTCTTCTGGAAGCTGTTCTGTCTGGGTGTGATGCCAGGACCTGCTCACCATCTTGCCACCAGCTGGTGCTGTAGGGAACCCTGGGGATGGCAGAGCAGAGATGTGAACAGTGACATTCCTGAGCAGCTGATCCGTGACCCTGTTCTACCTCTGGACTTCCCGGGATAGGAGATAACATAGTTCTGTGTTGTTTAAATCAGATGCATCTGGCTTTCTAATATTTACAGCTGAAAGCACCTTAGCTGTTCAAGAACCCCAAGAACACTGGAATTCCAGAGAGAGGACCATCGTCCAAAGTTAAACCAATTTTCCAGATCACCAGAATAGATGTGGCCTTCCTCGAATAGGTAGCTTCTTTTCAAAGTGTCTGAAAGTCTTTTATCTTAGGAAAGTTTTGAATATGAGACTCTCTGGCTGAGAAAGGACTTCAGAGATAACTTAGTACAGTACTTCCCGAACTCAGAGTGTCGGGTGGGTGGCATCAGTATCACTTGGAAAAAATTTTAAAAATAAACATTCTCTGTGCAGTGCTTTAGAGGTTCTAATTTCAGAGGCTTGTGTGCAGCCTGGGCATTTATATTTTTAAGGCTTCGTAAGTAAGTCTGATAATAGCCCAAGAATCATTGATCTAAACCTATGTTTTCCATTTCCACTAAATCCCCATCCACATAACTTTTTTTTCCCCCAATAAAATGTTAAATAGAATATCAGTATATAAAGCAGACACAATGAGGCTGGATTTATCCAAGGGCTCTCAGACATGTGCTTTGATTCGCCCTGCAGGTGACAGATGGGGTGCCATTGCAGATGGGACCTGGAGGATGTGGAGTTAGGAGGAAAGAACATTCCAAGAATTGAGGATGAAAAAGCACCGAGACTAGAAAGAGTCTGTGTGTTTGAAGAAAAGAAAGAAAAACAATGTTATGGACTAAATTGTGTCCAAATTCATATTTTGAAGCCCTAACCCCCAATGTGACCGTATCTAGAGATAATGCTTTTAGGAGGAAATTAAGGTTAAATTAGGTCATAAGGGTGGGACCCTAATCCACTGGGGTTGGTGGCCTTATGAGAAGAGGAAGAGAGAGAGAGAGAGATCTCTCTCTTTCTCCATGCACAGCCTGAGGAAAGGCTGTGTGGGAACACAGTGAGCCAGGAAGACAGCCCCAACCAGGACCTGACCTTGCTGGCACCCTGATCTTGAACTTCCAGCCTCCAGAATGGTGAGGAAATAGATTTTTGTTCTTTACATCGCTCAATCTATGGTATTTTGTTATGGCAGCCCAAGCTGGCTAAGGCAAGCCGTTGGCTGAAATGTCATGGAAAAGGCAGAGAGAGTGGTGTGAGTTGAATTTATAATGGTGAAAGGGATTAGGTCAGTTGGGTTTAAGGGCCAGTGTAAGAGGTTCATATTTTATTTGAATCCCACAGGCAGAAGAGGAACCTGATTTAAATGCTCAGAGGATCTCTCTGGCTTCCTGACATATATTCCTTCCTTCTTAACACTTACCCAATCCTTCAGTTTCTGTATGGCATCTTTTAAAGCAGGGGTCCCCAACCTATGGTGAGTCATATAATTATTTTATTATATATTACAATGTAATAATAATAGAAATAAAGTGAGCAATAAATGTAATGTGCTTGAATCATCCTGAAATTATCCCATCTGTGGAAAAATTGTCTTCCTTGAAAACAGTCCCTGGTGCCAAAAAGGTTGGGGACAACTCATTTAAAGGGTAGATTCTCCAAGTCATGACCACCTCGGGCTGCAGAATTCTCACTCTTTTTATCCAGCCTTTTATTATATACATGGAGTCAGGATCTCCGGCTCCTAATTTCAATGCTTTCCAGTTATTTTAATTGTTGGTTTTTGCTCTCCAAGTAGATTGTAAACTCCATAAGGACAGAAACCTTTGCTACTGCCGTACGCAGTAGGGTAAATACATATGGGAACATTCTGACTGTGCAAACGATGGAGGAGTTGACCTTATTTTCAGGTGGTTAGAGACCAACTGGGACTCATTGTCAGGATTGCCTTTGACGAAGGAGCTTAATATCATAGTTTAAATCAGGAAAGAACTAAGGGGGCAGAGTCTGGCTACAAGGCACCAACTATTTCTTGTTTCCTCGTGGACACATAGTTGGGGTTTATTCCCTAGTCCCCCTTGCAGTTAGATAGGGCCAGACAACTGAGTCTTGGCCAATAAAATGTGGGCAGAAGTGATGTATTCGCTTTCATGCCTGATCTATAAACCCCTCCACGTGCACCTTCATTTTATTTCTCCATTTGAAAGCTGAATGGAGAGCACTCCAGTGACCTAGAGCAGTGGTCCCCAACCTTTTTGGCACCAGGGACCGGTTTCATGGAAGACACTTTTTCTACAGACTGGGGTGGGTGGGGAGGGAGGGATGGGTTGGGCATGATTCCAGTGCATTACATTTATTGCACACTCTATTTCTATTATTATTGCATTGTAATATGTAAGGAAATAATTACACAATTCACTATAATGCAGAATCAGTGAGAGCCCTGAGCTTATTTTCCTGCAACTAGACAGTCCCATCCGGGGCTGATGGGAGACTGATCTGACGGGGGGCAGAGTTCAGGCGGCGATGCTAGTGATGGGGAGCAGTTACAAATACAGATGAAGCTTCATTCACTTGCTGCCACTCACCTCCTGCTGTGCAGCCTGGTTCCTAACAGGCCATGGACTGTACTGGTCTGCAGCCTGGGGGTTGGGGACCTCAGACCTAGAGGGCAGTGGAACAAAAAGATGGAGAAAGCCTGAGTACCTGAGTCACCACATGGAGGAGAGCCACCCAGTCAGAAACACTGGCTGTTGTGTGGACAAGTATTAAACTTCTATTGCACTAAGCCACTGACATTTTGGGATTGTTTTGTAACAGCAGTTAGCCTCCCCTGACTGATTTAGCTACTAATTATTAATGTAGCATACTTCTAGACACTTTATAACATTTGGGTCTTCATGCTCACAACACTGCAGTTTCTCCCAGTTTTAGAGATACATTTAAAGATGTTGTTAAACTTGCCTAAGGAATCATAGCTGGTAAGTGACAAAGCTGAGGTTTGAATTTGATTTTCTAACAAAACAAACAAAATCTAAGCCTTTTCTATTGTACCAAGCTATTTTTTTCATGGCTGTAGGAGCCAAAGATTTTTAGAATGCAGAAAATGAAGGCTAACGAATAGGGTGTGATTGATATCGTCAGCTATATGAAAGAGAACTGCATGGAAGACAGAGTGACACCCTGGATTTTTTTCAGTGTCCCCGTGGGATGCAACTGGAAACAAGAATTAAACACTCTGGGAGATTTCTCTTTCTTCTCCTTTGTCTTCACTTTCGTTTCCTTGCTCAGCAAAACAGGAGAGGGAAAAATTGTTTAAAAGGTTAGCACACATCTATGTCAAGAAAAAAGAATGGTTAGCCTAGGTAGGAAGGCAGTCCCTAACCCTTTTGGGTGGATATTGCAGAGGAGAAACAGCAAATGTTAGTATCTGCCTCTCCTGACAAAGATAGGAAAAACTTGGATACCATGTAAGCAGTCCAGAGATAGGATATTCCTAAGAGTCTCTTTCTATAAACAAGCACAAAATAAGCAAACAATCAATATATAAATACCAGTCTTATCAGGCCAAGCTAAGTACCTTTTTACAACGTTCTTGAAATGTTCGGACTTTGAATCCTTTCCTCTTCTTTCCCATCTGAAAATCTGGTACCCTAGTGGAGAGCAACTGAAAACAGGACCAAAAAGCCCTGCGATTTTCCCCTTTAATTTTCTAGGTGGTTTCCATATTAGAATGTTCACGACGAGAAAAAAGTCCCAGATGAACAACATGCAGGAAGGGGACCATGCTAGTGAGTCTGTGGATCATTCAGCAGGGCAGCCTATAAAAAGGCCATGGTGTTTTGCGATACTGTGAGAGCAACCAAAACACCGCTGGTGCATAAACCAGGTGCCGTAAATCAGCTATTCATCACTGCGCACACCTCCTATTAAAATATAAAGACAGGAAAGGTCGAAGCGAAGTTTCTGAATATTAAAGGCTGAACAAATGCTGGAACCAAAAATAGACTGACCCTACTAGTGCCCTGAGATGCCCGATAAAGATGCCCCCAAGTGCCCCTCCCTCAACAAGTACTGGCCAAGCTACTGGCACAGGGATATTCATTTGGCAAATGCCAAAGATAGGAGTCAAACTCATTTTTTTCTGATTCTGAGTTTTGCACATGTTATCGTTTTATTTCCCTTATCCTTTCTAGAGCCAACTCCGAGGAACCTAAGAAGAAGTTGGCTAAGGGGGTCCATGTTCATAGCATAAGTCACTTGCTAACCACCTTGAGCATACATATTGCCTTTAGTACAGCGAATAGAGTTGTTTTAGGGTCTGCCATACTTAGAGATGCTTCCCAAATTTGGGAGTTGGTTATATTTTTATTTTTTCAAATTATACTGATATAGAAATGGTAGAACACTGAGAGAGAGGCTAATTAAGGGACTCCAATCTTTCCTTATTCTCAACCAGAGACGAGGCTCAGTATTAATTACTAGGCTCACTTTAAGCTGTCTGTGGACAGGCATCGACTTTGACAGTCCAAGCAATCTCAAGCCCTGGACCTGGTGTAGCTTCCTCGGCACTGGGAATATACCAAAAGGGTTTTGCCCACAATCCAGAGTTAAACCCCTGCTGAAACAACCTAGCAACTGCTTGGTAAATGCATGGGTGTTTTTATCCTGTTTACTATTTAATACTTTTCCTGGGATAGAAATTGTGAGCCCACACTGACACGCAATCACAAGTTTTCTTCACCTTATTTGGGAAGCGAAGGATGAGTCACTTCCTCCTCTGAAACAAAGAAGTCGATGTTTAACTATGAAAGAGCAAGCAAGCATGATTTCTAAACCCAGGGCTCTTAATCAGAGGATTTACAGGTTTTTCCCTTAACTTTATTTTTTGTATGATATCTTCTTTATATGCAAGCAAGCAGCTTATCTTTCTAGAAGGAATACAGTGTTTTAGCCTGCTCTGTGTTACAACAATAGACCTTTTAGAGTTGGTAATCCTGTTTCCAACAAGAGGGGAAAAACCAGTTTGCTGATGGTGTCTCAAGATTTCAATCCTGTTTGAATTACTCTGGAGTCTTTCCTAACTACAGGTGAAGAGACTAAGTTTTGGATAGACTGAGCTCGTTTGAATCTGGGCACTGCCCCATTTTTAAAGGCACAAAATCAAATAAATCATTTATTTTCTTTAAACTACAATGTTCTTGTCTATAAAATGGAACAATAATTGTTCCTCATGGGCTTGTTGGGAGTCCTATGTGAGATCAAGTACGTGACATTTTTATCACTTTTATAAAAAGCCCAATAAATGTTAGCTTTTATTGATGTTGCTCATCCCCTTTGTCCAGGCCCCCTCGGGGGCCGGCGTATCCCCCCAGCCATGGTCCTCTACCATGCCTCAAGCTCTCATCTTGAATTTATTGGTCAATGACACCAGATTCACTTGGGAGCTCTTTTCTCCCCAAGGGGTGAGATGTTACGAGTTAAAAGGTTAAAGGAGGACCTGCGTTCCGGAGAAAACCTGTGCTGCTGACTAGCGCCAGAGAGGGGCAGCACACAGCCACCGGCTCTGAGGGGCCAGCCGCTGCCGACCAGAGCACTGTTCCGTGGGGCTCAGGAGTCCAGCCAGCAGGCGGGAGCCTCAAGAAACCTCATTAAGAAATCACAGTGAAATGGAAGCTAAGATGGCAACGACAGAAGAACCAGCGAGGAAGCAAACATGCCAAGAAATGAAGCTGCGATGCTTGTGGCATATTGAGCCTGGTGTGGCTGAGCCACTGCCACGCTCCTCACCCCTGCAAGTGGACACATGCTCTTCTCCCTGTACGCTCACTCCATCATGCTCCAAGCCATCCATGCACTCACTGGCAAGGACAGAGTAACCGCCCTTTAGTAGGAACTGTGACTCTGACAAGGAAGGGGTTTGGGCTTTTCAGGAGAAACATCGCAGGTCGGCTGGATTTGAAGTCCAGTCCCACGCTGGAAGGCGAATCAGGTGTCAGGGATTGAGCCATCAGATGTTTTGTAGCACCTGCTGGTTGTGCTGGGGAGTCATGGGGAAGGTGGCTTCCTTCTGCTTGTGCAACATGGGACCACCATCCCTGTCCCACCAGAAGGAGGTGACCTCAGGTCTGTGTGCTTCTGGCTGGACAAATTAAGCATAACTCAACTGCAGGGGTCCCGTCCGCCCCATGGTGGTTACAGATTGGTGTAGTTATTGCAATGTTTTTCCAGGAGAGAGCAGTTGGGAGTATTATGGATGGGGCGGGCGCCATTTTGGAGTTTGTGGCCGGACAAGGACCTATAGGCACAGCTGAACTCCGACAGGAAACTGTGTCTGCCTCGATGTTGGCATTGTGGTCCCTGATACATCACTCTGGTCTCTGACAGGAAGGATCCCCATCACAAGTAAAACAGGACACTTCCACTAACAAAAGGGAATCTTGACGTTTCTACCTCATTTCTTCGCCGTGTGCCACCAACGGACTGCACAGAGAAGCACGCTATTTCCAAATTTAATGTCAATATTTATTTTCCAGCATGTTATGGGGGTACAAATGTTAAGGTTATGTATATTTCCCTTGCCCCCTGCCCCCTCGAGTCAGAGCTTCAAGCGAGTCCATCCCCCAGTTGGTGCGCATCGCACTCATTATGTATGTGTATACCCATCCAAATGTTAACTATTATAAGAGTCATAAGCAGGTGAAGGGCAAAATAATTTTATTTACTATTAAAATTTTTCATGTGGTGGAATTTTATGATCTTCAAAGTGAGTTTCTACTCCCCATTTTGACTATGGTTGATTGGATAAAGAGTGGCCGACTCTGCTTGAATTAATAGTTTTGAAGTAAAAGGGAGTAGAAAATTTTCAAGAAAGATCAAATGCAAACAATTTTTGTTTTTCTTTTCTTTTCTTCCTTTATTTTTTTTGTGGTAAGTGATTTTGGTTTTTAAGGAAAGAGAAACAAGCTGCTGTTATTGCTGCTATTGTTATTGTTATAATTTTCGAGAGGAAAATGTTTTCCTAGTTAATTGCTTCTTCTTTTTTTTTTTTTTTTAATTTAGAGATGGGGTCTTGCTCCATCACCCTGGTGTAGTGGCGTCATCAGTCATCATAGCTCACTGCAACCTCAAATTGCTGGGCTCACGCGATCCTCCCACCTCAGCCTCCCGAGTAGCTGGGACTACAGGTGCACACCACCACACTTGGCTAATTTTTCTATTTTTTTTGTAGAGACAAGGTCTTGCTATTCCCCAGGCTAGTCTCGAACTCCTGGCCTCAATCAATCCTCCCGCCTCAGCCCCCCAAAGTGCTAGGATTACAGGTATGAGCTGCCACACCTGGCCACTTCTTCTTCATAATGAACCATTGCCACAAAATTCTTACGTCTCTGAAATAATGGTTGTCAAAAAGTTCGAATGATCCGATGTATTTCTATGTTGTTAATAAACTCACACTGTCAGCATGAATACAACTGAAAGGGGAAGCAGAATTATCTCAATGAGGAATGATTCAAATCAGTGCGAGAAAGCCACGTTTGCTTCTGTTTTCATTTGCTCAGACATATTTCAAGGACCCAGTGGAAATCCATTTTTTATAGTTGTTTAGGTAGGGCCTGCAAATGCTAGTTCCCTTTCTAGAAGTCAAAAGGCTCTTGATTAATTACAATTGGTAGCTTTTAAAAAATTAATAATTTACTATATACTGTATTGTATCAAAAATGTGCATTGAACACACAGGACAGTCCTAGATGGATACTTTTGTTAACTCTATTTTATAGACAATAAAAAAAATTCAGAGAAGTTAAGTAACTTGCATAACGTCACACAGCAGTGCTCAGAGTGAAACCCAAACCACTGGATGCCAGAACTGTGCTGTGTTTTCTTCGTGTGCCTTCAACATTGAAGAATTTATAGCAACTGATGTTAGCTCTTCCTAAAAAGGGATATTGCTTTGACATTGCTTTGACATCTTCTTCGTCCATCCCAATCAAAACGGAAACTTCACACGTCAAGAGAAGAAGGCGATGCAATGTGGTAAAGGAGGGAGCATCCCGCTGGGGAGCCGAGCCTCACACTGTCCCAATGTTCCTTTCTTGGTCTGTGACCTTTGTCAAGCCACCTAAGCATCTGGAGTCTTAGTGTAGTCATTTGCAAAGCGGAGATAAGAACCGCTGCATGGAGTTGTGAGGATTAAGAATGAACATGGATCAAAAGTTCTCAATATAGTACCCAGCACAAAGTAGTGCTGTGTAAATAGAGGCTATAAATAACAATGCATGCATTTCTAATTTTAGTGATGCTCGCGTCTTACATCACCATAACCGTTATGCTTTGGGGAGCCTGTCTTGTCTGCGGTTGCAGCCTTATTGCCTAGTATGGCGCCGGGCACAAAGTAGATGCTCAGCAACCTTTGGAAAGTCTTTTAACCTATGAATCTTCATTTTCCTTATTTTTAAAGTGTTCCAATCATATCTACCAGGTGGGACTCTTAAGATAGAACGAGGTCTTTTGTACACAATAAGTGCGTGGGCTGCCACCTGCTAAGTCCATTTTAACAAATTGAATTGAGATGTCTGACTATCAATAGACCATTAGAGAAGATTCCCAAATGCTTTCAAAAAACCCCCAATCCTTAGCACCCTTTCTGCCTGTGTCCTCCTTGCACTTGAATCCATCAAGGAGATGTCTAGGAAGAACTTGGAACCGTGCCTGCACCACTGTGTGGACACAGCAGCCAGGCAAGGCCAGGCCCAGGCACTGGCCTGCGACGCCCATCGGTAGGGCGCAGGCAGAGCTTGGGGAGGAGGCTGTGGGAGGGATGCAGTGGGGAGGGGGCCCTTCTTATTAAATGCCCGCTCCCATTCTGCAAAGTGGTGGAGAGATGTTTAATTTCCTAGTCCTTTACCAAACGCGAGATCCAGGTTGTCACTGTTTGTAGCATATGCACAGAAACTCTGGTCATAAAGAGGACGTTTTATGAGGACATATGCTACTTGCCCAGAAGCACTGCCAGGCCTGAATGCTGTTCCTTGGTGACACCACGATTATATCTCCATTGGGTCCGGGGAAGCCTCTCAGGCCTGCAAGGCTGCAATTTTGAAATGGATTTCACAGCTGCAAACTATAAGATGACCCAATTTGTCTTTTCCATTTCTGCCTCCTTTCCTATAACTATGGAAATCTGCATCCGTGTCTCCGTGATGGGCCGCATAAAATATGCAACAGGACTTAGTGCTCAGATTCGAGAGCTGCAAAATTTAAGGACAGCTGCTAAAGCGATCTCGGGATAGGTGGGAGCTGTGAGCAAGCCCACAGAGGGACATCTGCAGATTTCTGCTCCCTCAGACACAAAGGCCTGCTTTTTCTAAAATGCTGTCCCAAAGGCAAGAGAAGGAGAGGATATATACACCCCCTTATCTTTCCCAAGGAACCCGGGGCTACCCATCCTCCAAAGAATATCCCAGATGGTAAACGGAACTGAAGTTTGCACATAAATTCTCCCCAGGGAATTGGTGGTTGGTGATAGCAGGCCTAATGAAATTTTTTATTGTGGTTATTACATACAATTTGTACAGTATATCATGCACGGAAATTTCTTCTATTCCTATAAATCTGGAATTGCCAGCGTAAATGCCCAAGCTTACGAACTGCTGCAGAACACAATTACCTCTAGATACAAACTCTCTTTAGGACATAAAAATCGTTGCTACTGAGAAGGCTGAATTGCACCGGCAATTTTGTAAATATTTGAGTGATGTATTTCCTTTTGGATAAGTTTTCATAGCCTTGGAAAGCTGTCTCGTTTCTTAATGCTTTTGTTGTTGTATTTTTTCCCCCCCTGAATATCACTTGTGGCCTGATTGTTGTTTTCAATCATGCTTAGTAAATCAGACTATCGGACAAATGTCATTTATAAAAGACTCAGAACTGTATGGCCTTCTGCTGGCATTAAGAGGATTGTCTTTATAGCATGTTTCTTAAAGATGAGAGAGGAAAGAAAAAAACAAAACAAAATTCGGGCACATAAGGTACCCCCTCCACCCCCAACATATGGTCAGTTCTTCAAGTTACAAGGTGCAGGCAAGTCTTCCATTTTTAATGAAGGCCGATACATAGCGCCTTCATCTCTGTGCCCCGATCAATGCGGAGAATCAACTACTGGATACACTGGGTTGCTTTTCACACTGGCAAAACGTACCAGATGCGGGAAGTTTCTGCACATTTTCTAGTTAGACTTTATTACCAAGTATGATGGTGAAGGATGTTATACCCTTGTATTGATTTTCTACAACTTCTAATATTGGAGATAAGGAGAGTTCTTCCATCAGCTTCCAGCAAACAGAACGGGGACTGTTAAAACTCCTCATAACAGCTTCCAAAGGAAGACAACAGTGATTGATTATAGACTGCCCAGGAAGTGAGGGAACACGCTCATTGAGCAAGCAGAAAGTGTTCAAACACAGGCCACACTAATGAAAGCGAAATATGCTCCCTTCCTCTCTTGCACTTCTTCCTTCCTTCCTTCCT
>VBSM01002153.1:5099624-5109957 GCA_008086735.1 Cheirogaleus medius | reverse complement strand
TTCCTTCCTTCCTTCCTTCCTTCCTTCCTTCCTTCCTTCCTTCCTTCCCTTCTCCTATCTTATCTCAGTTAATCCTCATAACAACCTATGAATTGCCTACTATTATTCTGCATTTTACAAGAGAGGAAAACAAAGTCTAGAGAAACTAGATTCCTTGCTTGAGTCATGCAGCTTGTGAGTGGGGCAGCTCGGATTTGAACACAGGACAAACCGGATTCCGATACACAGCAACCAGATTCATTCAGCCTGCTTCTCCCAGTCTTTTCATTTTTTCATGTTCATCCCAAGAGGCTGACACTCACAGGATGATAGAACACCACCTGAACATGCTCCTTGAGATGCTCCAGTGCCATGAAATAGATATTCCAGAAAGGAAAAGAAGATTGATATACTTGTTCTGTGCCAACAGCATGAGAAATTATGTTTGCATACTATGCATGGGTGCCTAAAGAAAGAATTTTATTAAAGGCAAATAAAAGTGCCAGGGAGAGCTTGGGGCCCAATATAGAGATATTCAGTAAATGTGGATCAAGTTTGCATTAAATAATTTGGGCAAAGAACCAAAATAAATTGGGCAAAATAACATGCATTAGTGTTTGCCAAAGAAGTAAATATCCAGAGCAAACATTAAACAAGAAGAGGGAAATTTTTAATGCCGCTAGTACTCAATGAAATGCAACCAGGATGAGTTGTTTTTAGGATTTAAGATTATAATCTCTCTATGTATGTGTGTATTTATTTATTTATATTTCTCCTAAGAGCTAGGATTTAGTATTTGCTAAT
This sequence comes from Cheirogaleus medius, assembly GCA_008086735.1. Lineage (NCBI taxonomy): Eukaryota > Metazoa > Chordata > Mammalia > Primates > Cheirogaleidae > Cheirogaleus > Cheirogaleus medius. The sequence goes on along the minus strand of VBSM01002153.1, from coordinate 5,109,174 downwards.
TCAGTATTTGCCGTGAGTTCATAGAACGGAACTACTAGGAATAATGAGAATTAACTGTATAACCTCCAAATATTTAAAAAGAGGCATTCAAATACATGTGCATGGATGTTCATAGCAGCACTATTTACAGTATCTCAAAGGTAGAAAAAACCCAAGTAACAAATGGGTTAAAAAAAAACAACAACAACCCAGACAAACAAAATGTAGTATATACAAATAATGGAATATTACTCAATCTTAAAGAGGAATGAAGTACTGATCTATGCTACAGTGTGAGTGAACATGGAAAACATTATGCTAAGTGAAAAAAGCCAGTCACAATGGGTCACATATTATAGGGTTCTACCTATATGAAATACCCAGAAGCAGCAAATCCTTACAGACAGAAAGTCGATTAGTGGCTGTCGGGGGCTAGGGCAAGGGGAAATGGGGAGTGAATGCTTAATGGGTGCAGGGTTTCCTTCTGTTGTGATGAAAATGTTTTGGAACTAGATAGAGTTGATGGTTGCATAATGTTCTGAATATACAAAATAATCAATTGTACTTTAAAAAATGTTTAATTGTATGTTGTGTGAATTTAATCTAAATACTTAAAAAAAAATACCTATGAGGTAGAGATTAGTATTCTGCCCATTTCACATGTGAAAAAATCAAGTCATTTGCTCAAGCCACCCAAATGCAAGAAGAGGAGCTGGGCTTGAACCCAAGTGCCTGACTTGCGTTGTTGATGGATTTGACCGCGATGATACTCGTTAGACTTTGTAGACCTTAGTGTAGATTTTGGCACATAGTATGTTCTTAAAAGATGTTAGTTGCTTTTCCTTCTGCTTTTGTTTTTGCAAGCGGGAACTGTATATGACTCCATCGGACTTTCACATCATTCGTAGAGAGAAGGAATGCATGTTATTTGTCTCATCTCTTGTCTCCTGCTTAGGTTTCTGTTCTCTCATCTTCCATAGAGACAGGCTTTAAAAACATACTCGATTGTGTAAGTCAAATATGCAGAAGGAACTGTGGTCTGGACCTAAAGAAAACAGAACATCCATGATCAAAAATTAAAAAAAGGTTCAGACCTGCACTTTTCTAAATGACATAGGAGAAAAATAACGAGCCAGAGGAGAGAATCCTGATGTGTTCCCTCGGGTCCCCAAGATTTATCACCTACACGTGCAGGATGCTACATAAAGGAGATCTGGTGACCACAGCCATAACTCACAAGCCAGCCACGCAGCCTGCTACTTGCTGATAGCACCTGCGTCGTGTGGCCCCCAGATCATCTGGAACTGTCAGCTCTGGCGGGGGTGGGGTCATTTCCAACGACCCCCCACTCCCACTTCACTTCAGTTCACGGTTTGTCTGTGACAGTAGTTCAGTGCATTGGGAACTGTGGAGGATAGTGTTTCAGTTGTAGATTTTGCAACTGGGTAGAAAAATGTATTTTCTTTCGCTATAGTGGTTGGAGTGGGGAGACAAAGCAAAACTAACAAAACCAACCCAAACTGTTAACCTTGTATTCAGGGAAATATTTCACTCTTCTCTGAGGAGGAAAATAAAAAGCTCAAATAATAAGAGAGCTTCAGGACTGGAATATCCCTTAAAGAACTGGCACTGGGTTTGCAGGCATTTCTGATGCATTTTTAAAAGCACCTAAAATACTCTTCATCTAAGAAGCCCAAATTATGAAGGGATTGCAGAGAATCAAACAGTTGCAAAATAATGATTTGATTTTTAGTGGTGGGGAGATATTTTTATTGTTTCAGGATAAACATAATTGTGTAAACATAAACAAAACATTTTCCTTACGAATGCAATTACAAAATAATTCTGGACACATGGGTGATGAAATGTATTCTTCTTCCTTTCTTTCTTTCCACCCAAATGTCCTCATAAAATGAGAATGATGTCTCTTATACCTCTGCTTCTCGCATATCGGAAAATATGGTAGTTCAATTTCTGATCTGTTTCGTGATGCCTCTTCATAACATTTTCTGCAATAATCCATTCATTGATTCAGTATTTACCATGTATTAACAAGGTTGCAGGAGCTTATGATTTAATGAGGGAGACAACTAAGCACTGGGAACAAGCTCTAATATCTGCTGGGCTCACTTATGTGGATTTTTCTGTTCCTCTCATTAGCGGGTTCTGCTCCCTGGTCACAGAGGACTTGGGTTGGGAGCGGGTTGTGCATATATCCTAGAATCTCAGCCTTCTGGGAACAGTGACTATTACACGCACCAGTGGGGTTTCCGGAGTATTCAGGGAAAGGATGAGATATTATACTGAGGATGTCTGTAGAGAATGTTCTTTGCCTTCCAACAGCCGTCACCCGATCCACTTTGAAGATTCTGAATATAACGTCTACAGCCTAAAGTGGGTAATTTCTGCCCTAACGTGCCCATGGATTCCGTGACCGTTACTTCTGTGGTGTGTTCCGAAGAGTCCGGTAAGGCCGCTCTTCTCAAATGTGACGACCGATGTCTGAAACTCCACCCATAGAGATGGATTTCTTTGGGATATTTTTTGCTTTTGTTTCTGAGGTTTTCTGCCCAAGGGAAAGGGAAGATGTGAAAAATGCTCATTCCAGCTTTTTTTTTTTTTATTTGTTACTGTCTGGCACTAGGAGCAAAGTCAGCTGGACCAAGGCCTTCGCTGTGGGCTCAGACAGGCCAGGTGTGAATTCTGGTCCCACCACTGAGGAGGTGCGTGATGTAGTGTAGGTTCCTCAGCTCCTGAAAGTCAGAGGTGTCCTGCAATGTCTACTTCAGAGAGTCGTTATGTGGATTGAAGTAGCTAAAGGGTTTATGACTTAAAGTGGAATATGTAACAGAGGGTGAGGTGTTCTTGGGTGGACCTCTTAGCCCTGTCCCTTAACAGCTGGATGATCTTGGACCAACAACCTTTCCGTGCCTGAGTTTCAGGGATGTGCTAGAACTAGCTTGCGCTGGCTCACAAGGGCTGATTGTTGAATATTCATGAGTTTTGTGAGCAGGTTTTTAAATTGTTGGCAGCTTACAATTGGGCGTGGTGAGAGTATTTACACCACAGAAATCAGCAAACCCTGCAAAGCAGGACTCTGCTCCTACCACCTCCCCTTCAGAGAATTGATTTGCACCACTGCTCACTTCCCTTGTGAATTTCTTGCAAGAATTATAATCAAATAATTTATGTAAAGGTGTCGGCACAGTGCTGGACATTTAAGAAGCTTCTCCTTAAAAGACAGTTGCTACTATTGATGTTGTATTGCTACTATTACCAATAATAATTAAGTAAGGAATAATAATGCCATGGTAGCACTTTGAATATAGTAGGTACTTGAAAAATCTTAATCCCTTCCCTGTATGTTCATTATCATGAACATGTAATACCTTCATTATCATGTTCATTATGTTTTCATAATAATGAACATATAGGGAAGATGTTCATATGAAAGATATCGATATTATGTATTAAGACATTTTCTTTAACCTAAAGTTTATTCTTTCCTTCTGTTTTTAAAAGAAATTAAAACATTTTCATGGACTCTGAAAATTATTGTGAGCACTAGGCACTGTGTCTACTGTGTCTAATGGATAAGTTGGCTCTGTGTGTGTGTGTGTGTGTGTGTGAGTTTGAGATGAAATACCATGGGTTGTGTGCACTTGGCATAATTTAGCAACTGTGTAGCAAGGTGGTTAAACTCAACAGTCTAGAAACTGGAATTTCTAACAAAAAATGTAAGCGAATCATGCAAAAGTAGATTCCAAAGGGACAACTTGCCTCCAAGTCTCACTTCTGACCCTTAAACAAAGTGGAAATTTTATTTCTTCTCATCAACCATAGCTCAGGGTAGACATTTGGACATCCGTGTAGCACGTGAACAGAAGCCAAATACCGTCTCCATCCTCCCTTTCTCCATCCCATGACGTTTTTCTCTTTGGCTGCCACTGCAGCTGAGTGACTGGGGGTTCTCTTCTTACCATCATGAAGCTGTCAACACCCACGGTGGGCCCCACAAAGTATAAAGGACAGTTTATCCACAGAGCAGTGGCAGCATCATTGTTTATGAAATGATAACTGCTTCAGGTAGCAGCAAGTTCCAACATTAGCACAACAAAAGCTCTGAGCTGGACCATCTGTTGCCACGTGGACAATCTGGTGGGTTTGCCAAAGCCATTTATCCACGTCGAGTGCATATCCACGCCGGCCAGTCCTCACGCTGAGCGGAAAGGAAATTTAAAGAAAGGCCCATCATTTATCATTGTAGACAGCCGGGCTGGAGTGTGGGCAGAGAGCACTTTTTTTTTTTTCCTTGAGAAAAACAAAGACCCTGACGATGGACAACACTTGCTCAGCTCCAAGCTTCCTGCTAACCACAGTCACTCCAACCTACTCCTTTCTTCCTGCTTTTCCAGACTGTAGAAGGGACATTGTAGTCATAGGTGCTGGCTTCCCTACCCCAAAAATGTCATGACCAGGTGGCACCTGGAATTCTTTGGTTTTGAGCTGGAGTGAGCATGCGTATTCATGTCCCTGAAAGGGAAACCCAAAATAGACCCTTTCTGCTATCTCCACTGAAGCATCTGCAGCAAAGGTTACTGATTTCGGAGCTCACAGACCTCATTTGTGTGCAGGCTCTGAGTGCTGTGCCCTGAGCAAACTGGGACACGTGAGATCAGAACCTCAGCTTCACCCACTGCAACGTGGGGGTAATAGCTCCTACCTTGGAGTGCTTTCTGTGCATGTGAGATCGTATCCTGACTTTCGTGGTCCCCATTTCCGTAAAAGATATTAAACAGCACATTTCATTTGGTATAAAGACAAAGATATTGATATTATGTATTAAGACATTTTCTTTAGCCTAAAGTGCATTCTTTCCTTCTGTTTTTAAAAGAAATTAAAACATTTTCATGCACCTTGAAAGTTATTGTGAGCCTTAGGCACTGTGTCTACCGTGTCTAATGAATGGGTAAGTTGGCTGTGTATGTGTGTGTGTTTGGGGTGTGTGTGAGTTTGAGGTGAAATGCCATGGGTGGTGTGCACCTGGCATCATTGTTAGCAACAGTGTTTCAAGGTGGTTAAACTCGCAATCTAGAAACTTCAAGTCCTGCCTCTGTTGCTTAGTTGCTTACAAGCTACTTTATACATACATACATATATCATATGTATGTATATGTGTATATACACACACACATATACAGATGTTCCTCTACTTACAATGAAGATACGTCCCAATAAACCCATTGTAAGTTAAAATTATTGAAGTCAAAAATGCATTAATATACCTAATCTACTAAACATCATAGCTTAGCCTAGCCTACCTTAAACATAATCAGAACACTTACATGAGTCTACAGTTGGGCCAAATCATCTAACACAAAGCCTATTTTATAATAAAGTGTTGAATATTAATATCTCATGTAATGTATTGAATACTGTACTGAAAATGAAAAACAGAATGGTTGTATAGGTACCCAAAGTATGGTTTCTACCAAACATGTATCACTTTTACATCATCATAAAATCAAAAAGCCATAAGTTGAACCATTGTAAGTTGAATTATTGTAAGTCGGGGACCATCTGTATATATATTCATATAGATGTATTATGTACATCTATATGAATATATAAGAATATAAATTTCTGAAACACTAATATATATGAAATGGTTAAAATACACTACTGTTACCTACCTTCCTCAAAGGGTGGTTGTGAGAGCCATATGGATTAATGAATATAAAACTCTTAAAGCAGTTGCCTGGAATCAGATAATTCTGTGCTAAATGTTAGCTCCTCCCTGGCTCACTTTGCTAACTGTCTTATTTGTAGGACAGCAAGTACATTGAGAAGCAGCAGACGTGGTGGTTGTGAGCAGAACCTCTGGAGTCAGAAGAACTTCATGAACATGAGATAAATACCTGAGAAAACGCCACTGCTGCATTGAGGTCCCAACCAAGCCATCCTGCTCTGTGACATTTTTTTTTTTTTTACCAAATCTCATTTAAATGACCAGTGTCGCCCATAGACAAAATTGAAGAGGTGGCTAATGATGCGTGAGCACATTTTATAGGAATCCACTTGACCTGCAAAGGATCAATTCCATGATTTGATTAGAGGCTTAACCTTTCAGAGTCCAGCTTTGACCCTATGTTCACAGATAAATCTCCAAAGCTGATAGATCCTGACATTTAAGAGTTTGGTTCAAGGAAAGGTGATATTCCAATTTCCATTTTCCTAATAGAGATGAAATAGACCCAGTCATGCCATTCATTTGCTGTATCATTTTGTATAACTCTCATATGCTCTCTTGGCCTCAGTTTCCCTGTTGCTAAAACAGTAGAGTTTGGCTTAGGAAGCATGTTTGCAACTTTGCTTCTCAGAGTGGAGGGGTTCTATAAAGTGCACCCAGTGGCTCCTGGGGAAGTCCAGTGGGCAAGACCCTTCCCCTCCCTTCTTGCAAAAAGCTCCATTGTCATCTCTGTCACTTCTTGGATTTCACATAAGATATGAGTTGAACAAAGAATTTGATGCCTAAAAAAAAATAAGGTATGCCGAACACTGGACTACATGACATCTCTATTTAATACTAATTATGATATTTGGAAGCAGTGGGCCAAGTCTGAGATCAAATTGAATAGGAATACACATAAGATTCCACACTGAATCCCCTAAAGAAAACCATCTAAGTAGAGGATGAGGCATGAGCTTATGAATACTACTTAGGTGTTTTGGCTGGGGAAAAGCTCAGGATGAACTAAGATCATGATATTATCACAAGACAACAAGGTAAAGCAATGACCAGCCACCACAATGACCACCGCCACCCCCTCCACCACCACCATCGTAAACTGGTAAGTTTTAGGGCCAAATTAACAGAAAGGACATCTTCAGAAAGGTAAATTTCTCTCTCTACTCCTTGTTGGCTAAACTATCCACTACACATTCTGGTTTTTGGGGAATGTGTACTTGGGATGGTATTTCATGGCTTTGGTTAGAAGTTCCAGAAATATCCATATTCCTCTCAATCAAATGCCTCTTTTCAAAGTTCCCTGGGAAATTACAAGCCCATAGACAAATATTACCATAAAAATCATCATAAGCATTTACTTATAAGGTTTGAAGATCTGTTCTAAGTGTGTTTTATATATTATCTTGTTGAATCTCATTTAATCTTCATAACTACCAAATGAAGTAAATTCTACTATCTCCATTTTTTTTCAGAGGAGGAAACTAAGGCACAGGGATGTCATGTAATTGGAGCTACACTGCACAGCGAGAGGCAGAGCAAATGAAATTCCAAGTATGAATTTGTAACTCTCTGGGTCTAAGCCAAAGACTCTTCCTGAAGGAGCTATAAAAGAACTGTCTTGGAGCTTCTGGCTTTAGATGAAGCCTTGGTAAGTTCTTTACCTACTCCTTTATTTTTTACTTATTTTTATTTATTTCAAAGTGCTATGGGAGTACAAATATTTTTGGTTACATGGATTGCTTTTGTAATGCTTGAGTCATGGTTATAACAGAAGCTTTTCTAAAGTGTAAGGTAGACAAATGGCCAAGAAACATATGAAAAAAATGCTCAGTGTCACTAATAACCAGGGAAATGTTAATTAAAACCACAATGAGATATCTCCTTACCCCTGTTAGAGTTGCTTTTATTAAAAAGTCTCATATATTCTGAAAAAAAAAAAAAGAAAGTCCAAAAACAATAGACGCTGGCAGGACCGCAAGTTAGTACAACATCTATAGGAAACAGTATGGAGATACCTCAAAGAACTAAAAGTAGACCTACCATTCCATGCTCCTTTAAACATGAACATGAGTTGGTGGATGTTCCCATTTCTGGCCAGCCATATGATACAGGAACTTAAAGCAGTGACCTTTAATTTCATGTAAGTAAGGAGAGTAGCCATCCTGAATGCCCCTGTGAAATCAGGCAACCCCCTGAATCTTTTACTTTCTGTCAACATGATGGAAAAAAAGCAAATGACTCCTGGGGTGCATAACCTTGAACTCTAAAGGGACCAAGACTACTGTAACCATGGCCAGACGGCATCTGCATACTGAACCATCATAACACTCTTCTCCTATTCTGAAGACATCAGAAATTAGGTGACAGAGAAGCAGGTCTATGGGATGGAAGCTCCCATTATTACCTCTTGCTGCACTTAATCCTGAATACCTCTCTTAGTGGACTCTTGCAAACTCAAGTATGTGGGACCAGGAGAGGAGAAGTCAGAACTTGGTCATAAAGCATTTATCCTCAGAAGAACAGATTTAGATTTCCTGTCATCAGACCAGTCAAGGAATGGAATGGGCTGCCTTGTGAAGCAGGTAGTCCTCGTCACAGAAGATGTTCAGAGACGGGATGATGTCTGGTGAGGATGCAGATCAGCTCCACTCAAAGGGTGGTCTGAATGCTGATACTGGCCTACACATTGTTACTGGTCTGCAGCTAAGTAGATTCAGAAAGTGGGAGCAAGCATTTATAAAGTTTTCTGGCAAATTAACAGAGTAAGTTTGTATTTGTTGAATCCAATGATAATAAAAAATAATTGAAATAACTTGGACTTGTATATTATACATTTAATTTCATTCTCCTAATAACTTATTTTTTTAAAATAAATGTGTTGGTCTGTGGATGCATTAAAAATTTAAAAAGCAATTCCTTTACCATAGATAGTTTGATAAGCGCCAGTGTAGAGGGTTTTCTGTCATCAGGTAGAAAAGTTGGGCTGTACCAACGTTAAGGTCCTTAATAAGACTGAGTTATATACATTTTAACAAATAGCATATGAAAATTGCCTAGCACGGTTCAAGGCACATAACAGGTGCTCAATACACTCCATTTATTATCCTGATCACATGACTATTATAGTCCATACCTTGAGGTCAACCATTTGTGCACAAAAAATTAAAATATCATCATATTTTAATGGGAGGAAAGTTGGAAACATTCAATTGCAAAGTCTTTGCATCTGTGACTGCCTATACATGCCTGCAAAAATACACATGCGTACGTTCACATATTTACACTTTCTTTATACTGTGGGCCTCTGAAAATAACCCTTCCTTTCCTTTCCTGCCATGGGTTTTGCTTTTCATTTGTATAGCATGCATCAAGGTGAAGTCAAGCCACCACCACTTATAGATATCCCAGTTTTTAAAAAAGAGTTATGTAACAGTTTATTTGGGATTTATAGGATATATATATCTAAGAACAAATTTCCTTGATTGTAAGATGTAGGCCGTTTAATTTAGGTCATCATTCCTGGGTTTACATCATCTGAGTGATGCATGTTTTTCTGAGTCTTCACATCCAATTGTTGCCAGTTTCATTGGTGTAAAATGACATTTCATTGTTTTAATTTATCTGATTACTGATGATGTTAAGCCTCTCTTCATTTACTTATTAGCACTGAATATTAGTCTTCTTCCTCTGTAAATTTCCTATTCATATTGTTGTTTATTTTTCTGTTTTGATCTAGCTCAGTTTTTTTGTTTTTTTTTGGAAAACAATTCTATTTGAACTGGACTTTGGAAGCAAACATCGATATTTGAGCTCCGGGATTAC
>VBSM01002153.1:5061324-5097672 GCA_008086735.1 Cheirogaleus medius | reverse complement strand
GATCTTGCTATGTTGTCCAGACTGGTCTTGAACTACCAGCCTCAAGCAATCCTCTGGCCGCAATTTCCCAAAGAGCTGGGATTACAGGCCTGAGCCACCATATCCCAACCTTAATAGTTCTCTTTTTTAAGGAGTCAAATCTGCCGTAAGTGACGACCTCAGCTCATTGGGAACCGAGGCATCCTGTACACCTCTTGCATGCCAACCCTTGTACTTGGCAGTTCACATAGGCTGGGTCCATTCTCCCATGGCAACCATGGAGAAGGCACTTTATTCCTATCTTATAGGCTGTGCAAATGATGCCTCGGAGAGGCTGCCCAAACTTCATACAGATACTAAGTGTCGGGCTCAGGACTCAGGACTCCCTGTACTCGAAGCAGCCGACTTACTAGGACGTAGGATATGAACTAGGAGACTTAAGCGGGCGGCTAATATGGGCCCTTGGGAAAGAAAAGAGGGATGCCGCAGGGGTCCAGGAGGATTAAGAGGCAAAGCTGGGATTCCTACAGGGGTCAGATTCCTCTCAATGGGGTGGGGACAGATGCAGATACGAACAGACAGGCTATGCATTGCCATCTGAGATCCAGGCAGCCGGTGACGGAAGAGGGGACTCACTGAATGTACGATTCGAGCAGTAGAATTGTTTCTTCTAGGCAAAGCGTCCTGCCCAACAAATAAAGGGGTTATGGCAGAGCTTAAACTTGAGTGGGACATTCTGTTGCCCTGTGGGGGAAACTGAGGCAGAAACTAAGGTGAGTGGACTGGATCATTATGGGATTGGAGAAAAGAGTGTCAATAAAAGGTGGGAGTCAAGGTTACCCGGAGATGCAGCCGGCTCAATGCCAGGTGCTCTTCCAGGCCCACAAGATGTTGAACTTGAGGGCTTTTCTTGATATGTTTCTGGACCCTGTCTCAATCACCATCATACCCCCTCAGGACTTAGCATGGTGCCTGGAACACAGTATTGCTCAGGCTTCGTCCTTGCCCTACCTCACTGTGAGCCTCCTCCACCTATGTGTATGGTATGTGGCAGAGAGCTAGAAATCCTGGGTTTAAGGACTCATTCTGCAGCTGAGTTCTGGGTTGACTTTGAGCAAGCCCACCAACTTCTTTGTGGAGTTTCTTCATCCACAGAATTTGTAAAAAATTCCTTCTGGGACTTTGCAGAAAAGATATGCTCCTTATATCCTAGCCATCTGGGGCACAGCCCAAAGTGATGGATCTCAAACTTGAAATATCTTTGAAGTCTCATACCATATCTTAAAACACACACACACACACACACACACAAACACACACACATTGTACTCTGCTCCATAATATATTCAAGTTTTCTTTAACATAAAATAATGTTGCCCCCCACCCCCGCAGATTGAGAACAGTTGATATTCTAAGAAGATGCCTTTCTTCCCGGCATCTTCACATGCCTCCTGGTACACCGTGTGCCCCAGTTTAAAAGCCCTTTGAAAAGAATAAAGCAAAAAATAAAAGAAAGCTATAAAGCACTGAACAAGTGCAAGGCATTCTCAGAGTTCTTATTTATTAATAAATAATTGTTTTTAATAATTAATGCCAATCAAATCCACTTAAGTGGCCCAAGTCCTTCAGGAATTAGAGACAGCCTCAGCCACAGCGAAAGGAAAACACAGCTGAAGGAGAATCTCTCCCCTTCTGACTCAGCCTGTGCTGCTGGCTTCTGGGTAGGGCTTCGTTTTCAGTCACACCTGATAGGGACAATAAACACAACGGCAGCAGCAATAGAAAAACAACAACTCAACTTACTACCCACGAAGCATTGTGCTAAACGTTTTACAAACACACTCTCATTTCTTCCTTATAACAGAGCCACATATTAACAGTAGGTATCATATGCAATTTTCAGAACAGGACACAGAAGCTAAGGGAGATAATTCTTCCAAGGGCACACAGTTTGGTAGAAGTGGAAGCAGGCTGGAAGTGCAGTTCCAAAGCAGAGGTCTGCAAACCACAGACCATACCCTATCCCATGAGGCAAATCTGGCCAGCCATCTGTTTTTTATAAATAAAGTTTTATTAGCATATAGCCACACTCATCCATGTTTGTATTATCTGTGTCTACTTTTCTGTGCTACAATGGCAATGGCATAGTTGAGTTGTTGCAACAGGGATTGTATGGCCTGCAAAGTGAAAAATATTGACTATTTGGACGCTTCCCGAAAAAGTTGGCTGACCCACGTCTAGAGCTCTCACTAGTTGTCACATTTCTTATTTTTAACAGAGGTCCCGTCTGTGTGTGAGCCTGACCCTGCAGTCACATCCAATGCGGAACAACCTGAGATCTGAGAGCCACGTTTGGTTCAGAAGAGGAAAGCCCGGATGGGAGAACTTCGCCATGTCTGCTTTGCTTCCAAGCTGGGGACCTGCAGGGCTCTGCCCAGATCACCTCCCCCAGCCCATTCGCTGCTCCCGCAACCTTCGGACGACTCACCTTCCCACTTGCAGAAATGTCTTCCACGGCTCCTGTAGCCTTGTCTTGACATCCAAATTCCTTCACGTGACATCAGAAGGTTTTCATGACCAAGTTCATTTGCATCTTTCTGGCCTCCATGGTTGACTCTCTTTTTGAGGAGGGAATTTCTGTCTCTCCCCAACATTTCCACATCTCTCAGCATCCTCCTAAAATATTTCTCTTTTGCCTAAGAGGTGGGTTGCTGACAGGACTAGCCAGAGCTCGGGTTAACGTGTACTGGTAGGTAGGGCTCTCCTGCCTTTGGAGACACTGTGTGGTCCCCCTCTTGCAGTGACTGCTCCCAGGGGTAGGAACACACCCCCTGCCTAGTCCTCCTCTGCTCCAGCTCCCCTCTTCTCCACGGGTGGGGAAGTTAGGGCAGGTTCTCTTCTGCAGTTCCAAGTTCCATAGATTCAGAGGGGAAGGAGTTTGCTGTTCCTTCACCTTGGCTCTCCGCAGGACTATCCAAAGGTCGATTTGGCGTGCTGGCTAAGCCACCCACAGAGGAAGGTGGCTGCTGAGTGTCGAGACTGCTGTTGGGAAACTCACACACGAAAAGCAGTTGATGGCAAGGATTTGGCCATTACTGTGTTCCTGGAGGAAAAGCCCAAACTCACTTGGAGATACAACAGCCTTCACCTTCATGCTGGACACATGGGACTGCGTTCAGCTCCCCTGAGACCTCAGGACTCTCTTCACATTGCCCCCTTGTTTATGAGATGCGCTCGTCTCTTTCTCTGACTACCTCCTACTTATTTTTAAAAACTCAATGCAGGATTTATATTTCTTTAGGGATGGTCTTCTGTGATGCCCAGTTAGATTTGTATGTTTCTCTTCCAGGTTCCAACAGCTTCCTGTACATGCTCCTTTTCTGGCCCTGGTTACATCTTTTTGCAACTGTGAATTTACTTGTCAATATGCCCCCTAGACTGGGCACTGCTCGAGGGTGATAGTCTCATTCACCTATTCCCCCAAATTAGCAGAACATCTGGCACGGCGTGGGTGTACTGCTTAGGGTACACCGGCTACAAATAACAGAATTCTTGACCAATGGTGGCTTAGACCAAAAGAACCTCTCGTGTCTACTTAATGGAAGTTCAGAGGCCGATGGTCCCAGGGTTAGTTCAGGCTTTCAGCAATGTTGTCTAAGCTGCAGACTTCTTCACTCCTTCCGTCTTGTCACATTCTGTACTGGGAGGTTTCCTTTCATAGTCACAGGTGGGCGTCTTGGCTCCAGGCATCATATCCTCACACGGCAACTTCTAAAGAGGTAGCAAGAGGTTTCCAGTGGGTGCCACAGAACATTTTCTACAGGTAAGTTTTTTTTTCTTATTTTGCTGGGAGGAGGTAGTTACAAGAAGGCACTGCCAGCTGATTTTTCTACATGTCTTATTGGCCACAAGTGGGTAACGTGCCCTCTGCTGAACCAATCCCTTCTCAGTGGTGATTTGTTTATAATAGTGATTGTTTATCCTCAGAAGATAAGGGGAGTGCATGCTCTTATTGGGCATTTTCAAATAACAACAACTTAGCCCAAAATGTCTATTCACTCCATACATTCTGTATGTAGGGGGGGCAATTTATATCCAAAGAGTCATTGTCGTCAACAAAAGATGGGGGCTTCCCTGGCACACTTTTACAAGGAGGTAATTTTCCAGTCAAAGGAACGTGGGAAAAGCTACACTATTCAAAACTCCCTTCTCTCCCACCATGCCAGATGAAGAGTGAGGGGAGCTAATGGAACAAAACACTGCTAAATCCACCTGGACCACACAGGCAACCTGAGACTTCTAGAACACATTTCAGCCCTCTCCAGTTCAACAGCCATTTACTGAGGATCTGCCAAGTGCCATTCACAGTTCCAGCCACAAACAGGACAGAGCACCACCTTCATCAAGCCTACGTCAAGGAGACAGTCACAGCGGACAAAGAGGATGAAGGATCTTACCGGCCATTGAGGTTTGTGCTCTGTGATTCTGATTCATCCATCCGTTCATTCGGTAAATATTTATTGAAAACCGACCACTGCTATCTATATTGGAGATCCAGCAATGGATAAGACAGGTAGGATTCCTGCTTCCATGAGGTTTATGTTCTAGTGGGGAAAACAGATAATAAAGAGGTAAAGAGATAAATAAGAAAATGATGTCGAGAAATAAACGCTACCAGTAAGCAGAGTAAGGGCTGCAGAGTGAATGGGAGAGGTGCCCGCTTTGGGATGGGTGGCCAAAGAAAGGCTGTGCGAGAGGATGGGGCTTGTCCTGAGACCAGAAAGGTACGCAAGGTCCAGTTATATGAAGGCGCAGGAGGAGTGTGTGTATGCACACGCGCGGGGGAACTGCGAGGGTGAAAGACTGGAGACAGAGAATAATTTTCCCTGTTCAAGGGATGGCCAAGGTGTCCGGTGCGGAGTGAGCGAGGGGAGAGTCCCAGACGCAAGGCGAGGTTGCGCAGGAAGGCAGGGCCCCTTTCTGTCGGGCTCTGCAGGCCATGCTGTGGGACTTCTTTAAAATGCATTTTCCCTGCCTACTCCTGTGCCTGCAGCATGAGCCACACGGATAAGAAATGCATAAGATACTTTCAATAGCAGCCGTGGGGCTTGCTCGAGCACATTATTTGTTATGATGTTATTTGAATTGTAGGATGCAGCCCCTATGAATGCTGCTGTTGGCGCAGCCTTGTTTGCTTGGTGATGCGTGGTCCTGGTTCATGCCGGCGTCTGCGCAATCTTCCTGTGTTCTGTGGCTTCCCGAGAGAAGCCCCATCGTGGATTCAATAAAGCCAGCAATAAAGCCCATATTAATAATGTATGCAGAGTTATATATGTCTATTTATAAGGTGCAGAATTGCAGTCCAAATGTATCCCTTCTCTCTCTTCAGATGAATGTCAGTGCCCTGAACTATGTTAGATGAAGTTTCTCTCCCAACCTGACACCCCCTTTCACCGCACGGCATGTTAAGAGCCAAGATAAGTGCTGTGCCAGCCATGGGACCACTGCATACACATTGCCCCCTGGATCTGGGACAATTATTTAAGCTGGAAATAGGAAATAAAGCATGCCAGAAGCATGCTGTGATTCACAACTGAAACGAGGAGGAAGTAACTGGGAAACCGTATGAGTAAGGAGGTGGATAAGTCGTCTTGGAAGACATTCTTTATATGAGAAGAGTTCAGTAAGGCAGCAGAATGCAAGAAAATAAGGCACCTGATGTGTGATGGGTCAGAGACCATGCTAGGATATATATACAGGCACACCTTGGAGATATTGCAGGTTTGGTTCCAGACCACTTCTTTTTCCAAAGAAGGTATGGCCAGTAAGTACATGGAAAGATGTTCAATATTAGTGAAACGCAGGTCAAAGCCACAATGAGATAATATTTCACACTCAGAAGGATGGCTGTCATCAAAAAGTACGATAATTACAAGTTTTGGCAAAGATGTGGAAAACTTGGAACCCTCATACACTGCTAGCGGGAATGTAAAATAGTGTAGCTGCTTTGGAAAACAGTTTGGCAGTTTCTCAAAAAGTTAGAAATAGAATCGTCACATGACCTAGCAATTTCAATTTTAGGTATTTATATTCAAGAGCATTGATAACTCCGTGACCACAGAAAACTTATACATGAATGTTTACTACGGCATATTCAAGGCAACCCCAAAATGGAAACAACCCAAATATCTATCAACTGATGAATGGATAAACAAATCGGGGTATGTACATAACATGGAATATTACTCAGCCATAAAAAGGAAGAGAATATTGGTACTTGCTGCAACATTGATGAACCTTGAAAAATTGCTAAGTAAAAGAAGCCAGGTGTAAAGGTGTAGATATTACATCCTTTCACTTAAATGAAATGTCTATAAAAGGCAAATCCATAGAGGCAAAAAGTAGATAAATTGTTGCTAGAGGCTAAGAGTAAAGAGGAATGGGGGGTTTATTTGCGGGGTACTGAAAATATTCTGGAAATAATGGGGATGGTTATTTAACCTATTGATTCTACTTAAAAAAAACTACTGAGCTGTACACTTTAACACCTTAAGGACCGCTCACGAGTTTTCTCCTGTTTCACGCGTCATCTGTTAAGACTGCTCACGAGTTTTCTCATTTTTCACTGTAGTTATAATGATTTAAATAATGTGCAGTTTGCCCAAAAACGTGCAGTCCCTGGCATATGTCTTAGAGATTTCTATGCGGTACGAAAGGTGTTAAAAGGGTGAATTTTATGGCATGTGGATTATGTCTGAATTTTTTTAAAGTATGGTGTAGTGATGACCCAAACTCCTCTGGAGGCAGTTGACTGTGTTCAGATTTCAGCTCTGGTCCTGGCCATGTGATCTTGTGCCTGGAACCTAACTTTTAAGTGCCTCAGAGTCCGAATCTCTGTAAGGGATAGCAAAACAACACGTTGTAGGACTCCTGGGAGGATTGTGTGAGTTCCTGCATGGATAAAGCCTAGTATAGTCCCTGGCATGCCTAAGAGCTCAATAAATTGCTGGAAGGGTTACAGTCTAGAGAGAAAGTGTTGAGACACAAATAAACAGAAACGGCGATTCAGCACGTCAAGTGCTATGATGCAGAGAAACACCAGGTGTTCTTGGAACGGTTGGGCTGTCTGATCCAGCCTGGGGCAGCGGGGGGGAAGTCCTCCTGAAGGGGGTGATGCCTTGCATGGGCTTAAAGGACAAGAAGGAATTAAGCGGGCCAAGATTTAGGTAATTCGGGTCGAGAGAGCAGCATACACAAAGCCTCCAATTTGAGAGAAAGAGCGTGGTGCCTTCCGGAAAGATAGAGGGGGAGAAGAGAAAGGACTGAGATCTGAGGCTGGAGCATCAAGCAGTGGTTAAAGCTCTAAGAGCCATATACAATTTTGTTTTAGAGAATTGGGCTTTATCTTGGGGAACAATAGGGAAACAGGAGTTTTAAGCAGAGGAATGTCAGCATTAGACTTGCATTTTATAAAGCTCCCTATGACCATAGGATGGTGACTCTTTTGGGGACAAGAAAAAAGAAAAAAAGATCAGTTGAGAGGCTGGTCTTCCTTTCCAGGCTGTGAAGATACAGAGCCGGTCACTAGAAAGAAACCAAAACCACGGCGACGAAGGAGGAATGGGCACGAGGGGGACGAGAAGTGGGCATCACGCTAACCGAGGAGGCTCTGGGTCCCTAGCATGGCTGAGAGGGGCAGGCGGTGTCACCTGCTGAGATGGAGGCCCCAGGAGGAGAGAAAATTTGCAAGGAGGAGGAAAGAGAATGGCTTCCAGTTTGGGCAGGTTGAGAACCAGGTGTCTGTGGGCTTCCAGGTGCGGCTGCCACATCCATAAAACCATGATCAACCACCCATCCCGGAATTCAGGCATTCATCACTTTTAAAAAGCTGATGTCTCGTGAGCTCTAATACCTCAGCTACTCTCACTCGTGGGCACCTTTGTGCGAGCTTGTACAAGACACTTAGCTCCTTGAACTTCGATTTCATCACCAGTAAATTTGGGTAAATGGCCATTCCTCCCCCATCCTGCTCACAGAGGGAGTCATGGGGAAGAAATGAGATCCGTGCATAAAAGTGATTTATGTGTCGTAAAGTGTCGTACACACGGAAGGTGCTATCCGTACGACAAGTAATAGTATAAATAATCGTTCTATGAATAATGGCGTTTCTTCGAGTTGGTTTTCTCAAAGAATACAAATAGTAATACCTGGATCAGTCCTAATTACGTGAGTTAACCCCTGGCTTCTCTTCGACACTTTGGCATCGTGTGACACGCCGCTCATCTGAGCAGACACTTCCGTGGGTAGGGAGCAGGCCGAGATAATCACGTTGGAGGGAAGGAAGTAGACACACAGAGAACTTAAATGTGTTTCCTAGGGTCACCCCCTTAGTAAGCGTCAGAGATGGTCTTACTCCTAATCTAAGACGCTTCCCTCTGCACCACATGTCTGCTAAAAAGTAATTTGGAGATCTGTTTCTTTAGATTCTAGATAACAGGTGTTATGTTTACAGCGATGCAGAGACTGCTATTGCCTACCTAACATCTATTATCCCCTTGTTACTTAGTAGCTGAACTCTGGCTGTATTTGGGGTGGCAAAGTACTCAGCTACACTACATTACCCAGTCTTCTTTAAGGCAAGATGTAGCTATAGAGACTCAGTTCTCTTCCATTATGTATACATTAAAATGTATGGGATTTATAAGACAATGTCTTAGAAGGAACCAACTTGGTTGGGAAGTGGGTCCTTTTTGCTCTTCCCTCTTCCTGCTGCCTGGAATGGGGCCATGATGGCTGGAGTTCCAGCAACCATCATGTACCATGAAGTGATCTTGAGGATAAAAGCCTGAGTTCCTATGCCACTCTGTCAGCCCTGAACTGCCTACCTCTAAACTTTACTTTTAATGTAAGGGCCAAACAAAAGTCTACCTCACTTAAGCCCTATATTCTCTTCGATTTGCTGTTACATGCAGCCAAGCGTATTCATAATTGACCCAAGAATATAAGTTAGCATCTTTTTATGCAGGGTCTACAGTTGAGACCTCAACTTCTAGATATGGGAGAGGTGGGGTTCTTTTCTATCGATCGCTTATATTCAGATCCCAACTTGAAGTCCGTTTTGCTATTAGAGATGGTTTCACAGGGTGTGTTCGTAAGCATTTTCTCAACCCAAGGTCTTCTCTTGCAATATCCTTAGGCCACAGAATCTCTGTGCACATTTCCTCTACACAGTGCCCGTGGTCTGATGACGAGCAGCGTTTCTTCCTTACCTCGCTCTTTCTGCTGCAGCATATTGCCGGCTGCATCTGAATACACTCCGTTACCATCAAGGCAAACCTGTGGCTAGAACCCCCCCGGCCAGGCAAGTCAACTGAAGCAAACTGATGCTGTGCTGGAGCAAACCATGAATCCCTGACGAGCAATGCGGGGACGTCTGGGGACAGGGGATGCTGCCCCACGGCTTGGATTTCCAGAAGCAGTTTAATGTCACCCTCACTGGGTTCCACATTGGCAGCCTCCTACCCTCAACTTCAACTCCACACCCGCTGACATTTTCCTTTCTTTCACATTGGCAGCAGGAGCCAGGGAAAACCTAAATTTAACCTCCAGAGAATATACCACATGACATTTGTGGGCCTTACGTGTTCAGTTTAAGACTTTGAAAGCTAATTTAGCCATGCGATTCCTCCGTGAGTGACGAGGGTTGATACACCTGAACTTCTGTCATTGTCAGCCACCGTGGTATCACTCTGTCTCTTGAGACTTCGTTCTTTAATAACTGCTATCTTAAACCCCAGAGAATAGCACTAATGAGTATTTGAAAATGCCAGGTTCTTGGCACCGTGTGCTAGTTTTTAAAAAAAAACCTAAATAACACCCATCAGTGTAATGGTCACTCAGCCAGGGGTATGGGGGATGCATTATGCATGACTTGTCTTGTCATTTCAGCCTCTCCCTTGAATCCCCACATTCTAAGTACAAGCAATTAAGCGGCTCCTGGACCAAATCTTAATTAATTCGAGGCTCTGTGACCAAGGCCCTGAAATAAAATGCCAAATAAGCAATACATATAAAAAAGTCACTAAGCCATGAAGGGGACAATAATACAAGGATTAGCTTTGAAGGGATCAATGATGGCTGCTTAGTGACAAATTTCTCCTCTTAGTCTGGGTTTCCCAGCACATAACATGTTCAAGTTTGAAATCTTAGTCGTGAGTTCCCGGACTCTACCATCATATATCCAAAACTAAAAAAAGTCTATTAGATAGCAATGCCTTGGGAGGGAAAAAAAGACTTTCTTATTTATGTTTGTCTTTTCATCTAGGCTGTAGTAGGTGTTCACAAAATACTGGCCAAAATATTAAACAAAATGTAATCAACTCTCCATATTCATTTTTGGTTTTTTAAAAATTTTATGGTCTATATGTAAGGTTTGCAACATGTTTCGATATACACATAGATAGTGAAGTGGTTACTATAGTCAAGTTAATTAACCATATCCATATTGCTTCCCATAGCTACCCCCTTTTTTTGTTTGTAGATTTAGGCAAGAGCACCTAAAATCTACTTTTAGCAAAAATCTCAAGTATAATACAATATTGGTAAGTATAATCCTCATGTCCTACATTAGATCTCTAGATTTGTCATCTTATCTGCTACTTTGTATCCTTCGACCTAGATTTTCTTCAGCCCTACCCCCTACCCTGGTAACAACTGTTTTATTCTCTATCTCTGTGTGGATTCCAATCTACACATAAGAAGTGAGTTCATGCAGTATTTTTATTGTCTGTGTCTGGCTTATTTTACTTAGCTTAATGTCCTCCAGATTCATCTATGTTTTGGCAAATGACAAGATCTCTTTTTTTTGAAGTTGTATAATATTCCATTCCATATATATGTGTGTGTGATATATATGTGTATATATGATGGCTTTTTTATCCATTCATTCATCAACGGACACTTTGGTTGCATATCTTGGTTATTGTGAATAATGCTGCACTGAACATGGGAGTGTGGATGTCTTTACCAGGCGGCAAAGACATTTTCTTTGGGTATATGCCCAGGAGAGGGATGCTACCTCTCCACACTTTTGATGGTAGCACCAATGATCCACATTTCCTGGTGAATTTTGACTTTGGTCTGCTGATTATTTGATGTACAATCCAATTGATGCATATGAAACCGGGAGAGATCTGTTGGTTTGGGGATCTGCATCTAGAATATGCTACCTTTATTGAATCTTTAGAAACTCTCTCTACATTTGATTTAATTTTCGTACATTACTCTGAAAAATCACATTTATATTACTCTTTCCTCCATAGCGTTTAAAGTTTTTAAAACTAGAATTTCCACCTGGCATGCATATGATCATGGCCAGCTATTTGGCTGTGAATATGATCAAAGTGTGTCTGTCCATTTTATACTTTTCTGAGCATATTAATTTTTATTTTTCAAAATTGCCTGGTTAATGTCAGTATTAGCCAGAGTGAGAAATTAACCAGAACAAACCCATAGAGCAAGTCTAACCTGCTCATTTACAGGTTGCAGGGCAAAGCTTGAGTCATTATAAGTGAAAAAAGATAACTCTTTGCACTGTATGCATTTTTTTTTGTTATAAACATGGTTACTTTGTGCTGACCTAAGACTTTGGAAACCTTATCAAATCTCCATAGTTACAAAAAGAGCAGTTGCAAGGAAGGAGGGGGAAAAAGAAGAAAAATATAAAGAATCTTGATAAAGAGAAACCAAAAACGACGAATAACAATTTATTTCCAGGATATACAGTGCTGAATGCAGAGGTCCTCTGATCAAATAAAGGGCAGCAGAAATGCAGGACCAATTTGACAAAAACATCCTCACTTCAGGGAAATGACTATTCATGGAGGAGACTTTAGCATTTCAAACAGCCAGGCTTGAGGCTTGATAAAGGAAACAGGGTAGGGTCTCCAGAAGTTGGTGCTGAAGTGCAATCAAGGTCAAAGAGAACAAATACAGAGGAAGCACAGCCCTGAAATTTAACTCCTGCTTTGAGGAAATCTGTTCCCTGAGCTGCTAGGACACCTGATGTGAATTGGAGCTGATGGGCTGAATGTGCAACTGTAGGCAGTTTTCAAAGCAGCAACTACTAAGAAGTAGCCACTTCAAAAACAGTTGTTTTCCTTAGTCCACTTCTTATCAGTGTGTGTTTGTTCTGGATGGCTAAGAGATTTCTGGAACTCACAACTGCAATTAACAAATACATCTTCTGAGGGAACCATACCGTGTCTCTGAAAGTCTCAAAAGCAGGACACTTTTTCTTTCTTTCTTTTTTTCCCCCCACTTTATTGGCAAAAACCCCAGTTGGTACAGCTTTATTTTTGAGCTCAATCCATCAACAATTCAAGAGAATTAATAATGGATTTATATCACATGCTAGTAGTAGCATAAAATTATCTATAAATGTTTAATAAATATTCTGTAATGCTTTTGGAACACATGTTATAAATGATAAATAAATAATAATGGATTCCTTATGAAATATTTATCCTCCGTATGGTTATTGTTATGCTATAACTGCTCGGGAAGCCATTACTAACAAAGTGAATGGAGTTATCAAAGTTATAGATATGTTTAGCTCACCATTCATAATGAAACATGCAACACTTAAAATGAAGTGAAGACACTGGGAGCAGTTGTTGACAAATTGTAACTGTCGGAGTCCCCAGTCGTATGTAGCAGTTCACAAACATAAAAGAATTGGCAACCACGTAATAAACTATGCCTCATGAAATATTGGGACCTGGTATCTTGTAAATAGCGTGGACTCTTTATGGATTCTTCTCTGTGAATGGTAGCACTGAAGCATGGAGCCTTTTCAAAATTTCCACAAGTGCACCAGGGCTTGGAGCAAAAGTTCAACAGAGGACTATGCATTTGATGCAAAAAGGACACTGTTTAGTTGGGAATAATATATACATAAGATAGCCAGGGGTGAACATCTGAGTTTCATATTTTGAGTACTTATTTTTTGAAAGTCAACAAGATTTTTTCATTTTTCTTTAACAGAGGCATCATTTATATATAATAAAATTCATCTTTTTTTTGTACAGCTTCACGAATTATGAAAAATGCCCACAGTTATGTATTGCCAAAATCAAGTACCTGCTAATTTTTCCCATACCCCTTATGGGCTACCCCCTCCTCCACCCCCAGCGCCTAGAAACTAATGATCTATTCTCCATCCCTAAATATTTACCTTTTCTGGAATATTATGATAAATGGAACCATAAGTTTGTTGGTTTTTAAGTCTGGCTTCTTTCCTTTAGCATAATTTAGGCTTTGAAATTTATCCATGTTGTTGCATGTGTCAGTAGTTTATTCTTTTTTATTTCTGAGTAGTATTCCACTGTGTGAACATATTATAGTTTGTTTATTCATTCACTAGTTGAAGGACATTTGGTTTGTTTTAAGTTTTTGGCAATTATGAATAAATCTTCCATTAACATTTGAATACAGACTTTTGTATGAATATAAGTTTTTTTCTTTTTTTGAGACAGAGTCTCACTCTGTGGCCAGTGCTAGAGTGCCGTGGCATCAGCCTAGCTCACAGCAACCTCAAACTCCTGGGCTCAAGCGATCCTCTTGCCTCAGCCTCCCAAGTAGCTGGGACTACAGGCGTGCGCCACCATGCCCGGCTAATTTTTCTATTTTAGTAGAGATGGTGTCTCACTTTTGCTCAGGCTGGTCTAGAACTCCTGACCTCAAATGATCCTGCCACCTCAACCTCCCAGAGTGCCAGGATTACAGGTATGGTAAATACATGTTTACTTTGATAAGAAAATGCCAAACTAGTTTCTGAAGTGGCTGTACCTGAATCCTATCGGTGAGGTTGAGAGTACTGGTTGCTCTCTATCCTTGTTAGAACATGGTATTGCCATTTGTTTTTTCATTAATAAGAGGATTTTGGTTACGCCCATCAGTGCAAGCACTTTTTAGATAGCCACATCAAAATGGCAAAAAAAATCCCATTTTGTTGTAATGTAATATGGACATAAGGCATCTCTGAATTTAAATCTTTGCCAGTTGGGCATGGGAAGTGTCAGATGAAGGGATGGCGTAAATCTCAAGGATGGAATGCAATCGTTGGATATACATGATGCTTAGCAAGAAAATAAGAGTGCAAATAATCTCAAAGTTGTATCTGAAGCTATACAAAAATACTACTATTCAAATTAGTCGTGCCAATATGGCAAATATTCTTATAGTTGGCATTGTGCCAGATGTTCTTCTTTTCCGTCTTTGTTCATCCTCACTAACCAGTGAACTAGGTTTTATGTAGTAAGTGTTAATTTCCTCATTATGCAGACAGGAAACAAAAGCGTAGAGAGGTTTTAAATGTAGCAATCATTTAGTGAACATTTACCGTGTGCTAACCACTTTAATTTCCATAATCTTTACAACAACCCTAAGAGGCAGGCATCACCATACCCATCTGACTGATGACAAAATTAATTCCAGGGAGGTTGACTAACTTACCCAAGCTTGCCCAGCTACTAGGTAGCAGAATAGGGGTTCAAATCCAAGTTTGTGTGAACATAAATGCCCGCGCATTTTTTCCTATGCTACCAAAAGTACAATAACACTCCAAAATGACCCTTGCATATATGGTTAAATGATTTTTAATGAGGATTTCAAGATCATTCAATGTGGGACAGAACAGTCTTTACAAAAATGATGTTAGGAAAACTGAATATCCATATGCAAAACGATGACAGTCAACTGTTACCTTACATGCACCACATATAACAATTGACTCAAAACGAATTAAAGACCTAACTATAAGAGCTAAAACTATAAAACTCTTAGAAGAAAAGATAGGGGAAAATCTTCATGACATTAGATTTGGCAATGATTTCTTGGATATGACACTAAAAGCAAAGGCAACAAAAGAAAAAAATAGATAAATTGGATTTCGTCAAAATTAAACTTTCATACTTTAAAGGACACTATCAACAGTCAAAAGGCAACCTACAGAATGGAAGAAAATAGATGCAAATCATCTATCTGACAAGAAATGAATATGCAGAATATTAAAAGAACTCCTATAAACAACAACAAAACTCAAATTAAAAAAGGAAAAATGACTCGAATAGAGGTTTCTCCAAAGAAGATATACAACTGGCCAATGAGAGCCCGCATAGCTGCTCACTATGACCAATCATCAGAGAGATGCAATTCAAAACCACAGCAAGATACCTCTTCACACCTATTAGGATGGTTATTATCAAACAAAACCCAGAAACTAGTGCCAATGAGGATGTGGAGAAACTGGAACCCTTGTGCATTGCTGGTGGGAATATAAAATGGTACAACCACTGTGGAAAACAACAGGCATTTCCCCCCCAAAATTAAATATATAATTACCATATAATCAATCTATCAGTTCCACTTCTGGGTAAATACACAAAAGAACTGAAAGCTGAAACTCAAGGAGATATTTATACACTAAATCCACAAAAGCCAAAATGTAGAAATAACATACATGTCCATTGATGGATGAATAGATTTAAAAAAATGTGGTACATGCACATACATGCGTGTATACAATAGAATATTATTTAGCCTTAAAAGAAGATGAAATTTGGATGCATGCTACAACCTTGAAGACATTATGCTAAGTGAAATAAGCCAGACAAAAAGGGACAAATGTTGTGTGATTCTACTCATATGAGGTACCTAAAATAGTCAAATTCATAGAGACAGAAAGTAAAATGATGGTTACCAGGGCTGAGGGGGAGGGAGAAATGCAGAGTTATTGTTTAGTGGGTACAGAGCTTCATTTTGGGATGATGAAAGCCATTCTGGAGACAGATGGTGGTGGTGGTTGCACAACAATGTGAATGTACTTAATGCCACTGAACTGTGCACTTAAAAAAGGTTAAAATGGCAAATTCTATTTATGTATATTTTACTACAATTAAAAACATTCAAAAATGAGTGAAATTAGCATATAATTTTCAAAAGTTGTTCCAATAGGGTCCCATGAAAAAGGAACAAAAATATGAATCCTGAGGTTGTTTAGTAGAAAGTCTCTAAGGAGCCAGAGATCAGCAGAGATCAGAGCAGCAGAGTATAGGTAGCAGGTGTCCCATGGCACTCACAGGACTTAACAACTTTTTGCATCCTCACAATTTTCCAAGGGAACAATAATTCCCACCCTGAACAGTGCCAAGGGTTAATATTTTCCTTGCGTTATTCCAACCATCAGCTGCTCCTTAGCTCCAATATTCACCAGCTCTCATGATTAAATGGGGACAAGGCTGAAAAGATGGCACATTAATTAATGATGAATTACCCTAGACCACGGCAGAGCTGCTCACGTAAGAGTCGCATTAATAGTGAAAATCAGTTCTTCATTATGAAGGAGGAAAAGGAGAACTAAGAACGAGACCCTCATTTTCTGCTAGATACTATTGCCAAGCCGATTTAACATCTCGGATATTAAGCTCTTCTCAAGTTCAGCGAAGCTTTACAACTATTAAAATGCTCAGGATTCAACTGAAACACCAAAAATAAAATGGAAGCTCATCTACATAACAAAGGCGGGGAGAAAGCAGGCATCTCATCAGCTTTCCCCAGATCTTTGCTTCTCAACAGCACTGGAGTCTTGCAGAGTGAACACAATACAGTCGGCTGCACCGTTTGAAGGTTAAGTGCCTGCTCTGGACAACCAGGACGCGGTGTTGTTGCACGTGAAGCTGTGAAAATGCTAGTAGTGAGTATGCGTGTGGGGGGAGAGAGGACACAGGGAAAGCAGTGGACTAGATGGCTTTTTAAGGTCTTAGAGTGTCCCTATATGCACCATAGTGTGAGCTCTCTGTTTCACGAATGTCCCTTTTAAGCCCGAAAAGATCCATGTACTACACTCTTCCAGCCCATGCAATCAAGTCTCAGACGCCATCTGACGTCTAGACCAGGAGCTTAAAACTTCAATACTTTCAAGAGCCGGTGAGATCACATAAATTGGAGAAGAGGGGCAGGCATTGTACAACAGGGAGTCGTGGTATGTCTAACACACATGAAACATCTAGTATAGTGTTACAGTTTGTTTGTTTGTTTGTTTAGAATTGTAATTTGGAGATCACAATTTGGTATAAAGAGAACTCGTTTGGTACTATCTTACTTTGTATGGAATCTACATTTAGTTGATCCTATCTATACTTACTTTTTAAAAAAGTAATGAGTTGAGTGTGAAAGCACACAGGCACATAGAATAAAGGAATGTGGGTAGAAGGAAAGGAAAGAATGAACTCATGATTGGACTGAGCAATGCCTCTAGCCCTGAACTTCCTGAGAGATAATGGAAAGTAGAGAAATGATGCATTTAGGCTTTCATTGTCTGATTAATAATTGAATTTATCAGGTCCTCAGGAGCATCAAACCTTTTAACTGAGGTGTCAGTGTTAAGGAGGGACTAGGTACACCCTGGAAAAGAGTACTACCTAGAGGGAACAGAAAAGCAGAGGTCCAGAGGAAGTTATAGTCTTGGGTGGTGATGATGATGTAAATGTTGATGTACATTTGATAGTTAAACTCACATTCATTCACTCTGCAAAGATTTGTTGTGTGCCTACTATGTGCTAGGAAATATTCTAGACATTTGAGATTAATGATGGAAGTGAAAAAAGATTTTTATTCTTATTCCACCACCAAAGAGAGAAAATATGCAATCCCTATAATGAACAAGAACCTTAAGTGTCATGTTAGCGGTGACATATGCTATAGAAGAAAGAAAAGCTACAGCAGAGTAAGAGAATCATATCTGATATGGAAATAGTAATAGATCCTCAAGATTACTCTAAGAATCAAATGAAATCATGTAGTAAAAGAGTTTTGTAAACTATTTTGTAAACATAAGTAAATAAAATAATCAAGAAGGGTGTTTTCAAAAAGCTTCACCCACGCATGCATGCACATACATTAATATTTGGCTTTTGGAATACCCAAAATGACATATCTATCTTGCTCTCTCTCCCAGGTATTTAATAATAAATAATCATTTATTAAATACTAGGGGAATATGCTTAGTTCTTAGCCAATAGCAATTAGGAGATGGCATTTCAGAAGGTAAGGAACAGAAATATGACCATTGCACCTTGACAGGTACCTCTCTAGTCCCTAGGATACTGGTACCACCTCCAGGGCACAACGGCTGATAAACCAAGCAGAGCCTCTCTGCAGCCCCCCAATAGCTAACTTCTCCCTCCTCTAGTTGCTGGCGACTGAAGAAAAAAACAGTCGCACCGATTCTTTCCTGTATCAAAACAGGCGCGTGATGGTTGCACACACCAACTGGCTAATGTAGTGTTCATTACAACTGAAACCAGAGAGCAAGGACAAGTTATGTCATTGGGCAGTTGTCAACACAGTCAGCCAAACACCCAGATACTTCGTGTAGAGTTTTTGCTGAATTCCTTGTTCCCGTACAGAGCTACGTGGCCCTCATTCTGCCGAGTTCTGGGTTGGCAAGGTGGTGGGGCCCGTGGGATTTCTCCTCTGGTGGACTGGAAGTGGGGTGCTTGAATAAGAAAGGAATTAAGGATGACTTTAAGAGTTTTTGTTCTGAGCAGTTGAAAGAATGGACTTGTCCTCAACTGAGTGGGAAGGCTATGGATAGAGCAGGATTTGCAGGGGGCAAGGGGGGAACCAAGAATTTAGTTTTGGAAATGTTGGGTTTGAGATGTTAATTGGGCTTCCAAATAGAGATATTAAAAAGGGATCTCTACGTATATATTAATGTATATGAGTCTTGCATTTGGGGGCGAGCTCTGGACTGGAAGTCTAACTTTGAGTTATCAGCATATCCATGACGTTGTGTGAGAGCAGATGGCCAGTCCTTACAAGGTGACCTCGTTGTCTGTCTACCAGTGTCAGTCAGTCAAGCGGTGATGCAAAGAAAACAGAGGAGGAAAATCAGAGACAACATTTTCAAGGAGTCGCGGTGCAAAGTTCAGTTAAGATATGGAACACTAGCTGTAACATAAAAATCTATAGTTTCCTGAGTATTTCCCATTCTGCAGTAGACTTCACAGCTTAACCCCAGTTATCCTAAGAACCTTGTGAGTAGGAATCATTTTCCTGATTTTACTGATGCAGTAAAGAGCTGTGTGGATTGGAGGCTGCTTTAAGTGGCTGAGTTTGGATTCAAACCCAAGCTCATGGCCACGCCCGTCTCCTTGTACTAAACATCTCTACATGTGTCTTCTCACGATTGCCTGCCCTGCCCCCCAACTTTTGGGAAGGGTGGGAGGTGAGGAAAAGAGAGACTTGGGGATTTTCTTATTCATTTTGTGTTATCTTTCACAAATGAATTCAGTGCGAAAAAAGTAAAATGAGCTCAATACCATATGTGTCTGAATTATTGGCAACCATTCTTATTCTAACCAGGAAAAACATCACTTGGTAGAAATAAAGCCCCTCACTTTTACTCTGCCTTTTTTTTTCCTATTATTAAAAAAAGCCTCAAAATCCTGCGCCTATTATTCTACATTGTAAAGTGATGAAGAATTAGAAAATTGTTAGATAGCAGGTGACAAATTGCAATCTGATGGGCCAACATGAACCTATAAAAATGTTATCAAGATGATATTAAACAGTCTATTCCTTCTTTAGCATCCAGGCAGGAAATTGGAGCTATTCTTGCTGGGCTATCTCATACTTTGATATTTTTCATTTAGATAATGCTATTTAAAATTTAACTGGATTACTGGTAATTTGTCTTTCAAAATGATGTACCTGAGCACTCGGCTCAGAAGATTCTTTATCCAGTTTTCAGTGAAAGGGCTTTGGAACTTTCTGGAATTTCTGGAACTTTTTTGGGGGGAGGATAGCATGGTTGTTTTGTTTTATATGCTCCAAGGCTCTTTGGGCTTTTTTGTTTGTTTTGTTTTGTTTTTCTTTTTGGTACAGAGAAAAAAGCTCTGTCACCCAGGCTAGAGGGCCATGGTGTCATCACAGCTCACTGTAACCTCCAGCTCCTGGGCTCAAGGGATCCTCCTGCCTTAGCTTCCCCAGTAACTGGGACTATAGGCATGCGCCACCACACTCAGCTAATTTTTCTATTTTTAGTAGAGATGGGGTCTCGCTCTTGCTCAGGCTGGTCTCGAACTCCTGACCTCAAGCGATCCTCCCGCCTCAGCCTCCCAGAGTGCTAGGATTATAGGCGTGAGCCACTGCGCCCAGCCAGCTCTTTGTTTTTAAAGGACGAAAATCATGATTTCATATTTTGTTATGTGGCAATTGGATGTGAAGTGCAATTGGGTCTGTAAGTATCCCATGGCATGACATGTGTCGATGTAGCTCATTGTATGTCTCCAGAGCTCAGCACAGTGCCTGTCACATAGTAGGTGCTTAATTCACGTCTGTAGAATGAATGAATGTTTTGTTCCTCTATATGAAAACCTGTACTTGGCATGGTATCCAGCACAGAATAGATGCTGAATTGATATCTATTGCATTGAACTACTCAGGAATCAGGTGGAAAACACCTGCCTGCTGCACAGAACCACCTCCATGAAATCTCACCTCACACCACACCTCTTTTCTCGCGGTAATCTATGGAGGCCGAGACAGCTGTCTTCTAAGACGAGGCTTTTTTCCTGCAAAAAGGAGAACACCTGTTATTGCCTAAAAGTAGAATTAGACATAGTGGAATTTAGGGTGGCGTTTGGTAAGTGGGAGGATGATCTTGTAGGTATGATCACAAAATTGTATGTAACAGCTAAAAATAATCCCCAAATGAAAAGCTCTAGCTCATGAAAATAATAACATAGAAACCATCTGGGTTTGATGCTCAGAATATATTTACAAGGCTGGAGAAGAAAGGAAGAGGATGAAGAAATTCCTTCCTTTAATCACAACAGTTGTTGAGCCTGTGTTGAATGCCGTGCTCTTTGATTGGTGCTGAGCTACGCTGGGGACAAGGAAAAGTACCTGACCTCATAAGTCAGGTAGGCAAAAGTGCACCTATCGGGCGAGTTGTAATACAAAAGTCATATACCCTAATGGGCAAGATGGATTACAGATGGAAGGAGAGGGAAATATTTGTTAGGCATCTAGCATTATCAGGAATTCAGCCAAGCCTTTTATAAAATAAGTTATTTCACTTAGTATTCTCCACTAACCCTGATTATTTATGATTCGTTAATTGATCACCTACTATGTCCAGTCACTGGATTTATTGACATAAATAGTTGATGCCATAAAGGATCTCCGTGTAGGAAATACTACCGCCATTTAACAGGAGAGGTAGTTGATGCCTGATTGCTCCTTTCTCTTTGCTCCCCAGATGACAGCCCCCAAATCCCGAAGTCTGTGCAAAGTACGTATCAGTTGCATAATTTCCTCATGGAAAAGGTTATAGTGCTTTTGGAGAATGAAGACCAGAGAAGGTTGGCCTTTAGAAATGAGGGCTTCCAGGTAATTTAACCTCTTAAAGTGAATGTTAATATTTACATTATCTTGTTAACATCTTTGCGCTTTTCTCTTTCTCTGAGATATGAGCCTGAAGCTACAAATATTTTAAACGAATGTTCCTTGAGGGAAACTGGTCCATCACAGCGTGTTGTAGAGGAAAGAACGTAGCCCCTGTCATGTGTCCATCTGAATTTGAATTCTGTCATGGCTATTTATTTTGCGGGATGATCTTAGGAATACAAGACACTCTGGGCTTTAAATCTCTCATCTTTAAAATGGGAAACGTGTCTCCTTACCTAGTTACTGGCAGGAAAAACTGAGATCATTTATCGAAAGTATCCACTGCCTGGCACTTAGTGGGGACTATGATAGTTATTTTTATCACCATTGCTTGTTGGAAATTGTTGCAGATAGAAGCAGATTCGTGCTGATTTTGTTTATTCTCTTTCAAAGACGTCCCAACGTTGTTGCTATTAACACATGACATATTTGCCAGCACTTTGTACCTTTCACAATGACGTGGCATCCATCGTGAGCACCAGGGATGTGATGTGATGAATCATGTGGTGGTTCTGAATTCAGACGCCAGACTGGACTGAGTTCAAATCTTGGCATCATCACATTCTACCTGTATCACCTTAAAAAGATATTTAGTCTCTCTGTGCCTCAATGTCTTTGTCCTCTGTATAGTGATAATTGCAATTTCCACCTCCTGAGGTTCTTACGTGTCGCAGGTGAGTTAGTTCATGAACAGTGCTTAGTGCCTGCCAATAGTACCTGCTGAAGGAATCTTAATGCTTATTAGTTCGTGTTCATTGAAATCTGGTGGCCACACCCATGTGACATTATTCCCATTTGAAAGGTGGAGAAACTGAGTCATGGAGCGATTTATAGGAATGGCCAGTCTCACAACTAGTTCACAGCCAGCCAGTACCAGGACCTGCATCCTCTTGACGCCAAAGCAATTCCATTACCCAGAAGAAGTCCCAGGTGCTGCAGCTCCCGCCAGGACTTATTGCAGAGGCAGCTTTCCCGGCGCACCCACCTGGCCCCCCACCTCCTACCCCTCACCATTGTTGCGGGAAATTATGCTGCAAGCCATGTATCTTCTTTGACATGCTCTGCTCTTGAAGAAACACTCCCAATTACCGTGGCTGTGTTCTCCGTGATTGCAATGTGTCATGACATTTCCAAGATGTAAGTTTCTTCGAAAAAGGCATTAGCACCAGGCGAGTGAAGCGGCTCATTTTTCAAACTTGGGAACTGTCGTTGGCCCTGCTCAGCGCCGCTGAAGCCTGAACACACTGTTTAGTGGGCTCTATCAGGCGACCAAAGTTCACCCCCGCGGGCACGTTCCGCTGTTCTCCCTTTGCAGGGTCTGTGGCTGAGAATGTGCAAATGTAGATGCACACCCACCCACACCCACACGCATGCACATGCATTTTACACCACGCACACTCATTCTCTGTCCGGCTCTCCCATGTTCTCAGCTCCCACCTAGAGCCTCATCCCCTCCCCCTACCTGGAGCCACTTGACGCCACACTTACACTACGCTTTGCCCCTGTCCACTGCTGCAGGGAAGCATTGCAACCCTTCACGGTTCCCCATCTGTACCAGCCAGGGTCATCAGCTGCAAGCAAAAGACACTCCTGTTTGCTGATTTAAGCAGCGGCAGAATTTACTGGAAGCCTCTTGGTTGGCACAGAGAATTGGCAGCCCCAGGAAACAAGCAAGAACAAAGGAAGGCAAGACGGTCAGAACCCTGGGCAAATTCACACTGCAGCGCCAGTCCAGAGAGGGCACCACTGATGACTTGGTGCACTGGTTGGCACATCTCTGACATGGAAGAGGATCCTGTGCCCCTTTGCTGGCTCAAGTCCTGATGGATGCACCTGATTGGCTAAACTTCAGTCACGTGACCCTAATATAGCTGCAAGGGAGGCTGAGGAAGTCAGAAACAGGCTGTATTAGTTTCCCATGGCCACCGTAGCAAAGTTCCACAACTGAGTGACGTAGAACAACAAAAATGTATTGACTCACCGTTCTCACCTTGGAAACCAAAGTGAAGGTGTCAGCATGGCCATACTCACTCCAAAGGCATGAGGGAAGGGTCTGTTCCAGATCTTTCTCCTAGCTTCTGGTAGCCTCAGGCATTCTTGGGCTAGGGCTGTCCTCTCTCTGTGTCTTGTTCCGTCATCTTCCCTCCGTGAGTGTCTGTCTCTTCTAAATCTCCCTTTTTTATAAAGATGCCAGTTGTACTGGATTAGCAGCCACTCTAGTGACCTCATCCTAATTGGACTACACCTGCAAAGACCCTACTTCCAAATAAGTTCACATTCTGAAATTACCGATGTTAGGACTTTGATGTATCTTTCAAATATGTTGTGGGGGCATAATTCAGCCCATACCATTGCAGTTTCAGTTTGTTCGATGGGAGGTGGACGATGATGGCTGTCAAGAATTGTATACAGTGGTGAATCCTTTACACATACAAAAAGGTTCAGATGCAGGCAGCCGAATCCTACTAACAAAAGCCTGGGCATATCCATTAAACCTAACCCTAAAAATCCAGTACTCCAGAATTAGGTACTCCCTGGCCTATTATACTGAACTATTAATACATACCATTTCCTGAATATTTTGTAATAGATGAATTATTAAGAAAAAAAATTACTGGCTTGAGCATTTCATCCTTCCATTCCTAGGACCAGCATCAGCTGTTTAAGGACCAGCTGATAAGAGATCACGTGTATCATGCCAACAGGAGACAGTACTGACATCAACGAAGATGAGAAAGAGTCTCCCCAAGGCAGGTGAGGTGATGGGGGCTTGGGCAGGTGCAGCAAACATGAGGCAAAAAGGCATTACTGCCTTTGTGGCCCTAGGGGCAGGTGGTCCCCAGAGGGGTGTCAGCAAAGGAAAGACATATATAAGGGATGTTATACCGCAGGCCATGGGGCTTCCTGTCTTGAGGAACAGAGAAAGTTGCAGGGCAAATAGCAAGTTAATAGTAACCAATGTAGCTTATGCACGGGATGGCGGGGCTTTGCCAAAGGTTCTAGGACAGACCATGTCAGAACCCCAGAACTTTGCTTCACTTGGGGTGATCCTGGAAGAGCAGGTATGATAATCACAGAAATTAAATTTCCCATCAGTCTGGTGGGATGGAGCATCATATTCAGAAATATCTAGGGTTAGCAAGAAGAAAAAGATATTCTTTTCAAGTCGTGCTTTTAAATTGCACCTATGTGTGGTGGTTGCCAGTGGAAACTCGGTTTTATGACGTGACCCTTTGTTTGCATGGGCCCAGCCTCTCTCTAGAATCACCTCCCCCGACCCTGGCTAGCTCGTTCCCATCCTCCTTGTCCCAGGCACCTTCTCTCCTTCCCAGGATGAATGCCTTCTCTCCCAGTACCTGGTGCCCAAAATCTATCATGGAACTCCTGGGTTCCTAGTCTGTCTTCCCACTGTGAGCTTCTGGAGCCATCTCTGTATTTGATTTCTCAGTGTCTAGCATAGGGTTAGGTGCTGAATAGATACTCACTCACTGACAGGCAAATGGAGGAAAGGATGAAAAAACATGAGATGGATGTCCCAGCCTCCTGGACCTTGGGAACAGCCTGGCAATCACTGGTCCAAGGATGTGACAGAGCCACTTTCTCTGCAGGATGAGAACTCACTGAGAGTCTCTGTTGCAGGCTGGGGTCTACACAGGGGGGCATTTTCCAATGTGGCAGGTCCTAGCCCCGTATGGCCATTTAAAACTCAATTTAAATGACTTAAAAGTAAATAAAATTAAAAATTCAATTCCTCTGTTGCATTAGCCACTTTTCAATAACTGCATGTGGCTAGTGGCCACCATACTGGATGGCACAGGTCTAGAATATTTCTGTTGTCACAGAAAGTTCTACTAGACAGTGCTGATATAGGGCTCCTGTAGCCCTATAAAAGGGTACATTCTAATCTTAGTATCTGATGCATTTTCTCCACTCCACATTTATTTTTAACTCTTATAAAATCATACACATACACACGCACATACACATACACCTGTCCGAACCACTAATCATGTTTATTTTATAAAAAGAGCATTTATTAACTTTTAACTAAAAAGATACCTGTTGCAAGAGGAAGATCCTATATCATAGCAGACATGTCCTGTGTTTGGGAAACTTTAAGAGAATTTCTGAACTTTAACTGAGCTGTTTATTTTGCGCCATCGCCGGGAGCATTTAGCACCTGTTCCCTGTTCCCTGGGGTATAACCTAAAAAGAGAGCTCAGAGGTGGGTGCTCTGACTGTGAGGTGACAGGTAGCTCGAGTCCTTGGCCCCAGCAACTATGACAGTTTCTCAGAGTGAGTCTGCTTTATAGTTTCTGCAGATAGGAAGGCTGCCACTCAAAATGACACCTAGGCGTGGTACTCTTTGGTTGGGTCAAGCGTGTGATGTGATGGCCCCTCAGTTGTTTTCATGCCAGGAGTGGGTGTTGCAGTTAACTACGGTTTGTGCTTTACATAGAAAGGGAAGCCTGTGGTTGTTGCTGTTGGCTGAAATCATAATATGAGAGAGAGAGAGAGAGAGAGAGAGAGAGAGAGAGAGAGAGAGATATCACACTCATGCATAGGCATCTATAACTCCCTGCATCCCAGTAGCCTACTATAATTCCAGTGGTCCATGAGCCCAAAGCCCTGACATCTAGCCACAGCTCTTGGGTTGATATTTGGGGAGAAGAGTTGCCATCTGTCACCTACTAAGAAACAGGGCTCTCAGTGTCATTTATCTCCCTTTGCAGAGTTCCTCAGATCATGCTCTTGGAAACTAGATCCTTTATGTGTTTTCAGAGGCAGCTTTAAAAATGAACATTGGAAGACTTTCCTCAGATCTCTTTCCTATTGTAATACTTTTCTCACTAGTGCAAAGTCTTAGTCTTTTCTGAAACATCCTCATGCAATTCTCATAACCACTCCCTCCCCCATGAAGTAGGGGTTACGATCTACACTTTAACATTAAGGAGCGGAGGCCAAGAGAATGCAGGGACCTTTGCGAGGTCACAAAGTAGACAAGTTGCAGAGCAAGTGCTCAAACTCCATTCCAGATAATCCCACACCTTGCGCCACCACACCCAGTGACAACAGCTTCTATTTCTCTAAGCAGCAATTGCTTACAGCACATGGCGTTGCATATTTCAGGTACGTTAACTGACTCAACAAACACCTGTGGAAAGTAGATGCTGAGAAGACAAAACACTGAATAAGACAGAATATGAGGCAGCAACGATGCTTCATCAAGTAGCCAGCTGTCATTATTTCATGTAACAGGGCACACCAACAACCAGTGAGAGAACAACTTGCTTTGAGCAAGGCAAACCTAAATATATTCTTTTTATGGCCGAATAATATTTCACTGCATGGATATACCACATTTTATTTATCCATTCATCAGTTGATGGACATTTGGATTATTTTCACTTTTTGACTATTACGAATAATGTTGCCATGGAAGTTCATATGTAAGTTTTTGTGAGGACATACATTTTCCTTTCCCTTGGCTAGATATCTAGGGATAGAGTGCTGGGTCCTATGAACTTTGAATGTGTTATGCTAAGAAATAACCCAGTCACAAAGAACCACATATTATATAATTCCACTTCTATGAAATATCTAGAACAGGCAAATCTGTAGCAACAGAAAGTAGACCAGTGGTTGACTAAAGTTGGGGTTAGAAATGGGAATGGTTAGGGTGTGATGGCTGTGGGATACAACATTTCATTTGGGGGTGATTAAAATGTTCTAGGATTGATTGTAGTGATCGTCGTTCAGCTCTGTGAATGTATTAAAAGCCACTGAGTTGTGCATATTAAATGCTTTTAATGGGTGAATGCATGGCATGCACATTATATCTTGATACAGCTGTTTAAAAACAAATCCATTTTAAGTGAACTTATATACAGTGTGAGATGGTTGCAGCAGGCACTTACCTAGTCACTGAGCAGATGAGCAGGATTAAAACATAATCATTGCCCAAAATTAGTGGGAGGAAATAGACACACGAACCATATTTCGTCAATTCCACAACACTTTTATTTTTCTCACATCTTAATGTCTTTGAAGCTGGAATGCCTTTTCAACAGATGATGTGTTATAGTTTAATTGACAGCATTAGTTTTCCTCCGTGGTACATATAGTCATGGATCACCTTATAATTGGTGGCATCTTAGATTTAATGGCATGGAGTCATCACAATATCTTGTGATAGAATAAGTACCTGGGGTATGGAGAAGAACGTGTAACCCAGGCTCCTGGGCTGAGGGGGTGGGGCAGGGTTCCTGCAGATAATGATGCCTGGGTTGGGCATTGTGTTCATTACCTATTTCTTCATAACTTGGCAACTTAAAACAGTGCGTATTTATTATCTTAGAGCTTGCGGGTCAGCAATCTGGGCATGGCTTTGCTCGGTCCTCTGTGTGAGGGTTTTTCACTGGGCTGGGATCAAAGTGTCAGCTGGGGATCCAGGCTCCACTGGGGAACTATCTGCTTCTAAACTCATGTGGTTTCATGGCTGTTTGGCAGGATTAAGTTCCTCCCAGGCTACTGAACTGAGGCTCTCAGTTTCCTACCCAGCTTTTGGTTCAGAGACCACTCTCAGTTTCCTGCCATGTGGGCTTTTGTAACATGGCAGCTTTCGCAGCGTACAAGCTGAGAACGCAATGGAGAGAGTCTGCTCGCGAGACGGAAGTCACAAACGTTTGCAGCCTAATTACAACGGTGACATCCCCCAAGGTGGCTACGTTCTATCTGTGAGAAGCAAGTTACTCTGTACGTGAGGGATTGGGATGGGGTGGATGGCACAAGGCTGTGAACAACAGAAGGTGATGATTTAGTGGAAGCAATCTTAGATCTACCTGCCACAGGTGCTTAATATGAAATGGGTAAGCACAGCACAGTGGAGAGATGCAGGAAGAGTGTTCCAGGAGAAGGAATAGTAAAGACAATGGCCTGGAGGTATTTGGGGAATAGCAAACAGATCAAGGATAAAGAAGTACGATGGAGGGTCTCATGCGTCTCTCTGAGCAGCTGTACCCTAAAATGGCAGGTGGACCTGCTTGAAGGAGATGAAGCAGAGTGTGATGTGATTAGCGGTGGGACAAAATTAGTTTGAGAGCTGTGTCCCCTTACATGGGTTAAAGAATGCCAGTTTGGGAGTCACTCTAAATCTGGTTTTGCCTCCAGCCTTGTGTTCAGCTCTTTCTCCAAGATAACTCCTAAATTCTAGATTTTATATATCAGATAGGAAGAAATAGAATCGTCAGTTTTCTACCTCATTATTGCTTATAGACAGCTGTCACTGGGTCAAGACAAATACCACACTGCAAAGAACCAAGGGAGCCCTTTTTACCCCGGTTGTGAGCGATCTGGAGTTAGTTTTCCTAGAAAACATTGCGCAGAGATTGTTTGTAAGGGGAGCAGCAGACTTGCTGCTATCTTCCTGTTTTTATATTTACATTTTTAGGTATCAGATGTCTAATGGATATCAGTGTGATAAATCGATACTTTTGGAATTCAAAGACCAGCCCTTCTTGTTTTATCTCCCTTTTCACCTGGTGTCAGTTGAAAAATGCAACTTTACTGGGGACATGGAGATGGGGGAGATATGTCCCACCCTGCTTCATTTCTTGCTGTCATTTACTTTCACACAGTATTGCCATCTTTGACTTTGCTTTCCTATTTCACAAAGGGAAAACTGAGTCCCAGGTAGAGGGGAAGGCATTGGTCCAAGATTATTCAGAGTGCCCATCAGTCAGGGCTAGAGTTGAGAGGTTTTTTTTCCTTCGAGTCCAATGCTCTTTGTACACCCAAATCATTTTATATCTGGCTTCCTAAATCTGCAGAAGCTTCACCCCCTGATATGGTAAGAAGAATCCTGCTACTGTCATTAAGCACCTACTCTCTGCCAGAATCCATGCAAGGCCTGCACATGTTTGATGTTATTCAAAACTCACGGTCAATATCATGATCCTTTTTTTTTTTTCACATTTGAGGAAACCGAAGCTCAGAGAAGATCAGTGATTTGCCCATGGTGGCACAGCTAGTAACAGATCAGAGCTGGGATCCTATGGCAGGCATGGCAAATCCCTTGATTAATTTACAGCACACCGCTTTTCACACTGTATGAAGCCCCATTGCAGGGCTGCGAGAATCACCTAGTTTCACTAACCTGTTGCACCAGCCAGGATTGCTTTGGCCGCTCCCTTAGCCTCTCTGATTCTGGCTTCAAATCCCCACCTTCGACCAGCTTAATGCGCAGAAGCAGCAGACAACGGCAGCCACCTCTTTCCGCATTAGGGCTCATCTCCCAGAGCCCAGAGAAGCCGCCTTTGGTGTTTACTCCTCATCAATGTACTCATTTTAATGTGGTCTCCAGGACTTGCCTTGACCCCTCAGGTTGGGATGGAGACTCCACTGGGCTTCTCTATGATGAGTCCAGCAGATAAACCCAACACCTGCAGAGACGTTTTCCTACTGCCCGTGCCTTGAACATCCTTCTCCTGTCTGTGGGCTAAGAACACCTGACTGTATCCTTCTAGAAACTTAAGAGAGTGTGGGGGTCAATGAAAAATAACCATGCACAAATTGCAAGCTGTGGCTACAGATTTGATGGAAAAAGAGGGAAAAAAGGGAGGGCCGTGTAAACAGGGAAGGTTTTCAACTGTGGATTGAGAAAGAACAGGATGATTCGTGTCTTTTTTTACCAATACGGATGGAACCGAAAGATATCTTAAGATAAACAGCTCAGAAACAGAAAGTCAAGTAAAGCATGTTCTCACTTAGCAGTGGGAGCTAAATAATGTGTACGCGTGGACGTAAAGTGCGCAATGATAGACATCGGAGACTCGGAAGGTGGGGGGATGGGAAGGGTTGGATGATGAGAAATTACTTAATAGGTACAATGTACATTATGTGGGTGATGAATACACTAGAAACTCCGACTTCACCACTGTTCAGTATATCCATGTAACAAAATTGCACTTGTATCCCTTAAATTTATACAAATTAAAAAAAGAAAAAAAAATGGAAAAAGGAAGAAAAACAAGAGGGGGGGAATTTGAGGTTCACAGGGGCCTCTCTCTGGGGTGTTCACGGGAACCTTATGTTTAACATTAATAATTGCTAAGTTATATTAAATGATATATCAATCAAATTAATATAGCTTACAATAAATATTTAGGGCATTTAGTTTGCTAAAATCACTGGCATCTGTGCCTATTAAAAATGACAGATGATTAGGATATCCAAAGTTTGGTGGAATCTGCTAGCTAACAAGGTAGAATTAAAATTTACATCTTGTTCTGGCATCATAAAGATAATTAAAAAGAGTGATAAAACCCTTTGATTAACCCTCATCTCCTCTTGCATAGCATTTTATTATGCAAATGAAACCTCCAACACAGTAAACTTAATACCAGTTAAGAATATGAATATGTTCTCATTTTCAAAGTACAAAGATATATGTGTACATATAAAATATTTGATTGAAATCGGGCCTGTTTTGCAATAAAGTGAAACTCAGGGGTGGGCATCTCACAAAGCAAAGTTATGTTTCCATTTGCTGCAGGCTTGAGTTTTAGTCCACTGCGCCATTCAGTTTTTCCAGTAGCTTCTGCTCTGTTATTTAATTACCTGCCCTGCCAAGGTATGTTCTTAATGAATAGCCGGCACCTAAACACAGAAGGGCTATGTCGTCCCATGAAGGGATCATGTGTGGTCCTGACTTTGCTTTCCTGAATTAAAGGGCGCATCACAGTGAGTTTAAAGAGTAGGAACTTCCTCGTCTGTCCCTCTCTGAGGTTCAAGGAGAGAGGGATTAGGAAGTCCTATGAAAGAGGATATTTTTTAAGGATTTACTTTCTCAACATGTGATTTCTCTCCTCCCTGAGAATTAGTTCTTCTCCTTCAGTGGTGCTAAAGGGAAGTCCAGGATGGCAAGAGCCTTGGAAGTGGTGTGCTGAGCCAATTTAATGAATTTTCCCTTAGATTAATCAGTAGGAAAATAACATAAGTCACTGTGAAAAAAGAATGTCAGGTTTCTCCACCTCTCTTTGCATTCTTCGTCCATTGCTCTCTGTCTTCACTCTGGATGGGGAAAGAGCCTTTAGCTATGTGATGAAACAACCAACAATCACAAAAGAAATCTGAGTCTGCTTCCAAGGACCACATTTTGAAGATTGTTAAGATCCAGAGCTGATCAGACGGGTAACACGGATTGCCGGGGTGGATGCATGAAATGGTATTTGCAGGCTCAAGGACTTGGGACAGGGTGAAGCTGAGAATCTTGTGGAGAAGACCAGGAATACAAGAAGGAAGGGAGATGACCAGAG
The DNA here is from genome assembly GCA_008086735.1 of Cheirogaleus medius. Lineage (NCBI taxonomy): Eukaryota > Metazoa > Chordata > Mammalia > Primates > Cheirogaleidae > Cheirogaleus > Cheirogaleus medius. The sequence goes on along the minus strand of VBSM01002153.1, from coordinate 5,065,864 downwards.
AGAAGTTTTGGGGGAACCCACAGAGAAGAAGGCAGTTTGATAATGTAGCAGAGAGAGATGAGGCCACAAGCCAAGGGATGTTGACAGCTCCCAGAAGCTGTAAAAAGCAAGGGATGGATTCTCCCTTAGAGCTTTCAGAGGGAGGGCAGCCCTACTGACACCTTGATTTGATTTCCTGCCTCCAGAACTTCAGAGGATAAATTTCCGTTGTTTTAAGCTACCCAGTTTGCAGCAGTTTATTACAGAAATCACAGGAAACTGACACAGCTTTTGGTATCAGGAAGTGGTAAGTAGATGAAAAGGTGACTGGGAAAAGTGGAAAGAATACTTGCTCCATCTTCCAGAACTCAGGTGCATTTCTTAGCAGTTACAGGTAAACTTGGTCCTTTCTGATAATGGTCTATGTTGTCTCAGTGTTTCCATCTCGAAAATGGGAATAATAAAAGCACCTACCTCATAGAGTTGTTGAGAGGATTAAATGAGTTTCTAGCTGTAAAGGACTTAGAGGAGCATGTGGCGTAGAATCTGCACTATGTAAGTGTTAGCTTTTATTTCTGTTACTTTTGCTGCTATTATCTATTATTTTTATTATTTGCCAGAATTTACATGCTTTTCTGATTATTGCAGGGCCTATTTTAATAATTTCATTTGCCTAATAATTTATAGAGAAATAAGACTTGAAGTCCCTTCTCCGAAATGTTATAAACAATTCCTTCTGAGTGATGGGGTTGGCCACAGAATTTATTTGCTTCTGCTTGCTTCCATTTTCTGAATTCTCAGCAAGAAACACGCATTACTTTGGCAATAAGTACATTAAAGCTTTGTTTTTCTTTTTGGTTGTTAGGACTGTTTTGTTTTAACTCTTAACAAAAGTGAAGAAGCCCAAAGCTTGGCATTTTTCAATGCCAATGAGTTGACAGAGGACTCTGTACATGATATTTTTGATGAAGCTGTTAAGATTTGAAAAAAATTTCAGCTCGTAACTGGGAAAAGAGATGAAGGTGTGGGTGAGTGGGTAGGTGCAGAAAACAGATTTGGAAACCAATTTCAAAGGGTTGCAAGAGGACCAGAGTAAGGTTGTGATATTCCCAAGTATCTCCCCAGTTTGTGCCTGAAATTCTACCATTGTGGATCGTGTCTTCTCCATTCGAGAGAGATTATTTCTGGGAAGAGAAAAACATGTTGTCGCTAAAGACCAGGGTTTTTTGACATGACTGACATTGTGGGCTGGATCATTCTTAGTTGCGGCAGGGGCGGGGAGGACGGGGGTGTAGCCTGTTTATTGTAGACTGTTTAGCAGCATCCTGACTTCTACCCACTGGATACCAGTAGCACCTTCCTCCCTCTCACTTGTGATAACCAAAAATGCTTCCAGATATTGTTTTATCCCCTGGGGGCTGCAAAATCACACCACACCCTCTCCCTCCCCCAAGTTGAGAACCACAGCAGAGACCAAAGCTTACCGTACCTCAGCTTCCTTCAGATTCTCTTCGGGGAAATAGTTTAGGGAAAGTCTCAAGTCAGATTCTAAACCATTTTCTTGAAAAGAAGCAGCAAGTAGATGATCACATGAGCTGTGGATTCAGGATGCCTGGGTGGCTGTATCGGCTCTGTCACTCACGAACCTCATGACCTTGGGCAAGGTGCTTACCTCCTCCAAAGTGCAATTTCCTCTCTGTAAAGTAGGGTTAACAATAGGATACCTTACAGATCGTTATGTGAATAAGAGACAATACATAGACCACATTGCACTATGCCTGACACAGAGTAGGGCTTAATAAATACAAGGTCCCTTGCCTGAAAATTGGTTGGTGTGTCTTAAAAATAAGAGAGATTCATTAATAATACTGTATATTTGATCTCCCCCCATCAAAAACTCTTCAACCAAATTAGGGACCTGCTTCTTTTTTTATCAAACTCGATTTTCCAAGCCTGATTTATCTCCTCCCCCAAAACTCCAATAAAAATAAAATAAAATATAGAACCTAATGATGCAAAATTACGATTTATTTTCTTTTTGTAGTTTAGGAGGGTCTGAACAGAAAGCCCTTATCACCAGGCTTCAGCTGCAGAAGGAATCCTTTAATCACGACCATCCTCCTGGAAGAAGAATACAGATTTAGGGCCAGACGTAGGTTACTGAGCAAGGAGGAAATACTGCCAGCAGCAACCCTACCCTTCCTGTTGGCTGCCGTTGGCTTTAATCTGCTTCCACTGTCGTTTTGAAGTCTGGGGATATTTGAGTACAGCCTAATTAAGTAGTTGTGGGCTGAGAGAGAATTTATTTTTGTCAAACACATGGCACGGAGGGGAATGTTTCAAGGATGCTTGTGACGCAAGCGGGCTCCTTTGGTACCTGTAGTTCCTGAGGCTGCCCTGAATCTCTGCTGTGGTGATACTCGCTCTCAGCCCGTTTGGAGGGTGCTTGACATGTCCCAGGGCATTTCTATCCCTGGGTCCTCTTTCTCTGTTGTGACGGTATAGATCCTAGGCCTGAAATCACAGTGAACTAAAGTTAAATCCTGACTCCGTTGGTTATTAGCTGGGTAGCCTTAGGCATGAGAACAACCTCTCAGAGCTCAGTTTTCTCCGTTAAAAACTGAGGATATTAACCTTACCTAGTTTAAGCCAGCACTTATTAAACACTCGTTTTGAGCAAGGGACAGTCCTAGATGCTAGGGTGAAAAAAAAACAAAACAAAAGCCATGAATAAAGCCACTGTTCGCATGGAGCTTATGTTCAGTTGTGTGCTGTTGATGCTTAAAAAAAATGGATTTCCAAAAAAAGGACCTGATTTGTAAGGTTTGCCAGTTTCTGTGTTGTAAGTACTCCCACCATGGTTGGCTTCAAGCTACCCGTGTAGCACTGATGAACACAAAGGCATTGTCTGATATCGATATGGGCATGTTGGCTTTCTTCTGGTAAGTGGTCCATGGCATATGTTTGTTTTTTTTTTTTGCTATTCTTTTATTTTTAACATATCTATGTCATATATTACAGTGCATATTCTCTAAATAGCCTAGTCTCATTTCCTTATCCAGTACGATGATCTGTATGTTTTAATTGGAATTTTTAATTCATTTGCATTTATTGTAATTAGTGATCTAGATTGTGCTTAGTCTACTATCTTGCTATTTGATTTTCTGTATTGTAGGGTCCAAGGGGACCCTTGGGGGCTTCTAAAGGTTCACCAAGAAATCCCTGACAAGATGCAGATTAATTGGAGAAAAGGCATACAAATTTATTTAGCATGTATACATGGGAGTCTTCAGAAGGAAAACCCAAAGATATGGGGAAATTGCCCATTTTTATGCTTAGGTTCAACAAAGTATGGATAGCTGTGTAGAAATATGATTGGACAAAAAGGGTGTGATCTAATGCTAACAGACTGAGAGGGGAAACCCAGCAAGGCCTGTCTGTCTGGATGTTTCTTGGCCTCTCTGAGCCAGCACCCTTCCTTCTAGGTGTAGGGCAGGACTCTCTCCGGAATGGGGGGGGTCTTATGTCCTGCAGTCAAACAAGGTAGGTCCGATGATTCCTTTATGGCCAGTTTACATGGAATAGCTTTAGGTTTTATGGCTGGCTTTTGAGAAAAGGCGTTCTGGTTTCTATGATGCACCATGGGGGAAGAGTGATTCTAGTTTCTGTGGCTAACCATGGGGGAGGATAGAATTGAGAGACAGTAGGGCAGGAGAAGTTCACAGAAAAACTTTTGCTTCTGAGGCTGTTTCTGAGGACTTCATTTTGGGGTACTGTTTCCTGAGCCCCAACAACATATTCTATACAAAGAATATATGGAACAGATTCTATATATTAATGTAAAATAAGGCAGGAAAGGTAACAAGGATTTTTTATGAATCAAAAATTATTCCACTGACCTCTTCTATTGACCGTGCAGTTTAATGATGCTCTCAAGTTTATGATGTGCACCGATAACATTACCTTCTACCTTTAAAAGCTACAATGCTACTACACAAGCACTATACACACTTTCCAGTCATGCTACTCCATTTATGCCTTGCTGTTGTGCTATTGTTTTCATATACATAATTTCCAAATGGGTTGTCACCCCACAGTACATTATAATCATGTGTCCTTTATATGATCAATAGTTCTTTGTCAATTAAATATTTCAAAATAAAAAATTCAATTGAGCATTAAAAAATTAAAAAGAAATCATAAAAATTTAAAGAATGGTTTTATTTATGTTTACCAAGGTATTTACTATTTTGGACTCTTTTCTTTCCTACCTGCCTACGCGAGCTTTCGTCTGGGGTTACTTCCCTTCAGCCTTTTGCATTTCGTGTAGTGTGGATCTGTTGCGGCCGCATTTCTTAACTCTCATCAATTGAAAATGTTCTTAATTTGCCTTCATTTTCAGGAACACTTTCACAGGGTAGAAAATTCGAGGTTGACAGATATGTTAATTAATTAAATTTCACAACTTCAAAGATGTGATTCTAACATCTTTTGTCTTGTCTCTGATTAAGTATCAGCCAATTCTTATTGTTGTTCCTTTGCTGTAATATGTCCTTTTTTT
>VBSM01002153.1:5035292-5058076 GCA_008086735.1 Cheirogaleus medius | reverse complement strand
AAAAAAAAAAAAAGTCAAAACATAAGTATTTAACAAATAAAAAAACATATACAGATACTATGGGCGAAGGCTCTTGAAGGGGAAAGTGAAGTCTCTTAGTGCATTGCATGGTTGCTGCTGTGTGAAGACACCTGTATACATTGTTGCTGGGAGGCCTGGTTGGTTTAGCAAACTGAGAATCCCGGTATATACCTCATCACCTGCAGGTGCACAGAGAGGGATGTGTGTACTCCTTTGTGGAATGTTTCTCTTGTGTATACATTGAGAGTTTCTTGAAGGATACATAAGAAACTAGCAGCAGTAGTTTCATGGGAGAGGGATACCTGGTAATCTGAGGAAGGGAGTGGGCAGGAAGATTTATTTATTGTTATGTGTTCTTTGTCCTATTTGAATGTTCCCTGTGTACATGTCACATTTTCAATGACAAGTTAAGAGTCTTGGTTGGACTCTTTTTCACATTTGCCTCCATCGACATTTCTGAGGCTCATAATGGATGTTTTTTTTTTTGTCCCTTCTCTCCTAAAGTGAACTTGAGCCACACCATCTGGTTTTCCCCTCTCATTCCCTCTGTAAATAATAAAACCCATGTCGTGCAGGTGGGCCGTGGCTGACTGCACCGAGAAAACAATCCGAACGACAGCACATCACTCTGATCGGGAAGCCAATTTCCCTGTCCATCATTCCCTTAGTGGTCTAAGAAGGAGGGAAGATAGAGTCTATTGCTAGTTTCCAGTTAAAGAAACCGAGTCTCTAAGAAAAGTGACTTGTTTCAGGTCACACATCCTGTAGGGAGTGGAACAAAGATTCAAATCCAGATTTAACCGAATTCACAAGGTATCATACCCTCTGCCTTTCAGAGGCGATGGCTGTGAGCTCCCATCCATGTTGCAGGGCCCCCTCCTCTACCTGCGGCTGAACTGGGGACCTTCCCAGCCCCATTCGGCTGCAGGTGAGGCCGTGCCCGGGAGCCTGTGGCTCCAGGTGCCTGCCGGAGGAGAGCTGGCTCTTTCGATCGCTATTTCAATGCCGAGGACGGCTCCAGCCTCCTGGACAGATGGCCAGTTGCACTTGAACTCTCAGAGTGCACATACATCAACAGTGATAGAGAGTTTCAGCTGTGACCAGAGCCGGGACAGCCATCCAAATGCACAGTCATTCGTCACTGTGGTTGATTCCATAAAATCGGCGATGAGAGGGCAGACGGGAGAGATGCAGCCTCAGCTCCCTGTCACTTGGCAATACTGGGAGAGACCAGCGCACACCTGGCTTAATGAGCGTTAAGACCATCCATCTTGCAGAGGCTCAGAATCCACAGGGAATTGCCTTTCTTGATTTAATAGCCACACCCAATGATTGCTTTAAAAATATATGAGTACTGCCGCTCCTAAACACACGCAAAAATGGCATACCTCTTCTCTCTGCTGCCGAAACAAAGGGAGCACATGGAGAAGGAAGCCCTTTATTCCATTCCAATCCCTCCCTCCACCAATTGTTTACCTTCTTTTCTTTGATGTGTCACTTTGCCTTCTGATACTGGCTTCTCCGGTGTCCCTAAGGGAAGTCCAGCAGAGTAAAGGAAAATGCAGTGTCTCCAAATCCCGGGTCTACTGTTGCTCAGCTGGGCGGCCTAGGGGAAGTTTCTGGCTACGCCTAAGTCTCAATCCCCTCTTTCCATACCCAGAATGAGCTGCATTTTTAAAACCCTGATTTGCTTTGAGGGAAACATTAAGCATCAAATGTGTGGGACTCAGGGGTTCCCTAGAAGAGAGAGAGAGAGAAGAGCCAGATGGCTGGAGGAGGCTGGACCAGGTGCAGCGAGGCTTGTTGAGGAACCCAGCGAACATCAGGAGGTCCTAATGCTCTGTGTGAGCGACTGCAAAGTGCCAATACGATTTTTAACACCTGTGCTCTAATTACCAGCCGAGGACACTCTCTGGAGGCAGCCAGCAGCGATCAATATGGCCTGAGAAACGCGTAGGTGGGAGAAAGATGTGCCTGTTTTTAGAGGGGTTGTTGATGGGGCTTAGTTTGCTGAAGTTCACTTGTTCAGTGGGATGGTTAATTTTATGCGTCCACTTGATTGGGCCATGGGGTGCCCAGATATTTGGTGAAACGTTATTCTGAGTGTTCCCATTAGGGTGTTTTGGGATGAGGTTAACATTTAAATCAGTAGACTGAGTAAACACCCTCCATACTGTGGGTGGGTCTTATCCAATCAGTCGAAGGCCTGACTAGAACAGAAAGGCTGACTGACACCCCCCTTGCCACCCCTCAAATTTCTCCTGCCTAACAGCCTCTGAACTGGGACATTGGCTTTTTCTTGCCTTCGAACTGAAACTTAAGTATCTGCTCTTCCTGGGTCTGAAGCCCGCTGGCCTGTAGACAGGAATGACACCGTTTCCTCTCCCGGGTCTCCAACTTGCTGCTCACTCTGCAGATTTTGGGCCTGGTCAGCCTCTGTAAGTGCGTGAGCCAATTCCTTATGATAAGTCTCTTTATGTATCTCTATCTATCTATCTATCTATCCATCATCATCACCTACCAAGGTTGGGGAACCCGCAGCCTCGGGGCCACATGTAGCCTTCTGGATCCTTGAGCGTGGCCTTCTGACTGAATCCACACTTTACAGAACAAATCCTTGTAATAAGCTCTGATGCACCATAAAAGAAACCAATAATGATGACAGAAGAGCCTCCACAAGGTTACCCAAAGATTGGTCCCCACAAGGGAGGTGGAAGTCTTCCACCTATGAGTGCCAGTGGCCTTCATTGCCCATTGTAGGGAGAAGCAAATGACAGAGAGAGGACAGAGGGCTTAGAACATTCCAGGTTGACAGTTAAGTTTCTAACAACTTCACTGCCTTCTTTGGTACCGAGGGAATTGTGTTGGGGGTTGGAACTGAACTAGGCTTTATAGAACTTCATTTGGTGCCTACAAATGGTGAGATGGGCTTCACTTGCCCTGGGATCCTCCTCCAATCAGGAGAGGCTGGTCCCTCTGGGACAGTGCCCATATGGACCAGGTATGGCCAGATGAGAGGCCCAGAGACCTGGCTCCAAAAGGGGAGATGACATGGTAGACTAAAAAGAGCATTGTGACAGTCAGACACCTGATGTTGAACTCAGACTTTGATTCTCTAATGCCACCTCTGAGCTCTGATGTTCTTTGCTGCAAAACATGGGTAATGATACATTCTTTACAGGGCTGCTTGGTGATTAAATGAAATAATGTGCTCAAATTACCTGACTGTGTTGGCCATAGAATAAGCACTCAGAAGACGGCAATTTTGGGACCCATTGCTTTGTAGATCTAGAGAAAAATATCACTGAGCAGGCCCAGATTTTGACTCAGACCTTAGAAACTCCACAGTTGGACCCCTGCCTGCCTGCATCTCTCACCTTCAATTTAGGTTCCTGTCTTCCCATCTGCCTTCCTGCCTTTTCTATTTCAACCTAAAATGTTCCCATCCTCTGATACTGTTTTCTCTACACTCTGACATTCCCCAACGGGGCTTCGCTTTATCATAAACACCTGCCCGGGGATTTCGGTGATGGAGACCATCCCTCGGCCCCTCCGTACTCTTTCGCATATGTCTCTTTGGACGACTTCTACAGGCGGTTGCTCTGCTCAGAATGACTTAAGGCAGTGTTTATAAAAGTGTGTTTGGTGAGACATCAAGAATGTCTGTCCTCCCTTAACCCCATCCCCACGCAGGCTAGAAACCAGAATTCAGAATAAAACATCTCAGCCACTGTCCTGTGTAGGAGAAGAAAAAAGAAAGTGCATCTCATTTATTGGAGCTTTCTGGAACAGAGAAAACAAAGAACAGACTCACATCTCAATAGACTATCTCAGGACAGGAAAAAAAAGTGCTCTGAGTAGTTGGGCTTTATTCTCTCTGAATGCTAAAGGGTGTTTTCCTGGTGCAGAGGAGAGAAAGGTCATTCTGTTCAGAAAGGTTAGGCTATACAGATATACAGAGACAGGCTCAAAAAGGTTCTCCATAGTTAAAATACAAACCGTGTAACAGGAGATGAAGCTGGGGAAGGAAGCGGCGCCGGATGGGATGTGGAAGAGAACAGATTGGAAGAAAAGGGGCAAGAAGAACAGTTAGGAAACTGCAGTGAATATTCTCTACGTCCTTCTGTGTGAATTCGAAAGAGACATCAAGAATATCTCCTTAATTGTTTCAGCACCAGAGAGGAGGGCGCCTCCAAACATAAACCTATTACGGATCCCATTGCGACAGAACAGGGCCCCCCTCAGGCCCCTCTGAATCGAGGGGGAAAAAATAATTCTCGAAATGAGTATTTTTGGCTGAGGGTGAAACAAGCTGAAGTGCTCAAATTGTTACAGTCTTATTTAAAAGGCAAAATGCACCATGAGTTCAAAGCATATCTTCATTCACGATGACAACTCAGCAGTGAATTCTAGGAGACATTAACAGGAGGAGTTATGAGCAACATAGCAAAGGAGTTAAAATTTGAAGGAAAAAAGGATTGGGGATTATATGAACTTGAACTATGGGAAAGGTTGAAATGCATTCAAGAAAGCAATAAAGCCTAGTGAACCAGAAACTCCCTGCTCACTTATGATAAAATATCTAGTTAATACCAAATAAAAGATTCAAATAGACTTGTTATGGTTCTTTAGAAAGTCTCTCTAAAATAATGCCCATATCCCCCTTTAAAAAAAAAAATCTCTTTCACAAATAAAGTGTTGCCGTTAGGAAGGAAGATTTGCTACAGGGAGTAAGCAGCTTAGTTAGAATGAAAAAAGATATGAGAGAAACATAATTTTTGAATTTGGAATTGTTCTCAGACGCTGCACCAGGCATCCTGCCTCCCAAACAAGAGCCACTGTTTATTTAGATGGGTGTGCACCTGCCGCCTTAAACACAGAAAGTCATGCCGGTTTAGTGGGAGAAATGGGGAACCAAATTTACATCCACAGCGAAGGGTGAATGGTGCTCTAGAAAAGAACAGATCAGATCCTTCGGCAGCACAGAGGAGGGCGTGCTTGGTGATTGGGAAAATCTGGAAGACATCTTAGAAGAGGTGACATTTGAGCGGGGTCTTGAAGGATCAGTAGGAGTTCAGCAGGTTGGAGAAAGACTTCTGCTTGGAGAGTATGGCCCAGCCCGCTGCAGGGGGCAGCCAGGAAGCGTCGGTGAAGTGAGGGTCTTAGGGTGAAGCGGGGTTCACAGGCTGGACAAAATGCCAGTGTTCTACCGAAATGGTAGAGCCCTTATCTTCTCTCTTTGTTTCCGATTTAACCACTGTTGCTTGCAGGAAATATGTATCTGAAAGGGGATTCGAGGAATGCCTAGGTGGTTTTTCTTTTCTAAATCCTAAAGGCAATTATGAATCAGGTCAAGCCCAGGTCCTCTCCTCTCAGGGAAAAAAAAAAGGATATAGCAATTAAGAACTTTTATCCTGCCTGGATTTGTTTCCTAGGGCTTCTACAACACATCACCATGAACTGGGTAGTTTAAAATAACAGAAAGTTACTCTCTCACAGTCCTGGGGGGTGGGGGGCTGAAATCAAGGTGTCACCAGCGTTGGTCGCTTCTGAAGGGTCTTAGGGAGAACATGTCCCATGCCTCTCTCCTAGCACATGGTGGCTGCCACATGGCTTGGCTCGTAGCTGCAACACTCCACTCTCTGCCTCTGTTGCCACGTGGTCCCTTGCCCTGTGTGTCCTTGTCACCTGCTTTTCTGTTTCTTATAAGGATTCTCATCGGTTTTAGGGCCCACCCTACATCCAGCGTTATCTTATCTCGAGATCCTCATTCCATCTGCAAAGACCTTGTTTACAGATACAGTCACGCTCCCAAATCCAGGGGTCAGGACTTGGATATATCCTCTTAGGGCCACCGTTGAACCTACTACATTGCATTTTTTTCCCCGAAAATGTTCTCTTCTGGAGGGAAGTTGATCTCATAACTCCAAAGAATGAAAAGGGGCAGTGCTAACAATGATGATGCCCAAAGTAGATGGGTGCAGAGCTAGGAAGTGGAGCTTGAGGTGAGGATTAGCATGCTGCTACTTAATTGGAGAGTTGCAAGTCCAGGACAGTGAGGGTAAGGGAAATGGAGGCATGTGTGGAAAGATACGAGGAAACGCTGTGCATTGCTTTTCAGTGCTGGGCGCTGCCTGGTAGCCACCTGCACAGAGGCACATCAGGTATGCTCAGCAGGCACGGTGGCCCAGCAGAAGGGATATTCTCAGAAAGCATTACAAGCAGGAACTGTATCTAGGAAAAGTCTCCATGAAGGAGAAAGGAGGAGGAATTTATTTCCTTAGCTGCTTCTCTCGCCTGCTTCCCTTCGGTCCAGTTCTCTTCCATAGGGAACTGACCCTTCATGCTTCAAGTTTGCATCATGTGCCCTTAACTGTCCCTCGGGATGCTGGACCTCATACCCCATCGAGTGGAATTCCATCCAAGACCAGAAATGAAGGGCTGACTCAACAGGGCTCAGCATATTGGAAACAAGGATCTGCCCTTAGGGCTTCAGCCTTGGCCCCAGCCAGCGTAGGGAAACTGGCCAGGACACAGCCAAGGGGGCTGTCAGGTGGCCCAGAACACGGGTGGTACTTTCCCACAAAGAAGGAGGCCATCACGGGAAATCCAAGAAGGCTTACATTTTGTGCCTGAAACTAGTATTAAGGCACAGTGCTGATGTAGACAGCTTTTACATCAATAGTTTGCTGCAAACACTAAAGATTTTTATTTTTTAAGGTTGTGTGAGAGCTTTAGTAATATGGAAAAAAAGGGGAGGGGAGTTGGAGAGTCCATTAACTAACACTTCCCTTTCATAGCATAGATGCTCATCTAAAAAGCAATAATAAATACCCTTGACTAAGTGGTTTAGGGGAGTGCATACTAATTTATTTCATAAAACCAAAAGTAAGCAGTGAGATGATATGTGTATCTTTCACCTGAATTATTTACTTTTTTTAACTTAACAAGCAGAGAGGGAAGAAAGAGAGAAAAATAGCATCTACCCAACCCAAGCTTTTTATTATTTTTTTTAATGGTGAATCTTGCTAGCACCATAATGAAGCTCTGGAAGAAATAAAAACTTATGATCAGGATAAGCATTATAGACATTTATGTAAAACTGGAAGTGAATAGTATTTTCCCATCTGTTACTAATTCATAACCGGATTCTCTCTGGTATTGTGACTGAAGTACATTTTTATAATTCATTTCTTGGCTTCAACTGTTGGGGAGTTCTCATCTTTGTTAATTTCACAACATCAGATGTTCATGAGGAAGTTACCATTATGACTCACAGTCAACATGTTATCAATTCCAAGAGGGGGAGGATATAGCCAGATAAAGCGGCGAATCGGAGGTTTCAAAAGAGAGCTGCATTTCTAAACAGGCGACGTTCCAGGAAACTATCGGGGAAACTAGGAAATGGCTCTGGGCTGGGTTTGAGGGTCCCATATGGGCTATCACAGCACACCAGGCCATCCCGGGGTCCAAAAGCCCTCTCCATGCCTGTGCCTCCGACGATGCCAAAACCCATTAACCACTCATTAGCCAAGGTGAATGAGCATTTGACAGAATAGGAGCGATCTGCCTGGGTAGAGGGAGGCATGGAAGAGGGAGAGCGAGGGAGAGTGAGAGAGACTGAGAGGATGCTGGAAGGAGTTCTAAGCTTAGACAATCCAACACTTCGGAATTCTAATCTAGAACAACTTCATAACTAAGAGTAAATAAAAGAAAACACTATCGCTTAATAACAACACCCACAAGCAAACATTTCCGTGAGCCAAAAAGTTTAAAGACAGAATATTATTTTCAGCAATCGCTGCTTGGCTGACATTTGTGAGACACATGAAGGAAAATTAGACTGAATCTGATGAAGATTTATTATTGTGTTGTAGCCCAATCTATGAAGTTTTCAGTAAAGTAAATAAATGATCTTTTCAATTATTTTTTCCCCCCATCATGTTACCGTTTTTCCAGGTTAATTTCTAAGTCTTTGCTTATATGTTGCTAAGTAGAAGCTGTGATCTTTTTTACTATGGAAACAACATTTATTTGGTTAGTTGATATAAAAATGTAGCCGGAAACAACAAAACGTAAAAGCAAATATACACCTATGACATTTTCCAGAACATGAATCTTGTCTTATTAAACCAGTTGAATTCAATATTTTGGAGGTTTTTATCCTTTTTTCCTCTAGTATCATATTACTGAACCAGGAGATGTTTAGCTGGCGTAAAAATTGGTAAATTGGTACAACACTTTAGAAAAACATAATCTCAAAATGGGTCGAGTTAGAATGTTTAAATCGTGTGATTTAGCTATTTCCAATGCAGAAGCTTATCCTAAGGAAATAATCCTCATTTTCAGGAAATGTATTTAGCTCTAAGTTATTGACCACAAGGTCATTTGCAATGGTGAAAACTCCAAAACCATCTCGATGAATCACTATCTTGGTTATGAAAAATGTGGAATACCCATTCATTGGATTAAACTGTGGCCATTTATTTAAAATTTATTTTTATGAATATTATATCATAACAGGGGACGACATCTCAGAGAAAGGTTATTATGGCCAGTTGGGCTTGAATAACTGAAAACTGGTCTATTGCTAGCACAGTATTCTCTGTCTGTAGAAATGGAAAGTGGGCAGAAAACAACCAGACAAATAAACCAAACCAGAAAAACTCCCTATTACAGTTTTCAGACCCAATCCTACTCTGAATCCAGCTTTTTAAAGCTATTCAAACAAGATATAGTCATTATAAAAAATAGTAATAGTACCAACAAAAGTTTCCTTGAAGTTTTCTCTATCACAAACCAATAATGTATGTGTTATTCTCATTTTTCAGATGAGAATGCTGAGAACTACAAATACTCAATCACCTCTCTCAGTTCTCTCAGTTTTTAAATGGTGGATGGGGCATTGGAGTGCGTGTTGGTTTGACACCAAATCTGTGTTCTTAAGCACACAGTATTTAATGTGTTTCCTGAGGTTAAAATGAGAGAAGGGAGGAATTAGAAAATATTAAGAGAGGTGATTAAGCATGAAATAAGCATGTAAACCATGAAATAAGGAAATGAAAATAGGAATTAAGGACATTATGAGTTCTGAAATAATCAAATACTCTTTGGAAAAGGGAAAAATTAATAAAAAACTTTTAATCGGACTGTCTATATTCAACATCTTTTATTAGTTTTTGCAGCATTATCTCCAAAGACAACAATGGCAACAAAAACATAGAAATAATAAAAATGTCCATCCATAGAGGAATGACAGACTAAATGATGTTCCATCAATATGATAGAACATTATGCAGATATTAAAAATTACCATTATGAAGACTGTGTGGGAATATGGAAAGTGCTTTTGATCAACTATGAAATGAATAAAGCAGAACATAAAATGACCCGGACAATATTAATGCCATTCTGTAAAAACATGGGACTATGCTCATGAACTGGGGTAGGACATACAGAAACGAATATAATTGTGTTTTGGATGATATTTCTGTATTGAAATATAATTGGCCTATTATATCTTCCTTTCAATTATAGACATAAACATGCACATGTATTTTAGGTATTTTAAGTTTCATATCTTTGCTCATTTTAATATATAGAGCTCAACCAGATAAAAGAATATATTCCATGCATCCATGCAAATGGAATAGAATAATGAACCCATTGTATCCATTATACAGCTTCAAAAATTAACTTTTTTTGCATAAAGCATTTTTATTATTGCAAAACTAATATGAAGTTTGGGGAAAATTAATCCCAGGGATCATCAGCAAACCTGGGGAAAAGTCTTGTGTTAGAAGTTGAAAATCTATTGACTTAACTCAGCTCAGAACCTATCCCTCATCTTGGCCCTACATGTGAGCCAAGAATTGCAGCCATCTCTAGTTAAGAGGTAGGTGTTGAGGGTTAATTCCAAAGAAAATAGAAAAGTAAGAACAGAAAAAAGCTAGGAATCTGTGGCTGGTTGTTAGAGGAAGATAATTAAGTATAACTTGAATTAGGGAAAATGATTTCCACTACCGGCACTTCACGGCCTCCCGGAGCCTAAACCAAGATGAAAGGTTAGAACCATGAGTAAGGCTGAGTTCACCAAAGGGCATAACCAACTCAGCACTTGGTGAGAAAACATGGTTCATACCCACTCACAGGTCTGAGTTGTAGATAGAGAATGATTGGTACCATGGGAAGATATTTTAAGGACTATAGCTGAATATCTTTAGGAAAGGGAAGGGGAGTTCTTTCATTAATTGATCTGTTTATCCATCCATCCATCCATCCATCCATCCAATAAAGTATAATTTTGCAGGAATTGAAAGACCTTCAGAAGGTTTGGAACATACAGTATAAGGTAAGTGTTGACACAGAGTTGGCAGTTTTAAGCAGAGGTTTTGTCTAGAAGTTTAGACTTTATCCTGAGCATGATAAGAAACCATTGAAAAGTTTTGAGCGGCCAAGTGACAAGATAAAACTTGCCTCTTAGAGGCAAGTGGCTAGTAATTAGCATATGGTCACAAAAGGGCTGCAGACTTTAATTTCCTGCAGAGGCAAACAGAGAAGGGGAGTGTCTGAGGTGTCTGACCAAGGCTGGAAAGAGACATTCTAGCAGATTTTCTGACACTGGGCCTTCAGAGCCTCCAATTATTCCAGGAGACCACGCCTTTCTTCTTTAATCATGAATAACCATCATCCATCAATCAGGCATTTAATCTAGCAGGTCCTGCTGAGCTGAACCTCTGTTTTCCATAGTCGATCTTAACTACTATTTTAGATTCACATCAAAGTTGTCACGAAGGGCAACAGAATATAGCATGGAAGGGCTGGAAAAACACTAAAAAATAATCAAGTCCCAATTTTTCCCACTATGATGGCACTATCAAACCCTTCCTGGGTATATTTGTTTAAGAAACAAGTAGGAAAAATGCCAGTTGAGTGTCTTTGAAGGCAGAGCCGAGTCATCTGATTTCGACTCTGCAGACTTCTTCCAGACTTTGTAGAAAAGTGTAGAAGATTCACCCTGCCCTAGATTCTTTCCTCTCCACTCCCCAAACTCTCCCTAGCAGAAACCCAAAAATATGACAGCCAAATATCATCTATGTTAAATTACTTTTTCAATAGTAGATGATTTATAGTTGATTAGGTAATTAAATCAAATACAAGTGGCTGAAAGTAAATCTATTTTTATCATCCCTGTAAATTAAAAGTTCCGCATCATAAAAAATCATGACCATCTTGAAAATGACTAGTCAAGTGCCTTTTAGAGGCAAGCAGGATTTATTGTCAATTAACGTATTGAACTGTAGAGTCAGCATAACCCTGTGCTCAAGACTTTTAAAATTATTGGCTTCCGCTTCTGCACCATTCCCTATCATGGTAATGGAATGTATCTAGCTATTCTCATATTGAACAATTCCGTAGGTTGGGTTTATATCTCACTATAACAACATTTCATTTTATTATTATCTCCAATCCTCTGTAATGAATACAAATACATTCCTTTTTTCCATCACGGGTTTATCAATTTTCATTGATTTGCCTATAATGAATACAGTCAGGGAAAGAAAGGCAGACAGATCATATCCATTAAAGTGTCTTTAGCCTCAAAAGTTTGTCTGTGGCATTGTTTAATTAAAAAAGAAAAAGAAAGTCATCAGGAAACTAATTAAAAAGAGACATTGCTTTCAGGCCTGCCTATAAACAAGAAGTCAATAATTATTACATAAAGAGACTCAGGAGCGGTGGCACTCAAAGAAATTTCGCATTTGCATCCAGCCCACTTGAAAGAATAAAATTTTTAATTCTTATCAAATATTTAATGCATATTGATAATCTTATAGTATCTAATTATAATGTTCTACATTTTTTCTAAGTTAATAAAGGTCAACTGGAATTGTAAAAGCTAAGATGCACTTATGACAAGTTCAATTTTTATAACTAGATGTCTCTGGCAATTCACACACATGCCTCTTTTAGGGTAAAGCTCTATAAACTCATGCCGGCCCTGCATCAGTGAGAAATTCATATGTGCCTGTATTAAATAACTGTACAAATCTTTTCCTGTAACATGGCTTTTCTGCGGTCCTTTCCATAAAGAATGATTTTCTGTTCCAGATATCACTGAATCGGGAGCTCAATAAGGCAAGAGGCTTTCCCATGGCTACATTGCTCGTGTGCGACAGTCTGGAAGCTGAGCTCCGATACTGGACTCCAGGTCAAGTGCTCATCCCAGCTCCACGCAAGACAAGGAGCCTGGTCTTGCGATAGTGAGGACATGGATCCTGCTTTCTACCGGTGAGGACTGGGAGTGAAGGCTGTGAGATTTCCCCATTCATGTTTCTCTCTAGTCACTTTCTACCTGGACACAGAGAAGCACCTCTTGAAGTCAGAAAAGGATTGGTGTCAGTGAAAAGTCACTCTGTTTTCTGCGGTGTGCAAAGAAAGCAGTCGTAGCAGGGCAAAGTACATTAGAGATATATCTGCAGTCTTTTCAAAACTGTTTCATCGAATCCTGTTATAATCAAAATCCAAATGACGATGTCTTTGGTGACGTTTCATGGCCCCATAACCATTGCATCTGTTTGGGCTTAGCATTTGTATCCCCGTGTAGTGGTATTATGTGGTATAAAATCAAGTAATTCAATAACATCTTAGGAAGAAGAAAAATGTATGCAATAGCAAAGTATTCCAGATTTCCTCCTTGCTCTCTCACTACGTGGCGTTTGTAGGAGTGCCTTCATGACAGTATCACCTGGGGCTTCCAATTTTGCCTGCAAAAGGTGCTGAGCCTGAATCCAATCCTGATGTTGAAACTTCTTTCATGGGGTAGAGGCAGGCATCCTTAAACTACGGCCTGCGGGCCACATGCGGGTGTTTTTGCCCATTTGTTTTTTTACTTCAAAATAAGATATGTGCAGTGTGCATAGGAATTTATTCATAGATTTTTTTAAACTATAGTGCAGCCCTCCAACGGTCTGAGGGACAGTGAACTGGCCCCCTGTTTAAAAAGTTTGAGGATCCCTGGCGGTAGAGGGTTTACTTTGGAAAAAACTACTAATGTCTTGTGTTCCTACTTAGAGCATAAGATACAGAAACCATGCCTCATTTAGGATAACTGTGAAATTTGTCACCCAAACAGGGCGATGGAGATTCCAGGCACAAGCTGGGACTATCCCAGACAAAAAGGGATATGTTCACCCTTCTCATTCTTCCTAATATATTTTGTCCTTAACACATAATAAGTGCCTAGTGAACTTTGTTGAAAAAAACAAGCTTTGACATTCAAACTATGGTCCGTGGAGCACCAGCCTAGTCATTACCTGGGAGCATGTTAGAAACCCAGAATTGTGCACCCCACTCCAGATTTATTGAATCAGAATCTGCATTTTGACAGAAATTCATTTGCACTTTAAAGTCTGAACATTTTGGAGTTGGCACAGGTGCAGTGGTTTTATAATTTGGCCACCCATTAAAATCATGAGTTTTGAAAAACACACGTATTTACCGTTTCATATGAACCAATAATTCCACTCCTTGGAATATAATTTAGAGAAACCGTCATGCATGTGCACAAGGGGATATGTTCAAAAATGTCCACCACTGTACTCAGGCCAGCCAGACAAGTTCAAATAGTGATGACTGTAGTTTTTGTCTAATCCCACATCTTTGGTAATACATCCCTTTGACATGCTTCATCCGTCATTATTCCTTTAGCTTCTTGATCTGTGTGATTTCAGAGGGGCTGATAAACGTGGTCTCTCTGTGCCCTGACCACATGGGCTAGGATGTGACCCAGACTAAACAATTCTCATACTCTTCTCCGCCAATACTAATTGGTATGGGGGTGGGGGGGGACATGTGATCCTAACTGACCAATCAGAAATCTTCCCTGAGATTTTTCTGCATGGATTCTGAGAGAGAAAAATAATATCTTTCCTCTGAGCTCTAAATGAGAGCATTGCAGGCCTTAGCTGATTTTAGCTATAGCTCCCTCTTCCCCAGTCACATGAAAGAAGCCATTGGTACAGGGTGTGAGAAACTTAGACAAAAGGTAATGACGCTATCTGATTCCTGGGATCCATTTCCATTCTTTCCTCTTACAGGAACAGTTATGTATCTTTTGCTTAAATACATAAATGTTAGATTTCTCAGTTGGCACCAACCAACGTTGTCTTTATTAAAATGTATCCTAAGATAGCCTCTCTCATAGCACAATCTGTTTAGTGCCTGATTACAAGATCAATTATCATTAATTTGCAAACTCATATGACAAAAGTCTAATGTTCCTTGTATTTAATAGTTTCAAAGTGTTTCTCACCCTCTCTATTTGATTAAATAATCTAAGAATTTTGTCCCATGTACCACTTAGGAGATACATTTGGCTGCTAGGAATAGAGATCCATCCATAATAATGTGAACACACAAGAATTTATTAATTAATATAAGAGTGATCTGAAGGTAGATAGTTTAGAACTCTTATAGTGGCTTCACAGGGTCAGCTTGGACACATGGTATCTTTTATGTTTCTACTTTGTTAACTCAAACACTGATTTCCACATACAAATTCTTCTCACAGCCCAAGATGGCTGCTGGGGCTCTACCCATCACATCTACATTATAAGAAGCAGAAACAAGGAAGAGTAGTTATGAGAGAAAAGGAGTTTCTCTTTAGGCCAAGACAGTTTTCAGTGTTTAATGTTTAAAAAATTATATGCAACACTTCCACTTAGATCTTGTTGACCAAAACTATACATGAGGCTGAAAAATATAGTCTTTGAACTTACATAAGGATACTTTGAATAAAATCACATTCTGCTACCAAATAAGAAAGAGAGAACAGATATGAGGCAGGAAGTTAGCAAGTATCCATCAGCCTTTCCAAATCAGTGTGGACCGTTTTTAGCTTTGGGGGATTCAACTCTGGTCAAACCACACCATCGTCCTCAAAGAAGGTTATACAATCGAGATGGATCAACTGGAGATGAGTTTCAAGAAATGATTTTCCCCCCGTAATGAATGAAGGGGGGTTCACATGGGAGAGCGGCAGCACAGGGCAGGGGCAGTGGCCCCAGGTGTGGGCTGCTGGGGAGGGGTCAATGCTTTCTGGGAGAAACACGTCTGTGCTGAGTCTTGATGGAGGAAGACAGGGTGGGCAGACATTTCTAGCCCAGAGATAGCAAAGTACATAACGGAAGTGACCAAAGCTGCATTTCAGAGCAACTTACTTAAATGCTTTCCTTCAGAGACCATCACCCTAGAGCAGGGGTCCTCAAACTTTTTAAACAGGGGGCCAGTTCACTGTCCCTCAGACCCTTGGAGAGTGCACACTGTGGACCCGGGACGAGTCGGCTGCTAAGCAGGACAGGCAGCGGCGGCAAAAACACCTGGCGGACCGTAGTTTGAGGACGCCTGCCCTAGAGCAAGGTTAGCAAACTTTGTATGTAAAAGGCCAGATAATAAATATTTTGGGCTATGTGGTCATACATTCCCTATGGCAAGTACTTGACTCGGTCTCATTATAGCAAGAAAGCAGCCCAAAACAATAGGTAAACGAACGGACCTGACTGTGTTCCGGTACAACTTTATTTACGACTACGACAGCCGCAGTTTACCAACCTCTGCCCTTGAGGAAAGGCTGAATTATTCTTCTAGTCTCCTTGTAGAAGATAGTATAATATTGTTGGCAGATGAAGAAGCAATCAAAAAATACAAATCAAAAAATCTAGGAAAATCCTATTATCTATGTCAAACAGAAAATTTCAGAAATATTGTTATTTTTCTGGATTTTGTGATTTTTTTTCAGCTTTTTAAAATTTGTAACATGCCACCTTTTTATTATCTGAAATGGGTGTCACCTTAATGTCTAAATTTTTACGAGTGCTCTGCTTTTGCCTTCCTTTTCCTTGAAGAGGGCCTCCAAAATGGTATCTGCTTTCAGCCCTACAAAATCCAGATCCATTCTTGCCCAGAGGCATGAGAAAATTACACATTGGGGGAATTGCAAGCAATTTGGTATTGCTCATGCGAAATAGTGAGGCGATTAAAATCACAGTTGGAAGGCCTGGGTTGAAATCCGGGTATTACCACTTATTAGCTGTACGACTTGAAAACATTATTTTCCTACCCCCCTCCCCATTTTTTTTCATCTGTATAATGGAGATAAGAACATCCTTGGACTTGAAGCGTTGTTGGGGGCGGGGATGAGAGGAGATAATTCATGCACAGGGCTCAGTGTAAAGTGCTGTACACATTGAGGGCTTAATAAATGCTGGTGGTGTGAAGACAGTAAGCAGACTACAGAGGGATGGGGCTGCGGTGGATGTGCAAATGGGGCCCGATTTGAAGGACCCTTTATGCCACAACAGGAATTTGGAATCCACCGGGAATTCAGGAGTGTCGGTCCAAGACTGGCCTGCTCAGATTTTCATGAACTCCTGAAACCGTGAATCCCCGACGCTAAGAAAGGAGGCCAAGTAGGCCCCGCTCAGTCAATACCTGCAGTGTCAGCAAATTTGGAGGTTTAGTTTCCAAAACTCCTCCCGGGGACATCTTCAGCTGAGTTATATCACCCGGCATCAGGGGCCCAGAGCAGAAGGAAATGAAATGCATCAGCGGAGGCCGGGGGGAGTCCTAAAGGACGGGTGTAATTAAAGCCATCTATCCACGTTGCTGGGCACGGGAAGGCGGGGGTGGGTGTTGGATCAAAGAGTGGCGTCCGGGCCAAGTCCTCGGGTGTTCCTCAGCACCCCAGGTAGAGCCGTCCGTCCTCACAGTGACAGGGCAGAGAAATCCGAGCATGCACTGCCTATCTCTTGATTCTTTTACTGAAAGCTCAGTTAGTTTCCGAGGCGGCAAGGCCAGGCAATGTTACCGGAAAATGCCCAGGCCCAGGGGTCCTGCCTAATGCATGAAAAATACCAGACCATGGAGGCCTGGGCTGGACAAGGAATATGCTTATACTCTCCCCTGGTGCTTCAGATTTTTTTTTTGTAACTTTTGACACAATTGAAATAATAATAAACCTCTTTGTGTAATACTTTGTTAAATATTAGGTTATCACCCTTAGCTATTAGCTATGTGATCATAGAGAACATGCTTGCTTTATTTACTCTGTCCCCAGTGCCTAGCATGGTGGGGGCACATGATAGATTCACAGATGTTCGTTGTATGAACAAGTCAGTAATTTAGAAGGGATGGTCTGGCAGGTCTAGGGTGTTAAGTGAGGGAGGCTTATTTACCTGTGTAGGTGCCCTGTTAACCTGTATTAACTTAGTCCAGGAGTCTCTCCTTCACTCATTCTTTTTCAGTTTTTAAAACAGCTTTATTGAGCTATAATTCACATGCCAACCACTTTTCCCATTCGAAATTTACTGTTCAATGGCTTTTAGTAAATTTGCAGAATTATGCACCCATCGCTACAATCAATTTTAGAACGTTTCTACTTCCTGAAAGAAACTCCGTGCCCCTCAGCCTCCCGTACCCTCATCCTTGCAGCCCTAGGGACCAACAACCTGTTTTCTGTCTCTGTGGATTTCTCTGTTCCGGGCATTTCATGTTAATGGAGTCCTATAATACGTGATCTCTTGTGACTGTCCTTTCTTTCACCTAGGGTGATGTTTTCATGATCTACCCACATTGTAGCGTTCATCGGTACTTCATTTCTTTTTATCGCCAAGTAGCATTCCTTTGAATGGATATACCACATTTTGTGTATCCATCCATCAGCTGATGAGCATGTGGGCTGTTTCCACTTTCTGAATTCACACTGGGTAACAGACTTAAACCTAAGGTATGAAACTATTAGAATTCTAGAGGAAAACGTTGGAAATACTCTTCTAGACATTGGCCTAGGCAAAGAATTTATGAAGAAGACCCCAAAGGCAATCACAGCAGCAACAAAAATAAGTAAGTGGGACATGATCAAACTAAAAAGCTTCTGCAAAGCAAAAGAAACAGTCATGAGAGCAAACAGACAACCTACAGAATGGGAGAAAATTTTCACATGCTATACATCTGATAAGGGGCTGATAACTAGAATCTATTTAGAACTCATGAAAATCAGCAAGAAAAAAATCAAACAACCCTATCAAAAAGTGGGCAAAGGACATGAACAGAAACTTTTCGAAAGAAGACAGAATAATGGCCAAAAAACATGAAAAAATGCAACATCTCTAATCATCAGGGAAATGCAAATCAAAACTGCAATGAGATATCACTTATCTCCAGTAAGAATGGCCTTTATCAAAAAGTCCCAAAACAATAAATGTTGGTGTGAATGTGGAGAGATAGAAACACTCCTACACTGCTGGTGGGACTGCAAACTAGTTAAACCTCTGTGGAAAGCAATATGGAGACACCTTAAAGCGATACAAGTAGATCTACCATTTGATCCAGTAATCCCACTACTGGGCATCTACCCAAAAGATCAAATCACTACAAAAAAAAGATACCTGCACTCGAATGTTTATAGGAGCACAATTCACAATTCCAAAGTTGTGGAAATGTATTCATTTTTAAACACTGATTGGTGCCTGCTGTTTGCTGGGCACTGTTCTGGGCTCCTTATGTAGATGTGTAAGAGTTAGTCTCTGTCCGGGTAGAGCATTGTGGCCTTTAGGAGGAGGGTCATAGGTAAGGCCTAGGTAACTTGAGAGGCAATAAAGAAAAGAGTTAAAGGCATCCAAAGGAGGGAGCATGAATGTTTGCAATTAAGAGGATGGAGTTGGAGATTAAAGCTGGATGGGTCGGAATTTAGTAGGAGAGCTTGGAAGGTTGCTCTAGGCAGAGGAGACACAATGGGTAGATGTGTCCTGCTGTGGGCAGGCCTGTGTTTTCAGTACAGAGGGAGCAGGTTGGGTGGCTGGAGCAGGGTGGGGAGATGGGAATGAGGCCAACCGGAGCCCCCCACTCTAGGATATGTAGGGTAAACAGTGAAAAGCAAGTCTCTCTCCCACCCTAGACCCCTTGTCACCAGGCTCTTTTCTCTGATCCATTAAATAGCAGATACTTACTGAACACTTATTATGTCTAAATACTGAAGATAGAGTGGGAAATAAGACAGTGTTTTTGCACTCACGGAGGTCGCATGTTAGTGTGAAAAGACAGATCACACATATGTAAAAAGTATATATCTTCCTGTCACATTATCTTTTAACATATAAAGGATTAGATTATCCTATCTATGCTGTTCTAAAACTTGCTTTTTTATTTTTTTATTTCAGAATATTACAGGGGAATAGTACAAAAGCAATTTATGTAAGTAAAACTTGCTTTTTAATTTGATTTTTCACTTCAAAAAGTATCTTGGCAATGACCCATAAAAGCACTTAAGTGTCTATCCTTATGCTTTTATTATTATTTTTTATTAAGCCACATGGCATTCCTGCTAGAGTCAACATAATTTATTTAAACTTCATCAATTAATAATCATTGAGATTTCCCCCCCAGTCTTTATGGTGGACAATGTTGCAACAAATACACTTGGCTGGTATTTCTGACGGTAAGTTGGTAAAATTGGATTCTCGAGGTAAAGAATGTGTGTACTTTCTAATGGTCTACGCTGCCAAATTACCTTGTAGAGAGACTGCAGGGAGCTTATACTCACACAAATCAAATATAAGAACACTTAATATTATACTGAAACATTTCTAAAGAGGGA
Organism: Cheirogaleus medius; assembly: GCA_008086735.1. NCBI lineage: Eukaryota > Metazoa > Chordata > Mammalia > Primates > Cheirogaleidae > Cheirogaleus > Cheirogaleus medius. The sequence goes on along the minus strand of VBSM01002153.1, from coordinate 5,038,401 downwards.
GATGAAGATAGACAAAGCATGTAATTTAGAAATATTACATAGAAGCTGGTTTGGTTTTTTGAGGGATGGATTTGAGGTGGTGCTTTAGTCTATTTGTGCTGCTATAACAAAATACCACGGACTGGGTAATTATAAAGAACAGAGGTTTATTTTCTCACAGTTCCAGGGACTGAGGAGTCCAAGATCAAGGTGCCAGCAAGTTTGGTTGTCTGGTAAGGGCTGCTTTCTGCTTACGAGGTGGTGCCTTGTTGCTGCATCCTCTGTGGGCAAGGAACACTGTGTCCTCACATGGCAGAAGGCAGGAGGGCAGGAAAGCTGGACCCTGCATGGAGTCTTTTTTATAAGGAGTCTTAATTCTGTTCTCAAAGCAGGAGCCCTCATGGTTTAATCACTTTTTTAAGCCCCACCTCTCAATCCTATTACATTAGCCATTAAGTTTCAACACTTGAATTTTGGAGGAGACACATTCAAACCATAGCAGGTGGAGAGACTGGAGGAGAAACCAGTTTGTAGTTACTTAGGGCGAGAGATGGTGTGTCAGAAGCAGAGGACATGGGGACATCAGAATCTAGGCAAGAGACCCCAGTCAAGTGGACTGCGGAAATGAGGGGACGGAATGTTGCAAACATATTTTCTTAGAGGTGAAAGGGTTTTGACAAGTGCTTTCATCTGGAAGATGAGAAAGCTGAAACCCTTGAGAGAGGAATCCACCTTTGACACTCAACACCCAGAGCTGCTTCAAGCCTTTGCATTCAAAAAACACAGACTTCAACATTGCCTGGAGAGCTCACCTCAAATGACTTACACTAAAGCCTGAAGAAATAAAAAAAAATCCCAAACTATCAATGTGGGAAATTGCACTTGCTCTTGGAAAGAGGCCCTGGACAGAGCGTCCCGTCTGGGGGAACATATGGAACAAGGCGTTCTCTCTGAAGAGGAAAGAATGTGCTGCAAAGCTGCCAAGGGACCAGACGGCATTCTTGAAAATCCTAGGCTTCATCTGGGTTTCCATTCCTGTGACAAAACAGGGGATTGTTCAAGGGGTACCCAAGTGAAACCACAAAAACTGAAAGAATATTACCTTCAGGATACTGGGGCTTAGCTTGAGGACATGAACTATTGAGTCCTGTCTAGAAACTGGAGATCCTAACAAATTCCACAGCTTGAACTGTAGACCCAAACATCCAATTCTGATAAGCACATTTATGTGAGATCGACACTTCCACCAGGAACATCCAAAAATACTGTATTATGATGAAAGGCATTTGATAGTTATCAAAGCACTAGAACTTGGGTTGGAGCAAGGTTCTGCAGAGAAAGGAAACCTACTGAGGTAGCCCAGCAAGTCTGGAAATCTGAGCAAAGAGCATCTGCTAAGAGTCAGAGAACTTAACTGGAATGTTTGTCAGTCTTATAGGGCTGTGAAGCTCAAAGAGAAAAGCAAATATGGAGTTCAGAATTATCCAGACATGCAAGACCCAAGTGGCCAAGATTCTAGAAAGAAGAGAAGTACAAGAATGGAGCTGTTTTCTCCTTGAATTACAGGCTGATTTGTAAGGGGAGAAGAGGATGAGAGGCAGAAACACATGGGAGAAAGTCACTGCTGGGAGGCTGTGAATCTAACCAAAGGTAAACAAGAAGTAAGGACTGAAGTTTAGGATTCATCAGATGGGAGAGCTCTATAAACATGGCAGGCATTCAGTTAGGACAGTGCAGGACCACATCTTGTGAGGGGAGCTGAAATAGAAATGTTTGTACAGACTAAAATATCCTTAGAATCATCTTGATTTTTGATTGCACTAAGCTGATCTGTTCCTACTTGGACTTCCTTCTAGAAGCTAAAGAAATACTTTTGTGCAAATCCTTTACAGTTTTTTCAAATATATATTGTATGGCATATATTTGAAATTCATCCAGAAGTCACCCAGCACAAGAGATGAGGCGGATAGAAAAACAGACAAGAGAAATAGAACTAGAAATGATTTAGGCATTGGATGGTAAGTCAAATATGGACTGAAAAATAACTCTGATTAAGATGTTCAAGAAATAAATGATAAGATATAGAATTTATCAAATTACCTGGAATATAGAGAAATTACCTTAAGGAAAACTCTAGAATGGAAAAAAAATGAAATTAACATTATAATAATTAAATCTTAAATCAGTCATATATAAAGAGAGTACTAATGAACTACAGGATGGATGTCAGTAGAAAGCATCCAGACAAAAGCTCAGAGAAAAAAAAGATGGGTGGAAAATATCTATAAAAGTGGCATATGAGACATAAGTTTTTGATCTAACATACATCTATCTGGGGTGTCAGAATTGGATGAGGGACAGAAAGGGACAGAGGCAATATTTCATGAAATGAGTAAGAATTTCCCCAGACTGATGAAAGACATAAACCCACAGATTCAAAAAGCACTACAAACTCAAGTAAGATAAATACAAATAACCACACCAGGTCACATTATGTAAAAACCATTGAAAACAAAGATATAAAATCTTAAAAACAGACAGAAAAAAAAATCTACATTATCTTCAGAGAAACAATAATAAATATGATAGCTAATTCTCAGGAAAAGATGAAAACTAGAAGGCACGAGCACTGAAAAAAAGTAAATTTCAACCTAAAATTGTATATATATTCCCAAGATATAATTCAACAGTGAAGGCAAAATAAGAACATTTCCAGAAAAACAAAACCTGAGATAATTTGCAGTGGACCTATAACAAAAGAAATGCTTTAAAATATTTCTTTAGACTCAGGAAAAATTATTCTAGATGAAGCGTGGACATGCAGGAAGAAATGAATAGGAATGGAAAAATTTGAATATATATGTGTGTGAAAATGCGTATCTATTGATGTACAGAAAGATACTATTGTCTTATGTGATTTAAATTATATGTAGGGTTAATATGTATGATATAACAAAAGGATAGACAGACAGTAAATGGAGTTAAAATACACTAAGGTTCTAATATCAGGAAAGGAATGAAAATAGCAACTCATATTTGACTATAGTTAAGGAGGCATGCGTAGTAAAAGTATGCATAAGTATTGGCCGGGCGCGGTGGCTCACGCCTGTAATCCTAGCTCTCTGGGAGG
>VBSM01002153.1:4983731-5026226 GCA_008086735.1 Cheirogaleus medius | reverse complement strand
CCCGCCTCAGCCTCCCAGAGTGCTAGGATTACAGGTGTGAGCCACCACGCCCAGTCGATTCCTTGATTGTTGACAGAGCCAGGACACTGTGTTCTCGCTCCCTGAGACTGGTTACTTTAAAAATGATGATGAGAAGTCATTGAGCCAACTTTATTGTTTGCACATAATATGTGCTTCTAGTGATGGAAACTAGCAGTCTGGGGGAACACACTCCCACATAAGCAGGCTATTTTGCCCGAACTATTACGAGGTATATTGGAGAGACCACTGGACTTAAATTGAAGAGATCTGAGTAAATTAAAATAATAGAATCACAACGACAACAATAACAGTATCAACACAAGTGGTACAATGTGTATGTACCGTGTTAGGCAACTTAGACACAGTGTCTGAATTGATTGTGACAGCAGCCTGTGGGGTTGACATAATGTCATTCCCCTTGTACATGGAGACATGGAGGCTGAGGACAAACGAGCCACATGCCTCAGCCTACAGAACCAATAAGTGACTGAACCTGGATTTAAATCTGGCTGTCCCTGTCTCAGAGCCTGGATGTATCAACACTTTTCTATATTAATCCAGATTCTGTTACTATCTTACTTTGGGATCCTGGGAAGGTTATTTCCCTTCTATGTTTATTCATCTGTAAAATGAGAGTAATCTGTGGAAACCAATTTTTTTTGAGGGTGCAAACTTTTTTTTTTTTAATGCCAAAACATTTTTCAAGCACGCAAATAATTTTTTAAAATGATTATTGGAAAAATAAAGGAAATACAAATGCTAAATGTTCAATAGTTTCATTATTTATAAATAAAACATTTTACAGAGGTTAAAAGCACAGCCTCCAGAGTTATACCATCTGGGTGCAAATCTCATGTCTGCCACTTACTAGCTGTGGTAATTTGGACAAATTCCATCCCTAGGTTTCTGTATTCTCTTCTACAAAGTAGGATAATAATAGTGCCCTCCCTCATGAGGTGATAGCAAACAGCAAATGAGTTTCTATTTGGAATGAACTTTAAAAAGTCACTGGAAGACAGTAAATGCTATGTAAGTTTTAGCTGTTATTATTGACCCATATTTCATTAATCATAGTGATAGTGATTATATTTCTATATTATCACAGATCTACTAATTTTTCAGACGAGACTTGGTATATATTCAGAAACTCTGGGAAGAGCACAGTGTTCTGAAGCAAAAGCCAAAATTATTTCTGAGCTTTCTTCTGATTTGAGTGCTATATGAAAAGAAAAAAAAAATCTTCTGCTCCTAATCTTCTGACATCACACAGCAACTTCTCAAGATTCCTCTGATGGAAAACAATTAGTTCAGGGCAAATGTTATTTTCACCCCCTGGTCTGTAAGCTCTCTGAGGCGGGAATTCATAGGCGATCCAAGTTTGTAACTGCCAACCCCACACTCTCCTGCCTGCTCCAGCACAAGAAATAGTAAATGCTCATCCAGTGTGTGAAGAAGAAAGAGAGGAGAAAAAGGCAGAAGAAGGGAACTTCACATTCATACAATACTGGCTCTAAAATGGGGTTACCTTGGAAGGTTCCAGATGGAAAAAGTCCAGAAAACATTCAGATTCGCAGACCAGAAAGTGACAGAAATGATCGAGAACTGAGATCACCTGTATACAGGTGGAATTTGACAACAGGGACCAGAGGAGCCTCACCTACAGCTCAACCCAGGTGTGTTGGCCTAAGGCAACGTTTGAATGCTGTTTCCAGGTACTTCCTCCCTTTCTTACTTCCTATCAAGCCTCTGCTTTGGGCCTCCATGATATACACACCCTGTCCTTCTTTACCAAGATATTCCTTCCCTGCCCCCTGAGACCCATTTTCTCACTCTCTGGCCCTTCATGTCTGACACCATCACCCAGAAAATCCTACTAAATCCTGAGTTGGAACACAAGCCACTGCCTGCCTCTGTGCTCAACTGCGTGTGATCACAGCAAGTGCTGGTTTAGTACAGCAATTGAGAGCGAAGTCCCTGAACCACACTGTTAGGGGTTAATGCCTTGCTCCCTTGCTTACTAGGTGTGTGACGTTGGGTGAGTAATTTAACTTCTCTGTGCATCACTTTACTCCTCCAGAAAATGGAGATAATAGTAATAATGCTACCCATCTTGTGGGGTTGTTGTAAGGAGGAAATAAACGTAGAAGCATTCCGGGCACATAGTAATAATTACATGATTCCATCAGTTAATGTGTCCTGGTCATGAGATGCTACAGATGATCGAACACATTTTTTTTTCTTTTCCTGGCTACATCTTACTTTTCCTTTGGTCTCAAGCTGAAATGACACCATCTCTTAGAAATATCCCTTTACTTTCACTGTCCAGCTCAGCTTTTCATTCCTTGTGCCTATTTAATGCTGGGATTGGATACATCTGTAGACAGTATGGTTTTACTCTGCATTATGAAGTTAGCAGTAGTCCTGTGAAGCTGGGGTCAGGACAGCACAGCAGGGAGAAATCACCTGAGGCAGAGAAAGCCCCCGTGGGCTGAAGAACAGAGAGCTCATCAATGACCCCCAAAGCCAGAGGCTGGTCTGTTAAGTACAGAGTGATTGAGGGGAAAGTCCCGATTCTACTCTGAAAATATTTAAACCAGTGGTAAACTTAATCTAACCGCCACTATGAGAAAACCTAGATGAGCTCAACTTAGATTACACTGACTGAGCCTCAATTCTAGCAAACTGACAGTGGAAGAGACGTGCATTTTACAAGTGCAAATATTATCCTCTTAAGTTTCTACTGTCTTTTTACACACAATGTATATAGACCTTTATCTCGCACATATGTGCAAGATTATGTGATTCATCATCAAGAGTAAAAATAGCCAACATAAGCAGATCTGCAGGTGATACAGACATAAGAATTACCAGGAAAATGTTAAAATATATTACAGCATCTAGTGGAAAGGGTGGACAACGCACAAGAATAGGTGGAAAATTTTAGCAGAGAAATGGAAAGTATATATATTACAAAAAGAAAATGGATCTGAAAACACAATACTAGAAAAGGAAAAAGAATCATTCTATGGGCACAGCAGAAGGATCTGTGAATTTGAAGACATGTCAATAAAAATTGTCCACATTGAAGCACAATGAGAAATAAAGAATGAAAAGAAAATAAAGGAGGGAAGGTATTGAATCCAGGATCTGTATGTGGAATAATATCAAACCATCCAACATACATGTAATTGGAGTCCTAAAAGAAGAGGAGAAAGACAATGGAGTAGAAAAAAACATTTGAAGAGAAAATAGCAACATTTTTTAAACTTGATGAAAAGATAATAGCCTATACCTAGAAGAACACCATCAAACCATAAATAAATGCTAAGAAAACCATACCCAGGAATATCAGAGTCAAACTACTAAAAACCTATATTCATATTCCTTATGAAATTATATATACTGATTTTTTCTTTAAAAAAATAAAAATAAACAAAGTACCCCGCATATAATAGGTACTGAATACATACTCAATGGTTGATTAACTGAATAAATGAATAAGTTAATAATGTTATTTATATGCTTAAAATCCTTCCATGATTCCACACTGCCTATATACTAATGTACACTTTCTTAACTCCAAATAAAATTATTTTCAAACTCTGGACCTCGTCTAAGTGCTCAGCTTTATTTGCATCAATGATTTCTAAATGCCAGTTTTAAAACTGTAGAAAGTTTGTGATACAAGATAAATTTGTCAAAGAATTAATAAGCCAGTGGATACATAAATGAATTGATTAAGTGAGGAGTGGTTTGTTGATGCCGTACTTTAACTTCTCTCCGGTTCTTCTTCTTACCCAGCATCATTTCCATAAATACATCCAACCTTTACTCCTCCCCGGCAGGGAGAGAAGATCTGATCATGTTGGAAGAATAAAATTTCCAGTGGGATAAGAAAAGTAGTTAAATACCATGTTTCCCCGAAAATAAGACAGTGTCTTATATTTAGTTTTCCTCAAGAAGACACCCTAGGGCTTATTTTCAGGGGATGTGTTATTTTTTTTAAGTACGGTACAACAATCTATATTTATTCAAATATAGTTAAGTCGTCTTCTTCTGGAACATCATCATAGTAAAATGGCAGCCACAGCTTTCCTTCTTCCCCCTGGGGACACACAATACCTAAAGCAGAGTGTCCTGCTCCTCACTTCACTGAGGAGACTTTCCCCTCAAAGCCTCAGCTTGCAGCATGCACAGGATGGCTGGGACCTGACAAGGGGAGCCGACCTTGTTGGTGGGGCTGCCCGCACCTTTCTGGTCACCTCTGGGATAGTAGCTGTCACGATGGGGCAGATGAGAAGGGCTGCTCGACTTCTTTACCGCTCCGCGGCGAAATGCATGGGTTGTACAGATGCGCTGTGTAGCCACGCCCATCACTAGGTCTTATTTTCAGGGTAGGGCTTCTATTGCACAAATGCTTAGAAATCCTGCTAGGGTTTATTTTATGGGTGGGTCTTATTTTCGGGGAAACACGGTACTTGTCCTAGTCCATGAAGTGTGCCTTCTTGGATTTTGAATTTGTTTCTGATTTACTTTCTACAGATCTTCCCTCCTATCTTACAATCACCACGTAAGGGGCATGGAGAGAACTTTCCTTCCCTTCTGAAGATGGCCTCCTTTGAAGATCAAGAGGAAATGACAAAGGAGCCAGTAGAAGAAAGAAAGCAGGAGTGGGCTGCCGAGGGCTGTCTTAATCTAGGTAAGAGAAGGCTCTTCTTGACAGCCCTTTCTTTGCTTTTTCTGACTCCATCAAACCCCATCATAAATAGCCTCATTGAATTCCCCTTCATGGCACTTATGATGCTATAATTTCATAGGCATATGGATATTTGATTTCCATGTATCCCTTGCTCAAATTTGAGTTTCATGGCATTGTGAATGTTTTTTTCTCACCACTGTCTTGCAGAACACCTGGAACATAGTAGGAGCTCAATGTTTGTGGAACGAATGAGTGAGTGAATGCATGCGAGTCTTTCCTAGTCATCCGTTTTCTGGGTCATCTCACTGGGACAAAATAAGTTATTGATATGGGGCCAAAAGCTCTACTTAGTAAGAGTGATTTTGCCCTGTCTTCACCTATGGTGAAGGAACCTATGGTGGTCACAGACACATTTATATGTAAAAACAAGTAAAACGAAGTGAATTACTTTTAACACTGAATGTATTCAATTTAGGGAGCTGATATTAATCTGATAGCATCTTCTATATTCTTCTGGCATTAAAAAGTCATTTTTTCCATGAAATGATAATGTTAAATACTTTCTTTGGAAGATGTACTTAATTAGCAAAATGAACATTTGGCTTCTCTTTGAGGGCATGCTGGACTTATTCCTCCAATGAGGCAGCCTTTTCTTCTCTCACCACTCCTTACCACTTAGTCAACTCAATTTATTACTGAGGGCTTGGATTAAAAACTGCTCACTCCTAAAAAAATATTTCCTGACTCCGAAGACTTTGTTTGATCTCTGTGTAATAGACACCCATTGTGCCTGTTATTTTTCTTCGTAACACTCATGGCATGTGTTTTTACTAAGTTAGGGTGAGTCTCTTCCACCCCAGCTCTATGGGCACAAAGATAGCACTATCTTCTCTGCCAGTGAATCAATTCTCATGTCCTAATACCATGCTTAGCATATAGCAGTTACTCAAGAAAAATATTGGCTAAATAAATATGTGCTATAGCAATTTAGCACAAAGGGCTAGTTTCTTTCTTTGCCTCAGTTACCCCAAATTCTATACAACACACCTTCCCATAACCCCTATCGTCCTTGGGAATGACAATACACAGATGAGTGGATGACCAGGCAAACTCATGGCTCATTCCTGCCCAGACCTTCTGTCTTGCAGCACCAGTATATTATGAAGGGAAAAGGGAAAGTAGAAGTTTTATGTGCGTTTATTTCGAGTTATCTCAGTCATTTCTCATTAAGGGTCTTACGACTTGTTATTTTGTTAGCCTCATTTTATTCGTGAAGAAATTGGGGTTTAAAGAGGTTAAATCACATAAGTTTACAGAGCTCTGTATGGCAGGGCCAGTATCAGAGCTCAGCTGCCCCTGGTTGCAAAGCCCACACTATTCTCCAGTATGTCGTATGTGGCCTTTGTCATTTTGTCTATTCTTTTTTTATGCATAAGAAGTGGGCAGGCTGACCACGCTCTCCTGGGTGCCACCCACCCCTCTGGAAACTGGCACACGGGGCTCCTCTCGGCTGGAGCAGGTGCACGTTGGCACCGGTTCCCACTCCATCCGTGGGAAATCATTACTACATTGCTAGGAAAATGAAACAATGCAAGTTATACAAGATCCACCGTGACACTGAGAAATGAGGAGCTGCCACAAGTGCCGCACAGCCAGATTTGTATCCCTGCCAGCCAAAGCACAAATGGCCCCTCTCGCATTTGTCTCAGAGAACAGGAAGCTTTAATTGTGGTGCATACTGAACACGCAGATGCCAAAGAGCAGCCCTGTGGCGTACACCGGGAGCCCCCGTCACGGGGCTGGGTGGAGGCAGGATCCAGGTATTCAATAGCAAACCCAACTCCAATAAATCACAGAATCGTTACTGCTCCGAGTCCAAAGCTAACTGGTGTCTAGGTGACTGCCCCTCGAACATCCCTGCTGACTCTGGTCTCTTTGGAAAATGTCTTTAACTTGAAGCTTCCTATTTCTTAAATGACCCATCATTGGACATCCTGGACAATGTTTCCCGAAGTGCGGGATGCACCTCGGAAAAGATTTTAAATGGTGAATATGAAACATTAAATGACATTAACTCCCATTCTTCTAATTGAAGTATCACAAGAATGGAAAAACAAACACCGCATGTACTCACCATTAAACTGGTATTGATTGATCAACACTTAGGTGGACGTGTGGAAGTCACATTCATTGGGTGTCGGGCAGGTGGAGGGGGGAAGAGGGAATGGGTGAACTCACACCTAACCGGTGCGTTGAGCTGAACTGGTGCGGTGAGCGTTGTCTAGGGGTTGGGCAGTAGTACAAAGGCAATTTATGTCACCAAAGTGTTTATACCCCTGTAATATTCTGAAATTTAAAAAATACAATGAAAAAGTGAAAGTTAACTCCTTCTGAGTTTTCTTTCATTTCTTCAGACATCAAGCAGGTTAATCAGTACCCTCTGCCTTTAACATCTAATGCTTTCTAATCTTCCTTTTTAACAAAGAGGTAGCATCCTCAGACCCGAAACCTTAGGCACACAATCGTATACAGCTGGCATTCCCTAGCAGTGTTCCCTTTTCATCTTATTTATTTTTACTCTCTGGTCCTATTTATGATGGATGAAACTTACTTTCCGTTTATGGTAATGATATGTTACCCTTTTATAATTCCTTTGTTTATATTTAATAAGAAAGTTAATTTAAAAGAAAAATGGACAAAAACATAGCACAGATTTTCTGCACATCCAGTGAAGGTGGTACAAAAATGACTAAGATTCGAGAAACACGGCTTCTGATTATATGAGCATAATTCTGAGCTGGCTCCTAACTTTGTCTCCCTGAGGCTCCTACCCACAGGTCCTAGTAGCTAGCCCACGGCTTCGCCATTTATGTCTTCTTCCAGTAAACTGATGTTCTGATATTAAAGAAGATAATTGTATTTCTATGAGCTTCTCCTCCCAACAAAAAAAGCTCACTTGTCTTAAGCCCTTTTTTTCAGTGATGAGCATCCAGTGTCCTTCCCACTCTGCTTACCTCCTACTGAACAGTTCCAGTGTTTTGGCTTTTCTCTTTGAGAATCCTGTGCAGAACTGAATATGCAGTACCAGGCTTTGGGGGACACTGCAGACAAAACACTTCATCTTTCTTGTTCCAGCCATTTTCTCATTTAGAACAGCTCGCCATTACGTGAAGGGTCTTTTATTTTGCTTTGTTTGTTGGTAGTCACAACATGCTCTACCAATATTGCTCAGTGTCTATGAAAATTCCTAGACGCCCCCCGACACTCTGTGCTTCCCTATATAGCTAAGAGCTTCTTGACCGTTGTGTTGAACATAGAGTGGCTCATGCTTCGAAGTCAGACTACAGAAAGAGTTGGGTCCTGACTCTGGCACTGGCCAGCTAAGGCCATGACATTTTGGCCCTATGGGGCTCAAATGCTGGCTCATTCTTTCCAAAGAGCTACACCACCTACTGTTTAGGTGCAGTGACACTAAAGTGTTTGTCCTTGGACCTATATAGGATTTACACGGGGATCTCTATATAAAAACATCTACCCACGTTATTAAGTAAAAGTGAGGCAGTAAAGAAGCCCAACCCTGAGAGTGGCAAAAGGCATCAGTAAAGAGTGATGTAGGTTGATTAGACACCCAAAAGTTGTCTACTACAGGAGGATACAAAGAAATATAGACTATGTTGCTCTGACATCTTCCTTTTCCTGTGTCTCTCCAGGATAGAAAATAAGGGATGTGGTTCCAGGGAAAGGTTTAGCTAAGCTTGAATATTTTGTTTCTACATAGTCATGACCCAGTGTTAGGGATTTTATTTGTTTTCTGAGATGGTGATTTTTATATCCTGACTGTAGCCAGTCGTACAACTTCCCCTGCACTGAAATCGTCTCTTCACCCAATCCTGAAATATATTATTTTACCAATCCAAATATGTCAAGGATTTTATTTCATTTGCATTTCAAACCTGATAAAATCATTTTCTGGGTGACATTTTTCCTTGAAGGCAACTTCAAATTGAATATTTTTTCCCTTGTTATCTCTCTCTCCCTTTCCTAGCCAACTTCACTTTTAGATTGCAAATCACTCAATATCAAGAGAGAAACGATGATCCACTGTTGCCATCTTTCCCTCCCTGGTGTGCAGAAAGGTTCAGCTTTGCATTTCCAAACTTAGGTCTATCCTTACAGAAAATCTTTTTCAAGCATCTTAAAATATCTTTATTGCCCACATCTCATGAGTTGATAGTTGCTTTTTTTTGCCAGGTGCTACCGGCAAATGTTTTCTGTCGTGCCCCAAAGGAAGGTGAGGCTAAGAGATGCATTCATGTTTTCATTTCAGGGCTACACCTTTCATCTGTGACCCTCATTCTTGATTTGCTTTAAACACTTGTAACAAAGAATACAGGCTGGGAGTCAGAGGCGTCTGGATATGAAACTTTTTTTTGTGTGACAGTGACTCAACCTTAGTTTCATCATTTACAAATGGGAAGAGCAAAAACGAAGCCATATGTTAGTTGGGAAGATTAAATGATTAATATGTAGTGCCTCGTATAATGCCCAGTAGGAATGTAACACTTCGCTAGTTCTTTTTGATCTGTTTCACATAAGTTTATACCAAAACTGTTCTGATGAGGATCTCTCATATGACCCACTTACACTGGGACACGCCACAGCTCAGTACGAGAAGTGCAACTTGGAATCACAATGGCTGGCTCTAGCGTGGAGACACTTGAAACCAAGTGACATAGAGCACATCGTTTAACCTCTTAAAGCTTTGTTTTCCAGCTCTGTAAAATGGGGTGAATAATCTGCAACTTGTAGTGTCAGTGTGGGGATATGATCAGATATGGTGCCCCAAATAGCTTTGCAATCTTTGAAACAATGTTCTTGCCTTTGGTAAAAAGAGGTAATTTGCACAGAACTTCTTCCATGTGCCAGGCACTGTGCCAAGAATTTTATGTGTCATGTCATATTGGATCTTTCTACAGTCCTATGGAAAAGGTATCCTTCCTAGTTTGACACATGAAGAAACCAAGGCTCCAAGAAGTCAAACTCTTATTTACCAAAGTAGCACAGCCAACATTCACTGCCAAATTGTTATCTTTACTGTCATCGTCACTGTTTTCGCTCTGCCAGAGGCGCAGGTCTTTTAAAACCTAAAATTAAAAGGGAAAACAAAATGAAATTATTATGAAAGAAGGGAAAGGAATTTAATGCTCCGAGAACAATTTTCTTGGCTCTTCCTCGAAATACTAATTGAAAACTTGTTTAAACACCCAGGACTGTCATCCAGATGGTGAAACATACAATTAAAATAATTACCCTAAATCTGGCAATCTAGAATTATCACTTATTATTATTAATATAGCACCTATTCAGACAGAATTAACTTTTTTTCTACTTCAAATTTCTCCTGTAATATTTAACACAGCCCCACGGGCAGGAGGATTACCTGTCTTTTGGATAAAGCCTTTCTATCTTTAGGTAACACTATTCATTTGCATTCACATTTGCCTAGTGAGAGTGCTTCCCTGGGCATCGTTGATTCCCCTCGCAACCCTGTGACAGTGGGCAGTCTCGTTCCCATTTCAGAAATGGGCACATGAATGCCCCATTGAGCTATGCCACCTAGCTGCTAAATGATGAGGGATTAGTTTTCTTAACTCTTAGATCTGTGTATAGGCTTCTGATCTGATTTAAAAAACTTTTTGAATTATGAAGCTCACAGAAATAACAATGGAATTAAAACCTTACCATAAACTTAAGTATTTAAGTTTAGAACCATAAGTATATTTTCCCCAGCCCTGGTATTTTGAATTTAACCAGGATAATAGAGATATTAACATTAATTCTAACCAAGTAAATCAGAAATGCTGCTTTTTGCTTGATTGTGCAAGGAAGAGCTGCTATGGATTTGACTCTTTTGGGGAAAACATCTTTCCTGAGTCCACACAAATCCAGAAATTAGATTTGGTAAGATTTTGTTATTGCAAAACTTGTATTGAGCACTTACCTTTTGTCCGACATTAAACTAAATGTTGTACACACATTCTCTTGCCTGATGTCTCAGGCACTCTGCAGAGCAGGGCTAGTCCCACTTCTGTGGTTAAGAGCCAAATTGCCTTGGTGTGCGTCCTGACTTAAATATTGGATTTATACTTGGCCTCTTCATACCAGCTTAGTTATCTACAAAACAGAGAAAATAAAAGTACTTCTCTGTGATGCTTAATTGTGTGTATCAACTTGGCTGGACCACAGTGCCCAGATATGTGGTCAAACACTATTCTGGATGTTTCTATGAGGGTGTTTTGGGGTGAGTTTAGCATTTACATCAGTGGATTTGCGACAAGCAGATTGTCCTCTGTAATGTGGGTGGGCCTCACCCAATCAGCTGAAGGCCTCAATAGAACAAAAGACTGACCTCTCCTGAGCAAGAGGGGAGTCTCCAGCAGATGCCCTTTGGACTCGAGTCACGGCTCTCCAGCCCGATGTCCCTCCTTGCAGACTTTGGACTTGCCAGTCTCCGTAACTGCATAAGCCTATTCCTTAAAATATTAACAAATCTGTTTTTATATATTTATATATACATCCTATTGGTTGTTTCTCTGGAGAACCCTGACTAATACAATACTTACAGGGTTGTTTTAGGATTAACTAAGCTAACATATTTAAAAGCACTGAGAGAGGTGTTCTGTTAGAGTGAGACTTGGGTAAATACCAGCTTCTCTTATTATGAACCCGAGCGTGAAAATGATATGGCTAAATAAAAGGTTATTGAGTCCAAATACATATTTCAACCATGGAGCCCAGATACATATTCTGAAATGACCAGGCTTTCCCTGAGTTTCCCCCTACACCATCAAAGCTGAAGTGAGTCCCACGTCCACTGTGTTAGCATTTGATGTACGTGAACAGGCCTGGCGGGACATTCCCGGCTTCAGAGACACCTTTTGAAACTACTACAGTGTCATGACCACATTCAGTCTCTTCATAATGGTCATTTTATTTACTTGCTGGAGAGAAAAATGACCTTAGATCCTGACTATTACTTTATAAAAAGCAAGAGAATAGAACCAACTAATGACTTTTTAAATAATAATAATAAAAACTGCACGAACAAAACTAGTGGCAAAAAATAAGCTAGAAGAAATTCAGCAATATGGCAAAAGACGAATGTCTTTACTCTATAAAAACTGCTCCAAATCAATCAAGGCATATAAAAAAGAAAAATGAGCAAAGGGCATGCATTGATACATCACAAAAGTAGAATTACAACTTCCTGAGAAACATACACAAAGAAACAACCTCACTCATAATTCAAAGGGAAAAATGTTAATTACAAAAGCAATGGAATTATGTTTTACTTAATCAACAATGCTGTTTGAATGATGATGTTCTGAAATGCTGAGAAGGTTGTTGTAAAAGGAGCACATATATGTTCTCATTGGGATGGTAAATTGGTACAGATTTTTGGGAAGACAAGTTTTCAAATAAGGATGAAAAGGCTTAAAATATTTGTATTCTTTGACGTAGCAGTTCAACTGTCCTAAAGTTGAATCCTGAGCCTTTGGGCCCCTCTGACTTGTTTCCTAAGATTCCTCGCAACCTTTTGAGCAACTTAATTAGGTGAATTTCATTGACTGATTTGTCAACGTATTATTTTTGTTTCTGTCTGCCAGAAACAACAACTGCTGAGGGACTGGGGACATTTACCTGTCAGTTCTGATTGGAGAGGACAGCACCTCTATACCTTTTCAAGTCATCAGGGTGGACTTACCAGGGAAGGTGAGTGAGTTGAGGACCATGGTGGAGGTGATTTCAGGCGTGAGAAATCATTTCGCAGAAGGATGTACAAAGCTGGAAGGGTCCTTGCCCACCATTGCCAGGTCAATTTTGCTTAAAAACAAAAAAATCGAACAAACAAAAGAATAAATATAAAAATCATCCATTGGGTTCCTTCTTGGCTCAGTAACTATCAAAGAGCTCCCAGCTCAAGTCCAAATTCCTCAGCCTGGGGGATGGCATGGTGCAGATAGATAAAAAGGGAACGGGCTTTGGAAAGAGGATGAATATATTCAAATCTCGGGTTTTGGTCGACTGCTAGCTGTTGGAACGCAGAACAGATGCTTAACAATTCTGAGCGTCAAATGCCCTGTCTGTGAAATTAGGAGAGTACTGTATGGGAGAGAACATTTGGGGATTACAGACCTATGTTTAGATGTAGGATTGTCACGTCCTTCCTGTGTGGTCCCTTCTCCTTCTCATACATGTGTCACTCATGGGGCTTTCTTTATGTTCCCCAAATACTCCACGCTTTTCTTTTCTCATAGAAGGTTTTGAATGTTGTTTGCTTGATTAGAAATGGCCCCAATTTTTCCTCCACTCTCCCACACATTGTACACTCCTCATCCCCTTCTTGTAGGTGAGACATCCGTCCTCTGTATTAACCTTTTTCTGGACTGCAGACCAGGTGAGATCCCCCTCCCAAGTCCTGCACTCCTACAATTCTGGGAGTCAGTCCTACAGATCATGAGAGAGAGAGGGAGGGAGCGGGAGAGAGAGAGAGAGAGGAGAGAGAGCATCTTTCAACATTTTCAGGAGAATTGGGTGTTTAAATATGAAAGACTAAATTTTAAAACTGTAAGAGTGAAAAATAAAGAACTTCTTTATAACATCTGGGTAAAATAGAATTTAGTCAAGGCATAAAACCACAGCCATAGAGGAAAAGATTGATAAATTTGACTGTGCCCCAAATGAGAACCTTTGTTCATCAGACACAAATCTGACACACAAAACCAAAAGCAAACTACAAAGAGTTGAGGTTATTAGCAGTACATATAACTGACAAAATGTTGGTAATAGTATGCATGAAAAATTCCCCTAGACTTAATAAGAAGTACCAAACAACCAACAACAAAATGGACAAAATCCATAAATCAGCCTTCACAGGAGAGAAATGACAAATGCCCAATAAAATAAGAAAAGATGCTCACCTTCATTGGTAATCAGAAAAATGTAAATTAAGGCTACAATAAAATATACCAATTTTACCAAATTATGAAGTATGAAAATATGTGGATATGGAGAATGGGCACTTGCATACACCACATCTGCTGGTTGAAAGCATAAGCATTTGCAACAACTTTAGAATAAATTAGGAATCATTTAATATAGTTAAAGTAATTTATACCTTAGAGACAGCAATTGCACTTCTAAGGGTAAACTCTATAGCAGGAGTCCCCAACCTACGGTGAGTTGTATAATTATTTCATTATATGTTACAATGCAATAATAATAGGGATAAAGTACATAATAAATGTAATGTGCTTATATCATCCTAAAACCATCTCCCCACCTGGTTCATGGAAAATTTGTCTTCCATGAAAACAGTCCCTGGTGCCAAAGAGGTTGGGGACTGCGGCCCTAAAGAACCTCTTAAACATTGTTAGCGCTGTCGTTTCCAGAAGGATATTTACAAAAACAAAACAAAATTGGAAACATCCAATAAATCTAACAATAGGCAAATGGGTAAGTAAATTGTGGCATAGTCACATACTGGAATATCATGTAAAAGTGAAAATAAATAAACGATGTTTATGCACATCATAAACAAATCTCACAAAATACTTTGAGCAAAAAGTAAAATAAAACAAATATTAAAAGAATATGTACAGTATGATTTCATTTATCTAAGGCTCCCAAACTTGAAAAGTAAGCTATGTATTGAATAAGCAGAACCTGGTAAAATTTTAAAGAAAGCTAAGATGTGGTAATCACAAAATTCAGAAGATGATTATCTTTAGGCTCAACGACAAAGGGTGCATTAAAGGTAGGTTACACAAGAAAGGTCTCAAAGTTATTGATGACAGTCTTTCTCTTTTGTCGATTGACTGACGTAGTTGTATATTCTATTATTGTTTTATAACTTATAGATCAATATATTTTTTCATTTATGAAATATTGCATAGTTATTTTAATGGCAGAAGTACTAGTTAGGTAATTTTGTTGTTTTCTCATAGTATTCGTTTTCCTATCAATACATAATGGTAAATATTGGAACTTTGAAACCAAGTCAGTTTTTCTATTCTGACTTTCTGAGACCATTGGATGATGCCCAATGAATGGATAACTGGACCACTTCCCTTGAGGTTTAAATGTATTTCATTTAGATTTAAATCTGCTTTCATCAGGACATGTTCCCTATGAATTAAAATTCCTTGAAAGCTGTGCCGATTGTAAAAAATGGGCAATGAACAGTCTCTTTCAATAAAAGATCATCCATAATGATCTATAGAACTATCACTCTTCCTCAACTGCCCTTTGGTAATAAAGTAGACCTTTCCCACTCAACTGTTTAAAACTGGGTCATTGAATAATCTAGCAGTCGGGATGTCTGTTGTCCTACAGAAGTGGACACCTTTTCTACCAGGATGGTTTATATGACAATAACTTTGTTCCTTTGATGAGTCGTGTTAAAAGTCGGATTAGTTATTTTGTAGAACTAATGGTTATGACTCTGGTGGTCTCTGCTTGTTTCAATGGTGGCGATGTTCTCGGGCTTGAGGTGGGGCCGGTGTGTTACATTTATTTCATCAGTGACAGAAAAATATCTCTCTTGGCTGCTTGAGTCGATCTCTCTGAACATTGCCTAGAGGACAATTGGATGGTCTGGAAATATTATAGAGCAACCAACATGCAATATTAACACTTTCTGCATAAAGTATGGAAGTAAACGTTAGATCTCAGCTGCTAGATAGAATTCAGCAAGACTTTATCTTTCGGTGAATTTGGACCTATTCTTATGAGAGGGTGTGTGATATGTAGAGTATTACGAAGATAAACACCATTATTAGGCTACTTCACTGCTTCAGCCAGCCTTGCTTGCAGACACAATGTTTCCACAAGGCTTAGTGCTGTGATTTCCCTGGATACACATCGGAATCACTTAGGGAGTTTTGGAAAAGGCTGTCAAGTGCTCGCCCCAGATCAATTGTATTGGGTTTGTTAGTGAGGGGTTTGGGTATTGGCATATTTTAAGTGTCCTACAGGTGATTCGACTCTGCAATCAAGGTTGTAAACAACTTTTGGAGTCAAACTAGATCTAAATTTGAATCTCAATTTTAGCACTTAGCTGCTTGGTTTTATGATTAAGCCTTTCTCAATTTCTAGTTCTCTTATCTGGATAAAAGTGGTTAATAATTGCACCAAACTCATCAGTTTGTTGCAAAGATGAAATGAGATAAGACATGCAAGGCATTTAGGACAGTACTTGGCACATGAAAGGTTCAATAAATGTTGGCTGTCATTTGCACATTTATTTTATTTACAAATATTGACTGCAGAGGTGCAGAGAAAAGAGAAGACACCGGAATCAACCAGTCAAAAAGGCTCCGAGAGGAGGTTTAAGTCCCTGGTTTCCCTTGATGTAAATAAAGCTCTCTCTTTCTGTTGCTTTCTGTCTCCTGTGCTGGGGCATCTTTGAAAAGAAGTGTAGAAGAAGTCACATTCTTTAATTCCAAACATCAGGTCTAAGAGAAGCAAAGAGTCCTATGTTCTTTGCACACCAATAGGCTTTCCTGAGGAGGCTCTGAAACTAGGAGGCTTGGACTAACCCAAAAGAGTTGAAGGAAAAGTTCAACGGGCCCTGGCATTCTGCCAGTGCAGACAGCACTCCTGGAAATATTTTATCTCTGAAAATAAAAATCAATTTAGTGGACCCAAAGATAATGTAGTATTCACAGACATGTCATTTTTCTTCCAATGTAATTCCCCCCTGATGCTGCTAACGGGTTCAGTTGTCAGGGGCACAATAGAGAAAGCCTTTTTTTTTTTTTTTTCTGAGATAAATTATGAATTGGCTCCCACTCCATCAGCCCAGTGCTAATATATCACCAGCCGGCAAGGTCAGGCAAGGCTTCAGTTCACTTACCCCCAAGGTGATAGAATGGTTAACAGCATAGGATTTTGATTATAGAGGTTCAACTTCTGGCTGTGCCCTTGTCTTAATAACATGACACATAGCAGGTTGATTCATCTCTTGGTGCTTCAGTTTTCTCATCTGTAAAATGGGGATACTATTACCCACCTCACATGCCCTTTGTATGAATTCAGTGAACTCATCCCTGCTTTTTAAAGGTACTTTGCAGTGTCTGGTATTTTTAAAGTCCTCATTGCATTGTTGCTGTTAAGAGTATGTTAATGATTTTGAGACACCAACTGAGATTTAAAGTTGCATATGTGCTCTATGCTTGGGAAGTAGACGCTTGTTGTGGCTCTCATTGGTATTATACTTGAGGAAGCATACTAGAAATGGCAAATCGCCCCCAAACTGGGCTTCAAGGAATTTTTGCCTGGCAGACAGAATAAAATGCCTACATTTTATGTTTAAAGTTGTAGTGGAAGAAATTCTGGCTAAATTAGATTCAGAAAAATCTGGTTCCAAACCTGGTTCTCACAATAATTAGCTATATCATCCTAACCAAACAATTTTCATTTTTTCCAGTCCATTTCCTTGGCGATGAAGTGTATTGAGGTTGCAATAGATGTTAAGGTCAAACCCTGCTAGATTGTGCATTGAAAATGTTTATAGTTAGGGAATCAATTTTGGTTTTTTAGAATCACCCAAGAGAGATCCCTCTTTGTGGGGTGATTTGAGTGGTTGCTGATAAAGACCAGGCCTATTATTGCCCCGTTATTTAACAACCGGGCTACAGTCACCAAAGGATAGGGACTTTATCTGCTCTTTATCACTAGTTGTGAAGTCCACCCTCTCTAACCATCTCCATTTTGCACTAAGTGGACTGAAGCACTAAGGTGCTGCAATGATTGGGCTTCCCTGCTGTCTAGCCGCTCGTTTGGTTGAGCCCATGGGAGGAACTGGTAGAAGAACAGACAGAGAGAGGAGAGAGATGTCACAGCATTTATTCCCAGGTTGCCTTCCTGCTAGACTATGATTTAGTATTTTTTTGTTTGTTTGTTAATTTTGAGACACAGTCTCTCTCTGTCTCTCAGACTAGAGTGCAGTGGTATTATCATAGCTCACTGCAATCTCAAACTCTTGGGCTCAAGCGATCCTCCTGCCTCAGCCTCCCAGGTAGCTAGGACTACAGGTGTGCACCACCACATCCAGCCAATTTTTCTATTTTTTGTAGCGATGGGGTCTTGTTCTTGCTCAGACTGGTCTCAAACTTCTGGCTTCAAGTGATCCTCCCGCCTCAGCCTCACGAAGTGTTAGGATTACAAGCATGAGCCACTGTGCCCAGCTAAGTTACGTTCACTATGGTCTTGTGTTTATTAGTATAGGTGAGTTCCTCTACCCAAAGCCACAGCTTCCACCAGGGAGGTTTATTGTGTAGCTGTAGCTCTCACCAGGCTTTGGCAATGACTTTCTTCACTTGTCTCTGGGGCAGGGGTCCAGGGATGATAATGGCATTCCCCTTGTTGCTGGCTTCAGGATACTTCTGCATCCCCTGTTGATATTACACACATTATAAGGAGTTCATTCATTAAACTCTCATGAATCACCCTTTTTGTATATGCCATCTGTTTTTATTTTAGGGTCCTGCTCAATATCACTATATATTTAACATCTGCAAAGTCTCATGCATTTAGTAGACATTCAAGACACCCTTTCAAAATGACCCTTTGGCTTATCACGAAATCACCATATTTGAGTTCTACTGATATGCTCGCTGTCAGAATCAAAGAGGCCGGCATCTGGTATTCCTCTCTTTGATGCAACTTTCCTTTCACCCTCCCCCATCTTTGTTCACTCAACCTCAAATGATTAAGCATCTATTATCTGAAAAAATACGTTAAATGTTGAAACAGATATTGTTAAGAAATTAAGATAAAAATAGTAGTTTATATTCACCATTTCCACATTCACCATTGTTTTGTCCCAGAGTTTATGATAATTATTTGTGGGAGGGTCAGTATAGTAGAAGAGTTCTCAGTCATAACAGAAGACAAACTAGAGCCTATATTCTTTAAAACATTAATCTGATCCATATGTTTATAGGTGTTTACAGGGTAATAAACTCAACCAAAATGCAAACCAAAAAAGGTAACTTCATTTGATAAAGGCCTATTCCAGAAAGTGTGCTTAAATTATAAGTGTAGCATTTAATTTCATTACACATATAATTTGAGAACCTTATGGCAATGTTTCTCAAGCTCTAAAAACAAAAATGCTTCTAAATTTAAAGGAGACTAACTCATATCTCAACATCTCCACTCCTTCCATGAAAGGCTGGAATATGCATCATCCAAAGCGGTTTTTCTTCTTTGAAAAATGTTTTTCAAGTTTTGTGTCTCATTTTAAGAACTCAACAATTATAATAATAATAACAAGCATAACATTGCTACTTCCGCCCTGCCGCTCATACCAGCATGCCAGGCGCTCTGTCTCAGTACATGTTACCATAACCTCCATCTTCCAGATAAAGAAATCAGAGCGCATGGTGGTGAAGCAATGACCAAACTCACCCAACTTGTCAGCGGTAGATCCAGAATTCAAATCTGGGTTTCCATATGGATAATAAAAATCTTACTTTTACTTGCAGTCTAGACTGCTACCCATTCTAATCGAAAATGGTGTTTGTCTGAATTTTTAATGCTAGAATAACTAATAAACTTCTATCAAAGAAAGATCAATTGGTGTTTGAACCCACAAGAGTTACCGAATGCACCAACGCTTTTCAGATCTTTCGACATAGACCAAACCATAAGCCTGTATGTCCACGTAACAGTAAACAGAAGTTGACTGGCAGAAGTAAATTTGGTTCCAAGGAAGGAGGAGGAAGTTGCTGTTGAAAGTCTATAAGACCTTTTCATGGACCTCATAAGAAATTCCATTATTCCAGAATTCTTACATGATTGAAAACCCAGGGCATCAGTCACTTTCAGAAGCTAATCATATTCTTAACAGCCAGAACAGTGTGACTTTGGCTCAAGGCAGGTCAAACTTGTTTCTTTTCTTTTTGGTGAGGGTCGAGGTGGGGCAGGGAGTGATTTAACTAGATTGAAAACAGCTATGAATCTGAAAGGTACTTGAATAAAACTTTGCTACCCGTCCAACCTATGTCTTCATTATGAAGGTCATTTTCAAAGTTTCTACACATTTTGTTTCACCCTGTAAGAAGAGACACCAGGCTGTGGTTTTTCTATAGCATTGTACCATGCTAAAATTATCTTGGCATGCACACAGGATATTTGTTGAATCTAATTGAACTTGTTGCTTTGAAAGGCCAAGCCAGAACCCCCAAAGGGAGCTGTCCAACCCCAACGTGCTGAAACTAGGAGAGAAGGTGGTAAGAAGCTCACAAATTATTGGGCACGTATGTGGTTGTGGCATCACACACTGGGTTAACTGTACACGTAACAACTTATATTGTTTATTTATATTTTGAGAAATAAATTATGCCTTGAAATATCCAAGCCATTTATTGAGTCATTTCACTTCCTGTGATGGCCATCGCATCAGATATTATATTACTATAGGAACACAGAGAGAAAAAGGGACATTATACGGAGACCTGATCACATCTTTTCTATTTTGGGGTTTAGGTGCAGAAGCAATCAACTATCTGCCAGTTCACATGTAAAATAATACATGCAAATAACGTGTGTGTCTGGCACGTAATTCCCTGCCCCCTTTCTTTTATGGTAATGGTTTGAGATCTTTCCTGTCTCTATCCCTCCCTCAACTTGCTTATTTCTCAACTCTCAATTCAACTTTGCTTTTTCATGGCTCTGATCTCTGTACCATGGGACACCATCCTAAGACATTGTTTATTGCACTGTGCCAGGTGTCAGGTATACGATAGTAACGTAAGCTCTCTTCATGGAATTTATTCTCTGGTGGTAGAGGCAGAATATTAAACAAATATTTATGCAACTAAATACGTAATTATAGACTTATCTTATAAAATGATATCTTTGTTAAGGGTGTGTTAAAGTTATAAGTTACAACTTTTACAATTATACACACATGCATTACATATATAATTAAAATTTATAAAGATATAAGCTATTTTGGAAATGTACACCACTTTTAGCTCAGTAAAACCTTTCTTTCAATATAATTTTTGCATACACAAAGTGCATGCTATAAGAAGTTATATTTGGACATTACAGTCAATTTTCTCCCCGTGAGAGTTTCTGGTAAGAGAATGTCATGTGTAACAAATTTGAATTATGTTCAATGTTTAGATGAACCCCAAATATTTTGCATATGCCGAGTGAGAGGGATGAAGATATAGCATCTGACACTCATATGTTCTTCTTTTTACGTAAGTGTTATTTCTGTGTATTCTAAAGCACTTTTGCGATTAGCATTTATTTTGCTTTAAAGGTTTTTTTTTTCTGTGCTATAACTTTATTTTTAAGTGCAGTTTGAGTGAAAGATAGCTACGAGTTCCCCCAAAATGTTGGAACATTTGTACAGGAGAAAGAATTCTACTTCCAAAGAATTTCTCTTCCCTCTGACTGTTTTTCCAGCAATTTACCCACAGTCAACTCTTCTTTCTCCCCTGACCATTAAAATCTTCCTTCGATTACATTCCACACGCAGACTATTTATTTGCTTTCGAGCCTTTGCTTGTTCCTTCCTTTCTTATCATTCAGTTCCTATAGATCATTCCCAGCCGTACAAATTATTTGGATATATTGATTGGGTACAAAACGCAAAATAATTTTTCCCATTAAAGTCAGTGCAAATATTTTATTTCATATTTTTCCATTTAATGGCAGGGTTTCAGTAACTAATTAAAAGTTATTAAGCAAGGCCCAGGTGTGTAGGAAATGTGGTTTCTGAGACCACATAACAGGATAACTGCCTGCTTCTCAGTGATAATAGGAAGGTCTCTGGGAGACAGGCATCCCATTTAAACTGAGACTCGAATACTAAGTGAGGTGTGAACAGGACGCCAGAGCAATAGTAAAGGGAACATGTGCCCGGTCCTTCAGTGGGGGAGGGCTTGACCTGGCCGAGGAATGGGGAGTGTAGTCTAGAGCGTGCACAGTGAGTACGAGGCAAACCGGCACATACGCAGGCTTGAGGCACAGCGATGCTGGTTCACGCAATGCCTGTCGACTGCACCAGGAAAGCCCTGGGAAGCTAATAAAGGGCTTTACACAGCAAAGTATCATGATCATGCTTCCGTTTTCAAAAGCCCCTCAGCCATTCTGTTCATATGGATTGGGGGAGAGAAGGAAGCTGCGGGGTAGGCATGCTGGTGGCTCAGTCTAGGCTGGCGACAGAGATGATAGCAAAAAAATATGCATGAGATTGAAAGGTACATTTTAATGTTTTAGAGACATGAATTTCTTTTTTTTTTAATTTCAGCATATTATGGGGGTACAAATATTATGGTTACGTACATTGCCCATGCCCCTCCTCCCCCCTCGAGGCAGAGCCTCAGGCATGACCATCCCCCAAGAGACATGAATTTCTGAATAATTAGATATAAGGGTAGAAATACTCACTTCTCCCAGCGCTAGATCCTTATCCTTAGAATCCAGACTTGCATCGTACTTCCTCCACCTATCTTTAAGTTAACGATGATAAGGTTAAAGTTTTACTGTAAGCTAGGGTTCCATCCCAACTGCTTTGCATACATTCTATGATGGAATGTTCACTACAGTCTGTGTGTCTTAGTAACATTTCTGTTTCATAGGTAAGTTAAATAACCTGAATGAGATCACATGATCCGTTAGTGGGAGGATTGAAATTCAAAGCCAGGCAGTTTGACTACAGAGACCGCCCCCAAGGAGCTGTAAGTCCCCCTATCTCTAATCTCACATCCAATTAAAAACTTAACTATTACATTCCTACTGCTTCAGGTAAGAGTAAAATATAGGCTGATAATTTCTATATATTTAATTTTCTCCGTGCCCCCTGTCTTTCAGAAGCAACGACAACAGCATGTTGACCGCACCTCTGAATGCTGCCGTGCTGAGAAATCTCCAACTCTCTAAATGTCTTCAAGACTCTGGAAAGTTGATTGCAAAATGGGAATCCTCTGCTTGTGATCGGTGTTAAATTAATTCTTAAAGGAGTTGCAAGCAACTCCAAAATGATTTCCGGCTTCACAAAAGTCCCCAACATCCTGTTTTCTCCTTGACAAATTCAGCTGCAGAAAAACAGAGGAACATGCAAACATCTGTGGCGACACTTTATCTTTATGACAGACACCAAAGAAACGTTCTGATGACAATGATGACAACTGAACAGAAACATTAGTCCATAACAGATTTGTTCTCAGTGCAAACCATGGCTTTCACATACTTGGACGTTCAGACAAAATATCATCCTGGTGTTTCCTGCATAAAGGAAAATTCTACATGGCCAGGCTGGGGCCCTCTTGAGAGTTAACAGAGCCACTAACTGGATGGGACAATAGGAATAAACCAGGACTAGTCTAAGCAAACTAGAATGCATGAACACTAACCTAAGGGTATAGAAGCCTTATACCAGAGCACCATTTGTGGTTAGTGCACAATTCTCGCCATAGCTTTTATCTTGAATTATCAGAATAAGAATTTTTCTTTTATACTTGAATTCTCCTGGACATAATCTCCAATGTTCCCTCTCATCCTCTCAGAATAATTTTCTTCATTGTGTTACGCATTGTGTCATTGCAAGAGAGAGTGGTAGAAGTGGATGGAAAAGTCTTAGGACGACAAGTGTGGGGTTTGAAACCTGAAAGATCTGTCCCAAAAACCAGTTCCACCACGAATTTGTTGGGTGATCTTGGCAAGACAGAACTGAACTGAACTTCAAGTTACTTATCAGTACTACGTGCGTGGCCCCAATTGCCTGATTGGTATTAAAGAATCTGACAGTTTGAAGGCTCTCGATTCTTATGGATATTATCACAATATTACCATTATCTTTTCTTCCTACATATTACTTTTTGGTGTCCGTGATTGGAGGTAGATTCTTTTTCTCTATTTATGGATATAATTTAAGATGTCTAGGACATTAGTATGTGCTCAAGAAATACTGAGCTATATATCAATTAGCAACATGTTTGGCTATATACAACGAAGAACCAACTAGCAATAGATTTGAGAAATATAGATGTATTTCCTTGGGAAACAGAATTCCAGGGTTGCGAAATCCAGAGGTGATGCACTTGCTCAATGATGCTAAGAGCCCAAGACTTTTACAACTGTACATGCCACACTTTTTAGCAGAAAGCAGGTCAAGGATATGGCCTCCTTAGAAGTTTGTATCCTCTACATGCCCAGCAACATCTGAAATCGTCTGTGTGTGTACGAAGTCGTCACTCTCATGTAGGGAATTAATTGGCCCTGCGGATAGTCCTCCAGTTCTCCCAGGCATCGTTATCCAAGCTATTCTTTATCCAGACTTCCCCCAACTTCTTTGGATCATTAGTGGAATGAAATATTGATCCCTTTAGCTCTCAGTATATCCACATGGCCTCTGAAATGCCCAAATCCCCTGGGTAAGTTGCTTCTAGACTTGAGCAGCCTTACTCTAACTTTGTAAAAAATAAGGTAAAAATATTATAATTTTAATGTGTTCCATAAATGAAAAAAAATTTAGATCATAGGTAAATGCAAAAAAGATCCCAATGTAAGCTGGGCGTGGTGGCTCACACCTGTAATCCCAGTGCTTTGGGAGACCCAGGTGGGACGATCACTTGAGGCTAGGAGATCAAGACCAGCCTGGGCAACATAGTGAGACCTCATTTTTAAAAAAGAAATTAGCTGAGTGTGGTGGCACCGGTCTGTAGTCCCAGCTACTCAGGAGGCTGAGGCAGGAGGATTGTTTGAACCCAGGAGTTTAAGGTAGCAGCGAGCTATGATTGTGCCATTGCACTCCAAATAGTCTAAGGTTAGAAAATGGTATTGATGAAGAGGATTACTTCATGCACTTCTGATAGGAGTATAATTTTGTCCAAGCACTTTGGGAAACAAGTTGATATTTTAATGTAAGTTTAATATTTGCATATACTTCACAACTTAGCAATTTTATGCCTCACAATTTTACTCCAGGGAAATTTTATCACATGTCCTCCTGGAAACATGAACGAGAACAAGAATGCCCATAGCAGCATTATCTACTATGAAAACAAATACACAAGGAAACAAAGCTGGAAACAGCTTAAATTGCAGAAGAAGGAAACAGGTAAATTAATTGTGGTATAATCATACAATGGAATACCATGAAGCAATGAAAATGAATGCTAAACAAATCAGTATGGGTTGGACTGGGGAGCATAATTTTGGGGGTGGGGGTAGTCCCAGAAGCAAGATATAGCTTGAAATCATTTTTGAAAAAGTATGTTAACAAATAAAACTAAACTGCGTAAGAACCACTTATTTTAAATCAATAAAAATCATAATACCCCCATTCTCTCTACATCCACCATCCTGAACCCCTAAAAATCACTGATGTTCTCTCCATTTCTATAATTTTGTCATTTTTAGAATGTTATATAAATGAAATCATATGGTATATGATCTGTTGGTATTGGATTTTTTTTAACTCAGCATAATTTTCTGGGGATACATCCAAGTTGTGTGTAGCAATAGTTTGTTCCTTTTTATTGTTGAGTATCACGTGAGTGTAGTGCTGTTTAAATGCTCACTCACAGAAGAACAGGCCATTTCCAGTTTGTGGCTACTGTGGATAACGCTGTTACGAACAGTCCTGTGCAGGTCACCTGTGAACATAAGTTGTCATCTCACTAAAATGTCCTGAGTGCAACTGTTGGGTTGTATGGCAGTTTAATTTTAAAATAAATAGTCAAAGAATTTTCCAGATTGGCTGTATCATTTTATATTCTCATCATCGATGAATGAGTCATCTCATTTCTCAACATCCTCACCAAAATTTGATGTAGTTCCTTTTCTGTTTTTTTATTTAGCCATTCTGATAGGTATATAGGAATATATTATTATGGTTTCTAGTGGCTCATAAAGTTGGACACATCATTGTTCATCATGTGCTTATTTGCTATTTGTATATCCTGTTCCGTGAAATGTTCATTTCTGTCTTTTGTCTGTTTTCTAATTGGGTTGTTTGTTTTCTCTCAGTCTGTGTATTGCCCTTCCACTTCTTAATGGGATCTTGTGCAGAGCAAAAGTTTTTAATTTTAGTGAGATCTCATTTATCAGTGTTTCCTTTTATGGATCATGCTTTCAATATAAAGACTAAGAACTTGCTTCCTAGCCCTAGACTGAATAATATCTTTGAGTATTTTTATATCTATGTTCTGATAGATATTGATTTGTCATTTGTCTGTCATTTGTTTATTTCTGTTTTCTGCCTTGTGTGGTTTTGATATCAGGATATGTCAACGTTGTAGAATGATCATCTCCCCTCTCCTTTCTATACGACATTAAGTATAATTTGTATTAAAATTTTGGTAGATGTTCCCTGTGAAACCATCTGGGCAAGGGAATTCCTTCTTGTGGGAGGTTCTTAGGTATAGATTTAATCTATAATAGATTAGGACTGATCAGATTATCTATTTCTTCTTGACTGAGTTTTGGTAGATTGCATCTTTTGAGGAACTGGTATCATTTTTTATAAGCTGCTGAGTATGTGGCCCTGAGTTGTTTGTAGTATTTTTAAATTCTTTCAATCTCCGCAGGGTAAGTAGTGATATGGCTTCTTTTACCTGATCATTTGTTCCTTCTCTCATTTTTTTGTGTGTCAGCCTTACCAGAGATTTATCAATTTCATTGACCTTTTCTTTGTTGCAAAATGCTTTTATTCATTTTTTTCTGTCTTCAATTTCATTGACTTTTGCTCTTTATTGTTTTCTTCATTTTTCCTTTCTTCTGGTTGCTGGGATTTCATTTGTTCTTTTTATCCCCAATATTTTGTATTTTAGTTTATTTTCTTTCTTGTTTTAGACAAAGTTTCACTCTGTTGCCCAGGCTGGAGTGCAGTGGCATCATCATAGCTCACTGCAACCTCAAACTCCTGGGCTCAATGGATCCTCCTGCCTCAGCCTCCCAAAGTGCTAGGATTATAGGTGTGAACCACTGTGCCCAGCCCAGTTTTTTAGTTTCTTAAGGTTGAAGCTTAGAGTATTGATTTGAGACCAAGCTTCTTTTCTAATATACACATTTAATGCTTTAAATTTCCCTCAAGAACTGCTTTTTTACTACATTTTACAAATTTTGATATGCCATGCTTTCATTTTGTTTAAAATTGTTTCCTATTTCTCTCAAGACCTTCTACTTGACCCATGGATTATTTACAACAACATGTCTCATTCCCAAATATTTGGGCAATTCTCACTATCTTTCTCCTGCTGCTGTCTAGTTTAGTTATATCATAGTCAGAATACATATTCTGTATTATTCTAAGTATTTTAAATTTGTCAAGTTTTTTTTATGACTCAGAATATGGTATATCTTGGTAAATGTTCCATGTAAACTTGAAAAAAAAAGTGTATTCCACTCTTGTTTGTGAAACATTCTATAAATGTAACTTTGGTCAAGTTGATTGATAGTGTTCTATATTCTTATTTTTTTATTACTAAGAAAGGAGTATTGAAGTCTACAAATATAATTTTGGATTAGTCAGTTTCATTCTTTAATTCTATCACTTTTTGCTTTTTATATTTTGAATTTTGTTGTCAGGTGTATACACATATATGGTGGTTGTGTTGCTTTATATGAGAATATTCCTAAATGATATTTTTGATGGATATAGAATTTTAGGTTGACAGTTCCTTTTTTTTCTAGCACTTTAAAAATATTTTTGTTCTCTTCTGGTCTTCATGCTTTGTGATGAGATATCTGGACGTCATTTGAATGTAATGTGTCCTTTTTGTTTCTGCTTTCAAAGTTTTCTTTGTGGTTTTCAATAGTTTGATTATGATTTTGGGGGGAACATGGCTTACTTTGAGTTTATTCTGTTTGGGGATCACATACATTTTTCGTGTTCTAAATGTATGTCTTTCACCTATTTGGGATGCTTTTTAGCCGTTATATTCTCAAATATTTTTTCTGTACCAATTTCTTTCTCCCCTCCTGGAGCTTGAGTGATATCAATGTTCTTCTTTGGGCCGAGCCTAGAAGAAAGGATGGTTGGATGGATAGAAAGAACGTGTGAGCAGGGTGAATGAAAGGTCAGGTGAAAACACCTGCCCGAAGCTGCTTGTTTGCTGAGTGCAAAGTTCAGCTGAAAACAGCTGACCTGCATGGAAGTTATTAAAGAAATCAGCAAAGGGCCCTGGCCCTGGCCCTTTGCACGTGTCCCTGGAAATAAATAGGGGAGGAACTTGGCTGAGGCGGCCATTTTCTCCTTTAGATTTTGGCCTCTGTGCTTCTCTCTAAACGCTATGTGTTTCGGGGAATTATTCATTCTTTCTCATTCCTTCGCTATTAAACTCGGGAGCAGAAAGCAGCCACAACAAGTGGTGACCCTGATGTGATTCAGGAATCCACGTGTCCAGTGAGCGTTTTTACTGTCCTGACTACAAGGGCAATCATCCCTGTAAGGGACAGTCCCGCCCGCTGCTTTGGGGAAGGGACTGACACGTGTAGTTTCAGAAGGGGATCGCTAACACTGGGCAGGAAAACTGTGCTCTACGCAACAGCTCTTCAAGGTTGCCCAGTGCTCTGTCGAACCAAAAGCTTTACAACAAATCGTATGCGCAATAAGACGGCGTTGCCCCCGCTTCCCAGATGAGGGCACATTAGATTTAGAGCTCGGGGAGCAAGCAGGGAAGGCTTTTAAGAATCTCAGGCAGGGGGTTCCGGTGCCCTTTGCCGTGTTAAATACACGGAGCCTGGTACAAACAGCGCTGACTCCCTTGCGTGTTCCTGTGGATTCTAATCCGTTGGAACCTGCTGCTCTGCTGGAGAAGCCAGCCCCCTTGCCGTAAAATTCCTGAATCCTGAGCTGTTCTCTCCACTATTGCCTTCTGCGGCTCAACGGGAGGAAAAGCTGCCTCCTCCTCCTCCTCCTCCTTCTCCCCCTCTCAAAGGGCCTCTCTATTCCTCCCTTGGTAAACCACCCGCTTTTCAACATTGCCCACAAGAGGGCCAATCTTCCCAGGGACGAGATTTGGTAGAACAATGGAATCTTCTAACTACCCAGCCTTCTTGTTAGGGGCCGTTGCTCAGGTGCATCCAATACAACCCACACCTTTACAATGGACCACTAATTAATTCACCCATCTGGATAGACCAGTGGCCCATTAAGCAGGATACATTAAAACATTTAAAATCTCTTGTCCAGGGCCAACTTAAAGCGGGACACATACAACCTTCCCTAAGTGACGAATACACTCTTGTATTCGTCATACCTAAAAAGAACAATAAGTGGTATTTACTACAGCACCTAAGAGCTCTTAATAGTGTTATAGTCCCCATGGAACCTCTGCAACCTGGTCATTAGTTCCAAGAGATTGGCCTTTGATTGTAATTGATTTACAAGATTGTTTTTTCACAATTTCTCTAATGAAACAAGACCAGGAAAGATCTGCATTTTCTGTTCCCATTTATAATAATGCCCCTCCAGTCGACAGGATCACTAGAAAGCCTTTCTGCAAGGGATGTTAAGTAGTCCCACTGTTTGTCAATATTATGTTCATCAAGCCCTACTCCCTTCTCGGCGCCAGTTCCCATCCACTATCATCTATCTCTATATGAATGATGATATATTAGCAGCTCCTACTCAAGCAGAATTACTATCATTGTTTGCTTATGTACAAACATGGGTGTCCATGGGCTGCAAGTTGCCCCAGACAAAATACAACTTACCCAACCCTGGTGCTATCTTGGTTATCTACTTTTTTCCTCGCTCATTGTGACCCCAACAAATAGCAATCTCCTTGCCTTCTACCCTGACGCTACATTCATTACAACTTGCGGGACACGTGAATTGGATGCATCCCACTTTAGGAGTGGAAATAATTGGAAATATTCATCCACCTCCGGCTTTCCCTCTACTCAACAAGCAGAATTAGGGGTGCTTATGTTAGTTTTAAAGACGTTTCCATTAGAACCCCTAAACATCATCACTGACCCCCATTATGTATTCTATTCTGTTCTCCTTATCAAGAATGCTATCATTAAGGATATACCTAATCAAACTTCAGCAATTCCTTGTTCTACAGGGCTTATTAGCTATCCGGTGACACCCCCTCTTTCTCTCTCATACTCATGCTCATACCCCTGTGCCTGGACCTCTGACAGAAGGAAATAATGCCCTTGATCGTCTCATTTCCTACCATGTATGTTCCACTAATGCCTTTAAAAATGCTGTAACATCCCATCAGTTCTTTCACCAAAATGCTCGAATGCTTATTAAACCGTTTCTCATTACCCAGAAACAAGCTCATCACATACATGCCTGCTCAGCTTGTGAGGATGGACAAGGTGTGCCTTTATCACCTGGGGTTAACCCTCTAACTCCTAACTCTGGCAAATGGATGTTCCTCATTTCCCTGCCTTCACGTGCCTTCAATATCTACACGTAACTGTTGGCACTCAGGAATGATCCATGCCACTCCATGATGGGGTGAGGTGCCTCCCCTGCTATCAGTCATTTGTTAAACCCCATCACTCATCTAGGGCTTCCTCATTCTGTGAAGACTGATAATGGACCCTGTCACACCGCAGTTGCCTTTGAGACTACTTTACAGGACTGGGACATTCGCCACGTCCCTGACACTCCACGTAACCCTACCAGACAGGCATTTGTTGAGCGGACCAACAGAACCTTAAAAAATTTTTCGGAAAAACGGAAGGAGGGGTACCTTGCCCCTCCACAACAAAGAGTAACAAAAGCATTTTACACTCTTAATTTTTTGACTCTGTGCAGTCTCCAGCCGCCCTCCACCGCAGTCCATCATTACAATTCCCTGTCCGGATCCCAGCCTGAGCCCCAACAAAGGGGGGTGGGGGGGATGGGACTCGGCAGGAACCTGGGACAGCCCTTTTGGGATGTGAACATCGGGAAGAGGACATGTTTGTGTTCACACTTCTACAAGTCCCGAGTGGTTCCCTTCCAGACGTGTTTGCCCACATCATGAGCTGGATTTCACAAATGAAACGTCTCCCCCTCCAGCCAAGGTTCCCCGCTGCAACAGACACGTAACACCTGACAGTGCCCAGAATCACGTGGGGTCAATTGAGACAACTAGAGACATAGGCCTCAGCTGTGATAGCACAGTTGGCGGCTCCCTCTACCCCGGGGACACTTTTCTGGCGTATTTGGCTATTGTTGCTGGTGGTAATAGCAGTCAGGTGTCCTGAGGACTGCTTTGCAACCGTTTTCTCCTTTTGTTTCTCCAAGAAAGTACAGCCACAGTTTGCTGGGCTCATGTCTTAAACCTGCCTGCTTTTAAGCCCCTAACACAGGGGGATTCAGAGACCCCTCTGTCTGCCAGTGACTCCGCATGGGCTGGAGGGTGTGGTTGCCTCCACGTTCCTGGCAGAGAAATGGAACAGACTGGCTTAATAATCAGTCAGTAGTTTATCATCCCTCTAATCCTGTGGGTGTTACCAACTCACATCATACAACAGGGTGCATTCCCATGACCACCCAGAAATATCTATATTATCAACTGGTCGTGCTTGGTCTTGTCACTTTCTGTCTCTTTTACTTTCTGGGACGGATCCGCCAATTGATGACCGCCCAACGCCATTACGAAAAGACACTGACTGGCTGAAGCTTAATCTCTTTCTCCTACTCACACTCTGTCTCTAATTTTAAACAAAAAGGGGAACATGTAGGGGCTGGTCCCAGAAGAAAGGATGGATGGATGGAAAGAATGTGAGCAGGTGAATGAAAGTTCAGGTGAAAACGCCTGCCCAAAGCTGCTTGTTTGCTGAGTGCAAAGTTCAGCTGAAAACAGCTGACCTGCATGGAAGTCGTTAAATCAGCAAAGGGCCTTGGCCCTTTGCACGTGTCCTTGGAAATAAATATGCGAGAACTGAGCTGAGGAGGCCATTTTCTCCTTTAGATTTTGGTCTCTCCCTTTCTCTCTAAACACTGTGCGTTTTGGGTAATTATTCCTTCTTTCATTACCAAGTTCAGGAGCAAAAAGCAGCCACAACTATTAGATCTTTTATATTGTCCTACTGGCCTCTAAGATAGTTCTGTTTATGCTTTCAAATTCTTTCTGTTCAAATGGGATAATTTTTATTATCTTCAAGTCCAAAGGCTCCTTCTATCATGTTTCTGCTATTGATCATATTCACTGAATTTTTGCTTTTATCTTTAAAATTTCTACTTAGCTCTGTTTAGAGTATTCCCCGATCAAGACTTTCTCATGTTACTTAACAATCTGTCGTCCCTGTTTAATAGAGCATGTCTATAATACCTTTGTCTGATTCTGTGGGTCATCTTGGGATTGGAGCCTGTAGATTATCTTGTTCCTTGAGAATCGTGGAGATCATACTGGTTCCTTACGTGTCCAGCAAATTCCAATGCTTTTCTGGTGATTTTGAATATTTGGGTATGAGGGTCTGTTTCCTACTAAAAATCCTCTGGACAGTGTTGACATTTTTTATTTAGCAGATAATAACTTTGTTAGGTTCAGATCACAAGTCCTGATGGGCCTTCTCTGGGCTGCGGTTCTGATGTCAGTTCAGCTTTCAAAGGCTTTGATCCGCGGCAGGTGCCCGTTGGCCCTCCCCACGTGCGGGGCGCCCAGAGACCAGCATGGGTCCCGGGTAGGGTTTCTACTCTGTAGTTCGGTTTTCAAAGCGTTTGTCGGGTCAGTTCTAGACAGATGCTCCGTGGCGAGGCCAGGACGTCACGTACACGTTTGTAGCGGATCTTTTTCCCATCCCTGACTCTCTGTGATGTCACCTACACTCTCTGGCTCCTGTGGGTCCTTTTTCCTGGTCTTTTGACTAGAAAACCTGGTTTTTAGACTCCTCACACTGCCACATGCTTCCTCCAGCTAGAGTCCCATAAGGCTCAAAGCAGAGAGAAGAGAAATAACAGAGATACCCTCACTCTCTTCAGAACACAGGGGCTTTTTTCCCCACAATTCCTCTGGTCAGAGAAGGATTTCATATTGGAGTTCAGGGTCTGCAGGGCTGCCGCTCCTGCTACTGCCAGAGAGAAGGTTCCTGGGTGACACTTGCATTGGGGCAGAGTCCAGAGAGCAGAAAGAGGGCAGAAGCCACACGGGGTATTCTTCCCACCTTGGCTTTCTTGGCTTCCCCTTTCCATCCACCAAAAACAAAACAAAACGGGGTTTCTCTTAGCACTTTCTCTGTTTTCATACTCTGTGCTGTTCTGGGATTTGGGATGCTCTCAAATATGAGCCCAAATATAGGAGAAAGAAAAACATCTCCAGAAAATTCTCCCATCTTATCAGTTATACTTTGAGTTTTAATTTTCTTCCTCTATTTTCCTGAAATTTGCTTTCTGGAATCATCACATATTTTCTCTATTTGGGGTTTTTAATTGCAATCAGTGGTGGAGATAGGGTGGGTGTTCTTACTCTGGGATTAGCAGCCCTCGTTTCTTTTTAAAAACAGCCTGCGGTGCCTCTAACGGAGATGAAATGAACAGAAATTAGGAGTTGATAGTTTAGCATATTTTTGCCATTGGACAAGCATCCCTTACTGATCGTGTGCTATTCGAGCTGATGAGTTGCTTTCAGTAATGTTACTAAAGGACTAAGTTATGAAAGGGACTGAGGGCTTTATCAAGCACCTTCTCAGGTTTAACATTGCTAAATCGGTCTGTAGGGAGAAAGCCACACAAGCAGCTTGAGCAGCCATTGCCCTCTCCTACCTGGGAAAGTCGAGAGAGACTGACTGTAACCGCCTGGCTCTGCAAACCCTGGAGCATCTCTCCACGTTCCCTGGTGGTCTCTTTGCAGCTGGCTTCCTATGTTTCGGTGTATTTCACTCATGAACAGGGTGACCATATAACTTGTTCGATTTGGGACTCTTGAGAATTCTAAAAAAAGATTAAGTGGAAGGCTGAGGAAAACAGGTGTAAACTGGAACTAGCTTTGGGGAAAAGCAGAACCACATGGTCATCCTACAAATAAGTGTGTTTATCTCACATCATTCGGAGGTTAGCTCACAATTTTACCCACTTGAAAACATTTCCACTTGATTAAAAAGAACTCAGGCCAGGGCGTTACTGTTAACAACATGGCACCTTCAGAGGCGATCAGTGGACGGTCAGATAAAAAAGCTGTCAGGTCAAAGCAGAGCTGCCAATATCCTTATTTCCTTCTCGGCACCTAGGTCTAGAAACATGTACCTCCTTCCCACCTACGTTTTGAAAAAGAGGGAAACATTTCTTTTGCTCCTTTACCCAGAAATATGCCAAAGTGAGCACTCTCATGCACACATGCTCTCTCTCTCTCCCCCTCTCTCCTATAATTACAACTTTCAATACTTTCTAGTCTTACAATTCTTACCGGTTTCATCTGCTTTCACCCTAAATCATTGAGAGGTGACAGAATTAAATCAATGCTTGAATTCGAAACCAGCAAAACATTGTATTCTGACTTACTCTAAAAAGAAAACCCAACAACTTCAGCTTATTATGAATGGAGCGTATTCTGTTCTCCTTCTTGCACTATTAATATTAAGATACAATCACGGAGGTGGGCTGGGGTGTGGGGGGGAGGTCAGGCTTTAGAATATTTCTCTTTGCTGAATAAGTGACAAAAGTTAAAAAGCAGTAATTTCGGAAACTTAAATGTGACAGTGGATGATAGATGGAGGCTAGCAGGGCTGCAAAATGAGAAACATTAAAATCGTCTATTAGAATAGATCAAGCTCCCCGCTCGAGTCTGTGTCAGCAAGTTTCTTTTGATATGTCGAGTCCCCATCGGCCTGGAAAGCCAGTCTACTTTGAAATGGATTTTAAAAGGAATATGTTTATGTTTAGGAACTTCATAATGCCACATGCACTAAGAAGTCGGGGACAAAAATCAAACTGAATGTGTTGCTATGGGATCTTCCCGTGCCTGGCACCCCAGGGCTTTGTGTATGCTCAGAAGTTTCAAAACCGGACCAAATGTCTCCTCTTCCAGGAAGGCCTTCTGAGCCTCCCAGCCCCAGCTGGGCACATTTCTGCCTCCCCAGAACTCTCAGCTTTCTCTTTGAACCTGTCTCATGCCACTTGGCATTTTCCCCCTTGCAATAAGTTTATGGTGTTTTATCTTCCCTGCTAACCTGAAAGTCCCTCAAGGATGGACCAGGATGGTTTCATCTCTGCATAGGGCCTGGAAGGTAGCGCGGGGGGAACTGTGATCTAAGTCTGTCTGAAAGTTTTTCCCTTCAGTGATTCTACCTCTTGAGGTCAGGACACTTTGCTCATACTTCCATTCAAATCTTGTTTGTCAGGAACCAGCTATTTATTTTTGTGCCTCCCCCCAGCTCCCCTTCCAGACAGTTCCTTGAGGATGGGGGATGATATGTAATATGCATTTTGGAAATCTCAATTAGCAGCATAGTGTCTGTGCCATAATAGGTATTTATTAGATGCATGAATCAATGAATCAATAAATTAACAAATTCTGAGAACTTCATCTTCTTGCATCTGAGTGTCTATGGACCAGGATTTTTGTCTCTAAGTATAATTGTCATGTGTGCTAGAACAAACCAATTCCCTCTCTATTAAAGGCTGAATCATGTGACTGCCAAAATTCTATCACTAATATTAAATAATTCCATTTTCTAAGTCCCTTGTCTCCATCAATAGAGATATAATAGTACTATTCAATTAGAATGGTTTTTGCCCTTATATATTTTTATTCATATGAACACATTCACCATCATTGTTAAATTACATGGAGACTCAGGTTTGGAGTCTGTTCTCTCCTTGTGGTCTCAGGCACAGATCAAAAGGGGGCTGAACTTTCAGACCATCCAAAAGTAGAACTTCTCGCCATCCTCCATGAGGCCTCCCAAAAGCACTTGTAAAATTGGAGGAGGAAGGTGTGAAGGAAGTGGGGGAGGAGGAGGGTCACAGTTTCACTCTTCTCTCTCCAGCTGCCTAATTTATTCCATTTTGGGAATATGTTTATGAGGACGTTGTCTTTGTTATAACATCTCGACATGTCAGATTGTTCTCTAATCAAGCCTACATTCTATATCTGGAAAATTACCCCAATTTTAAACAATATATCTGTTATTCATAGTGCTGTTTCAGAGCTGGTCAGTGTCTTTTGTAACCAGGTTAGTAGTTATAATATTGTCAGGCTCCTGGGGTATTACTTCCGTAAAAGTCATTTCACTAGGACTTGTGTTTTTAGGCACATAGAACACTTCTATGTGGGTACCCTAATAGAGCACTGGGATTACGAGTAAGGCCAGTATTTACGTTTTTATGCATTGTATGTCTTAACATCTTCTGGCTTTTGCATTACAAGGGAGGCAATGTATCACTGTTCCAAAGCTCAGGATCTAGGCTCAAATGAGGGATTTTGAACCCATGCACAAGCTTGAGAAAGTTACTCAACTTCTTTGGGCCTCTGATTTTCTATCTGTTAAATGGAAATAATAATAGATATCTCCTAGGGTTGTTGTAAAGACTAAGTCAAATCAGACGGAATTTTCAAACAGTCCCTGGCATATCAGAAGCACCAGGTTCATTTCAATTATTAGCGTTATATGTTTGCTTCCCCCCACAGCAACCATGCCCAGCAGGCAGATATCAGTCTCTGCACATAACAGTTTAGGAAACTTAAGATTAAAGGGGGTTAAAAGGGTTGCCTGTTGTGACACAGACTGTAAGTAACTAAGGTATGGAACTAGGTTTGCTTTTTCCACACCTGGAGCCCTTTCTTTCAAGCTGTTGTGTTCACACTGAACCAACATTATGGGGCACATGAGCTAGCAGAAGAAAACGCAGTGGAATATTATGGACTGGGAGGACTGATGACTTGAGAAGAGATTGCCGTCTGCATGTATAGTCTGTACCAGATCATAATTAGGTCCCAGCTCTAAGTGTGTTCAAATATGACCCCCTCTCAGAATACATAGCCCAAAGCCCTGGGATTCTAAATTCCACTGTAGGTCCACCAAGATAGTCAGAGGAATCTGAACTCGGGTCAGGCACCAAGGGTCCATAACACTGGTGAACAGAAGGTCGTTCAACCATAAATGAATAGATTTTATTCTCATCAAAAACTGTGCCCCATCTCATTTTAAGCAGTGCTGAGTGACCCATCCAATGGCTGAGGTGGGGAGGCATTGGGTTGTCTACAGCCTCATAAATAATGTCTGAACAGAAACCTCACTTTGTACAAATGAGATCCTGTAACTACACTCACTGTCTGAGGACCAGGAAAGAGATTCAGGGAGAGACTGTTCTTGAAAAGCATCTGTGAAGGTCCTTGTGCTTCATTGCAAAGGACTTTCATTTCACATTCTCTCTGGGCACAAGGTGGGGGGGTCATGCTGTCCTCAGAGTGGGGGTGGGTTGGCACCCACTGGGGTAAAAATAGGTCATCGCCCTCAGGATACTTCTATGGTTTCATTCCAGAATTCCCTCAGTATTAATGCTACCAGGTCACTTTCAACATTGGACCAGGGAAATTGGGCTTAATAGCAAAATGGGAAAGTTCAACACATTTTGTGATGTTTTTAATCACCACATTAGGATAACTGAATGACAATTAGTTCTTTTCATGTGTTAAATATGCAATAAACAAATCATCTCCATAGTCTACACAATTTAAAACTCTGACATAGATTATATTTTTTTGTCTAGGTACTTTATTGATTGAAAAAATACAGTGCCTGACTCTATGCACCTTGTAAATATTAACAGATATTGATAATATCGTTTCACATATGAGGAAGGTAGAGTCAGACAATCTGACTCTAAAACGAGTGCTCTTAACCACCACAAGATGCTTCCTTTTGGTTTTGTCCCTTGTCTGGTCTAAAGCTGGTATTGTCTGTGCTTCTGCCCTTCCCTCAGCTGCAGCTGGTCTTTGCTGTGTGCTGGAGCTGATGGTGCTTCCTGCTCCTTCCCTGCTGCCTGAGGACTGTGCTCTGTATGAGCTCAAGGCAGGATTAGGGTCTGTGCCCCATCGGCAGTGGCATTCAGGCACCTGTGGCACATCAGTGAAAGGGAGGGCTTTATCTGGTCACCTACGCAGTCAGCAGTCTTGGATGAGTACCAGTGGAGCTCTGCAGAAAAGAGCCCATGAGTGAGTAAGAAGCTCCTATCATCCTCTGCATCTGGGGCCTCTGACAATTCTACAGAAACACACCCTCTCAACTGTTGGTGGGTATGTATGTGAACCCATCGTAACTAATATGAAATACTATGCAAAGCCAGGCCGACAAGTTTTGTCTGTTTATTTTGATTTTTTAGAGAACGTAGAAGGTCCTTCTCTAAGTCTACGATTTCCCCCAACCTTTTGACAGTGTTTACAGCGAAACCATGTGAAATATGATCCTCTAGTCAAGGTGTTTTTCCAGATTTCAAGATCAATGCTTTTGGAATGGTTAACAGCTCATACCTAAACAGAGATGATCTGGAAGACAGCTGAGAAAATGACCCTTCGTGAAGCAGGATGGGGAGAGGGAAAGAAACCAGCGGGAGGTGGGAGATGGATGTGGGGTTGGTATCTGGGAGCATCTGCAAGATAGACCTTTCCGGGGGCAAAATCCCTCTTGGCCCACTGACCCAACTATGTGGCAGGGCTAAAGGACTGGCTGGCCAGGGAGGAGTGGTGGCCAGACGTGAAGCAAAGTCTCTAAGGGCAGATTCCGGTGGATCAGAGCACAGGGCAGAAGTGGAGAAGGGCATAGGGATGGCTCGGCTCGTGTGTGCGTGAGCTAAATGCTGCATGTGCAAGGTGCTGGTCAACTGAGGACCAAGGACTTTAAGGCCAACTGAGTATGGGAAACACTGCGCTTTCTTTCTGAAGCTAAACAGGCTTCTTTATTCTAAGGCAGCATTTCTCAACTGGAGGTGATCTCCGCCTCGTCCCCACCAACACACACACTGAGGAGACATTTGGCAATGTCTGGAGACTTTTTTTTAAGTGTCATAACTATTGCATCCAGCAGGTAGAGTTTGGGGGATACTGCTGAACATCCGCAGTGCACAGCACGGCCCCCGCCACGGAGGATTAGCCGGTTCCAAACGTCTGCAGTGCCAAGGTTGAAAAATCCTGAGCTGGGGCTTTCCAGAGCCCTTAATTTCTTACATATGCATTGTGGGTTTCTAAAAATGGAATAAAGTGTTCCTTCAGAACCTTTCTTACCCCCCCCAAGGGATTAGTGATCCATGCAATGTAACTTTTTTTTTAAGAAGCCTAAAACATCCATTTATCCATCCCTTCAGTCAGTCATTTGTTGAAAAAAATATTCACTGAGTTCCTTCTTTAGATGCATGACCCTTGTCGGGCTCTGGGGACACAAAGGTAATGAGAAGACCAGGCTCAGGTTCTGCTGATGAAAGAGACATCCTGATGGGTGAGACTGAAGGAGAAAATAAAGCAAAGAAAATAACAAAATAATAGCAGTCGGGATAAGTGCTCTGGAGCAAGCAAGGCAAGGGTAGAAGATGATGATGGAGGTGGTGGGGTGGTGGAGCCCTTCATTAAGGGATTAGAAAAAAAATTTAGGAAGGTCATTTTTTGTTTTTGTTCTTCATTTTATTTTTTTTGGATGAGACCTAAGGGAAGACCTGGGGAAATTCATCCCATGCAGAATAAATGGCACGTGGAAAAGATCTGGCATCTGGAAGGAGCCTGCCTGTATGGGTGAATTTAAGGGGGATGCGGCTTAAACGTGGGCGGCGATGGGGAGAGCTCCGCGGAGTGCAAGCCAGGGTTGGAACATGCAGGGACCTGGAAACCATGGAAAGACAGGGCTGGGGGGTTGTGGGGGGGTCATCTAAGCACAAGGGATGAGGACATTCGAGCTTGGGATGGTATCACCCGATTCAGATCTTGCAAAGGAAGCT
The DNA here is from genome assembly GCA_008086735.1 of Cheirogaleus medius. Taxonomy (NCBI): domain Eukaryota; kingdom Metazoa; phylum Chordata; class Mammalia; order Primates; family Cheirogaleidae; genus Cheirogaleus; species Cheirogaleus medius. The sequence continues at coordinate 4,986,603 of VBSM01002153.1, read as the reverse complement.
CTCAGCGAGGGAGAAAAGCCCAGAAGCAGGAATGGTGGCAGGGAGGTGAGTCTGGTTGCAACTGCGAGTCGTCCAGATGAGAGTCTGCTGCTTGGACGAGGGTGTTGAGAGCATGGCTTGGAAAAGCTGCCAGATCTGAGATATTTTAGACCTAGATCTTCCAGAGCTTGCTGTGGTGTATTTGGTGTGGGGAATAAAACCTGGGAAGGAATCATAGGTGACTTCCAGAATCTTCCCTTGAGAACTAGGTTGGCGGTGGTGCATGGAGAACAGTATTGCCCCCTTCTGAAGAGGAAAAGGCAGGTAGCGAGACGAGGTAGGGGGTGAGGGCAGAGTTGGCCTGGGGGCCTGTTAAGCTGGGGTTTCTAGTTCTTTCCATCTGGCTATATTAAAGTTACGGGGTGGGGCTCGGTAATCTCACCTTTTATTATGCTTGGAACTCTACTCTGCAAAATGTTTCCTAACTCTAACTGAAGATGCAGATAAAACCATCTTGCCGCATATACCTCTTAAGTCCGATTTTTTTCTCTCTGGTTTATTTTGCTTCTGATTTTGTATGTTATCCCTGAAGACTTCGCATTTTTAACCAGGGTTATTTAAAGAGCAATACTATCCGTAAATCCTCAGGAGAAAACAAACCGTTGGCATGACATTTCTTTCAGATCGACACATCTTTTTCTCCCGATGTAGAAGGGCATTAAAGTCCTGCTTTGCCCAGCAGAAGCTCTAAAATGTACTGCTCACAGGCACAGGAGAGGCACACATGAAGAATTCATTTGCCGCCTCTTTTATTTATTTTTTTAAGGGTGATGAGAGACACATAAACTCTTCATGAAAAATGGATGGAGGATAAAGCTTCCAAATGGGGAGAAAAACCTTCCAATGACCGAGTCAAAGGTGGGCCAAAGACAATGGCTCCCAGGGAGAAGGGGGTGACTCAGAGCTCGTTGCGGTCCAAAGTCGCCAGCTGTATCTCTGCGCACATGCACACGCGGAGCGGCCAGAAAGCCAGACGCCACGCTGGGGAAACGGGTTGAGGGCTCGGTGTCCAGGGATAGTCTTGGCTGGCCAAGTGAGAGAATAACAAGAGGAAATATTTTGGTGTGTTTTTTTTTTCCTGCCCAGTTATACTTCTATTTACTTGCACAATTTGCCATTTTCAGCTCTTTCTCTCTCACACGCACGACACATCTAAGACCTTATGAGGGAGATAATCCAAGGAGAAGAGGGAGGGAGAGAAAACAAGGCCCTGTGACATTCCCTTTGCCACGGAATCTCTTCGTATGCAGTGTGTCCCCAAATCACAACACGCGTTGCGGATGCAGTCCTTTTTAGAGAAGCTAATTACAAAAGCAGGGTCTGGCAGGAAAATGGGGAGGCGGTTCCAACTCATTCCAAAGTAGGATGCCAGGTTCCCTGTAGCTTTCAATATGTATATTAAAATTGCCAAGCCCGTTCCACTCACCCTTCATGTACCCTAGACCTTACTTGCTACCAGCAAGAGTGATTTGGGGAGAAAAGAGAAGGGTGGGGAGAGTGGAGAAAGAGTTTAAAACTCTTCTAAAGTGGAGTTTGTTCTAAATTTGACCAAACAGGTAACCTTATTTGTTTATATCATTTTATTTTAATATTCAATAAAATGATACCAATATGATGCAAACACAAAGGATTCTGGGTGGGCAACAGCATCCTCTGTATTTTCTGATTCTCTCAAAAAAATTGGTTTTGGTTGCAGTAGACTTCAGTTTTATTTTTTTGGTGTGTTCTCACATTCCTCATACTGTTATTTATAATCATATTTGGCTCACCAAAATGTAGGTTCCATTAGTATGTTTGTATTTATATTTTAAATTCACAAGAAAAATGTATGATATACGGCATGATGGTTTGATACAGGTATACATTGTGAATGGCTAAGTCAAGCTGTTTAACATTCCCTCCCATACTTATCTTTTGTGTGTGTGATGAAAACCCCTAAAATCTAGTTTCTTTTCAAGTGTTTTTCAAGCAATTTTCAAGTATAAAGCATATTGTTATCAGCTTTAGTGACTGTGAAGTACAATAGCTCACCTGAACTTTTGTCTAACTGAAATTACATCTCCCCATGCCCTGGCAACCACCATTCTACCCTCTGCTTCTGTAAGTTCAATCTTTTTAGTTTCCACATATAGGTGAGACCACAGGGTATTTGTCTTTCTGTGCCTGGCTTATTTCACTTAGCGTTATGTCTTCTAGGTTCATCTACATTGTCACAAATGACAGAATTTCCCTCTTTTTAAAGAGCGAATAGTATTCCATTGTATATGTATACCACATTCCTTTATTCATTTATCCATTGATGGACACTTATGTTGATTCCATATTTTGGAATGCTGCAATGAACACGAGAGTGCGGATCTCTCTTCAGTGTACTCATTTCATTTCCTTTAGATAAACATACCTTGTAGTAGAATTGCTGGCTCATATCACAGTTCTACTTTCAAGTTTTTGCAAAGCCTCCATACTGTTTCCCATAATGGCTGTACTAATTTACATTCCCACCAACAGTGTGCAACGGTTCCCTTTTCTCCACATCCTTACCAACAGTTATTTCTCATCTTTTTGATAATAGCCATTCTAACAGGTATGGAATGATATCCTATTGTGGTTTTGATTGACACTTTCCTAATAACTAGTGATGAACATTTTCCATATACTTGTTGGCCATTTGTATGTCCTCTTTTGAGAAATGTCTATTCAGGTCCTTTGCCTACTTTTTATTTATTTATTTTTTTATTTCAGCATATTATGGGAGTACAAATATTATGGTTACGTATACTGCCCATGCCCCCCTCCCCCCTCAAGGCAGAGCCTCAAGCATGACCATCCCTCA
>VBSM01002153.1:4878958-4971153 GCA_008086735.1 Cheirogaleus medius | reverse complement strand
AACTAATTCATGCAATGATTTAGTTAATTTAGCTCCCAAACGCCTTGTCCTCTCTACCAATTGACATTCATTTGAGACAAATAAAACAGCAGCGGAGTTGTGTCAGCTAAATTATAAATTAGCGAAAGGGGAACGGAATGAGCCGCGTTCCCAGGGCTGCCGCTGGACCAGGCTTTTCAAAGACCAGGAGCACTTAGATTGATCCGCACATCACAGCACTGAGATGCCTCAGCAAAACGGGGACTGAGGATTGATGACACTTCACAGGCTCATTAGAAAGCCTCAGGTTGATGAGCGGGTCCGCCCAGCGTGACTGCAGAGCACTGGCAGGTGACCCAAGGGGACGGGCCATGTCAAAATGGCAGAGAGGCTGAATAGCAAAGGCGACTTGCCACGAAGGGGAGAGAGCAATGAACAGGGAGGCAGGAGGCGGGTAAAGATGGAAGCAGACGGCAGGACCGCAGAGACACGAGCTTCAGAACCACATAAACTGGGGTCCCTACCCCTGAAGGGCTAGTTCCTAGCCATGTGGCTTCAGGGAACTTACATAGCCAGAGCCTTGCTTTCTGTACCTGTAACAAGGTATAATTTTTTTTTTTAATTTCAGAATATGACAGAGATACAAATGTTTTGGGACATAATTGGCTTTTGTGCAGTTTGAGTCAAAGTTACGTGTGCCCATCACCAAGACAGCGTGCACTGTACCCATGAGGTGTGAAGTTACCCATCCTTGCCTGCCCCCTCCCACCTGTTTGGTTTCCATTGAGTTTTACTACCATATGTGCACATGAGTGTTGATGGATTAGTTCCAATTTAATTGTGGGTACATGTGGTGGTGGTTTTTCCATTCTTGGGATACTTAGAAGAATGGCCTCCAGTTCCATCCAGGTTGGTATAAAAGGTATTAGTTCACCATTTTTTTAATGCCTGAGTAGTACTCCATGGTATACATATACCACATTTTATTAATACGTCCATGTATTGATGGGCACTTGGGTAGACTTTATTGTTGCAGAAAAACCAAACAGAGGTACAAAGTTCCCGTATACTCCTCCTTGCCACACCATTTCCCCTATGATCAACATCCTGCATTAGTATAATATATTTGTTACACTCGACTGAACAATATTTTTACATTATTAACCAAAGTCCATAGGTTACATTAGGGTTCACTTTTGTGTTGTACAGTTCCACTAATCTTGACAAATGCATAATGTCATGTATCTAGCATGACTGTATCATAGCGGAGTTTCACTGCTCTAAAAATCCACCGTTCTCCACCTGTTCAGCCCTCCCCCTCCTCCCAGCCCCCTGGCAACCACTGATCTTTTCACTGTCTCTGTAGTTTGGCCTTTGTTATAAAGTTTTGAGATAATACATGTGAAGGGTCTAGCAGAGTGTTGAGTGTTGAACTGCGACAGCTGCTACAGCAGTATCGGTCCATTCTAGTTACATGTGAATTTCGAATACTGTGTATTTAAAATGCAAATTTCAGATAGTTGACCAACAACCCGAGAAATTATAAGAGGAGTAATAGCTATATTGTAAGGTCTCCAATTGTGTTTCCCCAGATGCAAGCAACCAAAAAGGCTGAACAGTCCAGCCTAATCTCCTCGTCAATCTTTGGCTGCTGGGCAGGTTGATCTCGGCTCCTGTAATGCTAATGCCCTCCTGGAAGCCTGCCATAGGGGAGAAATCAGAAGTTCCAGTTGCTTTATCTGCAGACATCTACCCTGGGACAAGATAGGTCTCTGGAACAGGCATGGATACAGGTCGTCTTTGCTTCACCACTAACGCAAGGACTGACCTCGCTGCCCTGTGGCATCTGGTGATCCTGGCATAGCTGCCATGCTCACACTCTTCAGGCTTTCTGCCCCTGTGAAAGGTGTGGGGACCCAGACGCTACACCCAGCAGAGGCGAGAGAGGAGATTGGACAGGGAACTCAGTCATCTGCTTTCAATGGTGGGTACAGGGGATGCTTTTGTGCCCTGGCCATCTCCCCGAGCCTGTCTCTGAGTATCCGATGCATCCATTGTGATGGACGGTTCCCATACACTCCAACTGCATCCATCCCCAAGCACCTGACTTGGCCCATGGGAGCTTGGTCAGCCCTCAGTCTGGGTAGTCTGAAATTGTGGAGGAGTTGATTGATGTCCCTGGACAATACCTTCTACCAAGGGGCAATGGGTATTGAAGGCTAATGTCTCAGCCTGCTGTCCTCAGAAGAGACAGTTCTGGGGCAACCCTTACATCTTTCTCAGGGTCCCAGGAGGGACTTCCACAGTGGTGCCTATGTGGAAGAAAAAGGCATCCTTTTCCTCCTTTGTTCCTGACATCTCTCACTTTCCCTGATTCTTCACTCTTACTGGTAAGGAACTTCTCTACAAAAACGATCTGTTCCAAATCTTATCTCAGGCTTTGCTTTTGAAAGAACTCAAACCAGGCCAGTGGGGCTGTAGGCAGTCAGCTGGCAGAAGGTAAGATGAGATGAAACCTGCAAATTTCATGCAGTTAATGAAAGTGCAATTTCTAATGACAATTACAGCAGTAGGAGCTGACATTGCCAGGTTGTTTACTGAATGTTAGATATTGTGCATGGGATTACCTTATTTAATCCTCATACAACCATATGAGATAGAAATTATTCTAATATCCATGTTACAGGGGAGAAAATTGAGGTTCAGAGATGTTAAGTGATTTGCTTGACTTCAAACACATAATAGTGTGGTCAGAAAACAAACTAAAGTAATTTAATTCAAGGCTTTAAACTTTAACTCTCTACTTCCTGATTCAGCCTAGGGTTTTAGTTATGTATATGTATAATATACAAGTGATTCAAGAACAGTTTTTATAAAAGTAAAATCATGACTCACATACAAATAGAAAATGAATACATTTCCAAGATTTTATTTATCTTTTTAATGAGTGAGGCAGGAAGATGTTACAATCAGTTCCAAGGAAAATTCAAAATATTATATTTTTATAGGCAATTGAGAATATTGAAATGAATTTACAAATAGGCCCACACATGGCAGCAAAACTGCTCAATATCCATGAGGCATAAATCAATTGCATTTCACTGGACATAATTCATTTGCTTTTCTTTGGTTAAGAATCATTTGCATTTGTATGAGTTCTCTACCACTTGCAGAATTGTAAGAGGTCAAATAAAGGGAAAGACAGACATAACCCGGAAGGGAACACTATGTAAGGTATCCAATCATCTTCTTTGTTCAAATCGGAATCTTCCACAGTTTTTCCTGGCAAAATATATCGTTGAATGAGTCTAGGACATTTATAATAACAATGATGATGGAATAGAACAGGGATGACAGGCTGCTTTTCCTGAGAGGTCAGATTGTAAATATTTTAGGTATAGTGAGCTATACAGTCTGCACCACCATTATTCAACTCTGCCCTTGTGGAACAGAAGTTGCCATAGACAATAGACAAACCAACAAGCATGGCTATGTTCCCATATAACTCTATTTACAAAAACAGGTGGCTAGCCTGTGGGCAAACAGCATTCTGCCACCCCTGGAATAGAAGACCGTAATATATAAGTCATGCCAAGAATTGTTACTTGCCAAGAATTTTTCCCAGGCAGGACACTTGGAATTAATGCATTCACTTCATAGTGACTGGATACTAACAGCAGTCAAAGAATGTTCCATGTGTATAATAGTTTATAAAAACAAAATCCACTTATAAATGATTCAGTAAGTTTCTTTACTGCCTTTTGAAATTAGCTAATTAATTAAATTGACTAGTAATGATTGTATTAGTTGGGTACAATGAGATGTTTTGATGTATATATTCCCTGTAGACAGATTAAATCAAGCTAATTAACATATCATCACCTTGCCTTATTTATGGGGGGTGATGAGAATTTAAAATTTATTTTTTTAGCAAATTTGAAATTATTTTTAACTATAGTCACCATGCTGTGCAATAGATTGCTAAGACTTATTCCTCCTGTCTAATTGAAACTTTGTACCCTTTGACCAACATCTTCTCTTTCCCTATCCATCCCTCCCCAGCCCTCTCTCTGGTAACCACCATTCCACTCTCTGTTTCTATGAGATCAGTGTCTTTAGATTCCACATTAAGTGAGATTGCGGCGGTATTTGTCTTTCTGTGCCTGGCTTATTTCACTTAGCATAAGTCCTTCAGGTTCATCCATGTCATCACAAATGACAGGATCCCCTGGTTTTTAAAAGCTGTATGGTATTCCATTGTGTGTGTGCACCACATTTTCTCATCCATGCCTCTATTGATGCACATTTAGGTTGTTTCCATGTATTGGCCGTTGTAAAATAATGCTGCAATGAACATGCAAACGTAGATATCTCTTCAGCGGACTGATTTCATTTCCTCTGGATATATACCCAGAAATGGGATTGCAGGATCATATGGTAGCTCTATATTTTGTTTTTCGAGGGCCTCCTCAGACTTTTTTTCATAAAGGCTGTACTAACTTATATCACCACTAATTGTCCATCAGAGTTCATTGACTTTTTCTTTTTTAGCACTGAAAGGTTACAAGAATCTTAGATAGTATCTCCATCTCTTCCATGTCTAGATGAGGGACCTGAGACCTAAGAGAGGGGAGAAGATACTCATTGAAGATCACAGAGAATATGTCACTGGTTATATTAGTAACAAAACAATGGGCTGAGAACTGGCATTATAAACTGATCCTTTGCCAAGAACAAATGACACGCATTCGCACACCAGTGTAGCAGGCCGTTGCCATGAACGTTTGTTGATCGGCACTAGACACTGCACCAGGTGGGGCCCTGCCCTAAGGAGCTCATTCTCCAGTGGGGAGGGGAGACTTGCAAAGGTATAATAGAGCACAGTGTCTTCAGTGCAGGTAAACTCAGGGTACAGCAGGAACCTGGAGAAGAGGAATCTAAAATTGGACTGAAAGGGGCGTTAGGGACGCATTCTAGAGGAAGTAGCATATGAGTAGATGTTAAAGGTTTAGTAGGAAATGGATATGAAAATACACAGTGGTTCTCCTTTGATAATCAAACACTGATTTGGGACTTTCTTTTACAAAGAAGCAAATATCTTGGGGTCCTTTGCTGCTGTTGTTGTTTCTAGAGATGACACTGGGGGACACAGCCACATGGAGAGAATGCACGAACAGGAGGGACTGACAGGTGTTTGGGGCATGCATCTGCATCCCGGTATCCTGCATTGTCCGACCAGAGGTTGGGATTCATCCCCTGGGCTCCCAGGAAGAAAGCACTGAGGCATCTGAGTGCCCCAGATTCGGTCAAACCATTGGTGTCCCAAAGTCTCCATCTGGCCTTTGGTAACACCCGGGAGTCTCCTCCTCCCCCAGGCTCTGCAGAGACTATGCAGGCCCCAAAGTCACTTTCTGCTATAGGGACAACAGGCCCCAAACACGTATGCAAAAACTCATGAAGTGAGCTTGAAGTTCTGCCAGAGGATACCATGGCCTGGAGTCAAATGGCCTTGGGGGCTCCAAATTAGGGTCCAAAAAAATTTTTTTCCTGTAGTAGAATGGCACCTTGTAGACAATCACATCTCCCACGCTGATCTCGTCTGCGAAGTGTTTGCCTGTGTTCTTCCTTATTCTCCTTTCAGTCAAATTCTGCTTCTTCAAGGACTAGTTTGATCCCCACTGCTGCAATCTTTCAAACTTCTTCCTGCAAACATAAAAAGATCCCTGGGGGCCATAGAACAGTTAAAACATAAACACTCATGATTCTTCTCCATCTCACCTTCTTTGCTCCTCATGCCGTTACACATCTGTTGTGGCAGGGGTCAGCTGTCCACTAGGACCATGTGTCCTCTCCTCCCTCTGGTTCTTTGCTGACCTGTCCTCTCTCTGCTAACACTCCTCTGTCTTTTAAATTCCAAGTCATTGAATACTTGAGCAAATCATGCTTTGGCTGACTTAGATCCTCCACCAACTCCTTTGCGGGAAATGATGCATATGAAGACTTACATAACAATGTGGACACATGCGTGCTAATCGAAAGAAGCAGGGTTTTGTATCCCAAGCACCGGGAAGGTTCTGCAGCTGTGTGAGAGAGACACATATTGGGGAAACAAAGGAAGAATGCACATCGGTAACACTCGTGGTTATATGGAAATAGAGCTACTTGTCTATTTCCTGGGTTTTTTTTCCCCAAAGGTAATTCATATTATGACATCTGTTTTATAATTAAAAAATAAGAATTCTTTCATTATTTAAGACTATGCTCAATCACTATGTCTTCCTGAGTCTACCTATTGGAACAGTTAGGTCCCTCCTTAAACTCCAGGTTGGCTTCTAACACCTACTTTACTTAAATCATTCATTCAGTAATTATTGAGTGCTTGATGTTTTCTAGTGAATGGAATACAACAGTGAACAAGCTAAACCCTTCTCTCCCAAATCCCTGCCATCAAGGAGTTTACATTCTAGTGGGAGAGACAGCCACATAAAATAAGTAAAATAAAAAGTTAGACCTTTACTTATAAATACTTGTATGCATATCTGTCTCTCTTTCTATATCATTAACTTACATCAGGCCAAGAACAGCCTTTTTAAATTTTGTTCCCCAGGGCACCTGTCCTAGAACAATGATTAGCGTACATCAAATTCTCAGTCTTTTTCTGCTGCATTGAAAAGAAACCCCACCAATTTTATCTGTCTACTTCCCCTTCAACATACTACTCAGACTAGAAAAATCTGAAGCAGAAGTTACCATTGCAGTCACTGTCTGGGCCATGAGTGCTGCCCGCAGGAGGCAGGACTGATCCCGTCCAATTTACCTGTTTGAATCTTAGAGGTACTAGGCTTGTCAACATGAAAGGAAATTCAGTGGTCTTCTCACCAGTTCCCAGCTTCCAAACACACTTGGGGCAAAAATAAAATGCAAAGTCCATGTTTCCAGATGTTTTTTTATTCCTTTAGACCCTGTTAATCTCTTTGCAAATGCTGTGGATGCAAAACAAAGCTCTTTGGCCTTCTTTTCATGGAACTGAATGTTCATTACCAAGTAGCACAAGGGAGACATTTGTGGTTTTGGAGGCAAAAGGAAAATGTGTCCACGTGGAAGAAGGGATGGAGTAAGTTGTTGTTTCCATCCCAAGAATATCCATAAAGCTGTGTTTGCAATCGTAACGCACACTTGAATTTTCTCCTTGAGTGCAAGCCTCCCTCCATACATGAAGTAGGAGCCAACCGCTACCCTGTTTGCTCTCTGATTGATTTGTCATTTGTTTTATTCTCCTTGTGTTTTGTAATCTGGGGTGATCTGTCAGTCAGATAGTGCTAAACTTCACTGGCTTTTGCCCCCTTTCCTGCTGGAGCCGTATTTATTTACTGGGGTTATCACAGTGAGCTATAGGTACCTTGAATAAAGGATGTAGCAATTTTGCAAAAACAATTTTGAATGAGGAGGGGAAAAAAAAAGAATAATTCCGTTCTCCAAGGTGAGCTCCTTTGTAAAAATACGGCATCTCGTGTAACTGGGGGCACGGTGATCACTCCATCTTTATCTCCGAAGCCTGTCTGACGAGAGCGACTTTTGTATTGAGAAAGGGAGGATTTCCTTTTAAAAATTGCCTTGGAGGGTGAGCTTTTGGGAAATCATTTCCCCATTGAGGAATGTGAGCTTGCATTCATTTTAGATGGTGGTTTTACTGTTTTAGAGAGCCCTTTAGGCAAGAAAGAAAGAAGGGATGGAGAAACAGACAAAAGATGAAGAAAGTGGATGAAGAGAAGGATATGCAGAGGGAAGGAAGGAGAGAGAGAAGAAAACCTTGGGGAAGCAGTTTTCTTCCATCCCATCACATTACTTTCCCTACAGAAATTAGAGTGAGCAGATAACTTGCTTTTGCAAAGATCAAGAAAACGGAAGTTTTTCCTGTGCTGACAGTTCTAAGTCTGAATTAGCAACTTTAAAAGGCATCTCTAGCTATTGCCATCATTGTTAGCAACCTCTCAGAAAATACCCAAATGAAAATTACTAAAAATTGAATTCATTTTTATTTGAAAATCAAAATTTATCAACATAGCAGCTATGTACTAGAATCGAGTAAGTCATGGTAGCAGCCAATACTGGGGTGCCAACTCATAAATGTTGAAGATGACCGAAGAGTCCAAAAGCTAGCTCTACGAAGGGGCACCCCAGATATAACTATAGATAGACAAAATATCAACATGTTTACAGGTATAGCTCTAGATGTATAGGTACTTGGATTTATTGAAACAGCAAAAAGCAACGCTACCACGTGAAATGTACGTATCAAATTCTAGATTGGGTACTGATTCCAAAAAAACTAATTTGCATGCAAATAAAGGTGCATCTCATTTGTTAATTCATTCAGCATATCTTAATTGCGCATTTCCTATTTGAAAGGCAATGTTCCTAGGTACTGGGGATGGAGTGATAAATACCCCCTGTCTGCAGGGAGAGAAATAAAAGTGGAAATCTATTAAACACACATATCTGCAAGGTAATTTCAGATGTTGATATTAAGAGAACAATAAGGCAGAGTAACGTGATGAAGAGTGTGGACGATTTCGGATACAGCCAGAGGCGAGGCCTCTCTGAGAAGGTGACGTATGAGCAGAGGTCTGAAGAATAATGGGGAGCAAAAAGCTACATCACAGGGAGGGCACTGCAGACCAAGAACAGTAGGGAAAATTCCCTGAAGCTGAAGTATTGTGTTCAGTGCACAAAACAAAGCTGCTATGGCTCAGGGAAGTGAAGGAAGAGGGAGGAGATCAGAAGATGTGGAAGATGAGGCCAGGGCATATTGCTGCAGCTCATTCAGAACTATAGACCTAGGAAAGGAGTTGGGATTTTATTCCAAGTATCCAGACCCGGATGCATAAACATTGGGGTGACAGGTGTATGGTTGGTCTAGGAGAAAAGAATGACAAGTGACCAGAAGACAAGAGACCCACTTTGTCTCTCCTCTCTATGCGATTTTAGAAACCTCTCAGGCTTCGAGTATTTGCATTTGCCAAGTGAGAGAGCTGAGCGTGGTCGTGAGACACAGCCATAGCGATGCTTCCTACTTTCTTCCCTGAGATAACGCGGCTAACATGAGCTCAGCTTGGATGTAGGCTCCAGACACAGAAGTTTTGCTTTATTTAACTAAACATGGAACCAGCACAGCCTGGCCATATCCACCGGAGAGCAAGGACTTTGGACTTGCTTAAGCCCAAGCTCGAAGCCATAGGGTTGGCCTCCGGAGTGTGGTCCTTGCTGCGAGGTCTATGGTACAGGTGCCACAAGGTGAAGTAAGACAGGGTCTGTGCAACCTATTTGCTTGCTGCCTGCTGTAGAACATTCCTCCTGCTCCTCTGACAACTTTCATCTGAGGGGGGCAAAATCACCACCATAGGATACACCCTTCTCTTCGCGCCATGGCTTAGGCACAATTTCCTGCTGACTCCTTCACAAGCCAAGCCTCAGACTCATCCAGAGGGTGGCATCACTGAGGTCGGGATGACAGGGAAAGAATGGAGCCACTTCCTTTGGAGTCCTTGTCACTGTAGTCGAATAGTGTAATCGAAAGTGTTCTCCTTCCTTGAACAGTGGGTCAGCTGGAGTTTGAGAAACGAAAGCAGCTCCTGGTTCTCGAACTTTTCTGTAGAGAGATTTGAAACACAGACCCTGCAGGAACTGTTCTCACCCCAGGGCACACCAGGATCGTTTCCAGAACGTATATGGAACCATTTCCTGAAGTAGTGAAGCACCCTCCAGAAGCAAGTGAACCGTAAGGATGTCAAGCTTCTCCACGGTTCACAGCCACGTACCACACAGTGGCAACCACGAACGCATGGTGTCTGCGTGGGCTGTGTGTTAGTGAGGACGCGTTATGAGATCCAAGGCCCTGCTATTGATTACAACAATAACACTGGCAGGGTTTGATATTGCTCAATGTTCTTACTGGCGAACTCTCTGGTCAGGTTGAGCAGTCGCTGGAAGATGATATGAACAGGCGGAAGAGTGAGGCTTTGTGTTCATAGTCACGTTGAAAGAATTGAGGCAATTAGCTGATGAAGAGCTAAGAGGACGTAACCAATACATCCAAACCCACCCGCGATCTTCAGTGGCTCTTGCGTGTACCATTTCCTAGGGGTATCGGTCATAAGCCATCATCTTCTCTCCGGGGGTCTGTTTTGTCCTCCACAAATGCCTTTGGAACAGGGATCTCGTCCTTGACTTTACAGGTACCTAAGGGTTGTGAAAGGAGCTGAGGACGAGGAAGGGATATGGGAAAGAGACACTTGTTGGGGTGAGATCTGGATCATCCAACGTTTCTAAGTACTTCCCACGGTATACATGAAACCACACAGCGCAGGGAAAGTGGAATGATGCGGGGAGGGGAGAAATGACATGCTCTGGTGAGAGACGCAGGTGAGAAACCACTCCCATTTTCCCTCTTCTCACCCCCTCCCCCACCCCACGCCAGCGATCATGAAAGATCCTGGGGGAATGTGGTGATCGCGTGGTGGGGGACACAGAACAGAGTGACGGGGCTGCGTGTTTCCTTCGCCAATGTCTCAAAACTCAGCTGGACAACTTCCATCGTGGCTTTTAAAAAAACTAAAAGGGTGACTTTCTAGAAAGATAGATACCTCCAAACTGAATCAGCATCGCTGGGGTAGGGTGTGGGAGTCTGCTTTTCTCACCAGCTCCGCATAAATGTCCTGGGAACACTGCTTTGCCTTTCTCTGTCCCTCCTACCGAGGCCTCTGATTGGAGAGTGGAGAGTGAGAAGCCCAGACTGGGGTGGTTTCCCTTTGTCTCAAGTGCAAACTCCCCGGTAGAGAAGATCCCATGGCTGCAGCCCCCATCGTGCCAGTGACACAGTCACCATTGTCGTGTGACGTTTTCCAGGCTGATCACGCCACAGGCTTCGTTGTTCATAACTTTGCAGATCTTGGGTCACAACATATCGAATTGGTTCTCTAGGCTGGGGGAGTCACATAGTACTCCCTCTGCAGTGTGCAACATCTTTCTTAGATGAGGGTTTATAGGTGGAAATGCCCCCAAATGGAACTGGGGACATGATCTAGCCTTTGCTGTCCAATATAATAACCACCAGCCCCATGAGAACTTGAAGTGTGGCTAGTTCAAATTGAGATAAAACAGAATTGCAAAATATACACTAGATTTCAGACGGTGCCAAAAAATATAACATGTAAAATATCTCATTGATAATTTTTATATTAGAATGTTAATATTGTGACTATATTGGGTTTGATAAAATATATTGAGATTAATTCTAACCTCTTGTTCCTTTTCTTTTTTTCTTTTTTTCCCCAGAGACATGGTCTCACTTTCTTGCCCAGGCTGGAGCACAGTGGTGCTACCATAGCTCACTGCAGCCTTGAACTCCTGGGCTCAAGCAATCCTCCTGCCTCAGCCTCCTGAGTAGTTGGAACTACAGGGGTGCACCACCACACTCAGCTAACATTTTGTTTATATTTTTGTAGAGATGGAGTCTCTCGTTGCCCAGGCTGGTCTAGAACTCCTGACCTCGAGATGCTCCTGCCTTGGTCTCCCAAAGTGCTGGGATTAGTCTTTTCCCATTTTTAATGTGATTCGTAGAAAATTTAAAATGACATACATGTTTCATGTTGCATTTCCATTGTGAATGCTGAGCTAGTCTCTCCTATACAGAATATTTAGAATCATAATACTAAGTGATGAAAACAGGATCTAAATTCATGTATTCTGTAAAACCTCAATTTCTCTTGCACACACACCCCACAGAGACACCTACAGTATTCAAAATCGGCATTCAAAATCGATACCTTTGAGTTCTTCAGATCTTGCATTTAACCAGTACTACATGCTAAGTTTGGGATGCAATGGTTCCCATCCACCAATCAAGGACAGCTCAGCTGTACGCCTCGGGGAAACGACGCATGACTCATGTGACACTTGATACTTGTGAACTACAGAAAAGAAGGTATTAATTTCCAAAGGTGCTGAGAAGACTACTCTGAATTCAAGTGTCATCAGTGGTCAACTCTGGAGGGTGAGATGTTCGCTTTGACTCATAAAAAGTCATTTTTATTCAATGGTTGTGTCCAAAATTTGGTCTGGTGCTGCAGCCTTCCTATACTCTAGAAGAAGATATAGAGGGTCCAGGAAACTGGGATACTTACGTAAACTGAATTCCACAGCCCCACTGGGAATTCAGAATGAGATACTCCGTTTTAAGTCAATATGACGGTTGAAACAGTAGCTGTGCCACTGCCCCAAGCCCCAGGCATTGGTGAGACGCAGAATCTTCCTTCCTTCTCTGCCCCCTGGTTGTGCTTGTTTTCCTTTGAAGAATAATTAAGATTTAATGGCATATTCTCAGTTTTTTGTCTGCCTGCTCTCCGACTGCCTACTGTGCAGAATGCTCGCGTTTGATCCCGGTCATTACAAGAACTGTACAGTAATTGCCTATCTGGTGACTCGTTAATGGAGGTCCCCAGAGAGCGGAGACGCTGCTCTTTTGAAGTTCATCTTGTTTACTGTTGGCCCTTCTGGTTTAATCTATATCATCAGAGAGCCTTGCTCAATTATTGGCAGCTCAATCTCTTCTTGTTGGGACACAGGCACTGGGTAAACAAGTTTTTTGCTGCTTTCTTTTCTTTCATTTCCCTTTTTTTCCCTTCTCTTTTTAAATGTCATCTTGATTTATCTGGATGGGCCCGCCTTAGTCAAGCATGAAATCTCATGTTGTCCCAGGTATGGGATCTGCAGGCCACCTGTGAAGCCACTCTCCAGACCTGCCCAATAGGCCGTAGGGTGGAGGACGACCAACCAGACGGAATGACACTGCCCATCTTGTGGGATCCCGATGAGGGATTACCTCTTGCACAAGCCCTTTCCGGCACTCCAAACACAGCTCTAGCCGCTTTATTTTCCTCTCCTGACTGCTTTTCTTAACACTTCTCTCTATTAACTCTGGTCATGTGTGCAACTTTCGTCACTCTAAACATGGGGCCCTCACACAGCCAAAGGCTGCATCCTTATTCCCCAAACTCCAGCGTTGAGAAGACTTCCAAGAGCATATGATGCGGTTAAGATGTGTTTGCAGAATAAGTGGACATTCTCCAGGGCAGACTAAAATAAATCTGTCCTTTCTTAGGAAGGAAAAATTCAACACTAGATGCCAGAGTTCCAGACCATTCCCTGCTTAACTCCTAGTGTCAGAACATATGGAATTAAAAGAAATTTCTAAAGTAGGAGTTTAGATGTCATAAGGGCGGGGGATCCCATAGCTGCTAGGACTTGCACACCAGAGGGCACTGAGACAGATTGCTGTTGATGAGGTTTGAGCTCTTGGATCTAGACATGTAAAAAATTAACTTTAGATTTAACCATTACATAAAAAATTCCTTTTCTTAAATTATTTCTAAAATATAGATATTTTTTTCCTTAGAGACAGGGTCTCACTCTGACACCCAGGCTGGAGTGTAGTGGTGCAATCATAGCTCACTGCAGCCTTGAACTCTTGGGCTCAAGCAATCCTTCCCTTTCAGCCTCCTGAGTAGCCGGGGCTATAGGTGTGTACCACCACACCTGGCTGATCTTTTTTCATTGTTTTAGGGATGAGGTCTCCCTATGTTGCCCAGGCTGGTCCCAAACTCCTGTTTGGCCTCAAGTTACCCTCCTGCCTTGGCCTCCTGAGTCTAAAATAATCATAATGCATAAAATTCCACATCACATGGATAGCACCACAGTCCCAATGTGGACATGTTTTGCATATTTGTACAACTTCAAATTGGAAAATACACCATTAATACATTTCAAGTTCAACTGCAGAGAATTACCTCAATAATACTTTGGTTCTGTCAGTAATAGGAAGTTCCTTTCCTAAGCCAGGCAATATAGTAAAAACACTTCTCATGTATTAGTTGATTTAACCCTCATAACAATGCCACAAGACATAGCTATTCTAATTACTTTTATTTTTATTTGAAGGAAGGGGAAGCCAAGGTTTACAGTGGCAAATCAGCCAGTAGTTACCAACGTTGGGGATGACATTCAAATGTAGGTTTCTTTGCCTCTTAATCTCTTTAAGATTATAAGATATTTCTAACAATAATATGATTGCATGTATCTTATTATTTACTATATAGCTTAAGTAACCATGCCTAAAGTTAAGCATTAAAAGATAACTCATATAAAATATCAAGTGCCATGCTGTTTATACCTCATTTAATTATCCTCCTCATCTTTTTAGGTAGGTGGGGGTTAATATTGTCATTTTACAGATAAGGCAGGGAAACCAAAAAGTTAAATACCTGCCCGAGGTCACATAGCTGATAAGTAAGTGGCACAATTCAAGTGTGAACCCACTTCTCTTTGGCTCCAAAGCTCACTCCAGTTCATCCAGAGTGAAGATTTATCCTTAGGTAAACTCATTTTAAATACTTGAGCAACTTCTCTCAGGAATACTCACATCACCAAGAACCCCAAGTCCAATTTAGAAAACCTTATTAGTCTAATAAGACTTCAGTTCCATCAGTTTAATTGGCAGGCACCTCAATCGTGTACAGTCTAATTATTCTACACTGGATTCCTCATTACTGGGTTTTGAGGGGAGGCAAGATGTGAGGAGAGAAGGAAATGCATGCCAGGAAGTGCTGTTGTAGCCTGAGACCTCCCTGCAAGGCCAAGAGCAGCTGGCCAAGGTCATGGGGGTACTAGATTCTGCAAGAGAACATCCGTGCACTGGTACCCACCTGCATTTACGTGGGCACCGTGGCAAAGCAGCTAAGAGAAGTTAATATCCAAATTGTATCACAGCCATTAAAAGACTTTTGGAGAACCAACACAGCAAGGAAAACCTCAGGATTTGGTTGCAATGCTAATTCTTAAGTTATTTCATGTCATCTTGAGGTCACCTTTCTTTAGATGAGTGTGAATCTTAGCTGTTCTTCACAACCGCAAAAGAGTAAAAAAAAGAATGATAATAACAATCATACACTCTAATATGCTCGTGGTGAGGATTAGATAATGCTTCCCTGACTCTAAAAAGAAACCAGCAATCAGAAAACAATTATTTTCATTGTTTCACATTAAGCCAATCCACACCAAGCCCGATATTTGCACTTAGATCTGTACCACGTGCTACTGTTCCCGTCTTATAAAACTGTTTCATGATTTTTAAAATGTGTTTATTTTTAAGTGGCAAACAATAATTGGGATTTATATTTATGGGATACAATGTGATGTTTAGGTCTATGTATACAGTGTAGAAAGATTCAACCAAGCTAATTACCATGTTCATCCCCTCACCAACTTACCATTTTTTTGTGTGTGTGGTGAGGAGCTTCAAAATCTATTCTTTTAGCAATTTAAAAGTACACAATACATTGTTGGTAACTGTGGTCACCGTGCAGTAGAAGAGATTCCTAAGACTTATTCTTCCAGTTGAAGTGAAACGTCATACCCTCTGAGCAACAGCTATGCTTTCTCCAGCCCTCCCTTTCCCCACCAGGCTCTGATAACCACTTTTCTACTCTCTTTCTATGGGACTGGATTTTTGCATTCTGCATCTAAACCAATTCATGACTTAAAAACAAAACCTTTAAACAAGAAGAAGATGTCACCACAGCATGAAAATAAAACCAATTCAGCAGTAAAAGCCACTTAATTATGTGTACACATCCAAGAGGGACATTATGTCTCTGCTTTTTCCAGACCAACGTTCTGAAAGAATTTTGTCTAAAAGCACCATTAATGAACTCAACTCCACAAACATGGGCACCTCCGGGATGCTACCAAAACCAAGTTATTCCACTTCATTTCAACTCACAACTTGTTATATCAACCAGTCAGTAGGTGTAATTGTTTGACGCCAGCCATTTTCAAGGAAATCAATATGTGCTGATGGACTAATCTCTCAATTTGTCTTACTTCATTCTTTAAAAAAAAAAGGAAAAGGAGAAAGAAATCTACTCAATTTTGGATATCCACAAACTCCAGAATATAGTAAATTAGACACATTCCTTGGACATTTCCTTCATGTCATTTGCTCTAACAATCTTAATAATATATATATATCTTGTCCAATATTTCCTATTTTTATACCTGACCTGGAAGGAACAAGAAGCAGCTTGAGATTATTGAAAGAGATTTGTACTTCAAGTCAGGAAAGCTGGATTCAAATCACAATCCTTCCACTGGGATCCAGGATAAGTCACATGCCCTCTCTCTCTGAACTGTTTCTTCTTATTTAAAACAGAAGTGTATTGAGAGGTTCAGCTGTATATAACAAAAGAGAAGGAAAGAAAAAAGGAAGGGAGGAAAGAAGGTATGAAGCGAGGAAATAAGTTTATTTTTGCCTCATATAAAAGTAGCCCAGAGAGAGCTGAGTCAAGACTGCAGGCTTTTTCCATCTTGTTGCTCCACCATCCTTGGCATATAGACTTCATGGTAGCAGAGGGCTGCTTTGGCTCCTGCCATCACAACCAGTTTCCAGCCAAGAAGAAGGAGAAAGGACCTGATTCTCCAGAAGACTCTCATGACCCTTCTGTCTTACAGCCCTTTGGCTCGAATTTAGTTATACATCACACCTAGCTTCCAGGAAGATTTAAAAAGAGTAAACATCTGCCTGGGAAATCATATGCCTACCTGAAAGTCAGGATTCTGTTACTATGAAAGAATAAAGAAGGGGAGAATGGACATTAGGAAGCACCCAGCATCCTACCACAGAGCATTAGATCATGGGATGGCCCAGAGTCTGGAAAAAGAGCAAATTTCAAGCTAACTGACATTAAGGTGGAACACTTTAGTATTTCCATTTCATAAAAGAACTAGGAGAGGGACGGTTGCTGCAACTCCTCTGGTCTGTCTCAGCATATATATATTGTTGACCAAGACATACACATCATAAGAATGACTCTTGCTCTGCGGAGCTTTCGTAATTTCTCCCAATTTCTATGCTTCTCCCAACTCCGCACAGAAACACCTACATTCTATGAAAAAGGATCTGGATGGAAGCATTATCAGGAGAAAGAGAGAGTATAAAATAACTTGCCTCCTAAATGTCTCTCTTTTCCCTCTAATGTCTCCTTTCTTTTTGGAATGCTTCTAGCATCTTAATGACCAATTTTCTGTGCATAAAGCACTGAAAAATTGAGGATTTTCTAACTGCCTTGGAGCATGAATCTACAAGGTCCAGTTGACTGCCCAAGAAGCATAGAAGTCATGCAAAAGAAACCAAGAGAAAAAAATGAGGAGCACCCCAAGATAAAACAATGAAAGTCTCACTTAGGGGCTCTGTTCAAGAGATAATGAAATGCTTACCAACTTGACCCACACTGCTTAAGCAGGGAGCTCTTGCTATACCCCGATTTTGTTGGACATCACCCTAATAGGGTTGACTGAGCTGCAGGGATCAGACGCTAGGGTCAGGAAGTTAAGTAGCTTGGCCAAAAAGAAAACTCTACCATGTAGCAGAGGCAGCATTAGCAAATCTCGTGACATCAGATCCTGATGATCTTGTTTGGTATTACACCCCCAACACTGAATGGAATGTCCAGCCTATGTGATCAATAACATTGTTGGATGGAATGAATGAGTGAGTGAATGGATAACTCCAAATCTCATGTCCTTTCTCTGTGCCCATCTCCCACCAGGATTAGAGTTGTGCTCTCCCTGCTAGAAATACTTGGCAAATAGAAAGTGATAAAACTTACAATGGAGCGGATTCCCACAGTGCTGCAGAATTGGAAACCACATCTTATCACTGCATAATAGCCCTGGTTCTATTTCCCACATTACAGAGAATGCAGCCTAAAAGAGATTGAGTTATTCCACACAAAGACTTCACAGGAGGAAGGGAAAAAAATGTTGTTTTGATTCACTTCTTTTTCTTGTGTCGTTTCAAACACAATAATGCACATTTTCATCAGAAGCTAAATGATAGCGCTTACAGTATTTAATATCTGAATTCAATTATGTTTTTGAAGGCTTATTACCATAGTAAAAGGAAAAGTATTTCAGAGAATTTCCAAAGGCACCAGGGTACAATTGTCGGGGGAAAAGTACATACTGTTAAGGAAACTATGTATTCGCATAAAAGAGAGATAGACCAGCACAGAGAGAGAGAAACATGCACACGCACACACACGCACACACGCACACACACACACGCGGCAGAAACACATAGACCAAAAAACATGCACATAGGAAGGAGAGAGAGCTTCCAGTGTGTCTCTCCCATACTCTTTATAGCTCTTATACCATCTTCTCATCATACCTAAATGCAAAAGAATGAATTTGAGATCTTACAGCATATGTAAAATTCAACTCAAAATGGATTAAGGGCTTAAACAGAAGAACTGAAACTCCAAAACTCCTAGAAGAAAATGTGTAGGAAAACCTTCATGACATTGGTCTTGCCAATTAACTCGTGGATATAAATCCAAAAGTGCAGACAACAAAAACAGATATGTTTTTGACAACAGTTAAACTAAAAAGTTTCTGCACAGCAAAAGGAAACAATCAACAGAGTGAAAAGAAGACTGTAAAATGGGAGAAGATGTTTGCAAGTTGTATACCAGATAAGGGGTTAATTTCTAAAAATATATAAGGAACTTCTACAACTCAATAGCAAAAAAAACCCTAACAATCTGATTTAAAAATAGGCAAAGGACTTGAATAGATATTTTTTTGCAAATGGCTGATATGTACATGAACAAATATTCAACACTAATCATCGAGGAAATGCAAATCAAAACCACAATGAGATATCCCTTCACACTTGTTAGGATTATAAAGAAAAAGACAACAAGTGCTGGTGAGGATATGGAGAAATCGAAACACTTGTACACCGTTGTTTGGACTGAAGATCGTGCAGCTGCCATGGGAAAAAGCACGAGGTTTCCCCAAAAACTGAAAAATAGAACTACCATATTACCCAGAAATCATATTTCTGGGTATTTATCCAAGAGGATTGAAAGTGGGATCTTGAAGAGATATTTGTGCCACCCATGCTCATAGCAGCGTCTTTCACAAGAGCTGAAATGTGAAAGCAGCCCTAATGTCCATTGATGGATGCGTGGATTTGCAAAATGTGGTGTATACATAAAATGGGATATTTTTCAGCTTTCAAAGAGGAAGGAAATTTTGACATACACTATAACATGGAAAAATTTGAGAATATTATGGTCGGTGAAATCAGTCTGTCGTAGGAGGACAAATACTACATGATTCCACTTGCATGAAGCATAGAAAATGGTCAAATGCAGAGCAGCAGAGAGCAGAACAGTGGTTGCCAAGAGTAAGGGTGTGG
The DNA here is from genome assembly GCA_008086735.1 of Cheirogaleus medius. Lineage (NCBI taxonomy): Eukaryota > Metazoa > Chordata > Mammalia > Primates > Cheirogaleidae > Cheirogaleus > Cheirogaleus medius. Next base: position 4,951,856 of record VBSM01002153.1, on the reverse strand, counting down.
GGAAATGGGGGGCTGCCGTTCGATGAGTGTGAGCTTTCATTTATAGAAGATGGATAAGCTCTAGATATCTGCTATACAACGTTGCATCTATAGTTAATTAACTATTGTCGTATTTTGCACTTAAAAATCCATTAAGAGGGTAGATCTCTCAAGGTGTTCTTACCACAATAAAACAAAAAGAATTTTTTAAAAAAATTAATCTCCATTCTCTGTGCTTAGTTGGAGTAATTTGTTAAAGAACAAGTCTTATATTTTTGCCATCTGTCTAAAATCCTGCAATGTTTCCCATTGCTCATGGGATAAAGGCCAAAACTCTTCACACTGGCCAAATCTGAGGCAATTTAAGCATCAAAATAATTTGAAATATTGTCAAATAATTAATATTAGAAGAATGACACACTTAGAAAACCACCAGTGGATTCTAAAATTAGAGTTGAAAGATTGATGGAGAACAGGATATTTACATACTCAAATAATTTTTCCTCTGCTTATTCATTACAAAGTGTACTATAGTAACTTTTCAAGGAGGTAAACTGGCAGACACCAGCTTAACAAAGTGGTCAAAGTTAATAGCAGGAATATCAGGAAAAACTGATAGTCCTGATATGCTAAACTAGGAATGACCCAACCTCACTTCTGTGGCGTTCTTGATAAAAAGAAAGAAAAAAAGGCATGACCTATCTACGCATGAGAAAACATTAGGCCAAACTAAATCGAGGGTAATTCTATAAAATAATTGGCTAACATTCCTCCAAATTATCAAGACTAAGAAAGACAAGAAACCCTGAGTGAATGTTTTAGATTAAAAGAGACTAAAGCATAACCCTGGATTGCATACTGAGGGAAACAACAGTTATAGTGGACAGTGTTTGGATAACCGTCAATATTTGACTATGGGCTCTGGATTAAACAATAGCATTGTGTGTCAAAATTAAATTTCCTGTTTTTGATCATTATGTTGTGTTTATGTAAGAGAATATCCTTGCTTTTAGGAAATAAACATTGAAGAATTGAAGGATAAACTGGCAATCCAATTTACCCCAAATGATTTAGGAGGAATATTATATATATTTTATATATAATACATATATACTATAATGTATACACACATACATGTTTATATGCTTTATATAGTCTATGTACATACATCATATATTTGTATATACATGTATATATGAGTATATATACACACATCAACACACACAGAGAAGGTACATAGGATGAAATGTCAAGATTCACAAAGGGGATAGTTTTGAAAACATTTGGGTCAGGAGGATTCTGGTACTTTCTCACAACTCTTCTGTAAATTTGACATAATATAAAAATACAAAGTTATACGCTATTCTGAACACCCCACTTGAGGTCCTATAAGAGTTGGTACACACCTACCTCGTCACCTCCACCTTACACTGTTCCCCACTCTAAAATCTAGACATCCTCTCCTGAGTTCACCGTGCTGGGTCATACCACCAGACCATGCGCAGACCACTGTCTTCCTGCAGCTTCCTCCTACTCGCCCTCACCCTCAGCTCTGCTAGTTAAGATCCCAGAGAGTTAGAGAGTCCGGCTTAATGCTTTCACAACAGCGATGGAAAGAGTTCTTTGCATCAAACCATTTTTGTGATGTAATATCTCATCTCTTGATATATTTCTGCCAATGAAATGGACTGTATAAATGATTACCAAAGCTTTAAAAATAATATTTGTCATAATTAATTTGTATTTAAAAATTTGAAAGTTACAGGAAAAAAATAAACCACATTTCCATCATTTAATGCTGGTTACTGTTAATATGTTTTCTTTTGCCTTTTTGCTGAGAGAGGGGTGAGAGAGGAGAGAATGAGTTGAGGCAAAGGGAGAGCGTGGGATCTATTATGCTGTATGAATTATATAATTATAGCATTGTGTCAAATTCTTTGTTGATTATATAAGTACATTATATTCACTATTCACAGGCCATCTTACTGACCAATTGCATTGGGTCAAAATACTATCTTTTAATTTTTTGTTTAACTATTGCTTGGGAAACCTTTGTGCCATATTTTTCTCTCTGCACACTATGCAACCCATGGCTTGTTCATTATAAACCAAGGGGAATCCTTGCATTTTGGAAGCCTTTGCCTCAATACCTTCCAGCATCAGCCGAACCTAACGGGCCACGTAGATCGTTTAGCAAACACAGACAGAGGCCGATTTCTCTCCAGAAGTGAGCGGAGGCTCGATGATTAAGAAATTTGGGGACTCCAGGCTCCTCTCCGTCTTTCTTTGGCTTTCTAGATGGACTTCATTATTCAAAGTCTACCTCTCTCTGCTTTACCATGTTGAAAATGGAAAGAAGAATCTAATTTTAAGCTCACTTTTATTCTTGCATTCTTTTCAATCAAAGCAACACCCATTGAGCACCGCTCCTAAGCCAGATGCTCCATCATTGGGTAGGGAAACCGAGCAGAATAGAGCATCTTTCCACCAGTGTTCTCAGCCTAGTTGGGGATACAAGAATTAAATTATATGAGAAGAAAATTATAATGCGATGCAATATGTTTTGTAGTAAGAGATTATTGCCTGTGCTAGAGGAATTCGGAAGAGGAATTGTACTAATCTTGAATCTAGTCTCAACAATGACCGTGAGGAATCGAGTGTTATTGCAGAGCATCAGGGCATGTGCTCCAGTCTAGTGTTGGCAAACAGCATCAAAAATCTCTTGTCTGCACCCTTGGCAGTCATTGTCAATCAATCCTTATTTCCCCTTAAACCCGGATCTGAACGCCCTCCTTAAAGGTATACCTCAAAATCCTGAAGCCACAGCATGCATTGAGATCAGTCAAGTCTGGGTTAAAGCTTGGTGATTATGGGATGTAAAACCTTGGGCAAGACAATCTACCTCTTTTTCCTCAGGGAACCTTCTCCCTTATCATGTGATAGTTAAGTGAAATGAGATAGGTAAGGTTCTATCTGAGACACTGCTGGTGGGAATGTGAAGTGACGTAGCCACTTTTGAAGACAGTTTCTTTAAAGGTTAGAAATAAGTTTGTCTCGTGGGCTAACAATTCTATTCTTGAGAGTCTGGGGAAATGAAAACATATGGCCATGCAAAAACTTGTATGTGTATGTTAACAGCAGCATTATTCATAATAACTAGAAAGTAGAAGCAACCCAAGTGTCCATCAACTGATGATTGCATAAATGAGATGTGATTTATCAATATAATGGAATATTATTTAGAAATAAAGTACTGACTGATACATACTACAACAAAGATGACTCTGAAAATCATTAAGTGAGAAAAAGCTAGACACAAAACACTACATGTTGTGTGATTCTGTTTACATAGAAGTCAAGAAAAGACTATACACAGAAAGTAACTTACTGGTTGCCTGGCACTGGAGAAAGAGCAACGATGAACTGAAAGTGGGCTTGAGTGAGATATTTTAGGGTAATAGAAATGTTATATAATTGTATGGTGGTGGTGATTGCACTATTCTGTAAATTCACCTTAAACATCATTGAATTATACGCTTAAAATAAGTGAATTTTAAGCTACATGAATAATAGCTCAATGAAGCTATTAGAAATGTACATATCTAAAGTTTTAGCATGGAACCACACATACAACCCTGTTGTTCTAGCTCCCTTCTTTCAAAAAGTCTTCTCAGACTATTCCTGTCACCCAACATGAACTGCTGCCTCTACATAACTTCATTTGCAGTTATTTCTTGGCATTGAGAACCATCCTGCCTCATGACATTGCTTGTTGTTTGATAGTGTATAATCTAACTTTTGGTATACATATTTTAATACCTCCCCCAAAGAATGCAAACTCCCTCAGGATAGGGATAATCTCTTATTTATTTTTATATCCGCAGCCTTGGCAGTTTAGCCTTCAGCTTGGCCCTTGGCACAAAATCCAAATTCCGATATTTATTAATGTATTATTAACTTCAATCCTAAAAAAAGAAAAGAAAGAACTTCTTGCCAACTGTGATTTCTGATTGAGAAAAGGAAGTAATAACGAGAATGGCTACTTTCAAGGGTGAGCATATTCAGAAAACAGAACAGCACAAAAGCAAGATCCATTTGGAGCCACTGCTGATTCAGGCTCAGCGTGGCTAATTAATTTACACTGCCATGATCACTGCAGACACATCTAAATTTTAGATTATTTTCATCCTGGCAAAAAAAGCCCTTACCCAAGCCAGCCTTTTGTTGCTAAGCATTTAGCAAGATAGACATTAAAGGAATTGGAGGGAAAAATTAAAGCTTCCATACAGTATATTTTTAATGACAAATTGATATCTTTTAAAACAATTCAAAGAGTAGCATTTTATGTAAGAACAACCATTAAGTCAATTAAATTAATTGATGTGTGTGTTAAGATCAGCCAATGAGTTCACTGTCTTTCATCTAAACAGGAAAGAGAAGTTGGAATGGCTTTGTAGAATCTCAGATGTGAAGGTTGCTTTGAGCTCATTAAGTGATGCTCAAACTTTTAATGGTAGTTTAAGGCAAACCTTGATGATAATGTTTCAGAATTTTGCAGTGTTGTCCTACAGCAGAATGAAGATGAAGGTGAACTAGATGCCTGTTGTTTTGTCCATCAGCATTGACCTCACCTGTTTGGTGATAGGACCTTGATTTCCCTTCAGAAGCCGCCCCCAACCCTCCTTTCCAGTTAGGTGGTACTGAACCATCACCCATATGACCTGGGCTCACCCATCCAATGAGGACCCCTGACCCTTGTCCAGGATGGCATGGAATGTTAATAAAGCCAAACCAATGTGATTGAATTCTGATACTCTTTCAGTGATCACCGTAAAGAGAAACTGTTTTGCTTTTTCTACCTGCTTTCTGTTTTAAAGCATCTTTAAAAAAATTTTAAAAAAAACTGAAAGTCGAAGATGCAACGACTATCTTGGATAGCTTTCAAATAGATGTACAATTAGTATTTTAAAACTTTAACATTCTTTCTTTCTCACTCTATCTTGTTCTTTTAGTGTCGGGGGGTGTATGTATATAAGTGTGCATATCTGGGTCTATATAAACATATTTTTTTCTACATCATTTGAGAATGAGTCCCAGCTAGAATGACACTTTACTATCCAGTACTTCAGCATGTATCTTCTAAGAACAAGGATATTCTCCTCTGTAACCATAATAAAATTATCAAATTCAAGAACTCCAGTGTTGATACAGTATCGTTATCTAATATGTAGTCTACATTTAAGTTTAGAAAATCATCCTAATGTCCTTTACAGCATTTTTTAAATCCAGGATCTAGGTCAGGGTCACACATTTCCTGCTTTCTACATTTTGTGAGTCTCCTTACATCTGAAACATTACCCAGGTGTTTCTTTGTCTTTCATGACATTGAAACTGTAGGCCAATTGTTTTACGAAGTGCCCCTCAATTTTGGTTTGCCTAATTTCTCTCTGATTTTTAAATTCAGGTTATGTATCTTTTGACAGAAGTCCTGCAAAACTAATTTTGTATCATTGTATCACTAGGAAAGATGCACTCTCTCTTCAACGGGAGAACATAAGTTTGCAGTGGCTGGCCATCATTTTTGCCTTTGGCGGGGAAAACCCTGCCTTGTGAGAAGGCAGCAGATACAACGTGGAGCAGAATGGAGCCCTGAGGGCATCACCGCAAGACATGAAGCTCTAAGGGCATCTGTACAGCTCTTCATAGCTCAGTTTGGTTAGCTAATCCATTATTGGGATAAATTAGATTTTTTGTGTGTGCCCAGACATCATCAGGTTATTAGAGTCATTTGTAATTGAAAGAGGACTAATAAGGTTAGGTCAGAAAAGGAAAGGAAAAAAGAGTTGTAGAAGGAAGATGGGCAACAAAGAGGGAATAAAGGTAGGAAGAAGAGGGGAAAAAAGGAAAGAGGAGGAGGGAGAAAGGCAAGAGAATAAGAAAAGAGGAAAATAATAAAATACAATCTACAGGGGCTGCTGGGATTTTGGTTCTGATGCATTCTCTGCCTAAGTTCTCCAGAGCAGACTCACGTGGGCTCCTATTCGTGTTGTTCCATCTCCTCTGTTCTGGCCTCCCCGTTCTGCAGTCATTTTATTGTCAGCGCTGCTGCTGACACCCTGAAATTGTCACTGAACAGGTCTCTGCTCTCAGAGGACATCGCTGCTACCATAGGGGGCCCTGCTCCCTAGCGAGGACAGGGACCTTGCCTGATTCCCCAAGCACACATGACGCAGAGACGCAGCTTCGAGATTGTGTGGAAGGCTGGGGATTGAGACAGCAAATAAATCTTTCCACGTGTGTCGTTCTCCTCGGCCATAGAATTTCCTCTCCTGCCTTCCTGTCCGTTGTTAGTCTTGATATCAGCATGGATATAAACAAACAAAAGGAAACAAGCAACAAAACACACAAATGCTACACATATCAAAATTCTCATGATGCTATTTTATCTGCCCGTTTTTGTCCACTCTGAACGACGAATGACCAGTCGCCAGCTTTCACAATTGTCCTCTGTTTGTGCTACCGTAACCAAATACCTTGGACTGGGTAATTCATAAGGAATAGAAATTGACTACTTACCATCGTGGAGACTGGGAAGTCCAAGATCAAGACATCCGCATTGGTTTCTGTTGAGGGTTGCTCTCTGCTTCCAAGACGGCGCCTTGTTCCTGTGTCCACACACGGTGGAAAGCAAAGGTTAAGAGATTGTTCCCCTCAACCTCAAGACCTTTTATAAGGGTGCTAATCCCATTTGTGAGGGCAGCACCCTCATGACTTTTAATCACCTCCATAAGGTGATTAAATCATCTCTTAATACCATTGCATTGGGGAATAAGCTTCAACATGAACTTGGGAGTGGGTGCTATCATTGAAACCATAGGAAAAATGAGCAAAACATAGACTCCTGAGTGGACAGAGACTATTTTGCAAACTAGATCCTGTGGAATTTAAGCACTTTGACCTAGGGGACTTCCCCCAATACTTTTTCTCAAAGTCTGTTCACTTTTGCATTGGTAACAATTATAATGAGCTTTCATAATCTGGTTTCACACTGGGAAGCAGATTAAAAGCCACAAATCAGGAGAAGAAAAGGAGTTTTCTGGAAGTTGATGATAATGAGAAGCAAAATCGGATTCCAGACTTACAGTGAGGAAAAAGAACAAGTCTTAAAAATCACACAAAAAGCAGACACAGTAGTTTTAAAAGCTGAGAATAATCTGGGGGCAGTTAGTGCAAGGGCAAACCTGTGTCCCCGCCCGAATCCATCCCAGAGCAGCATTTTTTTTTTCAAAATTATGCATCAACAAAGACTGTGCTGGACATTTGACCTTGAATGCTTAGAGAAAATTTATATTGTGTTGGATGAACTTTGCTTAAGAAAGCAGAGGGGAAAGTGAAATGTTTATTTAAAATGCTTCTATGGGGAAAAAAAAAAGCAAAAGTGAGAACAAATAGTTTGAGTATTTAAAGAGATCAAACTTAAATATTTGAAAATTAATTTTGGTGAAATAATTCACTTGTGTTGTATGACAAATGAGTTGTCAGAACAGAAGAGACCATTTGTGTCTAGATGTGATCATAGGTAGAGGAGAGAAACCCACCCAAGAGGAACCAAAGATTTTAAGATGGTATTGCAAGCCCCTTCCTGCTATTTTGAGACCTCTTCCTCTTTAAACATAAAGCTTCTGAAACTGAAATTGAAAAAAAAAAATTGCCAACATTGGCACCAACTGCCGACTGGGGGCACATTTGCCAATGCCGGCGTAACTGCAGAATTTATTCTGGTCCAGAACTGTGAGCCAGATCAAAGGAAAGCTGTCTGCCTTGCCCATCCTAGAGAGATGGGTGCAAGGAGTCAGTGCTCAGGGACTGATCCCAGGGAAGACATTTCAGCTCTGAGGCTAGAAGGTGTGTGTCAAGCCTCCTCTTTAGCCATCTCTGGCTAATGAGATTTTAAGGAAAGTTACCTTGAAGGCTGTTTTAAATTTCATTTGTGCCGTTTGGAATCTTTTAGATGTCTCTCTCCGATTTACTAATCAAAGTCTTAAGGTTACATAAGCCATAGAAATACCAGAAAACAAAGCTGAACAAAAAATCTCTCTCTCCCTCTCTTTTATAGAAAACATATTAGGATACTACCAGCACGACACCAATGCAATGAGGTAGATAACACTTCCCTGATTTTGACAGATGAGAACAAAAGGAGAAACTGAAAAGTTTTGTTATTTCTCCTCACCTGCTCTCCAAATCAAACAAGTGAACCAAAAAAAAAAAAAAAAATCCAGGTACTAGAAATAATATGCAGATCCATTACTGCCTAACCCCTAGGCAGAGTTCTTTTTGCTACACTATGTGCATTCAGAATAAGTACAAATAAAGACACAACCCAAAAACTGTAAAGAAAGTACAGAAGGGGCTAGGCAGATCATCAGTTGCACATTCAGAGATTTTCAATGAATGGATGGCAGCATCTCCACAGGTTGGGAAGCTTTGGAAAGAACTCCAAGGCTCTTTTTCCTAGTAGTAGCTCAGCCTGGAGGCGAGAGGCGCTCTCTAAGGGTTTTCTTAGCATCATTCCTTTCTTTCATGCTATTTTGTATTGAGGCTTCTCTCTGGGCTGGACCTACTATGCTTTAAGTGCATAAAGTCTAACTTTTCTTTACCCAACAACATCAACAGCAAGGATCAACAACCACTTGGACTGTGACCACCACGTGTGGGGAGCTCAGTAGCTCACTACAGCCAGGACCAAGGACTTCGCGCACATCCTCAATTGTAATTGTCAGGGTATCCGTTAGGTTATTGGGAGGATGGAAGGAGGTTAGCTCTTCGCAAACTGAAAAGTACAAGAGATGTATTAACCTATGTCACAGTGACATCATCGTTGTTTACCTAAATCTGGCTCCTGAGTATAAAAGTCCCAATTTCTCCTTCTTCAAAAGTCCTGTCAAATTTCTTCCTACCTGCCTCTCGAATCTACCCCTTCCCCATCACCATGGCCACTGACCTACTTAAGTGTCTTGTCATCTCATACCAGACCTTATTCTAACTGATCTTTCTGCTTTCAGCCTCCCCTCCACTTTAATTCATTCCCCCACAGCAGCCAGATTTGTTTTTTGATATGAAAATCTGATCTCACTTCCCTCTATAAATCTATATGATGGATCACTGTAATCTGCAAGATGCTTCCAAACATCACCGTGGTTGCTCGACACCAGGACCTTGTTGTTATCCAACCCTACAGACTCATTACTTGTGTCCCCCAAGTCCCCAAACAAGCCAGACTTCTTCAAAACACAGAGCTTTGCCCAAGCACACCCTCCGCCTGCATCACCCTCTGTCACCTTGTGGAGCGATTGTACATCTATTGGTGGTAGACAATGAAGCTCAAATGTCACTCCTTCTGTGAATTATGTTCCGATATCTCCTTCCATGCCTGCCCCGATCACAGAAGAGTGGATCTCCCTATGGCCCTGCAGCAGCCTCTACATCCTTTGATTGCAAAATAATGATAATGTGATAACAAAAGAATAACTGCTAGTACTTTATCAGCCCTCATGTAAACTCTGTTATGTGATGTGCCTTATGTAGAAAATCCCCTACAACAATCCCTTAACTCTTTTATTATAGCTGTCCCCATTTTACAGATGCATGCCCTAGGCTCAGATAAATTATTTAACCTTCCCGAGGTCACACCGCTAGCAGTGGGGGAGACTGCAGACTCAGCACCTCCTCTAAGCCCTAAGGTCACAGTTTTAGTCGCTGGTGCACCCCCTACCTCATCCCCAGATCTGCACCGCCCAATGTAGTAGCCACTAGCCATGAATGTCTAGTTAGGTTTAAAATGTAAGGAATTCAATGAAATTAAACATTCGATTCATCAGTTACAGTAGCTACATGCCATGAGTTCGATAGCTATAGTGGGTAACACACATATAAAACATTTTCACCATTGCAGAAAGTTCTGTTGGACAGCACTACCCGCCAGGGGAGGGATCTTGTCTCCACACCAGAATCCCTAGTACTTAGGACAGTGAACTCAATGAAGTTATTTATGGAGAACCAGACTCTTGCTATATTGGCTTGATTTTCTTACACTTCATCTACAATTTAAATGTGGTTTCTTCTGAGCAAACGAACAACTCTGGCATTAGATCCGTCAGCCCCCATCGTTGACAGTCCCACTTTGGAGCACACGGCTCCTGCGTGGACGATTCTCCTTGACCTTCACCCAATGCCAGGGAGGGGGGAACGGCTTTGGTTCAGCCCCACCACCATGATGCACCATGATAAGAGCTATCCACACAAATGTCCTTAACCATTTGATGTGTTTAGTCCTCGAATACATCATAAAATTTCCAAACCAGCCATCTTATTCGTTTCTTCACTGTTTGGATTGTAAAGGGAGTCTTTTCTATGGCAAATATTCCATCAGTAACAGACCTCCCATGCGTTCAGTTGGTTTTAATGTTCCAATCCTATCCTTCACCCTCTTAAAAATTGCAGGGATCAATTTCCCACTTATTATCATTACTTCTCTTACTAATAACAGTGCTTATATTTTATTATCATGCAGAGAATATACATAATTTAGCCAGCCCTAGGTTTGAACCTGGAATCAACTGGCTTTGTAAACGTTTGGCAAAGTGTTTACTTCTCTAAGCTTGTTTTTCTTCTAGCTGTAAAATGGAGCTAATAATGTTATTGGCCTCGATGGGTTATGGTGAGGCTACAATCAGACAATGTGTATTAATTGCTTGATACAGTGTATCATATCCAACGTGCTCCATTTAACTATTGTTACTATTATTTTTTTAAAATTTTATTGTGAGCTATGTTTTTGGAAACCTTATATAGCTCCATACCGTTTAATGTTTTCAAAGTTCTGATGAAACAGGAGTTAGTCCCTTAGCTTTTCAAATGAGGAAAAGGCTCAGGACAATCAAGAGGATTGCTGAAGGTCACGGTGAGTGAGCGGCAGAGCCTGCATTCCCCCGCAGGTCTGATGAACTACAGAACTGAAGCTCTCCGGGCTCCACCAAGCATCAGTTCCAATTTACGAAAACAGCCCAAAACTCAGACCAGTCGGTGTGGCCCAGGGCATCTGTAGATAGCGGCTTGGCTTGTATCGAAAGCATCAGGCGATCTGGAGTTTCTGTGATGCACAGGCTTCCGCTAACTGTAGAATCCACCAGGGAGTGTTAAACTGCAGGCCTTCCTGGAACAGGCAGAAAACCATTAACAGAGAAGAGCCTTCCATTCTCTGCTACCGAAGACATTTAGATTAACACTTTGGAAAAGAACCAAGAAAGTAAATATCAGAGGGAGTCATTCTATCCTAGCAACTCAGAGCAGGTAATGAAAAAAAAAATCACACGTTTATATCCTTTATATGAATGTTACTCAAACAGTGTTGAAACAATACAACATTTACAACTGGGTAAAGGTTTTTACATCCAGGACTCTTGGAATTCATGATGCCAGTGATGCTGAAAATCGGCCGTTATCTAAAATCTGCACTTTAAGAGGAAGCACACTGCAAACCCCATGCTTTGTGCTCTCCTCCGTGCGTCTCTGCCTCTGAGCTTGGCCTTGAGAAATACAAGTTGTTTGTACATCATTTGGAAATTTCAGTTGATTCTGCAGGTTAAAGAAAAAAAGGGAGGACAGAATTTCCTGGGAAAAAATAAAATTAAACTGTAACACAACACTTTGAGGAAGGTCAAATTACATACATGCATATACACACACATACATACATACACACACTCTTACCTGAAAGCATGCTAGTTCATTTCAATAAACAAATTTGCAGTTGATGCTGATGAAAGCAGTTGTACATTTTATTACTAATAAGTGACACGAGGGGCTTGTTACAAAATATTTCTAAACATACAAAATTCTGTAATGGGACCCCCAGGGGCCAGGCCCACAAATTGTGTATTCTTTGTGCTGTATGTGCACAGCCGACTGTTTCCACGGTAACTAAGGCGGTGGATGTGAGCAGTTTAGAATTGCTGGCATGCAGAAATCCTAAAGCCTGCCGACTTTTATTTTTAGGCTGAACGGTTAGATTTCACATTTCATCAGTGTTCAGCTTGCTTCTGTTTCCTAACAAACACCACACGCACATGCACACTCCACCAGATGTCTATAGTTTATCATGCAAATATTACATAGAAGCGATAATCATTATTAACGAACATAATCACCCAAAGTCGGGAGGAATATCATTCACTGCCAGTTTGTGCACAATCCCGTATGTCCCAGAGTCAAAAGGGAAAAGAAGGAAGAAGAAGAAAAAAAAAAAAGTCAGTGATCAGATGCATGCTTTAACAAAGAATATAGCTCACGTCCTGCTAATAGGCTGCTGCTATGAAATTTCTTTCTGTTTTGACAACACTTTTTCTCCCCAAGAACACAGTGTACAAAGTCAACAGTTGCCAGGATGGGCCACTGGTTATTCTTCCTCCATAAGCTTCTAAAGATCCCCCCTGTCCCAACCCAAGCCCATCTTCCAGGGGTGATAGCAACAAGCCTTTGTGTTGTCAGTTATAAGATGGAAGGAAAATCAAGCATCAGTATTCTTGATTTCTTCTTCCCTTTGTTCTTCTTTCTTGGTAGTTGGTCCTTCTCAGTCTGGCCACCTCCTGACCCTTTGTTTCTCTGCAACAGACACTACAAACTTGCAGCCTGCAGGTCATGACAGGCTTGCAGGCATGTTTTGATTGGCCCACATTGTGTTTGAAAAATAAAATAAAATAAGAATTAGCTGTTTAAGTTTTAGAAATGGGGCGGTTTCACATACAAATCCAGATGGAAGAAAGGAAGGGAGAAAGGGTCTCTGCCACACTGGGCCAGCATACCTGTTGGTCGTGATGGGCTGAGAGGGTAAGATCTGTCAGCTTTAAACCAGACAAGCGTGTTTCACATTGTTATGTCACGACTTCCCTTCCAATGCTTTGCCAGCCCCACATCACATTGATTCCTTTTTTAAATCCTGGTTTATAATGCCCCTCTAATCCCCTCCTAGAGCAAGCAGATCTCTTCTTGGCCCCCCACTCCAGGATTTGACTTTAGGGAAATCATACAATTCTTTTTAAAATTTGCCTTTCTACTTTTCATCCCTGCCAACGTGCTTCCTTTCTCCCTCGCTTCCTTCTCTTAAGTAATTCCTGGACGCTTTCTGTGTTCCAATCACTGTGAATGACCTAAAGAAAGGCTGTGTGGCTCATCATCTCAAGGATGTAGCAATTATTGCTGTATGATGATTTTTTCCCCCAAAATGATACATAGGAACAAGAAACTTGGCCCTGACTTCCAATGCCATGGCTTTCTCACCTTTAAAATGACCTTACAATGGTAAAAGTCAGATTTGATAATGCCTGTTAACAACATCCCAGGGCTTAGCCAGTGATCATTAACAGTTTAACATGAAGGGGTCTGGTCCAGTGGTTGAGAACCTGGGCCGCGGACTTAGGGAAAACTGGGTCTAAGTGCTGGTTTTATGATCTTCGGCAATGTAGTCTCTTTGAGCCTCAGTTTCCTCATCAGAAACATGGTTTAATAGTAAATAACTTCATAGAAATGCTCTGAAGATTAACAAGGGTGCCTAAAAAGCATGTAACACAGTGGCACATACTTAAGTAAATTAATGGCACTTTTAAACATATTTTTTTGGTAGTCTTAGACACGATTGGCCAATTGGGCAGAAAATTAGGAATTGAAGCTAACCCTCCAAGATTCAGAACATATGACATGTGGCACCAGTTGTCTATCGCTGAATAACAAAATATCCCCAAAACTTAGTGATTCGAAAGCAACAAACAGTTATTAATCGTCCACATGTTCTGTGGGTCGGGACCATTGGAGTAGTTTGGCTGGGTGGTTCTCACTTGGGGTCTCTCCTGAGGTTTTTGTCAAGGTGCCGCCTGGGGCTGCAGTTATCTGAAGGCTCAACTAGGGGTGGAGGAGCTACTCCCAGGATGATCCATTCGTAGGGGGGACCTGGGTTTCTCTCCATGTGGTCCTCTCCGGAGGTTGGCTTCAGTGTCCTCAATGCAACAACTGGCTTCACCCAGAGCCAATGATCTAAGAAACAAAGCGGGGGGCCACCACGCTTTTTACAACCGAGCCTTAGGTATCAATCTCACAGCACCACCTGCTCTACACTCTGCTGGTCACACCACCCAGACGTGACCCCGTGTGGGAGGAGACTACATAAGGCCATAAATTGTAGGAACCAAGTATCACTGGGGCCATCTTGGAGGCTGGGTACCACACTGTGATCTTCACACACGTATGCATGTGTAAACAGTCCAGTGATACGAAAGAGGATGCATTATATATTTAATAATTGGTAGGGAGTTGTGGTAACAGGTGTACCTACTTGAAACCTTGGGGAAAAGTTAAAAGCAGGAGTCGGACTATTTCAGAGAGTATCTGACACTTATGATGAATTTTAAAAGGGAGGCGGCCGGTGTAAACAATCTACGCCTATCACGAACATCTGTGCAGGCTTTTGTGTAGATTATCTTATTTGATCTTCTCAAAGTCTTATTCTTTCATTCCTATTATGTTGAAGAAATACCGGCTGTATATCAGATACTGCACTAGCTACTGGTAATGCAACAAAACAGGCGAGACACGACTGTTGCCCTCCTCTCTCTGGCCAGCCAGAGGGAATGAAGACATATGATGAAGTCTGGAGAGTGAACGTCACATAGACTTGATGTGGAGATTGCACAGGACCAACATATCAAGTGCTTTCCATGGGCTGGGAGTGGTGGTGAATGCTTAAGAAGCCTTATTTCATTTGATTCTGTGACCTCCCTCTAAGAGAGGTACTCTAAGTATCTCTAATTTTTGTAGATGAGGAAAATGAGCCTCTAGGATTAAATCAATGACACCAGGTTCCTGGGGGCGGCTGTGCAGTGGGAACTACATTCCCACTCCAGGGACACCTACTAAGTTCCGCACTCTGCCATGAAATACCTATCAGACTACTCCATTGCGAAGTTAACATTTTTCTCTTTGTAACGAAAAAGTATCCTTATCCTCCCTCGGTGTCTCCCTGGAGGAAAGGAGTATGTCTTTCTAATTCACACCCAGGGGCCATACGGGCCATCGGTGACCTTGTAGTCAGGGTCACATTCCCCAGTCTCATTTCCCTCCTTGCCCCATGACCACCCAGGCTATTGTGCAGTAAACGTCAAGGCAACAACAGAAAGGAACTGGGAGAAGACAAAGGATAGTCACATGCTTGAGGCAGCCAGGCTGGACTGCCCTTGACTTGTCTTTGTTGGTGAGGAGGGTGTGCCCACCTAGTTTGATGGCAACTAATTTCTCCTTCCTGTTCCGGGATCCTACCCTGGCTCCCAAATTGCATTTAATTGTTATTCTTCCTTAGAGCCCTCTAACATGCGACACTTCCTGAATGTTTCTTTGTCTTTCATGACTCAGATGTCTTTGAAGAGTACTGGTGAGTTATTTTGTACAAATATCCTTCCATTGGGTTTTTCTGATGTTTCCTCATTAGATGTTTCCAATTAGATGGAGGATTTGCATTTTAGGCAAGAGCACCGCAGAAATGACATGCACTGAGAAGCCAGGGTTAACGGGATGTTGATACGTCTTATTACAGGTGACGTTAGCTCTGATCCCTTGGTTAAGGCAATATCTGTCAGACTTCTCCACTGCAATGTTAATATTTTTCCCTTTGTAATTAATAAGTTATCCTGTGGGGAGATACTTTGAGAGCACACAAATACCCTGTTATCATTACAATTTTACCCCGAATCCCAGCATCTTTGGATGGTTCCTGCCTGCAACAATTATTACTGTGGTGTTCGTATAATGTCTGCATCTTCTGAAAAGACGGCCAGCCAGATGCAGTTTATTAACCTCCGGTGACAAAGCTCTCTGTCACCTAAAACAAGCCATTCCAGCTCTAATAGATTTGGCCAAGAAGGCTTTATATAAGGCCAAATAATCTTCCTGAAGCTTCTGCCCAGTCACTCTTAGGTCAACAGAGAACAATATCATTCAACCTGGTATATTCTTTCCCTTTTCTTGGTCTTTCTTGAGCATAATGAATCCACCACACTCTAGATATATCCAAACAAGCAACAAGCAGAAAGGTTCATCATTCCCCCTAAAGCAGATATTCCTGTAGAGCCCACAAGGGCCCAAAACAGAGTGCATGAATGAAAAAGCATGTCGGCTGATGGCAATATAGGGAGTGTCAGGGCCCTTGGTAAACCAAAGATCTCATGAGCTGTATAAAATGAAGCTGCTACCAATCCCAGCTGAATTTTCCTAGGAGTGTTTTTTTTTTTTTCCAACAGCTTAGGTGAGATATTTTCCTAAGAGTTTTTAAAAGTCATTTTTCCAAATCTTCTGTTTCACAAACAGGAAATAGATGACTCTACATTTTAAATGTTTTCAAATACAATTAGAACGTAATCTGTGCAGGTCAAAATGAAAACTCTCCATGAGGCGTTTTCAGTCTGCGGGCTACCCAGGAGTTTACGTCCTCGGGTAGAACTCTTTGTGCAATCTGAGAACCTCGTTTCTTGTGAGGTCTTGTGTCTCATGCTCCAGGGGTCATGTTTTAAGTTCAAAGTGTATTCGATGTTTTTTCCTCTCATATTCTCCCCTGTAACCTGGCTTCTGTATCCCATGCACATTACAGGTGGGGTTTTGAATGAGAAAGTTAGAGTCTATTTATCCAAAGAAAGTTTTCATCATCATAGATCCAACCCTTACTATTTTCTCAGCCCCAAAACTTGGCTGGAAATATAGAAAGTGAATTAAATTAGCCCGGCTCTCTTCTTGCCTGGCAGTGCTTCCCCTCTGCTGTAGTTTGAATATGGCGTGTCCCCACTAAAACTCATGTGGGGGATTGGTCCCCAATGTGGTGGTGATGGGAGGTGGCCCCTTTAGGAGGTGATTGGTTCGTTAATATGAATTAATGTCTTTCTCCTGAGACTTGGTTAGTTCTCAAGGGCATCGATTGGTTGCCTGCAAAAGTGGGTTGTTACAAAGTGATGTTTCCTCTTGTGTTTTACCCTTTGGTATGACCACTTCTCCTCCTACATCTCTTCCTATATGCTTCCACATCTCACCAGAAGCTGACCAGATGCAGCTGTTGGTTTTGTACTTCCCAGTCTCAAGAAACATGAGACTGAATGCACCATTTTTTTCCCATAAATTACCAAGTCTCAGGCATTCTGTTATATAGCATCAGAAAATGGACCAAGACATCATCCTACGGCGTTTGTTATTTAACCTGCTGTTATGCTTCTCCTCCACTCCCAGAGTTGAAGAATCTTGCATATGTTCTTTGTCTATTTTCTAGACTAAAATATTGAATTAGGCAAGCCTGTAAGACCACCTTCAAAGTCAATCTAAGTCCTTGAGGCCACATATTTTCATTTCATTTAATCCATGAGTGATTCATCACTCCTTGCCCATGTTAAAAAAAATAATACTTCAATGTTGAAGTAGAAAATTTCCTTGCTGTAAATCAACATATAGTATGGCATCCCAAGAATGTCAGGGATATAGCACAGCATGTTGGCAAAAAGCAGAGATTCTGGAGCTAGATTCCCTGTTATGAAATCTCAGCTCCATCACTTAACAGTGTGTGTTGCCAGGGACAGATTAGTTAAGCACTTTGTTACCTCAGTTTCCCCACCTGTAAAGTGGGGTTAATAATGGTACCCACTTCATATGATAGTAGTTAAGATTAAATGGGTTAATACAAGTAGAGTGCCTGGAATACACATAAAGGGATCAGAGAAACCTCAATAAGGTTGGGTGGTTTTTTTTATTACTTCTGAAAGAAGTAAAAATTCACTCAGGAAATGGAACAAGATGGGTAGACAAGAAAATAATGCTGTGAGTGAGCTGAGAGAGAAAGCTTTTATTGCATTTTATTTTATTTTCTGACTTGAAGGAAGATCCAGCACAAACTTCCATCTTAAACCAAGCTGGCATCTCTTGTTTTTGTCTTTCATGTCTAGAGCCCGAATCTCCAAAGACAATTGTGAAGGGATTGTGTTTGACTGATCAATCAAAAGCAGCCCCCTTGCGTGTCTTCTGAGACTCTGAATTAAAACCTCCAGGCAGGATTCTGGGGAGGACAGGACCGGTGAGGGGGCGGGCAGCTGCTCAAAGTTGAGTGGGCTTTGATGGCAGAGAAGCAGCCGAGATAAAAGAGCTCCTCCCAGCAGAGCTGAAATTAAAACGGGAAACATTTCATTAGGCCCAGTCCCCAGAAAGGAGCCCTGGGCGGTGAGGAAAGAAGAGGGGAGAGACGCCACGGGCCAGGCCTGTCGGCAGTGGGCAAGCGGGCAGACCACCTGCAAGAACATTCCTTCCCAGGATATCCCATTGGAATCACCATCACTCCAGTCTCCACTAGGCCCCTCTGCCACGGGGACACCAGGATGTCAGCGTCCTCCAGAGGTTGGCATCCAGGGTGCAGGGCAACTCAATCCCCACTGACCTGGCTTCAGTCTTTTCCTCCATCTCTATTGATCCTGGTTCTGTGCCCAAAGTCTCCAACTTCTCCCACTGGTCTGGGCACTGACCACCATCAAACAGACCTCACCTTCCTTTTGTCAGCCTCTAGCAACTCTATTTCTCCTGCCTGGACTGCCTTTTGCCCACCTCTGCTGGCCAAGATCCTATATATCCTTCAAAATCCAGCTGAAGGATCACTTCTTACAAAACGCCCTATAGCTTCTACCGGCAACGCATTTCTCCAATCTGTCTAGGGAGTTAACTTTTCCTAGTTCTTAAATTTTAGAACGTGCCATGGACCTGGTAGGTTATGCATACACAGGCCAATGACCCCTTCTGTTCTCCCAGCACATTTTATTTGTAGGTGAATCATATTTATTTGATTCTCACGAAACTGAATCAGAGAATGTTAGAGTTGAAAATGACCTTAGACTTCCTGTGGCTCAGAGATGGCAAATTTACAGGCGATGCGACTTCTCCCATCCGTGCTTGTGGCAGATGCCATGAATCACTCAGAACATTCTTCGCTTCCATTGAACCCAGCCTCAGAATCCCTATTATCAATGTTCCAGGCAGCTGTACTCAACATACACGATTTGGGAATTTTGGGGGAGAAACATGCAGTCTGTAATACAGGGTGAGTACAATTAACCCACAGGGATGGAGTGGCAATCAGAGTATATGGCCCATAGGGACATGTGAAAATCTATCATTGGTCACAAGACCTTGGGAATTAAACACAAGGGCAGCCTGGCATGGTGCTTCTGGACATATTCGGTCAATGATTCTAGGCTAGTGGGCAGAACCCTAACGTAGGTCACTTACTATAGTGGGGGAGTCACAGTCCCTTATCCAGTGTCTAGAACTAAGGTAGTCCACATACTTGGGTCCCCAAAGGATTCTGCAATGTGAATATAGGTGTGTTCTGCGAATCTTCAATAAAATTTCATCCAGACACAGATTAGGGCCATTTACCAGTGTGACTATAAACTGGATAAAGGGAAATACCTTTTGGGAAACTAATGGTTATTGATTGGCATTGGCTCTGAACTGGAGCTAATGCACAGAGACACAAAATAAACAAAATGATATAAGATAAAGCAAAATAAAAGCATATTTGATTTGGGATAGAAAACATATGTGCCAACCCTAAACTAATTCACCACCCTCCATTATACATAAAGAACCCAAAATCTAGGAAAGTAAAATATCCTAACCATGTCTAAGAACCAGACTTCTAACTCTGAATTCCCCAGCTAGTGCCGTTGTGGGTACACCGTGCCGCTTCCCAAAACAGTACATTAGATAGAACAGTCCATGTTTCGTGCACATGAGTGGGTGTAAAATTAAATTATTCCAAATTGAAAATAGAAATTTTGCAAGAAAGCAACATTTCCCAAGATTCGTTCTAGTTAATTGCATGGAATATTAATATGTCTCATAAAAACACAGGAATCTTTCATCTAATTGATCTCCTTAAAATAAGACATATGCTTTAAATATTCTAATAGGCATGGTAATGTTTGAAAAGGAAAATACGGTGTTCAGAATTTCTCAAAATGCTTTAACTCGTAAGAATCAGGATCATTTCATAGGAATAGTGTGTGACAAAGGCTGCTTTGAAAATGCTAATAATAATAATAATAATAAAAGAACAGGGTTTTGGAATCTGCCTTTGTTGATTTGCATACTGGCACTATAACTTATTTGCTGTGTGTGCTCA
Source organism: Cheirogaleus medius (assembly GCA_008086735.1). Lineage (NCBI taxonomy): Eukaryota > Metazoa > Chordata > Mammalia > Primates > Cheirogaleidae > Cheirogaleus > Cheirogaleus medius. Next base: position 4,931,629 of record VBSM01002153.1, on the reverse strand, counting down.
CACTGGTATCTTGAACTGTCTGATTCTCAGTTATGAATACCTCACGTATGAAACAGGTGTGATAACTACATCCCAGAGGGATTTAACGCACGAACACACTCCAAGCGACTGACGGTAGTGGGTACTTAATAAGTATTAATTCCATTGCCTAAACTCTGATGCATCGGCCTGAAAGCTACTTTCTCAGCGGCAATGCTAGTCTCTTAAATTAAAATTATGTTTTGCCACTGCTTAATTGCTGTGTAAACATCTTGGCTCTTGTGCCTTATTTATTCAGCATTTATTCAACATGAACTCCGTGTGTATGCCAGAGATGTGTTCATCAAAACATTTTATTTTTCCTTCTGAGAATGCAGGAAGGCTGTTTCCCAGCCTACTTGTGTCTTGAAATGCCCACATTGCCGAGTTCTGGTCATATCAGAATGCAGGTGGAAAGGGTGTACGTCATTTCTGGGCTTGGGCCCTAAGTGGTCTGCATAACCATCCATGTGCTCTTTTGCCCACCTGTGTGTCATTGTGGCTTCTTAGACAATGAAGCCACCGTGATGGGTGAAACTTGGGAGCCTGCATCCCCCAGGTACCACTTGGAGGATCCTTATTTCTCAGAAGGGTGTCAAGCTACAAACCATTAGCATTATATTTTGCACAAATGAGAAAACAACAAAAGCATAGCATGTCAAGTCCCTGAGACTGTAGGGTTTATGTGTTATCTCTGCATACATAGTCTAGCCCAAGGTTTCTCATTCTCAGTATGATTGACACGTGAGGCTGGACATTTGCTCGGCATGGAGTGCCGTCCTGTGCACCATAAGATGTTTACCTCTACCTACTAGATGCCAGTAGCACACCCTGCAGTTGTGACAACTGCAACTGTCTCCAGACATTGTCCAATGTCCTTTGGAGGTGGAGCTGGGGAGAGGGGAGGTAGGAAGTCACTCCCACTGAGAACCACTGATCTAGGCTGACGGACCCAATGCTCTATGCAATCAAGTATCCTAATGACTTGCAAGCTCATTGAAATACTGAACAAATAGAGATACAGATGTTATAAAACTGTTTCAAAACCAGATGAAGATGCAACTACTTGGCAAACCTCTCTAGTTTCTGACAGACTCACCAATAAGAATACATGCCATGCATTCCTTAGGATGACACGTCCATGAAGAGAAGACATATGAGGCTATCAGCTTAATAACTGTGATTTGATTAGCGAAGAAACTTAAAATCTCCTGCCACGCACGAGGTTGCTTATGTCTACAACGGGCCTACTCTCCCCGTACTGTTGTCTGAAGGGTGTCAAGTGGACGCACAAAAGGCCAGATTGTTTCTTTAGTATACTCAAGGATGTTAACTGTTTTCATAGGAGGAAACCAACAAACACAACTGACAAACCAAGAGGCTCCAGGATCACATAATTTTGAACACATCTGTAAAATGAACTGGATTCTCCCCTCTAGATGGTCTCGGCATCTTTAATTGGGTCCTATGTTTGTGAATCCCAAATAGGAGGCAGAGAGTAAAAAATAATGCTTCCCCATCTTATTTGGTCCTGAAACTTGTTTTTCATGGTAACGTCAATCTCAAGGTAGGCACGCTGGGAAACATGGTGTTATCAGAAAAGAACGAAATATAACAGTTTCCTGCGCTAGCTTGGGCTCCCAGCTACGTGGGATGAAGCTGGTCTGCACTAATCCTAGGTGCACGCCCGAATATTTCTCACCTGCTTGGTGCAAAGTGCTGATGGACACACCACCCTCGTGGTGACGTCTCGTGGGCCACGTGCATGTGAAGTCAGCTTGTATTCAACACACTGCCTTTGACGTGAAACAGACCCCAGTGAAAGCCCTGATCTTGACTCACGGACTATCTAAGCCTCAGTTTCTCGTCTGTGAAATAGATTTAAGGACATCTTCCTCAAATGGGGTAAAGACAAAATGAAAACGGTGCATGTGAAGTGCCGAGCGTGGCCGTTGACGCGAGAAGCTCCAGATAAATGCTGCCACCATTATTGCCACCACCGCCGCGGATGCTGTGCGGGAATCTCTTACGGAAAGAGTTTTCTTATCTAATTTGCCTAGTAATCAATCAAAAATCCAAAGGGACTGTCGAGTAAAATGTTAAATAAATCCTGAGGAATAACGATGAAACATTCATAATATATGCTCTGCACTAAAACATCTTTACAACTCTCCAAGGGATTAGTCTTTTTAATGTAATATGTGAGGAAATGCTACGGGGGAGATGATATTGATCTGAAGGCCCTTTGACAGTGACTTTTAAATATGGGCATTCTATGCCAGAGATCATGTTAAAGCTCCCTGCTGCAGAGCTTGAGGTGAAGAGACTTGTGACTGAGCCCCAGGCAACACTCCCAGGTTGGTATCCTTTATTGTGATTTCATTACCCTAAAAGCATCCTAGCAAAAAAAAAAAAAATTCCTTAAAAAAAAAAAATTCCTGGATGTACGAAGTGTAATCCCCACAGATTTGGAGAGCTATAAATTGTTTGAGAAGCAAAACTGTCCTCCTTGAAAGTACAAGAGGTTCATTTTCCCCAAAGACCTTAACTGTCCCAAATCAGTAGCCTTGACAAATGGAAATTCATCATGTTACATGCTGAGACCTGGCTGCTTGCATTCATGCAATTAAACTCCAATACAACGCCTGCTTATTGATGTCTCCTGTGCCAGACGCCGGGTACAAAAATCAAAGAGCAATCATCATGGTTCGTTCTCCAAACATTTATTATGGTTTTACTCTTGGTACCCATGTGGTGAGTGCTGGCTGCTCACCGTGCGCTAGGTGGCGATATGGTTCAGCCGCTCATCATTTAAGAGGCTGGCCTGAGCAAGAAGGGGATGTGTTGGGAACTTCGAGGCTGGGACCTGCTTAAGGTACAGCTGGATCCAGGGCCTCAAATGCCGATCTCAAGACTGTGCTTCATGCTCTTCTCTCTGCTGCACTTTTCTTTTTCTCTCTATTCTCAGATTAATCCCTCCTCACAACGACAAGAAGGTTGCCAGCAGCCCTGGGTTTGTAGCTACCACCCCCAGGAACTGTCCTGCAAACAGTAAACCCTTCTTGCTGCTGGCTTCAGCCAACATTCACAAATGAACTCTGATGAGATAAACTTGAGTCAGGAGTCCACCCTAAATCAATCCCTGTGGTTTAGGATTTAGAAAATGCTGATTGGCAGGGTTTGAATCCATTTCCTACACCTAGGTGATTTTTCTAAGGAAAAAGAAAACTAGTGTGATGTAATAAAAAATGAAGCAGGGAGAAACGTATGCCGAACAGGCAAAAACAATTGAGAAACAACTTCCTGGCTTTCCTATCCATTCTCTTTAATGCTGGAAAGCTTGCCTGCATTTTGTATAGATGAGGAGATTACAGCACAAGGCAGTGAAGCATCCAAATTTACCAGCTATCACGTGCCTGGATATAAATACAGGAAGTTGGCCTCCTGATGCACTCTTAAATACATACACTTTCTGCAAAGAGAGCCTATGCACCATTATTTTGTATATTTCCTGAAGGTTCAGAGGTGGCATAGGTAGGGGATAGGAAAGCAGAGGAGAAAATTCCTGGGCACATCATTTGTTTCATTCTATATCCCTTGGCTCTTAGATCTGAATCCAGCTCAGTGTATCTCATTCCCATCATGACCTCTGAATCCAGCTCCCTTGCCATCTCTGGATCTGGCTACTTTCCAGTGAAAGATAAGGGCTGGTCTATCAGTTATGGTTCTTGATTCAAGCAACGGAAATGGACCATCGCTCATTAAAGCAGAAAAGGGATTTATTGAAAGACTATTTGGGTTGTTCACGAAGTTACCAGAAAAGCTGGAGAAGAGAGCCTTAGAAGAAAAGCAGGACATAGGGGAGTTAGGCTATGCCTCAGCCAAAATCACAGTCCAGAACTAGTTTGACAACATCACCGACATCAGATGCTTTGCTAGCTGGGCTACTGCTGGATCTCCTTGCAAAGACTCCGGCAGCTTGCTATTAATATGATTTCAGAACCCGGTGCTGCCGGTGCTGCTGGCATTGCAGCCTAACTGTGGGGGGAGGTGATAAGCTTCCTGGAGTCAGCTTCATGGACTCTCTGGCTCCCAGTTCCGAAGAAGATGCCTTTGATTGGCTGAGCCTTGATCTTGAGCCACCCTCTAGCCCAGTGGTTCTCAACCAGGCTGAGTATGCCTCCAGGGGACATCTGACAATGCCTGGAAGACAGCTTCGGTTGTCACTACCAGGGGCCTCACCCATAGAAGACAAGGATGTTGACAAACATTCTACAACGCACAGAACAGCTTCCCACAACAAAAGATTATCTTGTTTAAAATGTCAACAGTGCTGAGATTGACAAACCCTGCCCTAACTGCAGGGAATTCCAGAAAAGAAAAAAATGAGTATCCTGAAACTTTATATTCTCTTGTGAAAGGTGGGCTCTGCTTCCTTAGAAACTCATACAATGGGAAATGCCTTTAACAGAGGAAGGGAGTTCTGTTGTAAAATAGTAATAAACATCATAATAATAAGTCCAGCTGTAAATAGATACTGCAAAGCCATCTCTGTTGGTCTCCTGGAATCCTCCTCATTTCCTCATTTGTTTTTGACATCTACTAGCTTCAATCCAATCTCAGCCCTTTTCCAAATTCTTTGCAAGTCTTACCCCCATATATCTGCCTTTGGATTTAGTGCAGTTTGGTTTCTTGACTCTTCCTGTGTACTCTGGCTTCACCATGTCAGCTCCCCCTTTCTGCTGCCCTATCAAAGCCCGGTGGCTCTGGGAATCCTACCCTGGGAACACCTTCAAGAAAAGCAAAGTTCCCATCTCCCTTTGCCTTACTTTGTGGTTTCTCAGCAAGTCTGCCAGTTCCACAGGGAGAGCATACGGCCAGATGACACCATGTCAGGATGCCTGATGCATCATTTCTACTTCTCAAAACTCCCGAGTTGATTCCAACAAGAACACAAATATTCAGAAACAAACAGCCATTCTCGTGTACACGATTTTAAGACTCAAGAGATTGAATGATCTGAGCAGGAAACCTTGATAGCCCCAAATCAGAGGAAGTACTTAAGCTACTCACTCTGGGCCCCTGGGAATTCTATGGAGGATGAGACAACCAGTTGGCCAAAACAATGCAGTTGGAGACCTTAGAAAGGAATTGCAGTTCCAACTAGAGTGAGTGACTCTACTCTCCTGGGTACCTAACAGTAGGCTCCGGCAGGAGGTCAATGAGGTGAGAGAGGAATCGGAAGAAACAAAAACCATCAGGTGGATGGTGTACTTGCCTCTTAACATGTAAGAGACCATAGAAGTCAGGCACCTCTTACCAGAAAATCATCCTCAGATGTTATCACAGTTCAGACAGTATGGAAACCCAACAAATGAAGCGCTTTTTCAGCTCAGAAAGCCTCTTTGTGTCATTTCAAAATTGCAGCTGACACTTTAATATTTAAACGGAACAGAAGGGATATAGATTATTTATTTTCCTTTACTTTAATTTTGCTTCTGTACCAGCTCCCAACTTTATTTTTAACTTTAAAACAACGAAACCCTACATTTTAACAGCAGCTTCTGCTCGATTCATCAGGTTGTGAATGTTAACCTGACACTTACAATCCACAGAAGCCTTTCTCAATGCCATTGCTACATCATCTGCTTCCCTATTGCTATGAAATTACACTGAAAATATTTTTTGCTCTGGGCAAAACTAGTCATATAGAATTTGACAATGATCTATATATTTATGGAGGAAAATTAATCTTCAATGCTTCAAACTTTTTATGCCTCATAATTTTATCAAAAATGTCCAAATGCATCATAATGCAGCTTCCAGAGACATGAAAAATGTCCCACTTTCTTCCTAAGATTTAAAAAAAAAAAAAAAAGCACTCTCAGGGTGCCTTTTGCAGGCATTGTCTGGTTATACTGTTTAATGGACCACTCAACAACTGTACCAGAATCTGATGAAAATCTAAAATGTGGGAGAAACTATGCAATAGCCTGTTTGAGATCAGTCATGGATAGGCCTACAAAGCAGTTCTGTTGGCCTAAGCAATTGTAAAACACTACTTATCCAGTCCAAGAAATGTTTTAAATCCACATTAACATGAAATAAACTACAACTGTTTTAACAGTCACAAGTGACAGAAATCCAACTCAAGCAAAACAAAGAAAATCCATTGATTGGCTCAAATGACTAAGAAGTCCTAGGATGTTACTGGCTTTAGACTTATCTACTTTAGCCAAGGTCCCAGAGGATGCAATTAGGCATATATTTCTCTCCATTCCTCTGGTGAGTCCACCCATGTAGCAAGCATAATGTTCTCTAGCTTCCCCAAGCCCATGTATTAGAGCTTACACCACCCATCACAAGGAGAGTGACTTCCTTCTTAGCTTTGGCAGAAAAGTCCCAGAAAAGACTCTGATTGGCTCAGCTCAGGTCACATGTCCATTTAGAACCAATGACTGTGACCAGTGAGATAGAGCCCTCTGACTTGAGTGGCATATCCTGGTGGGTGAGAAAGCAGGGCCAGTACCTGTCTATGGAATGGGTTTTCCATCAGAAGGAGCCATTGCTCCCACAGAAGGAGAAGGTATGTTGGGCAGGCAAATATGGGAATATCCACTACTGTTGGTGTTGGGTTTGGGTGGTAATATTTCCATCTTTAACTTACCAACCTATTTGATTGGGTCTCCACTAAAGATGCCAGCAAGAGTTGTTTCTTGGGTGGATTTTACGTTGATCTGACTTAAGATTTCTGTTTCTCCATGTATCAAAACTGTTCTTATAAATTAGACAATAGTGTTGAAGTTCTCTATTGGTCAAACTATCATTTTTCTACTCTCTCCTTGAGTCATTTTCCTTCACCTCTGATCGTTTTCAATGCTTTCTTCTGAATGCATTTATAGGACCAATAAAAATTTCCTGTGCACTGGAAAGATGTTGTTACATAGTAAAACCTTTTAGCATCTGAAGGTCACCAGAAATTGGGCACTCTGTCTTCTAATTTAAGGTTTTGTAAGGAGAAAATTGGATATGACTCTGACTAAACTTTGGTTTTTATGCACTTATGGACTCACATATCCATTCAGCAAATATTTAGTGAGTATCTATTGTGTCCCAAGCACTATGCTGGGGACCAGGGATACAACCAGGCTCAGTTCTGTTCTCCTGGAATTTGAAGTTCAACAGTCACACAGATAACAATGATAGATGTCAGTGCATATATCGAGGGCAGGGATGGTGGGAGTGGTGGTACGTAGTAATATAAGAGACAAAAGAAGAGAAATAACCTTCTCCAGAGAACTCAGAAGAGGCTTCCCCAAAGAAGCGCTTGCATTGTGATCTGAAGGAAAAATAGGAATTCACCAGACAAAAGGAGGGTGAGAGGCATAAAGACAACTGAGCCTTTCTTTGAGCTACATTTTCCTACTCTCAATCTAGGCAACAAAATTTTAGGTGGTAATTCCAAATTTTCATCCACATTGTAGAACTTTCTCTGGAAAACATTTCATGGAGTAAAAGACCCAGATATAGGTAGTACAAAAGGGGTACTTTCATTCTTTATAGGTATTTCATTAGATTATTAAAAGAAATATATATACACTACAAGAATTAGCTATAAATACGGTAGCCATTGATTGAGAGAATTCATAAAGACAAAATATTATACTTTGTTTTAAATGACTTTTTATTTTTCCTAAGAGCATTTATGCTTATTTGAAAATTAACCAGATAGAGCTATAGATATTAGTCATATCTCTGTTCTAGAGACAGTGCCTAGTTCACTTAAGGTTTGGAGAACTTGCTGGGATGAATTCATGCAGTGCATGCTCACCCCTTGGGAGGCTGTGGCTCAGACTGTGAACAAGAGGAGACATCTGTTACTTGTTTGTTCTGCTCCACATCCATTCATTTTGTGAAGAACACCCCACCCCCTGTGATAATGATGTACCTGTCAAAGTGTCTGCTTCTAGCATCTCAGGTGTGGGCACATGAACCAGACTGGCCAGAGTTCCTCTGAGGAATTGACATGGATGCTGGAAGTAAAGCAATGTTTTCTTAAGTTCCCTGGGACCAGGCACTCTAAGTGCCATGGAAGTCTGAGCTGCTAAGGGTCATCTCCCACCATGTGGAGGATGGACCCATCGGGGAATAAAGCCAAGTGCCCAGAGATGGAAAGAGGCATATGGTCCTGAGGACATCATGTGGACCCATGGATTCAGCTGGGCTTGAGGTCAACTCATCTCTAGACTTTGCAGATGAGTGAGCTAATGATTTCCTCCTCCTCCCACCATCATAACTGATTTGAATTGGTTTCCTATCACCTGCAACTGGAAGTGCCCTGACTACTACTGTTATCACTCCTACTCCAAACATTTGCATGGTTGTGCCTATGGTCAGAGAGTCCATTATTATACACAAAGCTCATTATTGCATAGAGAATCAGTTATTACTGAGGGAGTCAATTATTTCATTAGAGTCAATTATTATACTGAATCAAATATCACACAGAGAGTCAATTATCACACAGGGAGTCAATTATTATACAGTCCATTATTACACTGAGTCATTTATTACACAGAATCAATATTACCCAAAGTTGGTTATACCATCAAGAGTCAGTACCCAAAGTCAGTTACTACTTAGTACTCAGAGATAATTATTAGAGTTAATTATTATGCTCAGAGTCGATTATTGCACAGAGAATCACAATTATCTATTATCACGCATGATTACAACACCTTTGAAAACCCTATATGTTCATCCAGATGAACTGCTCTGTTATGTTCTCCCAATTTGGGATTCTATTCATTTCTGATAGCCAGCTACTGTTACTTCCTAAAAAGAATATTATTTATTGGCAGAGAAACAGGAAATAGAACGACATGGATGCATGGTATGTTCTTAACCACATAAAGCACAGATTTATCAATGTCATGATCCCATCTCCCACAAACACACGTGCATAGGTAGATATAGACATACAGACAGATACACACATTCATGCACAAAACAAGTCTGGAAAGATGTAATAACTATGATATATACAGATCTTACTCTATTTGTGAAACACTTTACAAATACTACCTTATGTGATAGTATAGTGGTTAGTCTCACAGAACATATGGAAGCCCTGTTCAATAGAAATCTTAGCACCAGTAGAAATATTCTATAATCCTCACCAACCAATACAACACCCACTAGTTACATGTGGCTATTGGGACTTGCAGTGTTGCTATTGGGACTGAGGAACCGAACTCTTCACTTTTATCTAACTTTGATTAATTTATTAATTTAAACTTCAGTGGCTGCATGTGACTGGTGGCTACCATATTGATAATCACAGCCCTAGACCCTGCATCCCTAGCCACTTATTACCTATTTCACCTTGACAAGTTGCTTAATTTCCCTGTGCCTCAGTTTTCTTCTCCATTAAATAGAGTTCTTGATAGTACCTAGCTCATGTACCACATCTCTCTCACAGAGGTCAACAATGTTCCTCTCTGTTAAAGACATTGATTGTGTTTTCTGGGGCTACCATAACTAACAACCACAAACCTGGTGGCTTAAAACAAGAGAAGTTTATTATCACGCAGAGCTGGAGGCCAGAAGTCAGACATCAGAGTGGATTCCATATCCTTTCTCCTACTTTCTGGTGGCTGCTGGCAAAGCTTGCTGTTCTTTGGCTTGTAGACTCATCACTCCAATCTCTGCCTCTGTTGTGACATCAGCTTCTTGTGTCTGTCCCAAATCTGTGTTCTATTGTTAGATGGTATTCATACCTTCGCAGAATCTACGAGCCTAAGCCTTAGTCCATGCTCTGTGTCTCCAATCTCCAATCTCTCTTTATGAGGATATGTGTCATTAAATTTAAGGCCCGCTCCTTGAGATCCTTAGTTATATCTTCAAAGACTTTTTTTCTCCAAAAAAGGTCAAATTCAAAGGTTCCAGGGATTAGGACTTAGGACTTTCTATTTTTTACTCTTTTGGTGTCGCTAACCAATCCACTACTACATGGATGATTTTTATTTTTGTGATTTTACCTTTTCCTATCTCACAATCTCTCTAATAAGGGAAAAAATACTCTTTTAAAAAGGAAGAGATATATATGTCTATGCCCTGCCCACTTCTCTCATATAACTACTTCCCATTTTGCAAAGCCCTGAAGGACCTATGTTTCTGCTTGTGGCAGGATATGTAAATCTATAGTAATTATTACCTTGATGAAAAGAGTACATGATAAGTCTTAATACAATTGCAAGCTCTGAAACAAAGGACTAATTTTAAGCAGGAGATGACATTAACCTGTGTTCCCATGAGTACATTAGGATTTTCAAAATACAGCACTTTCTCCTTGTACTGCATGCATACAAATGGGACTCAATTTATTGCAAATGGTATTTCCGAGCACAACGCTGGTGACATAATTAAGAAATGTATTCAGCCTATTACTAATTTAACACTGTTCGGGGTTCTTATCAAACAGCCGTGTGTCGCCTCACTGTGTCGCCATCAGATTTATGCATTGTAAATACAAATATATTTTATTCATAGTGGATTCTTGCAACTTCAATTATGCAATAAGTATTTATTTGGAATTCATTCTTTTCCCCCCATTTGATAGCTATCATTAATTCATGTGAAACTGATTAAGCCTCTTGTAAAGCTCTGGAAAACACCTTAGAAGACAAACTCAATTTGTAAGGACAAAGCTGTTGTCACGATTATTCCAAAATGAAGAAAAAATAGCCTCTGGACTGAAAAACTCCAGGGCTGGTGCTTAGCAGAATGATGAAGTAGAGTAAGTTGATTTTTGCCGCACCAAATTTTTTTGTTAGCATCCTTCTCCTCTCCTATGGGAAGTCCCAACACTGGAGTCCAGTTGGCCCCTTTAACATCCTCCCAATATGCTCTTCCCCTAGTCTCCCTCGATTCCTTAAATGGAACCACTATCCATTCAATTTCTTGCCCCAATTTAAGGATCATTCAGATCCCCCACCCTTTACCCTATACAAATCAGCAAGTTATGTTGGCTCCATCTCCTACATACACAGTTGATCTTTGAACATCACGGGTTTGAACTGCATGGGTCCACTTATATGTGGATTTTCCTCTGCCTCTGCCACCCCTGAGACAGCAACCTTTCCTCCTCAGCCTCCTCAGGGTGAAGATGATGAGGGTGAAGACCTTTATGATGGTCCACTTCCACTTAATGAATAGTAAATATGTTTTGTCTTCCTTATGATTTGCTTAATAACACCTTCTTTTCTCTAGTTTACTATGAGAATACCGTATATAATACATATACAATATGTGTTAATCGACTGTTTAATATTATCACTATGGCTTTTAGTCAACAGTAGGCTATTAGTAGTTAAGTTTCGGGGAGTCGAAATTTTACGTGGATTTTCAACTGTGCAGGGGATTAGCGACCCTAACGCCCACATTGTTCAAGCATCAACGGTAACTCAAATTCTCTCAACTTTCTTTATTGTGCTTATTGCTTTTAGAAATAACCTTCTTTCATTTATTGCCTATAGTTTTCTAATAAAATATAGATTTAATAAGAATAGGTACTCACCTGTCTCACAACTGTATCCTCACCCCCTAACCCAGTGTCCGGCACATCATAAATAAATCTTATTTGTTGAAAAAGTCTTGTTTGCTAAAGTAACTCTCCTCCCAAGTCAACTTTCATTCTTTCCTACTTTTTCTTTGTGTATAGCCAACAAATGTCTACCGAGCACTATGATGTACTAGCACTGTGCCAGTAACTAGGGACAGAGCAGGGGGCAAGATAAACGTGTTCTTTAGAAGCTCTCAGTCTAAAGGGGGTAAAACAGAGGCAATATTGAAGTGAGTCTTGATTTTTCCTACCTCTACACACATGAGAATTAGGCCCCGAAATCCCATACCAAAGTGATTTTCTTTGGCATAGATTCACAAACTTCATAGTTCATTAGAATTATCTGAGTTGCTAGTTCAAAATGCAGATCACTGTCTGTATTAGATAGGGTTCTCAAGGGAAACAAAATCACTGGGATATATACAGAGACATATCAGAGGAAAATCGCTATAGGAATTGACTCACATGGCTGTGGAGGCCAAGAAGTCTCAGGATCTGCCATCGGCAAGCGAGAGAACCAGGAAAGCCCTTGGTGAAAATCAGTCCCAGCCTGAAGGCCTGAGAGTAGGGGGGGGGGGTCGCTCCTGTAAGTCCTGGTCTGAGTCTAAAAGCCTGAGGTCCAGAAATGCCAGTGTCTGAAGGCAGGTGAAGGTGGGTGTCCCAGCTCAAGTGGAGACAGCAAATTCACACTTTCTCCTCCTTTTTGTTCTATTCTAGCCCTCAACAGATTGAATAATGCCCACCCACATTAGTGAGAACATCTTCTTTCCTGAGTCGAGGGATTCAAATGCTAACCTACTTCAGAAACACCTTCACAGACACACCCAGACGTGATGTTTTGCCAGCTACCTGGGTAGGCCTTAGCCTGGCCAAGCCGTTGCATAAAATTTACCATCACACCGTCCAAATCTGCTGCCCAAGCTTCTGAGGATATGGTTCATTGTTTAGACTGGTTCCAGGAATCTTTGTTTTAATACGTTTTTCTGAATGGTTATGATCATGTGGGTTAGGTTCCACCTTTTGTGTAGCGCAGGGTTCTATGAGGTCTTATCCTCTTAGGGTAAGCTTAATGGGATATTGGGGTTGGAAGAACATGAAGAGCTTTTAAAAGAACTTCCTCCACAGTCTGAAAAACTTTTTTGTGGGGTTTCCAGGTAAAATACAGTTAAATTTGAGTTTTGTATATGTAAAGAACAAAATATTTTTAAGGATAAATATGTTCCACGCAATCTTTGCAACAAACATACACTGAAAGGAAATCGTTGTTTACCTGCAATTAAAAGTGAACTGAATAATCTGTATTTTTGTTTGCTAAACGTGGAAATCTTATTTCTTAAAGAAGTATAAGCAAATGTAGGATATCCTTGAGGATCACTAAAATTGAATATAAGTACTATGATAGGAGGAAGTGCAGAAAGGAGCACAAACCTAGGGTTAGGTAGTAGTCATGGGTGGGAGGGTGGGTGGAAATTCAGGTTGGAAGGTCAAGGAAGCCTTCCTATAGGAACTAAGATTTAAGCTGACACTTAAAGAACGAGCAGGAACCAGCCTGGCAAATAGAAAAACAGAATGTCATACAAACAAAAGGATGGGCTACCAGTCTGGAGACCAGAAAATCATGTCCCCTGGGAGTTACTACACCTACTTCCAGGTGGATAGAATGCTGAGGGCCAAGGGAACCACAGTGACAGGTGACGCTGGAGGGTGGGACCCAGGCCAGACTATCAGGAGACCTTGTGCCAAGTATCTGAAACTGCCGCAGGGCAACCCACCAAACCCCATATAGACTCTGAGCCCCTCTCCTCTGGATGGTGCACAGGGATTTTGACTCAAGAATTTTAAGACCAAAAAAACCCATTTTTGCTTAGCAAGCTTAGTTCAATGGTTCTCAACTCTGGCTACATAGGGATGCTTTAAACATATATATTTACATAATATATATTTACATATTTTATACATATATCAATGACTGAGCTCTACCTAGAGCAAATAAATCAGAATCTCTTAGCGAACAACAGGCCTAGGCATAGATTTGTTTCTAAGGTCTGGGTGAGTCTACTGACAGGTTGAAACCGCAGCCTTGGGTAAATCACTACACTTATTGAGCATCAGCTTCCACAGCTTGAAACAAATGCGAGAGATACCATCCTTCCGCAATGCTGATTGTATGAGTTAACTGAGAGGATGGACGGGAAAAACACCTCCTGAGTTCTAAGATTGCCTACACTAGAGTCTCACTGTCTTGGTTCGAATCCTGGCTCCAAATCTTGGTGTGACTGGGCACAAGTCATGAACCTCTCTGGGCCCACGTACTCCCATAAATGGGGACATCAAACCACTTTCACAGGGTGTTTGGGTGGAATAAGAAAATCCACAGCAGTGTTTGATGTGGTAGTTGGCATGTGGACCTCACGAATGTAGGGTATTGTTTTTGCAACTGCAAACCATACAACCAATATACTGTCTTACTGACGCAGGGGTCTTTCAAGTTGTAAATAATCTGATTGTCTCACTCACACCTGGGTGTGAATACCTGATAAAGCCAAATGATAAGTTTCCTCCAGGCAGATGTTGAGTCATGCAAACATTTGAATGCACACGGGCCTGTGTTTTCCAGAGCAATTCCATTTGACAAAGATAGTGAAAACTAATGGTGGAACTGACGCTTCATCGATGATTTGCGAGGGATATTCTTTGGGGCTAGGAAAGCCCCCTCCCTAGACCTATAAAGACAATATCTTACAAATACATAGGCAGTAGTTAGACTTGTCAAAATCCTCTCACTTGAATTTCCTCGCTGGAGTTGTGTTTCTTTTAAGTCCGATCAACTAATGAGTGGGTTCCGCAGACACAGGGCTGTCAACCCCAGATATAGGGGTCCACTGAAAATTTTTTTTAAAGGAACATGAAGAGGCAGTCTGATTTGTGTTTCACCACCCAGCCCCCTTGTCATCCCTGTGGTCTCAGCTAAAATTTTCTGAGGAAGAGCAGGGAAACAGCTACCAGAGGAGAGCTGGCAGCCTGTTGTCAGAAGACAAAATCAGAACAAATCCAGTTATAGATCTAACTGGCTTTTATTCATGATTCATGAATCGGGCAGCCTCCGTTCTACGAAACAGATTGAGAAGTCCCACTGGGCAATAGCAGAACAGTGGATTTTATAAGGTGGGAACAAAAAAACCAGAACAATAGAAAAAAAAAAAAGCCCTGATTGGTTAATGTCAGGTTACTTTTTTGGTAAGGGTTAAAGCAGAGGGGGTTTTTTTATTGCTCTGACTCAGGTAGACTGGAATCTCCTGTTCTCTCAGGAAAACTGGTCTGTTTTGGGATCTGTCTCCTTTCTTACAGTTTCAGTTTGATGATGCTGCATTTAGCATGAGTGACTCTGGTTGGGTCTGGTCTGTTGGGGTTTAGTGCAAGAGCTCAGTCCAAAATAATGGCTTCCCATAAATTTCGTTTAGCACTATGCTATTGCAATATAAAATGATATAGATTGAGAGATGCTTTTATTTATTCTATTTTATTTTATTTTTGGAGGTGAGATCTCGCTCTGTTGCCGAGGCTGGGTCCTATGCCGTGGTGTCATCATAGCTCACTGCAGCCTCAAACTCCTGGGCTTAAGCCATCCTCCTGCCTCAGCCTCCCAAGTAGCTGGGACTATAGGCATGAGCCACCACACCCAGCTGAGATGCATTTTCGATCGGGCAATATGGAAAGGTGATTCTGAGGAGATGACACTAAAGTAGAGAAGTAAGTAAAGTTCAGGAGCATAGTAGATGCCCTTAGAAAGGGAATTCCAGGGAGAGGGGTCTGCACAGGAAATCAGCTGAAGCCAGGCTGCAGAATAGAAATGATTGGGAAACTATGAAATGATCCTCACTAAATAACAACGGATTTTGATGAAAATAGGTTTAACGATCACAGAGAAAGGCCAGGTTCCTTCTTTCTTCACAATGCCACTGCTTTCTGAAATGCAGCATCATAGGCAGGGCCCGGAGCAAATGTGTTCAAAGGAGACCCTTTGATCATCAAAGCAAGTGGTTGCAACAGTCACCCGAGGAGTTGCAGGTGAGAGACAGCTGACCCCCAGGTTTTCAACTCTCCTCTCCCCAACCCCTTGGCCTCATCCCATCCGAAGATTGCTCACTGGCAGACTCCCTTATCACGAAGCGCAGACAATGGCAGCTGCCAAATCTTCCAGCTTCTCTGAAGTATTGTCCAAAGCCCAGGCTCCCCCAGCATCACAAATCTCCTTCTGGGAGAAATGATCTTGAGCTGCTTTTATGACAAGCTCACTCACTCCTGAATTCGTTTCCTCTCCTACCCACCCTACACGTACTTTGTAAACCCCTACCTGATCAACTCAAATGTCGCTTTCGTGGGGGATTCTGCCACGATCAAATAAACAATATCACATCCCCCTGTTTGTTATAGATGCTCAGGGCTCCCACCAATGGGCAAATGTATGAGATAATGTGTTTAATGTGTCCATTCAGGGCTGTAACCTCCATGAAGCCCATGCTGTGTTGCTGAAGGGCAAATGTTTAAAAATGGCAACATCATGATTCTCTTGCAAATGTGACATGAACACATGTCAAAAATTTTATTTAACCCTTTAATTAGTGCAAGGCCCCATAAGATGTTACAAATGGTTCAAAGAAGAATCCAAAGGGCAGGTGACTATATAGGCATCAGGGATGTTGAAAATTTACAAATAGAAGCAAAACTGGCAACACTGGTCAATATCCACAGGGCAAGAATCAGTTGCATTCCATGAGACATGATTTGTATTTCTATGAACAAGAACCCATTTGCATTACTATCTGTCTTCTACAATTCACAGAGCTGAGAAACAGCTCAAAGACAAGTGGAGGCTGGGATGACGTGGAAGAGACTGCTAGACCAGAACCCCCACTACTCTGCTTGGTTCTTGTCAAAGTGTCTCCCAGTTTTGCTTGTTGTTGTCTTCCAACTGCTTTGCGGAATACTCACAGCATCGTAGACATTCAGTGGATATTTATTAAACAAAAGGCAGGTGTGTGGATGTATTTATTCACTGAAGATACATTTAGTATCTAGTGGGGCTTGTTCTTAATTTTAACCTGTGCCTGTTTCCTTAGGGTTCGTGTTAGCCCATGTCTAATGAACAGATAGAGAAGTTCTGCCAGGATCTTTGGAGAAAACTCATCCTAAAAGACACATTTGGTTCAGTAATAAAATCTCATTGGTTAGAAGAGGGCACACGTGCACATACCACAGACAACACACCACTTCCATTATATGAGCACCTTAAAATAGGCTAGATGGCATGGAGGGGGGGAAGGCTTAAGAAAACAGCATTCTAATGAGCTCATGAATGTAGAAAGGTTTTGGAAATAATAAAATGCCAAGTGGCTGGAGGACTAGAAAACAAAACATCCATTCCAAATCTCTGTCACATGGATTTAGAGTCCTGGAACACTTTGACTCAGTCAATAAAATAAATAGCAGCTTCCAAAACTTTCACTTTATTGCATACTTTATATACTGTGTTTCCCCGAAAATAAGACTTACCCATAAAATAAGCCCTAGCAGGATTTCTAAGCATTTGCGCAATATAAGCCCCACCCCGAAAATAAGACCTAGTGATGGGCGTGGCTACGCAGCGTGTCTGCACAGCCCATGCATTTCGTCGTGGAGCGGTAAGGAAGACGAGCAGCCCTTCTCATCTGCCCCATCGTGACAGCTACTATCCCAGAGGTGACCGGAAAGGTGCGGGCAACCCCACCAACAAGGTCGGTTCCCCCTGTCAGGTCCCGGCCATCCTGTGCGTGCTGCAAGCTGAGGCTTTGAGGGGAAAATAACACATCCCCTGAAAATAAGCCCTAGGGTGTCTTCTTGAGGAAAAATAAATATAAGACCCTGTCTTATTTTCGGGGAAATACGGCAATTAAAAACCTAACCCTCTCCCCTCCCTTTTATTACCTCTATGAACATTCTGCAATTTCTGAACCTCATCTCGTGTTTCAAGTCTATTCGCTCATACTGGTTTTCTCTAAGACCCCAGAAGGAAGCCTAGCATATAATAGGGTCATGCGTTTTCTAAAAGTGTTGAAGGCAAAATATTTTACCTGCTATCAGTTAAGACTAGCGATTATGCTCCATCAACTTCTGCATCACACTTCCCCTTGTGCTAGGTGGGATCCAAATGACACAGGCATTTTAGGGATCCATTAGAGAAACTTGAATTGGAGATACCTTTAGTTTAGATTGAGTGTGATGTATTAGTGCGATTTTCAGCCACTTTCATGGAAATTAAATTATTTCTAATAATAACTATGAAATTATTATTTCAGCATAGAAATAGCTTCAAAGAATGGAATATGTGTTCCAACCACTGTATATGCTCGCCAGGAGTGAGTATATGAAAATGCAGCACAGAGTTCTATTGTGATATACCCATGTCCTCATTTTTAGTTGTACTTTCGTATTCTTTTCCTTACAGAGAGCCTTGAAAATTCTATAACCATGAGACCCCACTGAGACTGACCCCGACCCTACTCATGGGAGGATCACTCCAGTGTCCACCTCATTTCTCATCCTTATTCTATTACTGGTTCCCTTACCTTCTCCCCATCCCTCACCCCAAAAGACAATGATGGGTTGGAGGTCAGGGATATTGTATTATATAATGTTTGATAATTTTAAAAACTTATTTTTTAATAATATTTACATAGATATTGCCATTTTTACATGTCTATACTGCAGTATCAGAATAAGACTTCCTAAGTAACAGATCTAACATCAACTCCAAATCTCCACTAAACTGTCACTTCAGTCCATGTGGAAAAGTCTCATGCCCTGCCCCACCCTCAGAGACTCCACAGGGACTTAAATCATCTTAAAAGTTTAGCAATAAACATAATATTTTTTTAAAAGTGTCATGGGAGAAATTCCCAAATAACTTCAAGGTAGTAGCCAGAATGGACTCCCAAATAGCTCCACATCCTAATCCTTGGAACCTGTGGCTATGTTGGCAAAAGGGAATTAAGGTCATGGATGTAAGGCTGCTAATCAGCTGGCCCTGAGATGGGGAGGTTATTCTGGAATATCTAGTTGGGCCCAATGTAATTACAAGGTTTTTAATAATGGAGGAAGGGGGCAGAAGTAGTGGATCAAAGAAAGGATGTAACAAGCAAAGCAGGTGGGAGAGATGTTGTGTTGCTGACTCTGCTCCAAATGTGAGAGAATTTAAGGAGAAGAATTCTAATCTAGAGCCTTTAGAAATGAATGCAGCCCACCAACACCGTGGTTTTTAGCCGAGTGAGACCTGTGTCTGACTTGCAATATTATTTTGACTTACAAAAACAGTTGTAAGTCAAAGCAAATTCTGAGAAGGATACCACAAATATCCATGCAAACAGCTTTTTATTTTTTTCATTTTTCTTTTAACTAGCCTGTGAAAGACAGACCTGGAATCTGACCAGTGCAGAGACATCAAAACAAGGCAGAAAAAAATGTTTAATTATTGATGTTGGAACATACATCTTCTAGATGATTAACTATTTTTGTAAGTCTGACCTACAGACTATAAGATAATAAATTTGTGCTGTTTTAAGCCACTAAGTTGGTGGTAATTTGTTGTAGCAGCCATAGGAAACTAACACATTAAATATCAACTTGAGCAACTCAGACATTGAGATATGGGACCACTACATTAGTCAAGATTCTTTGGGTTATAAATAATAGAAAGCCCATTAGAGCTGACTTAATAATGAGGGAATGTATTGGCTGGCATAACAAAACAGACTAGATTAGACCTCATGCCATGAATGAACCAATCACTGTGGCCAGAGTGAATGTGACCACCTAATTGTTTTGGCCTAAGTCATAGGCTTCAACTCACATCCTTCCAACAAACGAGTAAGTCAGTATCGCATGGGTCCCCACGTGGAAATTAGGTATTTTGGGGCAGAAAGAAGGCAAGACAAATTTCGAGAAGGCTGCCACAAATGTCCATGACAGGCAGCCCCCCTTTTTTTCCATTTCCTTTTAACTAGTCTGTGCAAGACCGTGCCAGAACATGGCCAGTGCCAAGACACAAAAACAAGGCAGAAAAAAAAGTTTAGTCATTGACATTGGAACACACATCTTCTGGACATTTTGATCAACTGTTTTTTATTGTTTGCTTTTACCTTCACTCTGGTTACAATAGTCTGGCATTCTGGCCAAGAGGTTGATGAATAATAAGGCTTCAAAAACTGGTAGTCTTTAAAGGATTCGTCTGAGTCCATTTCAATGCTCTCTGGTTTGTTTTTGTAGCTTAAAGGCCACCGAGTCAGAGTTCCTCTTGGTTAATTCTCTCTCCCACCAAATGTTCAGTCACTATTGTTTCATTGCAATCTATTTACAAGAAATGGGTAATTTTTTTCCATGATGCCAGGAGCCCTGAGCTATGTTTGTTTATTGCTCCTCTGCGCACCAGAACACATCCTTGGGATTCAGCTGCCAATGTAAGGGATTAAGGGGCTAAGTGAGTCTGACTAGAGTAGGAATCTTTCAAATGTGTGCCGCTCCCCAACTCTTTTGCAGGCAATTCTTATTTAACACACACACAGAGCCCTTGCCACCCAGCCTGGTAACAAAATTATATTTCCCTAAATCTATTCAATTTCTTTTTATGCCATCTTGGAAAATAGAAAAACATACAGGTATGACATATGCAATTATTCAAATATACGTATTTCCATTATTAATCTGCTTTTCGTCTTTGGTTGGAAGTACCCCAAAGGAATATCTCTCTATACATTCGTCCTGCCATAAAACAGTCCACTCTCAACAGCAATGGGAATAGAATCAGCTCGATTGCCTAGAAACCATTCCTGTCACAAGTGTTTTAGTTCTAACTTAGGTAATGGTTAGCAGCATTTTTCCTTACTTGGCAAGACCCTACTGCAGGGAGCATTTCTGTATCTGAAAGCAGATACCCAAGGGATTCCCAGAGTTGAAGAAAAAAATGAACCTATCTCTAAAGGAAGCCTCCTCTCTCTCTCCAGCCCTGACTGTGCCCACAAAGGAGGACTAGACAATCAAAGGCCCTGACACATAACCACTAAAGCCATCCTCTTTCTAATTAGCATCAAGCCCTGCCCTTATATCCCTTCTCAGCTAATATCTTCTGGTCCATCACACACAATGGTAAAAACAACAATGATGATTGAGTTTCTGAGGCTTTACTAGCACTATGCACTTTGCACCTACTAGCTCATTAAATCCCCAAATGCCTAAGAAGCAAGTATTGTTATTTCTACTTTACAGTTGAAGGAAGCTAGTTCTAAAGAGCTTAAGAAATGTTCTTGTTCTGACTGGGTTTCTTCATCTCAGCACTATTCACATTGGGGGACTGGCTCATTGCATTGCCGGATGTTCAGCATCCTTCCAGTCCTCTCCCAACTAGATTCCAGTAGCATCCCCTTCTGCCGGTTGTGATGATCAAAAATATCTCCAGACATTGCCTTAAAGGATACAGTCTCCCCAGCTGAGATCCTCTGCTTTGTGGCATGGATAAACAGTGGAGTCCAGATTTGAGCTCACGTTCTATATCACCATGGGATGGATTACTAATTCAGGATCTTCATATACCCAAAAAACCTCTCTAACCTGCTGTCCAGAGAAAGTATCTATCTTTTCTATTACTATTTTTTATATTTCCATAGAGCCACATTCATAAGCTATCTTTTCTACTCCTCTGCTGTCATTTTTAATCCTTTATAATCTGACTGCTCTTATTAAATGCCATTGCTCATCTCCATCACACAACTCGATATTTCTCTCCTCTTCTTTCTCTCCCACCCCCCTTTCTCCTTCTCTTTCTCTCTGTCCAGCCATGCCTTTTCCATAGCTTTGATGATAACAGTGCACCCAACTGCTCAGACCCAATTGTCATCCTCGGGTACCCCATGTTTTTGTTTTAATCACATGTTCTGTGGCTCTGTTCTCCCTTCCTCATCATGTAAGCGTACTCCCATCATGCAAGTGCCATGAATTTTTCAATAGTGTATTTGAATAAGCAATTACACTGATCTATAGATAAAGTTTATTTATTTTGATGAAGTTAATATTCACTTGGGGTTGTTTACTTTTAGGACCTCAGGGCATATTTGAGAATCCACAGACCAGGTTTGGAGATCTCCAATCTAAGGTGGGTGTTATGTCTATTCCCAGAATAAATGCTAATCACCTAGAACCACCTATTTTTTAGAGTTTGAGTACTCCTCAACTTCTCTGCAACATGGATAGATGAGAGAAGGGAGAGAAAGGCTGACAAAACAGCTAATTGGCAAACTCTGACCACAACTCCTACTTCAAAATTCAATTCGTCCATATGTCGGTGGGGAATGATGATGTCAGTGTGGTTATAATTACTGGGGGCTCTGTGTTTGAACTTTAAGAGTTTTAAAGTAGATGGCATATTCCTTGACTGTTTTATTTCAAGATCATTTATATGACAGTTACTGAAATATTGGAAAAGTCCAAATTCTCTTGCATTTTTTACTTCTCTAACTGCTAAAATAATAAGGAAAAAAATTACTTGGCTTCAAAATCTTCCATCACTAACTAAAACCCATAATTTTACCTGTTTGTCAGAGGCAAATATTGAGATTTAATTAATGGAAAAACATCTATCAAATCTTGATCTGTACTTCTGGGGACCAATGTATTCGTAAAGGCATTTGGTTGCAAATGGCAGAAACCCAACTCAACCCAAGTTCTGTAAAAAGAAAAAAGTGATTTTTAGTGGGTGGATCATGAGATTCGGGTGCACCTGGACAAGAATTTGAACTACACTTTCAGGACTTTCTGTGTCCCTGTTTCTAGCACTGCTTAGCTTTTTGCTTAGACAAACTGCAAAATTATCATTGGAAAACTCTAAATCTTTGGTATTTTTAGCTTTTTGTTTCAGAGAAAATTCTAACATCTAGAAAGGGTCTCAGGGAGGTTTCTAATTGGCTCATTTGGTTCATCCCTCAATCAATCATTACATTCAGGTTGGTAAAGTATTTTTATTGGACAGTCTTGGTCCATCAAGTCCAGGGCTTGAGAGTTAAAGCTCTGTTAGGACCACACAGAATGCAGAAATGGCAGGTCCCCAACGAAAAAGCTTGGTGCTGCTATCAGAAAAGTGAGAAAGGGATGCTGATCATCAAAAAGAAGAGATGTTCATCTCAGACACAAGTTTTTATTCCTTAAGCACTGTTAACTGTGTAATCCTTCCATAAGATCATTCTATTAAAGGTCAATATATTTGCATTAAGGCTGGGATTTAAGTTTTATCATTTAAAAATGCTGTTTTATTTCTACTACTTTCAAAATCCTTCTCTGTTCAACTTGGCTCTTTCAACAATTTTAACTAGAAGGTAATTTTAGGAAGAGAGAGCATTCCAGGCTCTTTCTCTCTTTCTCTCTCTCTCTCTCTCTCTCTCTCTCTCTCTTTCTCCATCTACCTGTTTCCAGAACTTCCAGAAAGAGTTAGTGACATTCCCACTTGACATCGCCCCTTCCAATAAGGTGTCTCTTTTGTTTATTCTTGCAGCGGTGCTCTAAATTATATATTTCTATCAAATTTCATATCTCTGATTTTCATATATTTGCTTCATCTAGACCTGTGCTATCCAACATGGTAGATACTAGCCACATGGAGCTACTTAAGTTTAAATTTAAATTATGTAACATTAAGTACAATGAAACACTCAGTTCCTCAGTTGTACTAGCCACATTTCAAGTTCTCAATAACCACATATGCCTAGTTGATGCTGTATTAGATAGTACAGCATAGAACATTTATATCATCACAATAAGTTCTATTGGGCAGTACTGATCTAGATCACAAAAGTTTTGTATATTACAGGTAAACTTCCATTTGTTAAATATTTACACCTTGCATATGGTCCCTCAGTACAATGTGGAGACTTAACTTAAAATGATAAGGAATAATATATGTAGAGTGCTGATTATCTGCTATGAATCATGGATCATTTATAAGGGGCACTTAATATTAGCACAATCAAATACTCTATTGCATTTTTTTAAATTTACAATTCAGTTTCCAATAATTTAAATGTTTCTTTTCTTTTTTTAATTTATTCAGACTAAGCACAGATTTTTAGGCATAACCTCCATCACTTGCCCCCCATTTATTTTATGTTTTGCCCATACTGAATTTGTCACAAATCCCCAAAAGTGCTAGATTCTATCATGATTGACGTCTTTGTTTATGCTATTCCCAGTGCCTGAAATAATCTTCCTCCCTGTCTCCCATCCATTCACCAGTACTTTTTCTCTACTCCTCATTGGACATTGGATGTTTGTGGCAACACTCCTCTGTATATCTGCATTAAAGAATCCATCACACTCTGTGTTGTGATCAGCACTTTGCATGGGAGCCTCGTTTGTGACGGTCTCTTGAGAGCAGGGATGCTGCACGTCATCCTCCCAACTCAGCCTGTAGCACCGTGTCTGTTACATAGTAGGGTTTCAACATCTGTTTTATAAAGTGCAGTGAGTTAGAATGTTATTTAAGGCCCTCCAAATTCTGACTCTGATGTAAATATCCACCCCATCCCCCCAATGTTACACATAGACTACACCCCAGCCTCCTTGAACCACTCACTCATTGTACTCTGGACACCCCATGCACACCCTTCCCTCTACAATTTTGCATATGTTGCTTACTTTCGCTGAAAAAATATCCTTCTTTCCCTCCTGCCAAAGATTCACTGCCAAGCTCAAATAGCTTCTCTGGAAACGTCCCCAAGGCCTACTCATCCAGAACATGTTCTCTCTGCCCCACTCTCCCATGGCGTCCTGCCTTTGAATACCTCTTTCAAAGTACTTATCACAGCCTGATTTTTATTGCCATTAGTCATGTCCAAGCCTATCTCCCTCACTAACTTGTGACCCCTTCAAGGACACAGACCATGACTTACTCATCTTTATTTTTCTCTTGCATTTAGCACAGAATGTTACCCACAATTGACACTAGAAAGCGTATGTTGAATTGCTGTGCAAAGAAGTACTTCTTTTAAAAGACGTAAAAGAAAAAGCGCAGTGACAGCTTCGCTGAAGAGAACACAATGAACTGAAAAGCCACCAGCTTTGATCAAAACCCTGCCCCCACGAACTCTCCAGCTGCTCAGATATGGTTTCCCGGCATTTGTGGGAGCTACGGGCTCTCAGATGGGAACAATGTGCTCAGGACAGAGGGAGGAAGGAAAATACAAGCAGAACAGAGGGAGTGACTTGCACACTGTAGTTTATGAGTGTATGGCAGAGTTCACGTCCCAGAACACACAATGGAGGGAAACCCTTGGCAAATGGAATGTCTCTAGGCTCTGTGTTTTATGTATGTTTTGAGTTTCAGACCTAAAACAGGGTTCACGAAGCTGTATTTTTGTAGAAGACTGGTGTGGATAATATTTAAAATGATTGGTAGGGGTTAAAAATAATAATCTAGTCGGTAGGGGTTAAAAATAATAATCTAGTCTCAAGCATCAGGGAAAATATTCAAGTGTTTAGAATAACAGAATTTTCCATCTAGAAGGGATTATAAATAACATCTTATCTAGGGATAGAAAACAAAAGAAATGTGCTACTAGCCACCTTTTTGAATGATTATTACAAGTAATTGCAAAAAGTTACATAATTATTTCTTGAAGAGAAAGGATATGACCTCAGAATCCTTCTCAACACAGTGCCAACTCTGCAAGAGTTGAGCTGTGAGATGAGATTATTAATATTTGCCATCCTCTGTCACTTGTGAGATGAAGAAAGTGAAGGCTGAGAGGAAGGGAATTCTCCTAGGTGATTCAGTGAACAGGTGCAAATTTGGATTTACATCCCAGTTCAGTTACCTTTCCATACACCTGCCCACCTACTTGTTCCTTTCCTGGTCATAGCTCCTACAATGATGCATGCATTCCAAACAAAGCATGCATTCCAAAACTCACAACCCTTTATGGTAGCACATGTAGCACATCGCACCCATCAAGAAATCTTATAGTACGCATGTTCCTCCAAGTAAAATGTTTTCTGAGCAGCCAATCTTTATCTTAAACTAAATCACATTTTTTTTTTTCTTGGATATCAGCTTTATTCTCAATTCCCTGATATGGCTGCACAGGGCACTCCCTGGCAGGCATCCGGTTAGAAATGAGCTTTGCTGAAAATCTTCAGGCCTCCAACCTCCCCTGCATGCTGCTGCTCTACATCAAGCTTGCCCGGATGAAGCCTGGGGCTGCCAGAGGGTGCACAGCCTGGGTTCCTAAAGCTTTAGTGCTTCCTCCTCCTTCCTTTTTACTGCAGCTGTCTGTAGAGCTTCCCGGAGGGAGAACTTGAAAGGGACTCTTAATAACCTTGATCAGCGTTCCGGAGGGGAAATTAAACCTTTCTGCAAATTCAGCATGGAACTGTTTTTGGCAAAACAAAGATCTCAGATGGCCTCACTGGCACTGGGGCTATTTGAGGTTTACCCCTCTGTGTCTCTGGGCTTTGGGTGAGCATGACCCTGATGAACCTACTTCAGTTCCGGAGGTTGAGCATTTATAACATGGCATCATGATAGCATTCTGGTTACGGCGATAGTGTCCAATCTGGGCTGCCGAGAGGACCCCCCTGCCTACTAAAATGTATTCTAAAAAACAAAAACGACAAAAAACCTGGAACTGGTGTTGTCTATGTTTTAAGGAGAGCCTTTCTGAGAATAAAGTGTATGCAGAGAAAACAAGTCCAGAGATTGACGAATGACATTATTTGTCACTTGATTCAACCATGCCTGAACATCATCCTTATTCAATGCAATTACTTGGTGCAATAAATCTATTTGCTTAAGTATGTTAGAATTTGGGTTTCTGTTGCTTGCCATTTCAAGTGTCCTGATTAATAAATCTGCGTAGGAAAAATTAGGGTGAGGAGGCCAAAAGAAATTGGGTGACCTGGGTTCAACAAAATTAAACACTGGAATATTCTTCCTACTAAAATAGGATTTCTCAGATAATTTATTATGCTAATGTACTCTATGAGTCTCTGAGAGAGGATATAGACAGAAGCATTGCCTATAACTCTGTTACAGTGAACTTGTTTATTTCTTTTTTCTTTTATTTTTTAGCAGAACACCAAAATTTGGTGAAATATGGTACAGAACAATGTCTTGGGAGATTCTGTGGTTTATGATTCAATGAAACTAACTATAAATCAAAGAAAAATCATTGGTAATATTGAATCTTTGGTCTGAAATTAGAAATATATTTGTTTTGCTATTGCTTTCATTTAGGTATAATTTTAGACATCAAATTTTATATAGAGTATATGTGTTTGGTAGGAAGAAAAGTCTGTTATTACTTTCAAATCTCTCCTCACCAAGAAATTACAGAAAATCCATAGTCTAGTCTGAATACTACTAAGAGCTAAAATTTATCAAGTGAATATTATGTGCCACCCACAATACTAAGCCCTTAAGATGCATTAATTCATTTAATCATCACAACGACTCTGTGCAGTGATTGCATTTTTATCCCCATTTGGCAAATCCGAGAACCGGGGCTTAGGGAAGTTAAGTGACTTAATTGTCGTGTGTTAGTTGCAGAATCAGGACTTGATCCCAAATTGGTATGATGTCATTGCCCAAGTTTTTCATCACTACAACTAGAGAGCTTTCTCTGATCTAAATTCTTCTGTTACTCATGATTAGACCCCCACATTTTTGGATTCTGACCTCCAGTTCTGTGAGATAATAAATTTATGTTGCTTTAAGCCACTAAGTTTGTGATAATTTGTTACAGTATCAATGGGAAACTAGTACAGCAACACTTATGAACCCAACACTATTTGAGGTATTAGGAACAAAAAGATCTTTTGATATAATCTTTATGTTTTATCCATTAATAGTAGAAAATTAGTTTCTTGTGCTCAACGTTGGAACACGGAGGCTGGAGAGAAAATGTCCATGGTACATAGAAGGTTTGCACAGGAGATCAAATGTCAGGGAACAGAACAAGTTGTCATCAGCAGCCTCCAGAGAGTACACCAGCTCGCAGTTAGCTTTGCTCCTAGTTCCTGAGTAATTTTAGGTCAGTTTTTGGAGGTGAGCATTTCCAATATTCTCAAAGGCTATCAAGGATGAACGGACAAGGACCCAGACGACGGGACTCATCTTCCCAGGGTTTTGGAGTGAATAATAGAAAAAAGAGAGAATAAGTTTGTAGCACTGTGGTTCTTGGTGATTAACATCTATATAGTTAGACTGGCTCAACTGATCAATTAGCAAGGACATACCAACATACCACTTAGCCTCACCTCCGTAAAGTCTAAATCTATGTTTGGAACCTAAACAACGATAAGGAATAAAAAGAGAAGGAGAAGTGGAACAACCAAGAACTTTCTTGATGCCTGTTTTCTCAGGGTTGATTCTGACATTGATTTGCATACGTAAATAAATAAAGTAGGTTGTTGCCCAACCTTGAGAGTTTAAAAACAAAGCTCCTCAAAATGTGCGTGAACATGGAGTACCCCAAGGAATGAAGGCCTCACTACTTCACTTTGCACCGCCTTTACCCAGCCCCCAAAAGGGAAGAAACAGGAAAGTGACTATTACAAATGCTATATATTTTGTTTATTAGCCCCACTTTGACTCTATTTAATCTTATGTAAGCAAAATTTCCAAAGTTTGACATTGGGTTTTCTTACCTGGCACAACCAGGAATGAATGAGATGGGCAGGTGGTGGCTAGAAATGGAACAGAATGAGACAGACCCATGACGTTGCAATAGCAGAAGTGGAAAAAAGCCACTGAACATAGTTATTACATAAAGAAGTGTCTCAGTTTGGGGGTCTTTTGGGAAGGGGCATAAAATGCATCATATGGAGAAAGTCTGGGAACATCTCAGACTGGAGTATCCAACATGAGGATACTCCTTCAAATGGGTCATATAAGGTTCCTTCGTTTTATAATAAATGATGGCAGTGCATAATGATTAAAATTTGTACGCACAGATTTGGCATTTAAGTCAGAAGCCATTTCTTAACTATCAGGCTGGGCTGAGCTCCCCTCTGTACTAACGGAGCATCCAGGATATCCTTCTCCCGTATCCATTAGCAAGATCTGCCTTGCTCCTTGAGGCCAGGTGCCATGGCTTATTAACATGTGTGCTCAGGGGCGGCTCCTGAATTTTTGCAAATATGATATTTAAGGGTACCTGTCTTAAAGGAAGAGTCGCTGGGGGAATTATCTTACAGCTGTGTTTTCATGGCAAGTATTTTATTTTCTTTTTAAATTTTAGAGTGTAGAGTAAGTCCTCACTTAACATCGTTGATAGGGTCTTGGAAACTGTGATGTTAAGTGAAACCAAGTATAATGAAATCGTTTTTCTTTCTTATCAATGTTATCATGAAACAACGTTGAACGAAAAGATGTTATTTGAGGACCTGCTGTTCATTGTTTTGCTTAAAGTCACAGCTTCCAAGAATCTACAAGGTTACGTGAGGACTTACTCTATGTTCATTTGGGATTATTTTTGCAGAAGGAGCTAATCTACATTTAGAGGGGATGAGAGCAGGAACCTGTGCTCCTATAGAGCCACTATTTTAATTTTTTTTTTTATTTCAGCATGTCACAGGGGCACAAATGTTTAGATTACATATATTACCTTTGCCCCACCTGAGTCAGAGCTTCAAGCGTGTCCATTCCCAGACCGTGCAGACTGCACCCGTTAGGTGTGTATATACCCAGCCCCTCCTCCCCTAGAGCTACTCTTGAGCATCACATCTCTGCAGACATCTGACATTTAGCATGTTGCCTAGCACATGTGGCAAAATTTCAGTAAGTATCAGTTAACCTGAATGAAGGGATTAAAAAATATATCAGACTCATTTATGTGGACTACTAGGTCCTTGGATCATCACACGTAACAAATTGAAATGTTACTTGATACCACCTGCACATCTGATTCAGAAGCTATAGAGATGCAGACTCATCCCACAAATAAATGATTATCGGGCCCATAGATATTGAAGGTGATCAGAGGGGATGTTGCATGTGCATATATCCCACCCAAGTAAATCCCTAGACTGAGTAAGACACACAGTGGGATTCTATCTCGACGTTAGATAATTTTCATCTAGTACTCACAAATAGATACAATCCTATGTGGAGTTTCAAATTAGGGCCTCTGAGATGCATGATACTTCAGTTTGATGAAGAACAAGGACATTGTTAAGGTTTAATACGACAGGGAGTAGAGTAGTAGGAGAGAGAGAGAAAATAAAATTTCAGGTATTGTCATATTAAAGTTGTTTTAAGGATATTGAAAAGAATAAAAAGACTATCTTCAAAAACTAAAAATAATTGTGTGGGAGGAGGGATATATTAAGTAAATCTACACATTAGCTAAGAAATACATCTATTTCTAGGATCTGTCAGCCTGTCGTGTGATATGATCGTGTTTTCCTATCATTAAGATCATTTACCCCTTTATAACGTCTCTCCGAGTCCTTTCTCATTATCTCAGAAACGGTGTTCAATGGGGTTTGCCGTGAGATACAATTTCCTTTGCTTTTCTTCTTTCCTTCCTTCCTGCCTCCTTTCCTCCCGGATGCCTCTATTTCTCACTCTCTTGGGATCCAGACAACGGTACTACTCGCAGAAAGATTCCTTCACTTGTTCAGTGTTTAGCGAGTGCTGCTGTGTGCAGGACACCGGCCAGGGCAAGGGGGACTCAAGCACAGCTGAGACGACCCTCCTGGGAACTATGGATGCCGTGAGGATAAAGGGGAAGGAGTCTATGATTCTGTCTGGGTGGAGTGTGCAGAAACAGACAAATAAAAACTCTCAAGATGGAAGTAGAAAGAATGCCCAAGCTGAGCTTTGCAACACACGTCAAGGATACCTGCGACAATGTTAGGGAAAAGGAAATGCCAGACCTCTGTATCAGACCTCTTCACAATTCCTTTAGATAAAGAACTCTCAGCCCACTTCCCTCAAGACATACCATCAGCCCAAACGTCCAGTGGCATTCATAATTGCTCAGCTCTGCGTATAATTTTCTTTTCAGAAACACTTAATTGGGAGATGATGATGAGAGGGTTAATGAAAAGAAAAAAGAATCCAGAAAGTGCTAAACTCTAAAAAGTCAGATGATGGAGAGAGAGGAACCCTTAAACCTAATTTAAATTAAAAATGTGTTTGTGAAACCAAAAATAAATCTCGCTCCACAGTGATTACCAGATGAAACATTTTCGTTAGTGGATGGTGGGCTGGCCCATAATTCATGTTCCCAGTCGATGTTCGCTCTTTGCGCCACCTGAAGGGCCCGAGTGCTAAGCTGATGAATGTTTTGTAGGTTTAAAAGATCATTTATCACCACCACAGCTAATGCCATTTTCCGAAGCATAATCCAATGGCACTGTGTGAGGAGCATTTTCTGCCTGGAAGCGTTCCCACCGTCACCTGCCGGACCGCAGGTGGGGGCCACCAAGCTCCGTGATGCCTGATGATTGCCCAGTAGGACGTGCTTCTCCGCTTCTTCAACTCTCGGTTCTGGTCTAGCACCAACAAGTTCTCCCTTTCCTTCCTCTTTTCTTGTAATCCTGCTCCTCCTCAGCCCTGGTAGAATGGGGCTTTCATGATCTATAGAGATCTTTCGATGCCTTAGAAATTCTCCACCCACTGTCTGGAAGGCTCCTTTTGGAAGACCAGGTATGCGGGAAGAGTGGATGAGCCGGATGAAGATGGCACCTTGGTGAGGTGGAGGTAGATGATAAAAAAGGAAAGGTGGGGGACCAGAAAGGGACTTGTAGGCATCTACGTGAGGTGCCCCTGGTGGTACCTCGAAGGTGGAATTTTATAGAAAGATTTGTGTCATCCCACGGAGCGGCCATTTCAGCAATAGATAAGGTCGAACCATTTCTACTCACAGAATTACTAAGAGGTTTTAGTGGTACTGTTAGAATTATCAATATCAACAGGTAGAAAAGAGTTTTATAAGGCCCATGTTCATACCTCGACGTAATCAACGGTACACACATCATCCGAATTGTTCAGTTGACTTATGCTGCACAATGTTGTGAGCTTTATTTTTTAATAAAATGTTTCAAACATAAGAAAATAATATAAGAATAATATAAGGCACACCTATGCTTTCTCAACTCACATTGGTCAAGCCAATGTTTTATTATACTTGCCTCAGATATTTCTTCTACTTTTTAAAGAAATGCAATTCTGCAGATAGGCCCAGAAATTCCACTCCTAGGTATTTCCCCCAAGTAAAATGAAAAGTTAGATTCTCACAAAAATTTAAATATGAATGTTTAAAGTGGCTTTATTTATAGTCACCCAAATCTGACAACAATCCAAATGTCTTTCAATGGGTGAAGCAATAACAAATGGCGGTACATCCATTCAGTGGAATATCACTCAGTGATGAAAATCTATAAACTGTTGGCACACAAGACAACATGGATGAATTTCAAGTGTTTTGCATAGTGAAAGCAACCATACTCAAAGGCTGTATGATGTCATTTTTATATTTTGGAAAAATCTAAGTTTATAGATAGAAAACAGATTAGTACTTTTCAGAGAGAGAAGGGTTGACTACAAAGGGGGATGAGGGAATTTTGGGGGTGATAAACCTATTCTGTATCTTGATTTAGGTGGTGGATACTTCATTGCATTTGGCAAAACTCATAAACCTGTACAACATGACTTTTATTTCATTAAAAAACAAAAAATAGTAACAAACATTCATGTAAATGGAGTGTGTATGTGTGTAATTGTAAACTATCCACAAATCATAAGAAGAAAATACTTGGTTTTCTGAGAATGTGAGACGGAGAATCCACAAATATGGAGCAGAGGCTCCAGAGGTATATGGGAGAGTTGAGAGAGAGAGTAGCCATATAAGATTTATTTGGGGGCCAGGTGCGGTGGCTCACACCTGTAATCCTAGCACTCTGGGAGGCCGAGGTGGGAGGATCCTTGAGCTCCTCAGGAGTTTGAGACCATCCTGAGCAAGATCGAGATCCCATCTCTACAGAAAATAGAAAAATTAGCCAGATGTTGTGGCATGTGCCTGTAGTCCTAGCTACTCAGAAGGCTGAGGCAAGAGGATCGTTTGAGGTTGTTGTGAGCTATGATAATGCCACTGTACTCTACCTAGGGAAGCAGAGCAAGATTCTGTCTCAAAAAAATGCATATATTTCTTTGGGGAAGTTATGCCCTAGTCAATATCTGAGCTGAGTAGGCATTCATAAGCCAAAAGGTCTTGTGGGAACTGAGCAACGATGATGATAATGTGCGGGGTGCTTCCTCTATGCCAGGTGTTAAGAAAGGTGCTGAACGTATTTTGTTCATAATCCTTATGGATCTGCAATGAATGTATTAGCATGTCGTTTCACTAATGGAAAAACACAAATTTGTGTTTTTCCAAATAAGGTCACAGAGACAAACAGAATGATGGGACTGGGGTTCAAAGTCAAATCCAGGTAACTCAAGCTTCCTTGTTCTTTCCATTCTTCTATGCTGCCTTATCCTCCCCTGCAGAGCCCCAGTCCCCTCAGATGAATAATATTGGGGAAGAGATAATCTTAAAGCTTTTCCAGTTCTGATATAATATTAAAACAGAGACAAGCTTCATCTACTGGCCCAAACAGACCCAGAGGGGCCAAGGTTCCCCTTCCTCATGCCTTCCTGCAGTCTGCTTTTTAATGGTACATTTATCTTTCCATTGCTGCAGTTGATATTTCTGCTGAGACAAATGATGCCCTTCTTCCACAAATTTTTATAGCAATAGCAGGGAAAGATTGCTGTAAACGGGCAGGCATGAGTGACTTCCATCAGAAGATGAGCAGTTATAGTGTAGAATTAATTTAATAACAACCATATTGAATGTACTGCAATCCTAACCATTCTGCCCATCTTTAGCCCTATCTGCAAATCTCAAATACCTACAGTTACAAGGTTGGAGTTTCATCTTTTCTTAAGGTATAAATCCAAAAGATTATGATCTTTAAAAATGATACAAAAATCATATTTATATGCATACTTACATACACATAGGTATGTATATGTACACATGCAGTTATATTATCTGCTTGCTTGTGTTCCTATCAAAAACACATCTGCTATATATACTTCTCTTACTAAATAAGGAAATTGTGAAGAATCTATAAAAGTAAATTCAGGGAAATTTTGACAAGAGTGCCAATACCATTCATTAGGGAAAGAATAGTCTTTGCAACAGTGGTGCTGGAACAACTGAATATCCACATGCAAAAGAATGAATGTGGATATTCCTATCTTACACGATATACAAAAAATAACTCAAAATGTATCAAAGACCTAAATGTAAAAGCTGAAACTATAAAACTCTTAGAAGAAACCATAGGTGTATAGCTTAATGAAAACTAGATAACATGGATACATTGAATTCCATCAAAATTAAAAACTTTTGTGCATCAAAGGACACTTATGAAGGCAGTGAAAACAAAAGCCAAAGAATAGGAGAAAATATTTGCAAATCATATATCTGATATGAATATATAAGGAACCCTTAAAACTCAAAAATAAACAGTTAAATAAGCCAATTAAAAAATTGGCAAAGAGCTTGAATAGGCATTTTTCTCCAAAGAAGATATACAAATGACTAATAAGCACATGAAAAGAGGCTCATCGTCATTAGTCATTAGGGAAATGCAAATCAAAATCATAATGATATACCACTTCACACGCACCAAGACGACTACAATCTAGAAGGCACACAATCACACATCTTGGCAGGAGCTGGAGAAACTGGAACCCTCATGCATTGCTAGTGGGAATGTGGAATGGTACCGCTGCTGTGAAAATCAGACTGGCAGTTCTAAAAAAGTTAAACATATAGTTAGTTACCAGTTGACCAGCAATCCCATTCCGGCATATATACCCACAAGAATTGAAAGCAGATGTACACATAAAAACTTGTACATGAATGCTCATAGCAGCATGACTTATAATATCCCAATAGTAGAAATAGCCCAAATATGCCCATCAACTGATGAATAGAAAATCAAAATATGGTATATTCCTTTAATTGAATATTACTCAACAGTAAAAAGGGATGAAGTACTCACACACGCTACAACCTGGATGCACACTGAAAACATTATGTTGAATAAAAGAAGCCAGACACAAAGGGCCATGTCTTATATAAGTCCATTTTTATGAACTGTCCAGAGTAGGCGAGTCTAAAGAGACAGAAAGTAGATTAATGGATGCCGGAGACTGAGGTGTGGGGGTGGGGGTGGGGGAGGGAAAGGAGAGTGACTATTGATGAGCGTAGGGTTTCTTTTTTGGGTAATGAAAATACTCTAAAATTAGATAGTGCCGACGGTTGCAAACTCTTGTAAATCTATTTAAGATACTACATTGTACATCTAAAATGGTGAATTTGATGATATGTGAATTTTTAATCAATTTTTTAAAGTAAATTTGAGGAAACTAAATAGGACTTAGAGGTTTTCACTGAAAAAAATGACCTGAAGAGAGAAATAATGTCCAGTGGAGAGAGAATGAAAAGTGGATGTTACGAAAAGTGGGCTTCACGTGGTAGCAGGTGGATAAGCAAAGGTGGTCTGCACACTTAGCAGAGCTCTCAAACCATCTCTTTCCCAGTAACTTGCAGACACACATACAGCCCACACCTTCATCCTAAACTGCCGACCTCTTCATTCACTCATCTAATAGAAATTTCAAAATAAAGAAGTCCAAAACTAAACATTTTCCAGACTACTCCCGTTCTACCCCCAAATGAGCTATAACAACAGCTTCTCCATCTCAAGGGATAACCATTACATCCTTCCAGATATGCAGGTCCAAGCCTCAGAGTTGAGCTCCACTCCTTGATTATTTTCTCCCTCCACTTCCCATGCCCTGGGAAATTCTTTTGTCCCTGCCTTCAAGAGATTCCTGTAATCTGGGTGTTTTCTCCCTGACTTAACCGCCTGCATCCTCTCACAAGCTACAAACATCTCTCTCGTCTGGATTTCTTTAATATCTTTCTAACTGGTCCCTTTGTTTCTGCCCTTGCCCTACCTACAAGCATCTATCCTCAAAACAACAGCCAGAGTGTTCCTGTGAAAACATGACTCATTCTTGTCATTCTAGCTCAAACCCCTGCAATGAATTTTACTCAAAGCAAAATCCCTGCAAGATCTTGTCTTCAGCTGTTTCTCTAGCCTCCCCTCTTCCAATTCTTCCCCCTGCTCCCTCTGTTTCAGGCACAGTGGTCTTGCTGTTCTTCAAACATGCCTCAACCACAGGGCCTTTGCACTGGTTGCTATCCAGACCTCTTATAATATTTAAATTTGTAACTCCATGCCCTCATCATGTCTGACTCTGCTTACTATGCCCTTTTTATTTTCAATAGCATTTATGAGCCCCAAGGCTGTGAGCTACATAAGAGCAAGGACTTTATTTCTTTTATTTACAGATGTATCCCTGAATCCTATAATAATGTCTTACACATTAAAGGGAAGGAACAACAAGCTTGGATATATGATCTCTGAGTTCCTTTGTTATAACTAAGAGCTCAGGCTCCGGAGTCCAAAAGACCAACGCGAAGCTCCAGCCGTGTCATCGCTAAGCGAATTACTCAAATCTCTGAGCCTCAGTTTCCGCTCAAACCTGGGGATAATTCCATCAACTTCACAGCATTGTTATGAGGACTATGTGACTCGTTCGTTGGAACTTCCCTCTGGTCAAGGTCTTCCCCAGTGGTAAGACCTCGCTGAGCTCTTGGGGACACAATGCCATCCCCAACAACTTCAAAAAGGTGACTGCAGGCATGCTCACAGAAGAAGTCCTTCTGAGGAGTAAGTTGCTAACACTGCGATTAGTCCTTCCTGCCTCTCCCCGCAGGATCCCGCCCTTCTGCCTGCTCAAGTGTGTCTTCTCAGCAGAGTTAACACCAAGGTGCCTTTCTGGTCCGTTGATTCTGAAGCCCCGTGTCTCACACACTATGATGTTTCCCATGCTGTGTCATTTCTTTAAACATCTTCCAACAGTCC
The DNA here is from genome assembly GCA_008086735.1 of Cheirogaleus medius. Taxonomy (NCBI): domain Eukaryota; kingdom Metazoa; phylum Chordata; class Mammalia; order Primates; family Cheirogaleidae; genus Cheirogaleus; species Cheirogaleus medius. The sequence continues at coordinate 4,894,917 of VBSM01002153.1, read as the reverse complement.
TTTTGATTTTCTTCTTTTTTTTTTTTTTTTTTTTTAGGAAAAAAATAAAAAGAAAACCTTCGGTAATCAGATTTTCTCAAATTTTTCACTTCGTGATCCTGATTGGGTCAAACACTCGAAAATTATGTTAAGAGGCTCCGATCAAAGTGAGCCCGATGGAGCTGGATCTAATTCTCTGTGACTTCTAGTCCACCAGCACTAAATGCAAAGTCTTTTTGTGACAGCTTCGCAGGGGAGAAAGTTACAAATGTCACCATCCTAATGAGAAATTGAGTATTGGCCAGGCTTAATCTCAAAGGCTGGAGATGGTTTTGATTTATTAAATGAGACATCAGTAAAAAAAAGAAACAGCCAAAGCAAGCCTTCTCTGGTTAAACGTAAAATTACATTAAAAGCAAAAAGCAAACCCATGTCCTGAGGAGAAGAGAGTTGGACAAAACAGTTATAAGACAATAAAAGAATAAACTACAAAATATAACTGAATGGTGAAAGGAGGCTCTAATGAAAAGGTTCCCTACATTGAAATGCTTTGAGTCAAAAGCTTAGAAGAAAAGAATGGGGCGGGGGGAGAGCAAATGCACCTTTGGATATATAAAATAGAATTGGAGCACAGGTGAAATTTCTTTCCAATATTTTATTATGAACGTTTTCAAACATAGAGAAATGTGGAAAGACCAGTTCAATAAACACCCACATACAGACCACCCAGACCCCAAAATGGGTAAATTTGGCCAAATGTGCTTTATATATACTCATCTCTTTCAATATATACACGTGTGTGTTTTTCGCTGGCCCAGTTGAAAATAAGTTGCAGACATCATGACACTTCATTTCTAAATACTTCCACATACATCTAAAAACCGGGACATTCTTCTACATAACTTAAATAGGCTTTTAAGGTCATGGCCCATAAATCTTTCAGATCATAAAACTCAAGGAAAAATATTCATTTCACTGTCTGTAAATTGTCTTGAGTCTAGAATGACTTTGGGCAAAATACATTTTGGCTTTTGACTTTGTAATCTCACTGAGTCAATCAGTTTGTGTGATTTATTCTATAGATAAGACAGAATGGCAAGTCTGAGTTGGTCTCTACTTCAAGGGACTGGATCTAATGTCATCCTAAGGGGGAGGGTGTTAAAATATGACATCAATACATGGAAAATTAGAGGATGGATATATAATATCAGCCTAATGAAACAAAATTGTGAAGACTGCAGGGCTGTACTTAAGTCACCATGTTGGGATGAAGTCTACGTTCTTCAAAAGGGGCTGGTGATGGATCAGAAAGGGAGAATTGCAGTCTCAGGTGTTAGTGTCCAGCCGGGCCTTATACCAAGGAGATGGGACGCTGGCAAGTCGACTGGCCGTTGGGCACACCTAATTGGAGTGTGATGACAGGTGTATCTGGAGACTGGCCTACAGTCTGGACACGGCACGGCTGGGTTCTCTGCTCAGGGTTTCACAAAGCTGACATCAAGGTTGAAATCAGCCTGGGTTGAAATCTCATCAGAGGCTGAGTTCCTCTTCCAAGCTCCCTGGTTGTTGCAAGAATTCAGTTCCTCGTGGCTGTAGGACTGAGGCCCTCAGCCCCCAGAGGCCCCTCTCTCTACAAGCAGTTCACAACAGGGCTGTTTGCTTTCCTCCTCGAGACCTACAGAGGGAATCTCAGTGACGTCACATTTCTTTTGTAGGTTCACCTGATTCGTTAAGGCCCACTGGTATAACCTCTTTTGCTATCACTTCAAAGTCACCTGATTAGTAACCAAGTCATGAGATGATATCCCAATATATTCACAAATCTCACTCACACTCAAGAAGAGATTATACAAGAGTATGGATCACCAGGGATGAGGATTAATACAGCTCACGCCTGTTCCTTTCCCCTCTTGTTGGCCAACACCACGCCAGCAGAATCCCTTATTTAATCACCTTTACGTTTCCAAAAGTACTTCTGGATTAGAGTTCCAAGACTTCCCTCTCCACCTGAGCTAGCACACCAGGTTGACATCTCCCTGCTCAGACGCATTCCATGGATCTCCCATGACTCCATAAATAGAGTCTAAACCAAACTCACCACCCCATCCCACACTCCTGCCAAATTTTTTACTATTAACAACCTTTACAGCGTATATAGGGTTTTTTAAAAAAAAATTGGTCAGGAAATTTTTAATTCTCCATCTCATCCTTCATTTGGATGTAGCTGATATCCAAGAGGGAGGAAGGGTTGCCAGAATCAATTCAAATAATATTTATGTGATCATATAAGTTACCTGTTGGCATCAATTGTGGAACACGTTGCTATATCCAGCTCCCTTGGATGTTCCAAATAACCCCACAACATCAAACAAAAACAAAAAACCTCACATTTTAAGTCATATAAAAATAGCCAAACTCACCAGCCATTCTGAGAATCTGGCTCCATTAGCAGGTGCTCACAGAGCCCAGGTAGCTGTCAGCGATGTTCCCTCCATGAAAGGGTATGCCCGGAACTCCCAGAGGCAGCTTCACTTCCCCAGCCTACTTCAAAATTAGATTTACTCGGTTACAAATTGTACATGCTAAATGAGCAAAAGTCTTCAACGAGGAGGGCTGCCGGGTGAAATAGCTGAGCATTTAACGGTCCACCATGGCATTACCATTTTTATGGTCTATTAAGGCAATTGGAAGAATACCAGCTGAATGAAGAATCGGGAAATTTACGGACATGTTTTATAAATTACCGCATGCCTGCGTAAAAAGTAGGGTCCCCTTCTCATCTAATAAAATTTGAGACAGAGACACTTGAAAGAAGTCAGCCTGTATCAGACGGAGTACTTCTGCTAATGAACATGAGCACAGAATTTCCTTCCCTTCCCTTCCTACGTTGATGCTTTTGGAAATTAAAATATTCTGGGTCCTGGCCTTCAGTTCGATTCCCCCTCCCCCCGCCCCCGCCGCCCCACACCACTGTCTATTTTCCAATCAGATTGAGGAAAGCAGAGAGTCATTATTAAGAATTAGAAGAACAATTTTCTAAGTTGCTGCCTTAACTTCTGCCATTTAAAATGGAAGCAAGGCAGCTGCTGCGTCCTGGCGTCTCCTGCCAACCTCTAATGAAGCTTGCTGCGCTGACTTCACCTGCAGCGGATTTCCCCCCCCGGATTGAAAAATTCAGAGAAAGAAGATGTGTAACTCTGTTGTAGCCAGAAGCTGTGTGTGTCTGGGAGTTTAAAAGGAAAATAAAGGGAGAGGTTAATTAAACAACCCCCACCCACCAAAATTAAAGTCATTTAGAGACAGCCGACGTCGTTAGTCGTACTAGGAAGTGAAATCACGCTCCAGGTAGGAGAACAGCTTTTCACGAATGGCTGCTCTGTCACATCAGGGGATGTGTAGAAGAAGTCACGTGCAGAGCTGCAGTGCTAGATCCCAGGGTCCCCAAGGCACCCATACTTTGCATGGCAGCTTCCGGGAGTGAGTGTGGAGGGGTAAATGGTGGCGGCGACACCCGAGATCTCGGTGCTGCATTTCCACTTGGAGAATTGCACTGGTAGAATGGAGCACTGGTAGAATGGGATTGGCATGATGAAAATGATGAAGTGAGGGGGCCACCAAGATCCCCAGACAAATAAGGCAGCCTTAAAGAAGAAGGAAAACCAGGATCGCTACAGATCTGCGGATCTGGGAAGTTTTTCTTTGGTGCTGCCTGTGGTTTGAGCAGATGCTGAGAACACAAAACAACAGCCGTCGGCCACAAAGGAACTCATTCTTTTTCGGGTTGGACTCAACTTGTCTGCTCCTTTGTGGAGTCTTACCCTATCTCTCTACAGAACAGTGATCTCTATGTTTGTGCCACCACTGAAGGTGCCAATTAAGTCACCAACTATACACCTTGCGAAGCATTCAGACATTCCCTCACAGTTATCACTGTGCACGCCTCTTGTTCCTAGAGAACAGGGTCGTGTCCGATTGTTTGCATTAGGTCTAATTCAGTAAGTTCCCTGGTGCTTAGTAGATGTGAATGCTCGGGTCAAGTGATTGTTAAATAAACAGATTATACTGATATTTAGAGTTAAATCCTAGCTACTCTTTATTAAGCTCATATAATGCATCAACCACTATGCAATGGTCCCCAACCTTTTTGTCATCAGGGACCAGTTTCATGGAAGACAATTTTTCCATGGATCGGGGCGGGAGGGGGTGGTTTCAGGATGATTCAAGCACATACATTTATTGTGCACTTTATATTATTATGACATTATAATATATAATGAAATAATTACACAACTCACCATAATGCAGAAGCAGTGGGAGCCCTGAGCTTGTTTTCCTGCAACTAATACCGCTGCTGATCTGATGGGAGGCGGAGCTCAGGCAGTGATGTGAGGCATGGGGAGCAGCTATCAAAACAGATGAAGCTTTGCTCCCTTGCTCACCCGCCACTCACCTCCTGCTGTGCGGCCCAGTTTCTAATGGGCCACCGACCACTCCTGGCCCAAGGGTTGGGGACCACGGTGCTAAGGGATCTACATATTCTAGCCTAATTTCCTCCCCATGTATTGGAGAGCTTTGCATATGTACCAGGCTTTACATATCTTACCTCATGTGATTTTTTTTTTTCTTCTGAGAACCCTATGAGATAGGCGCTATCATGTTCAAGTCCGCAGATGTGAAAACTGAGGCTCAGAGAGACCAAGGCAAGTGCTCAGGAAAGGCAGGTGGAAGTTGTACAGTCAGACTTCAGACCTACTTGTGTTGGGCTCTAAGCCTCGTGCGATTGACTGGCTGCATTAACAATAGTAAGGGCCTGTATTCCTGGCCCAAGACCAGGTTCAAATCCTCGTTCTTTCCCGTACCGCTGCGTGCCAGGAGGGGCTCAACCCCTCAAGCCTCAGCTTCCATGTCTGCAAAAAGAGGGTGGTATAGTATATACATCATGGGGTAGGAATGAGAAATGATGGCAACTGCATGTAAGAATTCTGCTTGGCGTCTGATCCACAGACGTGGCTCAGCAACTGTTTGTGATCATTCTTACACTCACCACCATGATCGACATCATTCATTACGTTTCTATGTTGCTCTGTTATTACATTGTTACATTATCACTATATTATTGTGTCTGTGTCCGGACTGTGTCCCTGTGTGTGCGTTTAACAGCTTTATTGAAGTTTAATTTACATACCATAAAATTCACCTATTCTAAGTATACACACATTTTAGCTAATGTATGCAATTCTGCAACTGTGACCAATATCCAGTGTTAGAGCACTTCCATCACCCCTAAAAGTTCCCTCATGCCGATTTGCAGTCAAGCCCTGAACCCATGCCCAGCCTCAGGCAACCATTGACCTGCTTTCTGTCTTTATAGGTTTGCCTTTTCTAGAAATTTCAACACTGACTTTTTTTTCTTCTTTCAAACTCTGGTCCATCCATATTACACATCTGAGTTATTTGTTAAACATGCAAATTCTCAGGATCCACTGCAGACTCAATCAGCATTAAGTTAGGTGCAGGGTGTCTCTGGAGAATGAACCAGCTACCCTGGGAACTTCCTTAGAGAGTAAAATGTGAGCACCCTCATCTGCAAATTCCAGGGTTGCAAGGCTGCCCCTGGCAAAACTGAATTGGGTTATAGCTAACAGAGCCCAGGGGACCGAGCCGAAAGGTGGAAGGGAAGGCTTGTTTTCCCCGGAGTGATAATCTGGGTGATGACTCCCATCTACTGCTCTTTAGGAGCAAATCCCTTGGAGGGTCCATTAGACTTGACAGGAGGCAGACTGGCAGCCCCTTCCCCGGGAGAAGCCCTAACCGGACCCTGAGGACGGACCTTGCTTGGCTCTCATTAAGTCTTTCTCCCTGGGGAGGAAACAACCACAGCACACACGAAGCTGATCTCTCCTTGGGCCATCCCTGGAGACTAGAGGCTCAACCTAGAGCTGGTCCTGACGGATTTGCAAATCATCCTTTTAGATCACTGTCTGTGTGGAGTCAGCTGGGGCTGCAGTAAGTCTTAACTGCAAAAAGTAACATGTCCAGACTCCGAGGTAGGGCCCACGGTATCCTTAGGGACAGTCATCTGTGTCAGGGAGGCCTCTCGTGACCATGTCCAAATCAGGACTGGAGCTCCCCTAGGACTTAGCGATTTCTCCAGCCATGAGCCACCCGCATCTTATGCAGTCTGGGTCAAGTTTCCATCAGGTCAAGTTTGCAAACTCAAATGCCTATAGAGGTCAGGAATGTGAAGGAGCGTAGCCAGAAGGAGGGGGTTATAGTGACTTGCAGAGCGCATGCGTTATGTAAAAGGGACAGCCACTATCTAAGCATTGTCAATTGTCACCATGAAGGTTGCAGGATCAATGCTGCCAGAGCTCTGATATCTTAAGACATAGTGAAACCCAGATTTGCGTGTGAAAGCTCTTTAGTTTATAATTGACAATTAGTCTTATACAAAAAATACCAAAGTATAGGACATGCAAAACATCTGTGAGCTGCGTCTAGCCCTTGGGCCATTCTGTAGATCACATAGGCATTCAGAGGTCCTCCTGGCTGCGTCCACATTCTCCCTGTTGCTAGGGTGGTTTTATGATGGCAAGGCACAGACAATGACATCACATTGACCCATAGTAAATTCCAGGGCAGCTGCTACTCAGTTTACCTTGACCACATGACTTTAGCCTGCAGGAAAAAGCAGTCATAATATTTAGTACTCAGCCTTCAGACTGTGGCTCAGTATGCAGACTCCTCTATGATTGTAATACAGTCAAGAAATCATTTACGTTACGGAGCAAAAGGAAGACCTGAGTGGGTAGATCTGTCCAAGCATGAGGGAAATGATAAAAAAAAAAGCAAAGTAAAGAGGGGAGCAATAGAGAGTGGCAGCTTGCACGCATGCACAAATCAATTAATCAGTAAATGCAAAAGATTGGGAAAAATGAGAACCTGGAGGGATACCTAACACGACAAACAACGGGCTACAGAAATGTTTAAGCAATAGCTCAACACAACTAGAACTTTTTAAAAAAAAAATTGTAACTCAAAGGCAAGATGAAATGACAAATAGAAATATAAATGACAGGCAACACGTGCAAAGGGGAGAAATGAGGAAGAGTAAGAAGCTGAAATGATATTGTCGAAAGATAATTATCTGGAAATAGAGGAAATAAAGGAAAGGCTTGTCATAAACGCAGAGAATGCAGATACCAATTTGCAAAACACTCAGCAGTCGTACAGAAAATATCATCAAATAGTTGCAGGAGACGAATAGCAATGATTGAAAAATAAAGGGAACGGATGTCTTTTTAGGAAAGAAGTCAACAAAAGGAACAGAAAAAATAAAAGTCTTCAGAGATATAATACAAGACAAATTTTCTGAAATGGAAAAAAATAACAAAACAAAGCAGAACTGAATCTATACAACTCAGACACCTGGCATTTTCTGAGAAATGCGATATCAAATTATTTATATGAGGCATATTTTATTTACATATTGAACATTAAAGACTTTTAAAATGACTTTTTCCTCCACGTCTTTAAGGAGACAAAGAAAATCGTTTATAAAGATTAACATTCTGTTTGGTTTCACGTTTCTCCAAAATCATATTTAATGCTAGATGTGAATAGAGCAATATGTATACAAATGTGATTGAGGAATATTTCCAGCCAAAGAAATTAGTTTGTTCTAAAGGCAACACACAGAAAGTTTCCATAAAGAATTCAGGGAATAGAGATCTTTAAAAAAAAAATTAGCCCTCATTATTAAAATCTCGGTTCACTAGCATCACTAAGAACAAAGGCAGAATATCCAGCCCCACAGCAAACCTACTGACTCAGAGCCTGCATGTTAACAAGATCTCTAGGCTGGATCACTTTTCCTGTGTTTGACAGCACTTACGAGAGGAGTTAAAACGGGGAATTCAGGAAGGAAGAAATCGTGGTCAAAGGACCGTGAACATTTTTTCTATTTCTATACGGTACTGATATTTGGCAACTGCAAACATCATGGTTACAAAACAGAATGTACGTTCCATAACACCTGGCAATGTAAAAATTCATAATAATCTAACAAAAAAGTGTGGAAGTTGCGGAGAAGTAAGGTTGGAATTGCGGAGAAGTAAGGTTGGAATGCATTTGTGTTAAGAGCTTCATCTTTTAGAGCAGAGGGTCAAATCACATTCTATGAAAAACGAAAGTAATTTAAAACACGATAGGGATTCTAATTTCTTGGTGTTTTTGTACCATCTTTTCTTAACACAAGAGAGAGAAACCTTTTAGGAAATTATGTCTTCTGCAATGAAGAAACATTTACTTGAATCTCAGCACTAGCGTCAAATTCACTTTGGTTTTTCTATTTTTAACACCAAGGACTATGCGATGTGATTCTTTTAATTAAAAAAATAGCCCGTCAGAGTAAATTATTTATTCTTAAACCTGTGTTTATGCATGAGACAATATTTAACATGACATTTGCCCTCATATTAATGACGGTTCTTTAGGATGATAATACATGGGGTGATTTGCAAATGTTTTCCTTTGTATATTTTTGCTTAGTATTTGTATAATGAGCATGCACTCCTCTTAGAAAAACAATAGGCTATAAGTAACCCCAAGAGAGTGAGGAAAGGCACAGGTCCTAGCTTCCTTGGTTCAAAGTTCTCTCCTCTGAGGCTTCCAGATGACCAAGATGAATCCTGTCCGTGGGCAATCCAGTTTCCTGAACCTCACTAAACTGCAACATTCAAGAGGTCAGGAAGCAGAGGGTTCTTACTATCAATGTGTGTATATATATATATATATATACTCCTTGCGTTTAGCATGCGAGGTGGCACAGGGTACTCAATCCATATTGGTTAGATGAGTGAGTGAGTGAATCCTACTTCCTCCACGGAGGCTTCATGATAAACCGAGTCTCCTTTTAAGCATTTGACCATGGTTGGGCAGGGTGACTTGAATTTTAAGTAACTAAAAGACGGAACAATCTGGTGACCTTTTCTCGGCGAGAATCGGGATGTGGCTAATTGAGACTCTAGGTGCTCAGCAGTTGTAAATCTGATCCTTCCGTTTGTATGAACATGACTTTTTCATGTTTGAATGTGGCTTAATTAAGCAAAATGTCTTATGTGAGGATTCAAATCCCTGCGTAGATTAAATGAGTCTATTTAGGATCCACTAAGACTTTGAAAGTTTCTCTCATACTGTAGCACGTTGCATTACATCCCCATACCACAGGGAATAAAAGAAAAGTTCAGAGAGAGAGAGAGAAGCACTGAATGTCAGAGCTGTGTGGGACCTCAGAGACCACCGGAAACAACCTCTCATGTTACCCACAACATCAGCTCACTGTTCAAAGAAAAATAGGCCATGCAGAAGAAAGTGCCTGGACTATTTCCTCCCTGTCCTGAAGCACCCCGCAGTAGTATTATGGTGTGATGGCAGGATGTCGATCCAAGCTGCGGAATGGTCCAGTCTAGTTTCCGACTTTGCCTAACGACATGTTGCGTGGCTCTGGGCAAGTCAGTTTCACTCTCTCGGTCATCCGTTTCCATTGCTTTGAAAATTAAAGCATCATGTTGGGTGTGTACCTACCAAACCTTATTACTAATATTTAAGCCATGGAATACTGATTTAACAATAACAACATAATTAATTGACTTAGAAACTGAACAAATAATAGAAAGAAAGCTGAGATGTTTGGGTTGGATCCAAGGTGGGCACTCTGACCCCTGATCACTACCATTTTCAGTCAAGACCCCTTAGAGCATTGACATGAAGGTTGACTTCCAGGAAAAAATCAAATTTTTAAGTGCTTAATTGTTATAACAAAAGGAACAAAGACCCGCAGAGCCATGACTAAGCCATGTCATTTCTATTTGGCAGAGTAAGTAATGGATTCGTTTTTTAAAAAAAAAAAAATTTATTTGTTTTAAATTTCAAAATATTACAGGGGTACAAATGTTTAAGTTACATATATTGCCTTTGCCCTACCCAAGTCAGAGCTACAAGCATGTCCATCCCCCAAACAGTGCACACCGTACCCATTAGGTGTGAATTTACCCATCCCCTCCTCCCCCCTCCCACCTGCCCGACACCCGGTGAATGTTACTACCATATGTGCACATAAGTGTTGGTCAATTAGTACCAATTTGATGGTGAGTGCATGTGGTGCTTGTTTTTCCATTCTTGTGATACTTCACTTAGAAGAATGGTCTCCAGCTCCATCCAGAATAGTACAGGGGGGTATCAGTTTATCATTTTTTATGGCTGAATAGTACTCCGTGGTATACATATACCACATTTTATCAATCCACTCGTGTATTCATAGGCACTTGAGTTGTTTCCACATCTTTGCAATCATGAGTTGTGCTGCTATAAACATTCACATGCAGATGTCTTTATCATAGAATGAATATCTTTTCTCCCTTTGGGTAGATGCCCAGTGATGGGATTGCTGAATCAAATGGATTCTTGATCCGCTACAAGGTTGGTTTGTTGTAAGGTAGGAAAGGGCCATCACCACATGATTGTACAGCAACTCTAGGGACAGTGAGGCCCTCTTTTCAGTTTTAGTGGAATTGATTCATGTTGTCCGGGCATACGACAATCAATGAAGAACAATACTGCTAGGTGTGGTGTGACTACATAGAGAACGGGAGAAAGGTGAGGTGCGTCGAGTCGTGAGTCAGAGATGGTGAGATCACCATCAGAACGTCCCACAGAGCCTGAGGCCTTGGGCCTGGAGTTGCACAAAACTGGGTTTTATATGGATGATCCTGGAAAATTGTGTTTAAATTCCCTGTTCCTAATTTAACAGAACTCCAATAATTAGCACTCTCTAGCTCAGCCTTTCCTCCTAATTTCCCCAAATAAGCATTTTAGCTTATGTTGCTTCTCTGAAAATATCGATTGAAAAACAATAGGGAGGAAAAAAAACAACAAATATGCAGAAATCATAAAGCTAACTAGAAATTTTGTAAGGTTCTTCTAGATGTAGTTCTTGCTCTTAAATTCCTAGCTTCCTTTCAGTAGGCAAATGGGAAAAAGTGGTCAAGAACATGGTCTTTGGAGACCACCAGTTTGAATCCTGGGCCAGTTGCAACTAGCCACGTGACCTGGATTAAATCAAACCATTCACCCCAAAACACCTGCCTGCTGAAAATGGAACCAAATTTCATTAAGAAAAAAAAATTACATAAATCTGGAGTCTGGGTGATGCATGAAATGTGTATACAATGTAACTGGCATGCAAATAATTCAAATTTGGCAAACACTGGCTTAGTCGCTTTTGAGGAATAAGCCTAGATTTGAATATCAGTCATGTAAGGTAGCTCTGGGACCTCAATCCATTTATATAACCCCTCTCTGTCTCCTTTCCTTCTAGATGAAAGTTGAATAATAACATCTACCTGGTTTCAATGAGAAAATAACATGTAAATTGCCCAGCAGAGAGTGTGATAATAATTTTGCTCAGTAAATGGGAACAAGTCTCATGTTTTTGTTTACTGGATTAAGGCATATCTTCTCCTCCTTGACTTTAAGTACTTTGAAAGCATGAATATTGTCTGTTTCTTCTTTAAAATTACTGCAACAGTAAGCACTTAATATATATTTGTTGCATTAATTAATTCATTAGAAGAATATGGATGGATGTCCTCCCAAGAATGCACCAGACAATAAATTCTTCTACTATGGAACTGTGGTATTATTTTCCCCTAACGGTTGTTGGTGATGTCATTGTTAAACTCTCAAGGAAAAGCCAACAGAGAGCCATTTTAGTGCCTTGAGTTACACTTCCTGGAGATGGATTGTTTCAAAATATTCTAGCTGGTAACTACAGATGGTGCCTCTTCCACCATAAAGGTGTCTCATCTGTTGTTCTTGCCACTTCTTAGGCTATTTGCCACAATTAAGTACGGCAGCAGAAAGTCCCAAGGCTGGTTTATGTTGTGTTTAAAAAGTTAATTAAATTGCCAAGTTGTTAAATTTAAAGTTTAAAAAAAATCTATTAGCAAGTTTCCTCCTGATTAAAGTCATGAGACCCATGTGTTTGATTTTCAACTTGGTCCTCTCCAGCTATAAACATTAAAAATAAAACAATTCCATTTTATGACCCAGGCCTCTACAATGGCTTGTGTGTGATGCATTAGGGAGGAAAAAAAAAAAACAAAAAACCGGCAGCTAAATTACAATTTATCTGCACAAAAAACTTCCAAAGAACATGTTGGCAGGATGGGGTGGGTGAGCAGGGTAGGTTAAAACGAAACAGCTGTCCAAAGTTAATATATGACATTTTGTATTTTATAATCTGCTCTCTCAAGATAATGGCAAACAAGATGCCCTTTGTCGTCTTAGGATGCTAGAGAATCTGACAGGGCATTGGAATGGGGGAATTATTGGCCAACAGTTTTAGGAGACAGACAGGTCTGGCTTTAATTTCTGGCTTGCAAACGTACTGGTTGACTATCCTGGATGTTCACTTCCTCACTGGTTTGCTGGAGATATTATAATATATGCCCCATAAAATAGTGAAGAGAATTAAGGAGACAAGAGCATTTAGTGACCATTATTAAAAAATAGCCCTATCCAGAGAAACTGTATAGCACAGAGTCTAGCCTCTGAGGTCAAAGAGCCTAAGTTCAAATGCCAACTCAATCAGCCTGTGACGTTGGACAGGTTACTCAAACTTTCTGCCACTGGTTTTGAGTCTGTGAGGTGGGTTTGATGATAGTATGCAATGTATAAAGTTAATATAAAGATTAGTATATTAAAAATAAAAACATAATAAAACAAAACACCTGTAAAATAGGTACCTTGGCACAAAGTAGATTGATTAACAAATATGAGCTGTTATTTTCATAGGTCACACAAAACATGCATTCTGATCTGTGTGTGTATACGTGTGTGTGTGTATATATATACTCTATCATCTATCTACATAAGAGCTAACTTAGGGAAAAAATATGATAATAAATTTTGATCTTAACAGATGCTTTAATGGAACCAGTGTTAGAATAATGGAATCCACAAGTTGGAAGAGGTCTTAGAAAACATCAATTCTACCCTAACTGCTGAATGAATCTTCCCTGCCACCGTCTGACAGGTTGTCATTGGAAATGTGACGTGGAGCTCTCTACCTTTTGACAGCCTGTACTGCTGCTGGACAGCTCTAATTTTTGGCAATCTTGTTCTTCTATTGATCTGAAGTCTGTCTCCCTTGCGTACCAGGGTTACACGGAAGACATCGGCTCAGTCTTTTACATAATAGCTCTTCGGAGACTTAAAGGCAACAGTCCTGAGTCCCGAAGTGTTTCTTCTCCAGGATAAAAAGCCCTCATCCTTGGTGAACACATTCTCAAGAGTCACTTCAAATGCCACAGCCTCTTGAGAGTCCCCCCTTGCTGTCTCTGCGAGGAGCTAAGCACACCTTCAGAGCTCCCGTGCCGTCTCGGCCAGCCCCTCATTGCCCCTTCGATCTCGGCGTGCTATCCTTACATCCTTGTATTCCTCTGCTCCCCCAGCCCGCCTGTCACGTCGAGGGGTCCTGGCTGATTCATCCCTGTATTCTAGTGGTGCATACTTATGACTGGAAAATAGTATGGCCGTTCCTCCAAAAAAGTAACAATAAAATTTCCATATGATCTAGTAATTCCATTTCTGGCTATACACCCAAAAGAATTGAAATCAGGGTCTTAAAGACATATCTGTACACCTATGTTCATAGTAGCGTTATTCACAATAGCCGAAAAGTAGGAGCAACCCATCCTTCGGTTCATCGACGGGGTGAATGGATAAACAAAATGTGGTGTAAACATACAGTGGACTCTTATTTAGCCTTAAAGAGGGAGGAAATTCTGACACGTGCTGCCACCCAGATGAACCTTAAGGACATGATGCTAAGTGAAATATGCTAGTTACAAAAAGACAAATACTGTATGATCCCACTCGTGGGTATGAAGTTCCTAGAGTCGTCAAACTCACAAAGACAGAAAAAGCAGAATGGTGGTTGCCTGCCGTAGGCTGGGAGGAGGGGGGATGGAGGGTTATTATTTAATGGGTATGGTGTCTCAATTTAAAAGAACTTAATTAACGTGTCTTGAAGTATGACAGTCAAGCATGAAGACCTTTAACTCCTCTGAAACACATCCGTTCCCCAGCACTATCTCATGAAATCTTTAGCCTCAAGGTTATCTGTAAACCCAGACAGGGGGCACATTTCCCGAGTGCCGCTGCGTCCCACTGCGTCAGAAGGTGGGTGACAGGACCCTCCAGTGCAAGGCAGGAGGAAGGGACCGCAGGGGCGGTGAGAAGGGGGTGTCTCACACCCTGTTTGGCTGGGATTCCTTCCACAAAGGAAACGTTCGCTCCTTGTTTTGTGAACAGCCGACGGCGGCCACACGGATGCCTGTAACTGGATTTCATTATGGAAATGCTGAGGGCCACCGGGCTCCAAAACCCATTAAACTGTTCTCTATTGCTTTACATATTCTTCCACGATAAAAATAGCCTGATATTTGAATTTAAGAAGCCGCTGCCTAAAGGGTAACAGATGGATATTAAGAAGATTATAATAAAGAGGGGGATTATCAAAAAAATAAAATGGGAGTTGGGGGAAGGATCGTTTTTTACACTTAAGGCAAATCAGTTCTGGGGGGTGTTGTGTTTTCCAGAATGTGACACTTACCTTCTTTGGAAGTAAAACCTCTCAGCATCTCCGTCACACCGAAGGGATTTACGGCTGTGGGTTGTTGGGTTTTATTTCTCAGCAGCCTTTCCCCGCCTGCCCGGGGGGCTGTGTTTGCAACTTCCCTCTCTGAAAACGCAATTTGTTGTTCCAAGGTCCACTCGCTACAGCTCTCCACAAAAAGAACCTCTTCTTTCTTGTCGGGTCTGTTTTTTCTGCATGCCTCCTTTCCATGAAAAGCAAGGGGACCCTAGCCACACGCCTGCATCTCTGCAACCTCGACACGCTAAAGTTTGGGCAACAGCCGACTTTGACTCAAAATAATGCAATCGACTTTTGTCTTTTTATCCTTCTTCATAGTTTGGGATTGCTACCCTGAAACTCCATCCCTCAAGCGGTTCTCTTGAAAACAGCCACATTGAAATCTCTTTTTAAAACACCATACCAAATGCTAATGATTGACCATGTCTCTCACCATGCTGCTGCTTGATCTACTTTGTTTATTAACTGTCCCCTTCCAAGGCCTTTAAAATCCTTTATCCTGCACCCCCATGCCTCTCTCAACCCCCCTATTGTGTTTAGATTATTTAGAAATACAATTCCAGAGTGGCAGTAAAAGTTTTCCAGATTATCAAACCAGAGTATGTGCTTCTCTGTTTTGAGAATTCTTATCTAAGCACTAATTATCATTCCCAGGAATAGTACCATCAACCAGTTAGGTATAATTACAATGTTACAAGATTCATTGCCCACTTATGTATGTTGTATACTTTATCTTTACCTATCTGGAGATATTATCTTGTTTTCTTCTGGTTAAAGTTTTCCTCAACCAACTTTTTCAAACATGTTATCCTCTACTCTTGAATAAGAGTTGTGTTTCATGTAGATGCAAAATACTTCAGCATCATCCTTTTGTCCCCATAGGCTATTAATTGTGGTAGGTGAAATATCAGAAACCTGTCTAATCTCTGTGCTATGTTTGTGGTCTTTTCTTTTTATCAAAACAGGGTATACCATATCATTTTATCTTTGAAACTTGAATATTTCACTAGGATTTACTGTGAGTCTGTAAATCCATGTGTCCCATCTGAGAAGATGTGAATCCATTTAATCTGCCAATTCATGTCATTCTTTAATTCAGCGAATTTTTTTCTTTTACTTCTGTGATTAATATTTCTCCTCAGTGTCTTTTTATCCTTTAAGAATTCCAAATATTAGCATATTAAGACTTTTGGTCTGGGAGGCCAAAGTGGGTGGATTGCTCAAGGTCAGGAGTTTGAAACCAGCCTGAGCAAGAGCAAGA
>VBSM01002153.1:4851209-4878763 GCA_008086735.1 Cheirogaleus medius | reverse complement strand
TTATAAGCATGAAGTTGAATGGATTTTAGATCGTGAAGCAGAATATGCCCAATACCAAAATGCCACCCCCTTCTCCCTGCATTCACTTCTGCCACCAGCACGATGATGACCAATATTTGCATTTCTAACAGCATAGGTTAGTTTTGTCTGATTTTGTCCTTTATACAAAGAAAATAATAACAAGCACACTATTTTGTGTCTGGCTTCTTTCTCCAGCATTAAGTTTTTGAGATCCATATGCACCATTGTAGCATATAGTTGATGATCACTTCTCCATTACTGTGTATTATCGCATTGCATGAATATGCCATGATTCATTTATCCATTCTACTGTTAGAGGGACATTTGGGTTGTTTCTGATTTCTTCCCAGAATTTTGAAGATAGTACTTCATTTTCATCTGTATTTCACAGAGGTAGCCTCAGGCTACAGGATGTCCCAAAAGTCTCCATACATAGGGCAAATGGGAAATTGTAGCTAAATGTACCTTTATTTACAAAATATTCATTACAAAATTTTTCCTTTGTAAAAAGAATTGAGACTTTCGTAAGTCTCTACTTTCTTAAGTCTTTACTACTTGCAACATTCCTGCAAGGAAGGAGCAATTGCACACGTCTCAGACGGGTCAGCAAACTCTGGCCCAAAACGTGAAACATGTCCACCCAATTTCGAAAGGACCCAGATTCTAATCATCACCATGTCCTGAACAGGACTTGACACCTCCTAAAGACAGACATTCTTGTGGAATACCTGACTCTAGGGGCAAATGTATTAGGACAGTGTCGTGTGCTCCAAAGTGTAGAAAAGATGCTCCTCCAATAAGAACAAAAAATATAAATAAAACCAAGAGTTTCATAACCAAATATTTTTAGGAAATGTTAAGCTAAATAAATTTTACTTATTTTGCTTTAACTACAAGACTTAAAGTCTTTAACAGGCTTCTGAAACCATCCCCAAGGGGAAGATGTGAAAGATAAAGAGCATGTGGCATTTCCTAAATATAGAAGCTTTTTTAAATATTATGATCGGTTTATTTTCCCCCAACATTTTATTATAGAAATTTATAAACAAATAAAAAATTAAAAGAATTATACAGTGAATACCCACATGCTCACCACCTAGATTCTACAATTAACACTTGGCTGTATTTATTTTATCATCCATCTATCTTTCTATTCCCTTATCCTTCTATCCATTTTATTCTTGGAGACATTTTAAAGTAAATTTCAGCACATCTGTGCTCTTCAAACATATACACTTTAGCATGCGTATGGTGAACTAGACTTCACCATATTTTATGGCTCTATTTTTAATTGAGGTTAAGAAAATTACATAATACAAAATGCACAAATTTTAAGGATATAAAACAATGATTTTTGACGAATGCATAGAGATCTGTGACCCAAATTCATCCCCCCAGAAGTCTGAGCATGCCCTTTCCCAGTCAATCCTCCCACTCACCCACCCAGAGAAAACCACTTTTCTGGATGTTTTCACCACCTCCCCAACAAAAGTCACCATTTTTCTTATTTCTTGCCATTGATTAGGTTTGCCTGCTCTAAAACTTCATTTCAATGGAATCTGCTTTCACTCATCAGGATGTTTTGAGATTCATCCATGTTGTTTCATGCATCCGTAGTTGGCATCGAACCATTTTTTCTTTTTTCTGTAGCATCTCGCCGAGGTATCGTGCTGTGGAATACACTTTAGGGATGGCTGGCTACAGACTTGGGAAAGAGAGGGAACTGATCTGAAGAACATATAGAGTTTTCTATATGGCACAAAGAAGTGATAATCACTTTCCAGTTGGATTTGTTTTTTATATATCTTGTCTCCATTAAAATATATACAAGGTATACAATTGTTAATAACTATGTGCTACTTGTCTCGGTATAACACTAACTAACAGTGCACCTGTCTCTCAAGGTTATATGAGAATCCCACTGGACAAGGCAAGATAAAATAATAAAATGCTCTACCAATGTTGGTTACTGTTATTGATAACAATGATTTGAATACTCTTCCACCCTCCCTTGGACTCATACGAATTTAAAGTTGCAAGAAAATCTTGGAGTTGCTTACTTCATCAAGCACTTAAATTTTTAGATGTGCAGAAGAATATGGTATAAGTGAAAAAAAATTTTAGATGAAAAATTGACACTAGAGGAGGAAATGAGTAACCAGCTGGTAGAGGCCGATCTAGGATCATAACCCAAGTCACTTCCAAGGTCATCGTTCTTTCTACTCTGTCCCTGCCACCTCTCAACTGTATCCCTCTTAAGTACAAGCTTTATTTAAATATGTTAAAAATGTCTCCCCAACATCACTTGGGTTTCAAATTAGTGAAACCTGGAAAACGTTTATCCATATCTACTAGAGTGATCAACATCCCAGTTGGCCTAGGACTATCCTGGTTTTAATGATGAAAGTTCTGTCTGCCCCCACCCCCCAAATCCCTCAAACCAGATGGCTGTCACCCCAAATCTTCTCTGGGGTCAGAGACAACTTCAAAGAAGTTGTATTCTAATCACTCTTGAAAGTCAGACGTTCATCTTCTCAAAGGGCAACCAGCAACCAACCCACTTAACTCTGTTCCCTGCATTTCTACTAGAAGCAGGCGTCATATAAGAAATGCTTCGTGCATCACCTGACAATTAACCTGCTCTTGTTTAGGGGCCATATGGTGCCATGGGTAAGAGCTAAGACATTAGAATGGACATCCTGGATTTAAATCTCAGATCTGCTCCTTACCAGTTGTGTGGGTTTGAGCAAGCAAGTCACTCCACCCCTCGAGTAAGCTTCCAAATTTCCTGCCTTCGGAATGGTAAAATAACGTGCACGATGTTGCACATTATTTTGTGTAAGAAATGAGATCACTTATGTCAAGTGCTTATCAGTGTTCCTGGCACATTGTGTCCTGTAAAAGGTAACTATTTTTTTATGATTTAAAATGCAAGCTTTAGAAGAGAAGCCTAAAGACCAATCTGGGAACAGCTTCCGCAGGGACTCCACCTACGAACATGCTTCATGGTTTGATTTAGTGGAGAAGTTTGCTTCTACCGGATGAAAAGCAGAAGAAACAACTCAACAGCAAGCATTCACCCTAGCTCTAAGGGTTAAACAAAGAGGCAACTGCTTTTACATCAGAATGTTTTTGTCACCCCCTTTTCATGTGAAACCTTTTCATCTGCACTAAAGCTTCAGAAGTCAGATTTCACTGAAGTCACTATGAGACTTGTGCTAGCAATGGGACTTTAATTACCTTTCTCAGACACAGGGATGGCTCTTGTGTTTAAAAAGAAGCAGGAGAGAGAGAGAGAGAGAAAGAGATAGAGAAAAACTCTTTTTTACTTCATGCATTGTTTTTACCCCCAGATTGAGATCTTTTGTTCCTGGTACTTTCCATATGCCACCCTTTAATATTTTATCAGCCCCCACCTCATCAGAAGACTGCTGGCCTCATTAGATAATTAATGATTGCCGGGATCGCATTTGCTTCAGTTAATACATCTGCAGCCAGCAATTAGCGCCTGAGTTTATTAGTTGTACTGGCTTCATTTATTGGGGAAGCAATTCTGCCTTTGATTGAAGCCGCTGGGATTGGCGTATGTGGACAGCTTGCCCCCTGTTCGGGATTCTTTTGTTTACATTTTTTTGTTACAGTTTTGCAACACTGCGCATCCTGGCTCTGCCATGAACAGTTGGTGGGGAAGATTTCCCTTTTATAATTTAAAAGATAATTGGGTAATTCTGCACAGGAGAGAGCGGCTGCAAAGTGATTCTCCAACTTTGGGTGGGGCGGCGAGGGGGGAGGAAAGCTGCTAGCTAATTTGTTCTTTTAGAAATGCCTTTTTTCTTTCTTTTAAAGCCTTGGCTGGGCGCGGTGGCTCACGCCTGTAATCCTAGCACTCTGGGAGGCCGAGGCAGGCGGATCACTCAAGGTCAGGAGTTTGAAAACAGCCTGAGCAAGAGCGAGACCCCATCTTTACTAAAAATAGAAAGAAATTAATTGGCCAACTAAAAATATATAGAAAAAAATTAGCCGGGCATGGTGGTGCATGCCTGTAGTCCCAGCTACTCGGGAGGCTGAGGCAGAAGGATCGCTTGAGCCCAGGAGTTTGAGGTTTCTGTGAGCTAGGCTGATGCCACGGCACTCTAGCCAGGACAACAGAATGAGACTCTGTCTCAAAAACATAAAAAAATAAAGCCGTAGATCCAAAGCTGAGGAATATTTGTTCAGGAGAAATGCATGCTAAGACATGGGGTCTCATGTATTAGGCAGCTGCCTCAAGGGAGATCTTGCTGCTTGGAGATGGGAAGTCAGCAATAGGCTGGGTCTTCTGCCAACTTTCATCTCTAAACTTGACTTCTGCATTTTGGCCACATCCCCACCTCACTTTTTGTGACTGAGTGGAATTGGGTCATTTTCACCTGCTTTTCAGGTACACTTTATGAAAATCTTGGCATATCAGCAAGATTTTTTTCCCTAGTCAAATTCTACTTGGTTCCTGATGCTTGGAGAAATTGGGGGAGATGATCATTAAGAACACAATAATGATGTGCTATCTGGGTGAAGTGACGGTGATGTTCTGTAGATCCATCAGAGAAAAGAGGGAAACAAACAAACAATATATATATATATGTAACTTAACCAATCAGGGAGAAAATAGGAAGGAAAAGCAGAAAAGACAAGAAGCAATGATGGTTTCAAATGTTTCTGTGTCTTTTACTCTTTTAGGCCAAAGTTACTAAATCAACACCAATCTAAATACGTGTATAATAAATGCAAGGAGATGATGCTGCTGAAAATGACAGATATCTATTGAGCATTTTCCAAGTGCCAGGGATCGTGCTAGACACATTAATTGTGTTTATCATTGAATCTTGAAACATCTCCAACACCGTTAACCCCATTTTATGGATGAGAAGAATGGTAGCCCACAGATTTAGACATGTTTTCCCAAGATCACACCACCTGTAAGCATCTGAGCTTATTCATTGAGCTCCTGGCATGTATTAGTTCCTTTGCATATATAATTTCATTTCATTCTCATAAGAACTTTATAAATCTCTTTGAGATTATGTCATTTGCCCTAGATCACACCTCAAGTAGGGAGGCTGTTTGATTCCCAAGCCAAGATTAACAACATCTGGGGCCCCAACTAAGGTTCAGGTTGAAGGAATAGTCTACAATGATTTCAGCCTATTCAAAATGATGTGCTAAATTTTGGCATTCTCTATCCTGTTACCAAAATCCTTTGGATGAGTAAATACTTTGTGTATGCTTCTTCAGGCCTAAATAGTAAGATGGAGATATTTATTCCCTTATCCACTATTTATTTTCAATGTCAGTTGAGTTCTCAATCCTGAGCAGAATGTTATAAGAAGTAAACCAAAGCGCCTGAAAAAATGTACAAGGTAGACAACTATCCTTATACAACAGTGCTTCTCAAACTTTAATGCATATATAAATATAAAGACCTTGTTAAAATGCAGATTCTGATTATTAAGGGTGGGAGCAACCAGGAATTCTGAACTTCTAGCAAGATCCTGGGTAAGGCTGGTGAAACAGTGGTTCTCAAGCCAGAATATGTACCTTAGAGTTACTTGGGTGTTTGTGTTTCTAAACTCCATTTTCCAGGCACCATCCCAATCAATTAAATCAATATCTCTGGGGATGTGCTCAGGATTTAGTATATTGTAAAATTGCCCCAGGTAATTCTAACATGCATCAAGAGCCACTGGCTTGAAAAGAAGAACCTCAGTAGGGCACGCTAGCTGAGTACCACATGAGTCATAGAAACCAAGAGAGCAAAAGGAGGCAGATAAAGGATATTCTCATTTACAAGACGAGAATGAAGACCTTCCAGGATTATAAGCCATCTGATTTTCCCACTGCTCCTTAGCAAAATACCCAATACTATTGTGGAGAAACATACCTTGTCATATTAGCTCCATAACAAATTTTCTGGGGAAACATGGATAAGCTGCTAAACTTTCACGGTGTCAATGTTTTCATCGGTAAAACACAGCTAACATGTGACAAGCTGGACTGACAGGGATGCAATGGGAATGAAAGAAATGAACAAATGGGTGGGTTCTCTGCAGAGGCTAATGAGAGCCATAGCAAAGCAAGGCACAATTACTAATGACACTTTACCCTTGGGCAGAACAAGCTTTGCCAAGCTGGAGAAGACTCCAAGGCAATTACTGTAATTACAATTCAATTCTAAACACCTGTAGTGTGCAGTTTTGCTAAAAACAAATCATGTTCATCTGATTTTATTTTTGTTATAAACTAGGAGAATTAAAAGAGACCTCAGAATATCTTTGAGTTTAGTGTTTCCCAGAATGTGCCACTTACTGTTGACAAACAGGATGATTGTTGGTGGCCTATGGATAAACTTAAAAATAGTAATATTAAAAAACACATGAGAAAATATTGGTTTTGGTGATGATAGAAAATTGTATTTTGGTGTGCTTTTTTTTGGAGACAGGGTCTCGCTCTGTCACCTGGGATAGGGTGCAGTGGCATCATCCTAGCTCACTGCAACCTCAAACTTCTGGGCTCAAGTGATCCTCCTGCCTCAACTTCCAGAGTAGCTAGTACAGGTGCACACCACCATGCCCAGCTAATTTTTCTATTATTTGTAGAGGTGGAGCTTCTTGCTCAGGCTGGTCTCAAACTCCTGGCCTCATGCAATCCTCCTGCCTCCGGCTCCCAAAGTGCTAGGATTATAGGCATGGGCCACTGTGCCCAGCCTTTTGGGTGCATTTATTTAAGTGAAAACAGTAAACAGACATTGTTATGCACTTTTTGTACTATTACTTAAGTAACAAATATAACTTAAGAAATAAATAATTTGCTAAAGATGGGATGTGAATAATTGCTTGCAGTTAGAAGAACATTGTTCTGATCCAACATCTACAGTGTGATCTAACCATACCCTTTCTACTCAGCCCTACCCTCCAAAGGTTGAACACAAATGCCTATACTTGCCTTCATCAGATCTGCATCCTTGGCAAGAAGATCAAGTGTTTTATGATTTCAGGACTAGTACAATGGAGCCTTAAAGGGCTGCCCTTCTGCTTTAAGAGGTGACGTTGGAAGGAGCTGTCCATGGTGCTGTGGTAGTGGGTTCCAGCTACGAAAAAAAATTATCAAGGCTCAGGGACAGTTTCTCCTCATCTGCACCGAGCACTGGCTAAACTTGCAGACACCTTCCAGTGCTAAAATTTAATGTTCCATCCTTAGGATTGGAGTTCATCCTTAGAGTTAGAAAAAAGTTCACTTTCAGGAATTGCTCCTGAGGGAAAGACCATACAAGTGTGTGAACCTTAGTTACAAGAATGCACGTTGCCATTATTCTCATAGTAAGCATTTTATTAGATTAGGGCAGAAGCGAATTTGTTACTAAGTTGAGCTCTATCAGACTGCCATGTTTGTAAGTCAAAAACGAGTGAATATTAACTACCAGATATCTAACAAAAAGAGCTGCAAGCAAATTTGGGCATATTCTATATAGTAATATACTCTGTAGCCATCTGCAGTAAAGTTGTACAGTAGTATTTAATGATAGAGATTTTGCTCAAAATATAGTCTTTTGAACAAAACAAGACAAAAAATAGGTAAACAATGTTATTTGTTTAAAATTTATTTATGCATAGAGAAAGGACATAATTTGTGCCAAACTCTTGTATGCTTTCTCGTTTTTCTTCACTGACTGTGATTGCTTCTTGTTTATTTAGTAATATTTTTTAAAGTTCATTTTAAATTAAGTTTTAAATGGCAACTGCATCCAAGTCTTAGTCAATTCGTTTTCTCTCTCTCCCTCTCTCTCTCTTTCAACCATGTCACTCTCTCTCTCTCTTTCAACCATGTCAGGATACTAAGTGGTACACTTGCTGCTATCAGCTGCTATCATTTTCCTTCACTCCATGAAATTTATCATTCACATTTCTTTTGTTGAGTAGCCTCAGAATACTTCTAAACACATAGCTCCAGGCAGCCATTACCCGTGCATCAGGATTGTCGCACAAGGTGATATTAATTTTCTTGCTCCAGACCCTGTCAGTTAGATATTTACCCTCCGCCACACCATCTCCTCTACTCAGATGACTCTCCATCTTCCTCACTTGCTAATTCTCCCTCTGAGCCTCACCCAGACTTGTTCAGCTGCCAACTGAATTTCTCTGTCTCAGCCATTCTTAGTCATTCAGGATGACTAGTGTGACCAGCACATTCTGGTTTCTTGGGAATTCACTGGGTTTAAAATGTGAAGTCCCCCATCCCAGGAAGTCCCTCAGTCTCAGGCAAGCTAGGAGGTTTGGTCCTCCCAGTACTGATCTGAGTCAGGAGGGGTCATTGTGGATGCGAGGATGAGTGACCTGCCAATCTGCTTGTTGATGGGGAAGTCAGACAGCTAGATTAAGGCCAAGGTGAGTAATCTCCAGCTTACAGTCTGTGAAAGGTCTTTGAGAAAAGACCTTAACTACACGTAACTAGAACTCAAGGGCCACCTAACTCAGAGCAGATAATTCTTTAAATCTCTGGTCCTGCTTTTAGCAAGTCAACTCCAAGTAATCTCAGGCTTGCAAATGTGATGTGAGACTGAGCTCCTAGACACTGGAACATCTCCTTTTAGCTTTTATTCTTTGCAGCTTGGTCTTAGCCCTCAGCCAATATGGAGCCTTTGCTTTCCTCTATGGATTCAAAGCACCTCCTTTTCCAGGGCACAAAGTAAGCACCAAAAATGAATGATGCTCATGTTCTAAGTTAATGGTACTTTCCTCTATTCCATATGCAAAAGTGAGAACTCTATGAGCTCTTCTTCTGAGAGGCCATTAATTGAAATCTTTTAAAAGACAGTTTCTTAGCACTGGAAATATTAAGCTCTTATTATGGCAAATGAGCTTATTTTTACTTTCAAATGAAAATATAAATAAGTAATAAGTAAATATTAGCAATTTTTGGTTCCATAATGAATAAGGACAGAATTGAGCGCTGAAAGAGTGTGTGTGCCCATTAGAGAAGCTGGGAAATTAACATTTGTTGACATTTCACTGCTTTTAGCTTTAATGTAAACTAGAAGCAATTAAGTTATATTCAACATATTTCCCTTGTAAATATTTTCTGTTTCTTGATACAGTAAGCAGGATGTCTTACAACAGTGCCATATTAACAGATACCGAACTGGGGGTGGGGGGAGCCTCACCTGTCATCCACGAGTATAAAAATAGAAAACCCAAATGCTTGAATAATTCAGTGTTTCTCCCCTTCTATTTCTTATCCAAGTCATAACTATGCCATTCACCATTCGTGGTGCCTTCTGTTTTTCTTTTTTCTTTTTTTACAATTGATCTCTAGGTAAATCTATATATCCTCACACAGAAGAACATGAATTATCCAATGCTTGAGTGAAATGAAGACAAAAACAAGCTTGAATATTTAAACTTGCAGCAAGTATCTTCAATGATAGATCCTTTCGGACTCCAACTCATTTTTTTCTTTGATATCTACTACTGCTATAAAGTCCCAGTTTATCATATAACATTACAATTTATGGTGTAACCAGCTTGTGTACTGACTATAAACCCTTCATCAATGCCACTGTAAAGGGTTTATAGTCCATAAATAGAAGAGCAAGACTGTCTTTCCTCCTTGTTTTGCCCACGACACAGCACTTCAGACATGTCAGCCTAGTTATTTGTTTTACAGGCTGGGTGAGTTACGGGAAAATGAGTGGATACATTTTTGTGCCTCTCCAAAATCCAGAGACAATTCAGGGTCACAGGGGAGATTAACAATGTAATGCTGGCTGGGAAGATGGAAGACAACAAGTCTGTTCTTAGTACATCATTCATCTATAGGTAGGAAATAAACAAAAGTAAATCTCCAAATTTCAGTAATTAGGAACACGCTCTTTCTTTTGAAACCAACTAACTGTGTAATAATGTCACATCTTAAATTAATAAAGACACATGATTCTACAGTACTTGCTGGTTTTCGGTCACCTGTTTCATAGGTTCTTTGCTCTGAAACAACTCTCTTTTTGGAAATAGCATTGGATTTTGGCAAGTGAAAAAAACTGGGTTCAAATCTAACTCTAGCTCTGGATAACCATGTGTCACTGCCTCAGACAAGCCTCTAATTTTGATCGATGCTTTTCTTAACTATAAACTGGAGGTGGTAATTCCACTGTCATTTTAACTTCCTCCGCCTTTATCATTCTGCAGGTACTAATACTGATGCCGGTGGGTGATAGCGATGGTGATGATGGCAATGACAATGGTGATAACTAATGATTACTGAGTGACTTTATCACTTGGCACTCCTGAGTGTATTAGGCATGTCGTCTCATTCAATCACAGCAGCCTCATTTTACATGTGAGTAAACTGAGACTCAGAGTGGCTAACCGGCCTGCACATAGTCACACAACTTGTGTAGTAACTGGGATTTGAACCCAGCTCTTTGCCTCTGTTGTCATCATTTGTAATCATGTCATTATATCACCTTTTTTTAAAAAAGGGGGAGGGTTCAAATTAATGATAATGATTCAGGTTTTTTTTTTTTTTTTTGCTCTTCCCCTACCTAAGGAAACTGTCAATCCCTCCAAATCTTCTTAAAACAATTCCAGGAGTCCCAGAAGACACAAGGAGTGTCTTGTCTTAGTTGTGCCTTGCTGTCTGCAAAGCCACTGGGCACAGTGCCTCCTGCCTGGAGCTGGAGCCCAGGAAGAACAGTTGATGTTTCCCTGCCAACTGTAAGGAGCTCCATGCTCTTGAGACTGCAAATCCCAGAGGTTACTAAGTAGGGCTGCTCCCTCAGTCCCCAGAGCACCAAAGTCATGATGTGGTCTTGGCAAATGTTAAGCAGAACACCTCTCTTCCCTACCTTAGACCTTACTTAGTCCCCTAGAATCCAAATCAATACTGCTTGTGTGTCCCAGAATCCCAGTTCCTTGTACCCACTGCTTCATTGGCTGCTGGCTAGAGCCCCTGTCTTCCTAGACCAGAGACACATTCCTGGGGCCACGTCCGGGACCACGCCAGACTTCTCTGCATTATGCAGTGATTGTTTCCAACACTGTCGTGGGGAGTGGCAATGGGAATTGAGATAACCAACTCTGTTACTGGTAGGAATTTAGAATTTTGGAGAGCCTTTGCGTAATATTCCATAATATTTCAAAACTAACTAGATTTGGAGAGAAACCCTTCTGGTAAATGGAAAGGCCCAGTGGAAAGCTGTCCTTGTATCATGGGATGCCAAGGGAGGGAGAGGGGCCCAACTTTAATTATCAACACATTTGAATATCTTCATTCCCAACAAGACACAAGGAGGCTCAGGTGAAGCCCGAGGGATTTCTAGCCAAAAGCTGGCTAATCTCCAGTTAAACAGGGCCATTATCTCTCACTCCCCGGGAGAAAGTCAAGCAGAACTGATTTGATTAACAGCAGATTAACCTCTCTAACACAGCCATCCTGGGTTTTACACCTGTCACTTTAGTATGACAATTTATATTTATTCAAAAAGCCATGAGACAGTAAATTAAACATTGCCCTAATTAGAAAAGTGTCATATGTTACAGTGGGGAAGCCACCTGATCTAATTTTCCAACAGGCCCCGTGCAAAGAACGTGTCAGGGTGGCATTAGCAAAAAGCCCTATAAACACCAACACCCTTGGGAGGAGAGAAATCTGGGCTGCTGATGTTACATCTTCGTGTTTGAGAGGAGAGATTCAGGATTCAATCCAATGAGCACTGACTGTGCCTGCCACTGTTCCGTAGGTTGGCTCAGCTGGGACCCAGAGGGTGCCCCCTTGCCACACTTAAGGACTTCAGAATCTAGTGGGAGAGAGAAATAGACTAGAACCTGGGTACTTTTCATTCAGCTTGGGTGGAAGTAAATACTCAATGCTCTGAGGGCAAAAAAAAACAGTTACGCTTGACTAAAGCAGTCTTGGGGAAAGGGTGACAAAGAGATTATCCCGGAAGGTAACAGCATCCAAAGTGACACTTGAAGATTACGGAGCATATTTCGAGGCTGTAAGTTAATAGTGAGGAGGAAATAGAATATTCAAAAATCCTGCTAGTGAGATAATACCTTGTATATTCAGGGACTTACTGGTTAGTACAGCAACAGATGAGCATTGAGGTAGGTAGAGTGAGCTCATGAAAAAGTCTGATACCCTACAAAAAGCATGCCTTTGAAAAATTGGGATGCAGCTTACATACAGTAAAGGGTGTAAACCTAGTTTACATACAGGTTTATGCACGGCTTGATGAGTTCACATGTTTGTATGCCTCCGTGGAAATAATATGCATACCAGTGTATGGAATAACTCTAGCTGTTTATTCCTGCTGCACATTAGTCACTATCCTCCCCCTAAAGGGATTCCTCTCATCTCTGTCACCAAGAATGATGTTTGCCTATTTTTGAACTTCATGTGTTGGATGATGCAACATATACATTTTTGTGTCTGACCTCTTTTATTCAATATTTTCTGTGTGATAATATTTTCTTGTGTTTAGTTTTATTCTTTTGTTGCTGCGTCACATCTCATTGTTTAATACATCACAACTTACCCACCATGTTCTGAAGTTGATGAACATGTGAGCTGTTAACAGTTTCGGACATGATAAATCAGGCTCTGATAAGGACTCTTGTGCATGTCTTTTGGAGGACATCGTGCTTATTTCTGTTGAGCGTGTACCCAAGAGAGACATCGTTGCATCCGAGTATGCTCTGTGTTAGTAGGTTCTTCCAAACAATCTTCCAAAGTGCTGATGGTACTACACGTTCCTACCAGGAAGGTGAGAGGAGGATTCCAGTTGTTCCACATTCTTGCCAGTATTTTGTATTGTCGGTCTTTTAAAATTCAGCTATTCTGGTGAATTACTTCCCTGGGGGTTAACTTGTCTTTCTCTGACGACTAATGAGGTTGAGCATCTTTTCATATGTTTACTGGCCATTTTGTGACACGTCTGTTCAAATAACGTGTCCACTTTTAACTGGATCTCCTGTTTGTTGGCATTTTTCTTACAAAGTGGTAGGAGTTCTTCATATGTTGTGAATGCAAGTCCTTTGTCAGATATACATTTTGCAAATATCTCCTCCCAGTCTGTGGCTTGCCTTTTTACTCTCACAATGTGTCTTTTCATAAATGTAAACAAAGAAGAAAGTTTTAAGTAGAGACACAACAGAAAAATGTGTGTGTAGGAAACCTACTTTGCTACCGTGTGGCCTGGGAGATATTTAGGTGGCATTTACCACTGGTTCATTCTGTGCCAGGCTCTCGTGTAAGCATCATATACTGTTTATGTAATTTAATCCATAAAGCAATCCTATGAGGGTAGTAATATTATCTCCATCGTACAAATAATAAAACTGGCACCACAGAGAAATTAACCAAGGGGACTGAACTCGTACAGATGGTTACTATAGAAGCCAGAGTTTGAACTCAGAGCTGACCCCGATGTCCATGCTGTTAGTAATCATGCCACGTGGCTCTCAGCAAATGAGGGCTCCCCGAAGTTTCTGCTGCAACTCAAGATTCTTCCTTCCTTCTATCCATTGCTTTTGCTTTCAAGTTGCACAATATTATTCCACAAATTATCAGAATCCATGCCTTTCTCCTCCTCAATCAACATGTTGTAAATGGCTCAGAGAAAGGGTTAAAGGGATGGGATTCAGACTCCAGTCCAAACAAGAATGGGAAGGAATCTTCAGATACGCAAAAACCGTTTCCCACTAACAGACCGGAAAGCTTGTTTATTCCCTGCAAGACTTTGCTTTTAAAAGAACAAGGTTCCTATGATCCCATAAAAGCACAAATCGGTCAATTGGACTTCCTCAAAATTGAAAATGCTTGTTCTTTGAAAGACACCATTAAGAAAGGAGAAGACAAGCTACGGAATGGGGAAAAAATATCTGCATATCACGTATCTGACAACAGCTTGTGTCTAAAGTGTGTCAAGAATGTTTAAAACTCAACAATTAGAAAATAATTAACCCACGAGCAAGTAGGCGGCTGAGGCTCCGATGGTGGAACTGCCTAACTCTGGACTTCTTGTTATAAAAGATAATAAACTGCTATTCTTTAAGCCCCCTTTACTCAGTTCTTCTTTCACAGCGGCCAAAGGCATCCCAATGCACATCTCCCTCTGCCTGATAAATAACCAATAAGCAGAAGCTTCCTCATTGTTGACCTGACCGTTACTAAACCCCAATCGGCTTATTGTGTGTACTTGGAGAGACAGAGATTGAGAACCCATTATAGACCAGGTCCTCCTATAGAGAAGATGTTGGAGACATAAAACAGCCCCTGCTTTCAAAAGCTTACTTTCTATTAATCCACTCATGTATTGATGGGCACTTGGGTTGTTTCCACATCTCTGCAATTGTGAATTGTGCTGCTGTAAACATTTGAGTGCAGACGTCTTTATTATAGAATGTCTTTATTTTTTCCTTTGGTGGGATTGTTGGATCCAATGGTAGTTCTGCTTTTAGCTCTTTGAGGTATCTCCATGTTACTTTCCACAGAGGTTGTACTAGTTTGCAGTCCCACCAGTAATGTATGAGTGTTCCTACCTCTCCACATCCACGCCGACATTTGTTGTTTTGGGACTTTTTGATAAAAGCCATTCTCACTGGAGTTAAGTAATGCACACCATCAAGTTCTACTTGACCACAAAAGACAATGGTGAACTAACATCTCTTGCATTATCCTGGATGGAGCTGGAGCCCATTCTACTAAGTGAAGTATCATGAGAATGGAAAAACAAGCACCAGATATACTCACCATCAAATTGGTACCAATTGATCAACACTTATGTGCACATATGGAAGTAACATTCATCAGGTGTCAGGCAGGTGGAAGGGGGTGGAGGGAATGGGTATATTCACATCTAATAGGTGCGGTGTGCACTGTCTGGGGGATGGGCATGCTTCTAGCTCTGACTCGGGCAGTGCAAAGGCAACATATGTAAGCTAAACATTTGCACCCCTATAATATGCTGAAATAAAAAAATACATAAAAATAAATCTTGTAGGGGAAAAAAGCTTACTTTCTAGCGATAGATACAGACAAATACATCATAATAGCGAAGTGGTAGGTACTGCGGTACAGTTATGAACAGGAGGGTCTAAGGGAAAAGCAGTATCTTGATTCTGCCTGGAAGAATCAGGGAACGTTTTACAGAGTAAGCATTCACTGTGATTTGAAGGATGAATGTTAGGTGACCAGAGACACTAATGTATTCAGGGCAAGGGACCTGGCGTAGGTAATGGTGCTGATGCAAACAGATCCTGAACTTTTCCAGGTGGTTACGGGTGCATCTGTAGACCTGCAGTTCCGTATGGGTTTGTGCTCACGTATTGAGCTCACATATTGATGTGGCGAGGGAAAGCTCAGAAGGCCTCTTGGCCTTAAGCAATGAGGTCTAGGTCAAGAACGGTGGCGATTTTGAATTAATCCATCAGCAATTGTTAAGCAGTGGAAGTAATACTGTGTTTCTGCCTTTAGAAGAAAGGAGAAGATGCCTCCTCGCCCCATTAAAAAAAAAAAAAAAAGCACCCAGACTCTCAAAACTCTCATGGCAGTTTACTGGGTTCAACATAATAAATAGCTTGGAATGAGGCAAAATATCTGGAAAATTGTTGCTGATTCAGAACAGAAATTCATTAAATCCTAGTAAAGAGACTGGTATTTATGTACAGCTGGTAGAGTTGGTTTTTTTTCCTGGAAAGTGGTGGCTGAAGATGTGCTTGACCCCATGAACTATGGAAATGAGGTGTTGATCATCTTATATTCCTGCAGAAAACAGCATAAGGACACGTACACTCCCCCCTTCTCCAGTGGGCCCCCTCCCTGGTAGAGCAGACGACAGTGGCGCATCTTCAAAGATGGGCGTTTCTATGCAGAGTGTTCAATGACCCCAGAGTTAGGGCTACTGAAGGCTAGAACAGGGGGCTTGATTTTTCTGCATTGTGCAAGAAAGAGAGAGGTTTGTTTGCTGGTTTACTATTTAAACATTATATTTATTTCTCTTGGCATATAACTTACATATTATAAAATCCACCATTTTTAAGTATAGGAGTCAGTGTTTTTTAGCACAATCGCAAAGTTGTACAACCATGGCCTTTAGCTAAGTCTAGAACGTTTGCTGGTTTACTGTTGTTTTTTTTCTGTGAGCCTTCAGTCTTTCCACGCTGCCCAGTTGACTTATCATCGGGAGGTGGGTGAGGGTTACAAGGAGAGCAGAGTGGGGGAAAGGCACGGTGCCAGGTGGATATGAACTTAAAGCACTCGGCACATCTTATCTCGCTTGGCCGTCTCATCCCAGCCGGGGTGATAGCTGTCACTGTCCCTCTTGACAGAGGACAAGAAGCCAATTGTCAGAGGCATCCTGTGATGTGCTCAGGACACTATCCGATAAAGGCTTGGATCCAACCCAGAATTTGTTTGACCGCAGAGTTGAAGCTTTGCTCAACCATGAGGATTTTTATTATTTATTTTTATAACAGTAATAAAACATGCCGTAACACTGTGGACCTTTGCATGGGATATGTATTCTCTTTGATAACCCAGAAGGTGCCCACCAAAAGTGACTCTAGAGGTGGCCCTGCCGTAGGTCTTCCTTCCCACCTCCATGGTCTTGGAACTCCTTAGGGGTGCTCTGGGTGGGGGAGGGGGTCGATAAAAGAGGGGAAGTGGAGATTAAAGGGCAGGGCTTTGGGCCCCAATCCAGTTTCAACCAGAACAAAACAATGGCTCCAGAATTATTCAGTAATGTGTGTTGTTTTAAGCCACTGAGTTTGTGGTAATGTGTGACTGCAGGAATAGGAAACGAATAAAATTGGCCATGTAAGTAAAAATTCCTTTCGGGAAAAAATACGTGTTTCAAAATACGGCTTTATGTCCTATGTTCTTTTCAGTAATAATAGTAATTATAAACTATCATAGCAGCTAGCACCACGGTAAGGTTACTACAAATCTTTAGGTCTTTAGAGGTAGAAAGTAGATTCATGGTTCCCTGAAGCTGGAATAGAAGTGAGAATTCCCTGTCAACAGACATGCAGGGTCTCATTCGGGTGACGGAAATGTTCTGAAACCGGGTCGTGGCGTTGGTTTTCCAACATTCAGGAAATTTACTAAATGCTATCGAGCTGTACAATTTTAAAAGATGATTTCATGGTATATAAATATATCTCGATAACGTTGTTAAACTATATAAATGAAGGGAGGAAGAGAGAGAGGGAGACAGAGACAGAACACAGTGGAATATCATCAATGACTGTCAGTGATTATTTCTTGGTAGGAGATAGTGAGATGGGATTATAGAAGATTATTCGCTTCCTTCTGTCTTCCTATGTTTTCTTTGTGTCTATTTGAATATATGTTTTTGTCATCAGGGGAAAACTACCATCACCTGTGCTGCGCTCAAAGCTCTATTAAAACTGGCAGATTTCTGGGGTGGAGAATAAGAACTTCCTGCCCTCATCTTCCTTCCCAAAGTGTGGTACAGCCAGACCAACACGCCAAGGACGCTTTGGGGGACGCACTCAGCATATCCAAGCAGATGTAGAAGGCCCCGCTCCTGCCAAGCATTCCTCTCTATTCCCCTAATAACCAGATGAAGCATTTTCACCTTTCGAATGCTTATTTTCCAAGCTTCCAATTTCCCAAGGCCACGGCCTCCAGGTCTCACACGAAGTGTGCAGTCATGCTTTAGCTTGAGAAAAATCGTGCCGCCGCTGTGTAAGGTCAAGACTGTGCACCTGCTCGAATCCTCCGGAGTCCCCGGAGAAATAGCTCTGCCAAGGTTTTCTCGACGTCGCAGACTTCGTGTGTTAGAATTGCTTGCGGTGTCTGGCACGATATTTTAAAGCTGTTCCGCAGGTGAAGGCCCGTCCCGAGAAGGAGGCCATTTTTCTGCTTGCATTGTAGAAAAATGTCACACAGTACCTCAGATCCTCACCCTATTGCATTTTCTGGTCACTACGGAGAAGAGTTACATATCAATGAGGTGGGTGAAACTTGGGCCACTGAATAATGGAGCAAACGATAGTGTGTTAGCACGGGGTGCTGACCATGTGCCACGCACTGCGTCAAACGTTTTGCGTGCCGTGTGTTGTTTTATTCAACCTCCGCTACAGCACTGTGAATTATTACCTATCATTCATTACTGAGGAAACGAAATCTCCCAATGAGGAGAAATGACTCAGTAAGGTGCAGAACCAAATTTGGGATCTAAATCTGTCTTATCCCAGAGTCTGTGCTTTTGTTTGTTTTATGAACAGCACTGCAGTGCTGCCGTTAGATTTCCCAAGACTGATGAAAAAGAGAGAAAGGAGGGCAGAGGATTTCTTTTCAATGAAAAACACCACTGAGACAATTAGGGCGATCACCAAAACATTTATATAGATTGAAACGCATGTACGCAAAACAATCGTACAAATCTTGCAAGAAAACAGACAAGTCCAAAGTTACACAATGACCACAGTGGATGGTTGGCCACGGGAGGAGGAATGTGCGTGGGGAGTGTATGAATGATTAAACGCGCAAGTAAAAACTGGAAGTGCGCGTGTGATAGCGTTCCAGGAGCGGAGGGGGAAGATTATCATCTCCGTACTCAGCTACTAAGGATTCTAAGAGGGAAGGAAGCAAATTAAATTAGAATTAGAGGCTGCTACGCATCTCTGAGGAAAACCTCTGCACTCTTTCCAATCGCTCAGATTGACAGACCCACTGCGGACCCAAGGCTGCAGGCCACTTGGGGATTATTTCCTGGTGGGACTCAGGGAGCCGGCAGGCCTCACTCAGGGGCGACGTGATGGCTCCATGTGGCACCAAGAGAGAAGCAAGAGGGCTGTGGAACAGAAAGCCCAGGAAAAGCCAGCTGCACCTGCCATGGTCCCGAGAGAGGAGCAGAAAGAGCTGGAGACAGATGTTTGACTCACAGAGGCATCCACTGTGCAACAGTCAGGACACAAGGTGACCTGAAGCCTGGGACCAGCAGGAAAATAGTTACAGATCAATTTCCAGTTCAGATAGAAGCATCCGGCTGGCACCATTAGTCATAAAACCCATCCCAGCTTGTTCTAGTGTGGATTAACAATGATGAACGAGCAACAAAAGGCTCCTTCCCCAGTCCGTGTTAGAAATGCCCTCTCCAATATGCATGCAACCCTATCAAGGATACATAGGCGCGGTGGCTCGCACCTGTAATGCTAGCAGTCTGGGAGGCTAAGGTGGGAGGATCGCTTGAGGCCAGGAGTTCGAGACCAGCCTGAGCAAGAGTGAGACCCTGTCTCTACAAAAAAATAGAAAAAATTAGCTGGGCACGGTGGTGCGCACCTATAGTCCCAGCTACCCCAGAGGCTGAGGCAGGAGGATCACTTGAGCCCAAGAGTTTGAAGTTGCAGTGAGCTATGATGATGCTACTGCACTCTAGCCTGGGCAATAAACCCTATGTCAAAAAAAAAAAAAAAAAAAAGGAAAGTAAACAAAGGAACAACCTCAGGAGTGAGTCTGAAAAAATATTGATTTAACTGAGGTTATCTTAAATTGATTTAGATTAGGATTCTGCCACAAAGCAATCTGGGGACTTTTGATAAAAATTAATTTCCATTAAAAAATAAAAATTTATATATTGCCTGCAAATGAATGTCCTCTGACATGATTTAATTGCTACACCTGTGAGATGATTTTCTTTCTGATAAAAGACTGTCCTTGGATGAGCTTCCAGACAATGTGATGGGCTTCTTGAGGGAAGGCAGTTCTGGAATGTATCCTGTTGAGACGAGGTTTTTAGAATATGGGTGATGATGAGGACCTAATTTTGAGCTGTAATGTATCTCCCGGACAGCTTGTCTCCAACCCTCCATACATCCCGGAAAGGCAGGGAACAGACACCAGCCCTCTGTCACGTGTTTTGTCATCTCTCTACCTTTACAACAGCAGACAAACAGACGGAGGCTGTGTTTCAGACATTAGAAGGATTTTTCTCTTTGGATTTCTGCATTTCACTCTTGTATACAGGAAGGATAAATAATGTTGGAACATAATAAAAATGCTTTCAGTCCCCTGAAGCTAAGAAAGCATTTGAATGTAGTGAGTGATGTTGCAAAACCTTCTTTATCAAGAAACATGAAGGAAAAGCTTTTCTGGTCTGGCTGCATACACACACCTGCTGTGTTAGAGACACCTCCCCAGAGACGGTCAGGGAAGGGCTTGATTGGGAAGGTACAGCTCTCACGCTCTCCGGTAGCTGCCTATTCAGGACTCAGGGGCACAGGGCTTTTCATAAACCGGCTTCTTCTTAAGCCTCATCTCTCGCCCACAAATTTACTCCCAGCTCCCTTCCTCCTAGGCAGGCTAATGAAATTTCCGGTCCTCAAACACACTATGCTGCATAATGCCTTTGTGTGTGTCGTCCATGTGCTTCGCTCTGCCTGGCGTTCCTTTCTCTTTCTCTTCTTCTCTCCCTCTGATTTATGCACGTGCTTCAAGAGTCGTTTTAGATGTCGTCTCCTGGGGAAATCGTTCCCTGAACCCTCAGTCTCAGAATGATGCCCTCTTCTTGTATGTACCCATAAAGCACCTTGAGTTTTTTTTCTGGAAAAAAAATATTTTATATCTCTTTAGACTCCTCTCCCTCTCCCTGGGTGGAGCCAGGGAAAATCCATGTAAACGAAGACAAGGTAGAGAAGTGTGACCTAAAATCATACCTTAACAAGATACAGGTATAAGCTGAATCACCTGAGCCAAGAAGTCTGTAGAAAATTGAAGTTGATTTCAGCCCAAACTTCTGAATTCAGAAACCACGCCTGCCATTCCAGAAGCCAGGTGGTCATAGTAGAGGTCTAGGTGCCTGATGGCTTCACCCATCCTGGTGACAGAAGTGACTTGTCCCCAAGTCCCTCAGTTATATGGGGGCATCGTTTTGCTGTCCTTTTAATGTTTAGATAAAATCACATCCAACTTCCCAACCAATGTAAGCTAGGAAACTCAGCCTTCTACCTCTACCCAACATTTCAAAGGATTCAGAAATGGGGTATTGCACTTTTTAAAAATTACTCTTAAAAGTTTCTCATGTAAGCCCCATTTTTCCCATTAAACATGAAGTTTCCCTACTGTAAATTCTCCTGCTATGATTGTTGGCAGGAAGTTGAACACTAACATGGAAAGAGAATGGGGTTTTGAGGTCAAAGTATCAAATCCAAAGCCAGGCAATTAGGTAGGGTGTTGGCTCTCCAAACTGAAGGAGAAGTTAAGAAACAAAATGTAAGATGACGAAACGATGATATAATGGTACCTCCCTATAATGTGGTTATGAATAGTAAATGAATTAATATACTTGAAGTGTTTAGAACAGTGCCTGGGCATTGCATGCACTTAATATGTATTACCTGTTCCACTGTGACTCAAGGCCAAGTGTTGTGCTGGGCACGGGAGAACTCAAGATGGAAAAAACATTATTAGGATACTGGGGATAATGGAGTTATATTTACTATTCCAGTACTTAAAGCTCAGCCTAAAGTGCTATTGATGAAGTGACTCTCATGTAATGAGAATAATAAATACTAAAAAGATAATGAGCTCAGAACATTCCTCCAAAAGAAGGCCAATTGCTTATTCAATTACTTTAAATTGCTTATGTAGTTCCTATAGATTATGAATTAACTCTACTTTTTCAAGCACAGTGCTGTACTTGTGTTTGCACATGTATGTAGGAATGTGTACTTGAATTTAGTTTTTCTTTCGTCTGAAGCTAATGATAGGAATAGTAATGTTTCTTGAATTAAGAATATATTGTTTGACTAAGTGAAGAAAATTTATGCAAAGCCCTGGCTCATGACTGCAAACACAGAAAAACTTGACACATTCACCACAAACAGAAATAGAGTATCAGAAACTTTTAACGTTGGTAAGTCAGGTCAGTGATGGGTCATCCAATTCCTAAACTGAACATAACCAGGCACTCAAAGTTAACTATCAACATGAAATGTCATGACACAATCATGCTTAGTGAAAATTTAAAAATTTTATTATTTCAAGTTATGAAACCAACATCATTTAAAAATATTATTTATATATTTATCTAGAGATGGTATCTTGCTATCTTGCTGGTCTTGAACTCTCGGCCTCAAGAGATCCTCCTGCTTCAGCCTCCTGAGTAGATGGTGTTACAGGTGCAAGCCACCACGCCCAGCTCCATTTTTAAATAGAAAATATAAAAATAAGAAAAATGCAAAAGGAAATAAAACTTTCCAAATCCTGACCCCCATGCAAAATAACTTCCAATATTTTGTTCTGTATGCTTTCCTTTTACTCTTAACTCTAATTGGATGAGAGAGAGAGAGAAAGAGAGAGAATGGGTGTAGGTATGTTTACTATAATTGATGATTTCAACTTACATATTATTTCTTATTCTGTCTTACTATGTGTCGCTGAGTCATCATTCTCCTTATCATTTTTAATCAATTTTGAAATGGAATTTACATACATAAAATGCACCCATCTTAAGCTTACATTTCACAGTTTTGCCAAATATATACCTACATCTAACCACCACCACAATCTACATCTAGACATTTTCATACCCACAAAAATTCCACGGTGACCCTGCTCAGTAAATTCCCCCACCCTACTCTCCACTCAGACAACCACTGATCTGCTTTCTGTCAGTAGAGATTATGTTTGTTTAGTGTTTTTTTGTGTATGTTTAGTGTTTTGTGTTTTAGTGTTTAGTGTTTTTGTTTTGTTCGTGCAAATGGATTCATTTAGTTGTAGTCTCTTTGTGTCTTGATTTGTCTCATTCAGCATGCTTCGATATGTCTGTGTTTGTCAGTGGTTCATTCCATTGTTATAACTGTGTAGTTGCATGGATAGACCACGATTGTATATCCATTCAACCGTTGTTGGATCATTGGTTCGTTTCTAGTTTTAGAGTGTTATGATAAAGGTACTATGAAATTCACATGCATAGTCTTCATGTGAATATATCTTTACATTTCTTTTGGATGATTTTCCAGGAATGGAATTGTTAGGCCATGTGATAAATTTATGTTTAATTTTATAAGAAACTTCAGAATTATTTCCAAGTGTTATACCATTTTACATTTCCTGGGAGTTCCAGTTGCTCCATATCCTTTCCAACAGTTGGTGTTGTCAGTCTTTTAACTTAGGCCATTCTATTAATAATTGGTACGTAATGGTATCTTATTGTGGTTGGATTTTTCATTTCCCGAATAGCCGATGATGTTGACCATTTTTCATGTGCTTATGGGTCATATTTACATCTTGTTTGGTGCAGTATAAAATCTTACTAATATCTATCCCCCTCTCTATATATCTACATGTTTCTTACTGCTCTGTACATACTATATGTATTTGTCAGATATATGCATTTCAAATATTTTCTCTGTGATTTGCCTTTTCCTTCTCTTAACAGTGCATATTAAAGAGCAGAAGATTTGGGTTTTTATTAAGTCCAATTTATCATTCTTTTTCATTAATAGTTCATGCTTTTTGAGTCCTAAGAAATCTTGTCTACCCCAAAACCATCAAAAT
Organism: Cheirogaleus medius; assembly: GCA_008086735.1. Classification (NCBI taxonomy): domain Eukaryota; kingdom Metazoa; phylum Chordata; class Mammalia; order Primates; family Cheirogaleidae; genus Cheirogaleus; species Cheirogaleus medius. Next base: position 4,855,186 of record VBSM01002153.1, on the reverse strand, counting down.
TTCACCCTATGCTTTCTCTTAGAAAGTTTGTGATGTTAGCTTTTAGGTTATGGTGTATGATCCACTGTTAGTTAATTGTTATATAAGTGTGAAGTTTATTTATTTACTTATTTATTTGCATATGGATATCCAGTTGTTCCAGTAACATTTATTGAAATGATTATCCTTTTCCACACTGAATTATCTTGGCACATTTGTTGAAAATTAATTGACGTGCTCTATATTTATGGATGCTCTATCTGGTTCCATTGACCTGTATCCTCCTCCTTACGCCATTTTCTATTCCAGTTTCTATTTCTATGCACTACCTCAATTACTTCACTGTAATATTAAGTCTAAGTAGTGTAAATTCCCTAGCTCTGTTCTTCATTTTCAAAATTGTTTGGACTATTCTATCTCCTCTGAATGTCCACATAAATTTTAGAAGCAGTCTGTCAATTTCTCTGAAAAATCCTCCCAGGGCTGGGGTTGTGATACTGTCGAATCTGTGGATGAACTTGAGGATAAGTGACACTTTTACGATATTGGGTGTTGCAGTCGATGAACCTGGTAGTTTTCTCCATCCGTGTGTAATCTCTCATGGCTGTGTCTCGCCATTTACACAGTAGAGGTCTTAAAGGCTTAAACATAGTATGGTAAATACATCCCTTAATAATTTGTATTTTAATAGACTTTACTTTTAGAGCAGTTTTAGGTTCACAGCAAAATTCAGCAGAAAGTACAAAGAATTGCATATACTCTTTGTCCCCCCGCCCCCCCCACACACACACAATGTCCCCCACTATCAATATACTGCACTGGAGTGATGCGTTTATTACAGGTGGTGAACCTACCTTGACTCATCATTATCCTCCAAAGTCCATAGTTAACATTAGGGTTCAGTCTTGGTGTTGTACATTCTATGGGTTGAAGAATATGAAATGACATATATCCACCATATGGTACGGAATAGTTTCACTGCCCTGAAAATCCTCTGTTCTCTACCCTAGTCATCTCTTCCTCCCCCCCAACCCCTGGCAACCACTAATCTTTCCACTATCTCTATGGTTTTGCCTTTTTCAGAGTGCCACATAGTGGAAATCATACAGTGTTTATCCTTTTCAGATTGGCTTTGTTCAGTTAGTAATATGCGTTTAAGTTTCTATCTCTTTTCATGGCCCGATAGCTCATTTTTAGTGCTGAATAATATTCCATTTCCTGGATGTACCACAGTGTATTTATCCGTTCTTGGTTGCTTTCTACTGTTTTTCAATTATTAATGAAGTTGCTATAAACATCAATGTGCAGGTTTTATGTAGATATAAATTTTCAACTTATTTGAGTGTATGCCAAGGAGTGCAACTGCTAGATTGTACATTAACGGGATATTTAGTTTTGTAAGAAATTAAAAACTGCCTCCCAAAGTGGATCTCCCATTTTGCATTTCCACCAGCAATGACTGAGAGTTCTTACTGCTGCACACTCTTGCCAGCATTTGGCATTGTCAGTATTTGGGATTTTTGTCATCATAATAGGTATAGAGAATATCTCATTGCTGTTTAATTCATATTTCATGGAGCATATTGTAAATTGTATTTTTAAATTTCTACTTCTTTGCTAATATATAAAACAAAATTGATTTTTATTTATCAACTTTGTATCCTGTGATCTTGTTATAATCATTTATTAGTTCTAATAGATCTTTTATGGATTCTTTAGAGTCTACACCCATAATCATGGTGTCCGTGAATAAACAGTTTAATTTCCTCCTGTCTGATCTATATGCCTTTTATCACTTCATTTCAATGTTGACTGTAAGTGGAGAGAATGAGCATCTTCGGCTTGTTCAAATCTTAGGAGGAAACTGTTAAATATTTCACCATTAAATACGATGTTAGCTATGTTTGTTTGTAGATGTCCTTGATATGGTTTGAGAAATCTGCTATTTCTAGTTTTTAAGTTTTCTTTTATTATGAATAAACACATAGTTTTGCCAAATGCTTTTATACATCTATTGAGATGATTATATAGTGAATTGCACTGATTAAATTTTGACTGTCCATCCTACCTTGCATTCTGGAATGAAATACACTTTGTCAGGGTAAATTATACTTTTGGATATTGCTGCATTTGATTTGCTGGAATTGTGTTAAGATCTTTGCATCTATGTTCATGCTGGATATTGATCTATGGTTTTCTTCCTCTTGTTTTTTATCGGAGTAATGCTGAGCTCCTAGAATTAATTGGGAAATATTTCCTCCTCCTGTATTTTCAGGGGGAAAAATGTGTAAGGTCAGTATTATTTCTCTCTTAAATATTCAATAGTATTCAACCAACAAAGTTTTCTGGACTTGGGGTTGTCTATGTGGGAAGTTTTTAATTATGAATTCAACTCCTTTAGTGGAGATAGGATCATTGATGTTTTCCATTTCTTCTTAAATCTGTTTTGGTGATTGCTATCTTTCAAAGAATGTCTGTTTCATCTGAGTGGTGAAATTTATAGGCACAAAGTTTTTCACACTATATTCCCTTGTTATATTTTTCATTTCAGTAGAATCTTTAGTACAGCCTTTTTTTCACCTCTGATGTTGGTAATTTGTTCCTTATCTCTTTTTTTTCTTGATTAGTCTAGCTAAATGTTTAATCAATTTTAGTGATTTTTTTAAAAGAACCAGATTTTGGTTTCATTGTTTCTTTTTATTGTTTGTCTTATTTGTAATTTCATTGATTACTTCTCTTATACTTTATATTTTTCTCAAGATTTCCACTTACTTTTGGCTTCTTTTTCTTCTTTCTTAGGGTGGAAGCTTAGACCTTTTTTTCTTTCATATTATAATCACATAAAACTATATATTTCTAAACACTACTTTAACTGCATCCTACAATATATGATAAACTGTGTTTTCATAACTTGTGATTTATTTCAAAGTATGTCATTTCACATCCAAATATTTGGGTATTTTCCAAATATCTTTTTGCTATCGATTTAGAACTTAATTCCATTACGGTTAGGGAACATTTTCTATATAATTGAAATCCCTTTACATTTTTTGAGACATGTTTTAAGGTCCAGCTCTTCTGGGACCAACCTCAGAGAAACTTAACCTCAGAGATAACTCAGCTTGAATACTAAATCTAGACCCTCTAGAGTTTCCACTGAATGCCCCCCAGATGATGCCCAAAGATGCTCTATATTCCTTGATCAAAGCTCAAACATCTTCCCACCCTGTGTTCTATCTGTAAATGGTTTTGCTTACAATTACCCTGTTGTTCTCTGTCCATGGGTTTCCCCCAAGCACAGGTGGCTTTGTGCTCAGCAAAGACCCAAAGAGGTCCCCAAGGAAATCTGTGACATTCTCCTTCAGCATTGTTCCCTTCTTTCTAAAGCTGTTCCCACAACCTCTAGGCTTATTAGTTTTCCTGAATGCTTGTTGATTCCATCTCCTTCACTGGGGTCCACCTGGTTTTCCTTCTCCTGTGCCCAGTGGTCTGTATATTCCCTCCACCAAGAGAACAAGAACTCAACTCATATTTTTCCCTTCTGTCAAGAATCCCAGATCTGTGCAACCTGTTGTCTGATGTCTGAACATGGTTGTAATATGTTCAGACACATGCACACACACACTGTAGTTCCCTTATTTATGGTACAGTGGAAGGTCAAAGCTATTTCTTGTTATGTACTCATGTTCTGAAAAGTGGATGACAGAGTTTATTTGGGTTTAGGTGGTTCATGATATTCCCTACCATATTGCTAGTGTTATTGGGAGCAAGGTTCCTTCTATGTTTCTTTTATGCTTAGAATGTGGCTTTTATTTTATCCTCATGGTCATAATATGGCTGCTTAACCTCAAAGGGTTGCAGCAGCATTGTAGGAAGAAAGTCAGGGATGTAGTACATCAATGCTTTTCATAAATATTATTAAAAGCTCTATAAATACTATGACTAGGCACAGTGGCTCACGCCTGTAATCCTAGCACTCTGGGAGGCCAAGGCAGGAG
>VBSM01002153.1:4800228-4851109 GCA_008086735.1 Cheirogaleus medius | reverse complement strand
AAAAAGAAAAAAAGAAAAAAGCTCTGTAAGAGTTATGGAGTTATGGATTAAAATATGAAATATAAGTTTAACTTATTTTTGTACATTTAGACAGTTTCCAATATTTCATTATTATGAACATCTGAAACATTTGGCTTCTTAAAATATCTTTTTCTAAATAAAATTCTTGCTGCACTCCTCCTCCAAATAAAAGATGTTTCCATTGAAGGGGTAACTCGAGCATCCCCCAATCTCATCAAGAGATTTCAATCCTAAATTACAGTTTCTGAAAGGAGACCGTGATATAATTAACAAATAAATATTATCTTGTCGCATGTGAACGTTCCTTGGAGTTTTGTTTGAAAAGAGAACCCAAAGGATTTTCTCTATCCCTCCCCATCTTCTGCTGCTCTCTTTTGCTTTCTCTTTTCACTTTCACTTCACTCCTTCCATTTTCTTCTTTCTCTCCCCTCTCTCCCTTACATTGCTCCCTGATTTGTTCTTTCTCTCTCTCTTCCTTTCCTCACTTCCCTTTCTCGTTCCCCTTACCCCACCTCTCTCTCTCTCGTTGCTGTGCACAGTGTTGTATGCCAATTCTAGGCGGTGATATTCTCCAAACAGGAGAGATAACAGCATGTTAAAATTTTTGAATTTTGTTCACATTTTAACTTTGGGTCCCATGAAAACATGAAGGGCCTTATACATATGATGTCTTAAAAAGTATACTGAAATATTCTTTGGTAAATGTTTCTTCTGATTTAAAAAATATACATACATATATCATTCATCAGAATGTGTCAGTTATGACCACCAATGTGATTTTAATTTGGTATCGATCTATGTAATGTCGAATCTCGGAATAGATGACAGCGTTATTGATACACCACTCGAGGAGAAAGGCCTGTGCAGGCTTACACACACCTAGGTGTTTTTTTAAAGGTCCCCCAGGGGATTAATGATTTTATAAAAACAGGTTTCATTTTGGAGCTTGGCTTTCCTAAATAAAATTTTACCATTATTCTCCTGTCAAGAGAAGAAGATAGATTTTCTTTACGACGGCCTTGAATGATCCATAACCAAGGGGGTGGGAAACCCAAGAGACACACATTAGGGGAAGGTGACCAACCAGCCAGGTGTGTCCAGGACTGTCCCAGTTTTAGCACTGACCATCCCAAATCTGGAGGTACTCCGTACTCTTGGGCAGGCTGGGATGGTTTGCCAACTGTCTGTTACCATTAAAATGTCCACGCCCCGTGAAACCTCTCAGTCACAGATGAGCCAGGACACCTGGTCACCCTAATTAGTGGAAAATAGAGGTCTAGGAGGCCCCAAGTGACCATCATGCATATGAGACTATTTGCCTCCCCGTAGGTTACACTTGGTGCTGAGCCTTGTGCTGTTTTTATCTCATTTAATCATCACAGTCGCCTTATGATGCAGACCTTGTTATTTTGCCGTAAGGTATTCTGCTTGAGCACCACGATAAGTGCCCAAAAGGGAGACACTGACCCAAGCAGGATGAACCTCCAAGCCTCCCTGGGGGTTTATCTTATGCTATTTGGAGAAAGAAACTCTTTCTCTCCTGGGGGCCCCTGAGCTCCGATGAGATAAGCCTGGGGCTCTCCTTAGCTCTTTGTAGAAGCTCTTCCAAAGCACAGGAAAGGAAGGTGAAGACACGCAACTGGGTAGAAGACAAGAAAGGACTAGAGAAAAGACAGGAGAAGAAAGGAGAGAAAGGGAGAAGAGAGACTGATGAAGTTGAATCCCTGAACCCCCTGAAGTCAGCGACATGTCTGGAATTCCAATCAATTCTCCCTCTGTTGATGATGTTTTTGCTTCCTGCTAGATTGAGTTGTTGTTCTTTTTCCTCTTAGTGATAAGTATTTCCTGCACAATGCACTATCTTGTTTGGGAAGAGACAGGATCCGTCTCCTAATTCTCTCCTGTCTCCTAAGTAGAACTTAAACGCATTCAAAGCACTATGGCGCACACACGTGGGCACGCACTCAGCATTTCAATTCTGTTTAATCTACGAAAAATAACAACATTCCTTAGGCACATTAGAGGAGGCCGCTGTTAAAGTCTGCGATGAGCATGAAGAGAGAGATGGCTTTCCAACTTCACCCCCGCCCTCCTCCGAGTCGGGGCCAAGCGAAGGAGGTCCTTCCCTCTGATCTGCCTTTCTACCTGAGTGGAGTTTTGGCACAAGTGCCTCCAATTTGTTTGTTTTTGAGATTTGTTGTCTTGCCTGAGTAAGCATTAAACAGAAGGAAACCTCTCTCTCAAGGTGAAAAATTACTTTTAAATTTTCCACGTAGGAGATCATGTCCTGGTGCTTTCGCGGGAGGATAGCACGAAAGGCTGAGCTCGGGCACAGACAGACGTCTCCTCGTGTTTTCACTCTCTCTCCAACTTACCTTGTTTGTTTTCTCTCTCTCTCTCTTTTTTTTCTTTTTTTCCTTGAAGGTCTAAATGACTTTGAAAGCCTTTGGATAAACAGATATCCACTGCGATGCCAATTTGTGCAGTTCTTTCCTATTGATTTGGCTTGTAATTTATTTCTTTATTTCTGACACATTTCACTTACAGTCCCAGGTAAGGGCGAAGTGCTGGAGAAAACTGTAATTAAATAATCGGGCAGCTGGCAGGCTGAGAGGGGCTGTGAAGCTGCTGTTTGCTCCCGTCTCCCTGCGTGGGTCCCTTGCAAGAAGAAAAGCAAGGGAGTGGCAAGCAACAGGGAAGCAAAGTGCTCGTAGGCACGGGCAGGCTTTATTTTGTAAATAATAATCAAAGCGGCTTTTCATGCTGAATTATGGCAGTGCCTTCCAAGTGCCACGAAATGGTATATTATTACTCCCTGCGTGACTGATTCCCTCAGCCGGGAGCCGGGGAGAAACAGGCCCACTGTGTTATCCGTTGCGAGGTCTTTAATGAGATGATGGGACATGCAAACTGCACACGGCGCAATATTTTTCTTCCTGACTCAATCTATATTCAGTCGATAGCCCGCTGGAACCCAAGGGTTGGTGCATTTTTTCAATTTAGCTGCTGTCGATGTCTCTGAAAGTGCTGATGCCATCAGACCACCCCTCTCCCACACGGATTTCAATAACGGGAGAGAGAGAGAGATTCCATTAGCTGGCCATGGCGCTTTAAACAAGCGGCGTGGCTTCCCTCTTCATCCACTTTGCCTCTGATCAGCCTGTCTTCTCGCCAGGAACCATAGCGGCGTGCGAAGCCACCTTCCCGAGCAACGCCGTGAGAGGGCATTTATTTACTCATGAAACAGTGGGTGCAATAAGTGATAGCCAGCCGTGGTTATTTATGAAGCACATGAGCCGTGTTGTACAAAAACAAGCTAAAAACTCCACATGGTCAAACAACAGCAAAAGCTGTAGAAGAATGAGCTGCTTCAGATAACACGAAGTCAGGGACCAGAAAACTTTTCCTGCAAAGGGCCAGACAGCAGATACATTGTGCTTTGCAGGGTCACGTACCTGGCTGTTGTATATTCTTTTTTTTTTTTTAATTTTGTTAGTATTTTCTTTGTGATTGTTGCTGCTGTTTTACAACCCTTTAAACACGTAAAAAGGAATGCATTCTTCTGTAGGAGTTAAGAGGAAAAAATAATAATAATAAAAAGGAATAAGTTCTTAGCTCAAGGGTCGTATAAAGAAAGGCTGTAGCTCTGTTGTCCTTCTCCAAATGATGCTTAGGTAAACTTGAGCCTTGAAGTCAACTTTCAGGGCAGTGTAAAAAACGTCTATGTGTCATTGAGAAATCTCAGAGTTTAGAGCTATTAATTGTCTGCTCTGAGTTCAGTCTCAGCCCTGATCGCTGTTGGTAGGGCCATCTCTGACTAGTTCCTTACTTCTCTGAACTATATTGTTCTTGTCTGAAATATATGAATAATACCTACCTTATAAAAATGGATGACAATGAGTTTTAAAGACAGTATTAATTCAAAGCTGTAACCTTAATGTTTACAACAGTAACTAGCTCATAGTAGACATTTAATAAATGCTTAATAAATGATAAGACTAATGTTAATAAAATCTAGGAGAGAAACTTTGGGGGGGGATTCTATAAGTTTGGAAAATTTGGCCAATTAAAACAATAAAAAGAAGCATAGGCATTACTTAGCCCAGGGCAAAAAGAGTCTGAATTTGTTTCAAGAATATATAGGAATAATGTCAGAAGAATGTACCGGTGGCTGGATCCCGAGTGGTAAATGGAAGCTGCAAAAGGCATCTGAAAGTTGCCAGTTCCTTCTTGATTGGCCCAGCCTGGCTTTCAGAATGCTGTGAGCAGCAGAAATTTTCCTGATTCCTGAAAAAAGATGTAGAATAGTTGGAAGTAAGAAAAGGATGAAGCTGGCTGGAAGTGTGAAGGGTCGATCAAGGAAAGGGCGGAGGAACAAAAACACTATATATGTTGACCAACATGGAGAATAGAAATAGTGCAAGGCTGTGGTTACTTCCATCACTGTCACTTGAGGAGACTTTGTACTTATTCCGAAGATGCTGACGATGCTCTGTGTATTTCTGAAAGCACCATTTGGAAATAGCTGTCTGGCTTTATGACATGCACAAAGGCCTTATTAATAGTAATTTCTTTTTGCTTGGACGTAGTAGAAAGAATATGGAATTTATAGCTCATAATATGCAAGTTCAAATTTTCATCTTCATAGCATCCGTGTTAAATGATAAAGCAATTATGGGAAAATGTTTACTGTAGAATTTAGGTGTCACATACGTGCGATTCACAATTTTTTAAACTTTTGCATATAGTTAAACATTTTCTTAATTAAATGTTAAAAATAGTAAAAAAAAAATAATTCTTATCCTCTACTTTTAGCGATGTATATTGCTTTGTCTAAAGCTTAATTTCATCACTTATGAAATGGAAAACTGAAACCCATCTGGCAGGATCCTTGTGACGATCAGTCTACACACTCCACCTGGAACAGCACCATGCAGCTGCTAGCTATAACATCTGTGTTTGGGCAGCTCTTCTTTTCTTAGCTCTACTTTGTAGTACAGAATGCACACACGTAACGGTGCGGAAGGGTTCACAGTCTGGAGAAATTCTCCTTCAGCCTCCAGAGCCCCCCGTTTCCCTTCTTAGAGGTAATCACAGTCTTTCCAAGTAATAGCCCAGTAGACATCTCTTATATCTGTAGTGATGTCTCTTCTTTTCATTTCTAATGTGTGCTTGTGACCTTTTTCTTTTCTTTCTTTTTAACCAATTTTGCGGTTTTGTCAATTTCATTAGTCTTTCTAGAAGAATCAACTTTTGCCTTTTTGATCCTAATTGTGATAACTTTGCTTTCCATTTCTTTAATGTCTGCTTTCATCTGTATTATATCCTCTTTTCCTGTCTCCTTGGGGTTTATTCTGTTGGTTCTTTCCCAGACTTCTTAAGTTAGGTGCAGAGCACATTTATTGTATATATATAATGTATACATAGGTTTAGAAGTAATTTTTAAAATTTCTTAATCCTTATTTATTTTAATTAACTTCGATAAATAAAATTCTAATTTAATTACATTGGAGTGTGAAAAATGTGATCTATAGAACACTGATTATTTGGAATTTAGTGACAGTTGCTTTTTGACCAGTGCATAATTACTTTTATTGTACATGTTTTGTATGTGCCAGGATGTAGTACACATTCTCCAGTTGCTCTGTATACATCCCTTAGGTCAAAAACATCAACTAGAAATAAGAGTATCATGGCATTTATTGTCTCAGACCTTCATTTAAGAATAAGACAAAGCTACCTGTAATGTCTTGTAATGTATGCAAAGGCTCTTAACATGGAGATGGGTGAAAAACAAATGTTCAATAAATATTTGCTATGATCTTTTCTCACATTGTGTTTTGCTAGGTTGATTAGTTTTTGATTTTCTGCATAGGAAGGTGAGTGCTTTGAGGTCAGGGATGTCTGTATCACTGTATCATCATATGCACATGACAGGTACTCAGACAATGTTTGAGGAATTAAAGGATGGTGACAGATAATTTTATTTCTCCCTGATAAGAAAAAAAACGATTTATGACAAAAGAGACTGAAGGTTCAGTTGACTTCATAGATTGTAAAACAGGTTATATTAGAATGAGCCTAAATTCCCTTTTACTGAATTTCTTTACGTGTAGAAAATCTATGACCCACTGTCAGCTTTGATATATGTGAAACGTCCCTGGAATTGTGTGGGTAGGGAAGATATCCTTGGGACATATCTCCAAGTTATGCCAATACTTCTTCTGGAAGTGGGAGCAAGGAGGCATTTTAGGACTTCAGTAGAATAGATGAAAGCATTTTACCATCCATTGATACTTAAACTTCTTAACCTAATGATCAATAAATCTGATTAAATAAGATCAGGGGTCTCTGGGTGCTAAAACCCTATGGCTTCCATGAACCTCTCTGCCCATGGAGCTGTCCACACGCTGGAGTATAAACCCAGCCAGTAAACCTCACCTTTCCACAACTCAGAGCTATCACAGTGGGAATGGGGAAGACAGAAGGAAAACCATGTGTTCTGCATGTACCTGCCCTTCAGTAAGGCAAAAAGAATACAGGATTTGGAGTGAGATAGCTTTCAGTTTTTCACATTTCTTATGTGAAATTTTTTAATATAATAAGTATAATTAGCTAAAATATGTAGCTATGTACATATATCAACTTATTTAATCCTATTAATAACCCCATACAGTAGGGATTGTCATTTGCCCTGGTGGTTATATGAAATAAATGAACACTGAGATGTCAAGTTACTTCTCTTCATTTGGTCAGTTGTCTTGGGCAGTGTGCTGGGTTCTTACACGGCCTCTCTCTCCTTACAAAACAATGCACTCACACACTTACAGGCTGAAAGGGAACTTAGAGATCAGCAAGCACAGTGTTCTTAAATTGTGGCTGACTACTCACTATAAAGGCGGGTTCTAGCCATTGTTGGAGAACATAAGGATTTTTCCAGGGTAGAATCAGGGAAAAATCATGCCTCTATTACAACCCAAATCCCATTTAAAATATGTACTAATTGAGGCCCAAGTGGGGGAGGGTCTTTTCTCAGGGTCATTTGGTTTACACCAGCTAACACCAGAATTGGCGCTGGCACCTGATGAAAGCTGAGTTTATGCCTGGAATACACATCTGCCATTCAAACTCCCATTCCAATGGTGCATCCCAGTGAATAATGAATTTAAAACGTCTAAGGCTAAAAACCACAGTAAAAGTAGTTGCTGCTAACTTTGCTTGCTAACTAATCTCTGTTACATACAGGTTCGTTTTTAAATATTTAGAAATACAAAAAAAGAGAAAGAGAAAGGTTGTTCTACATAAGATGTCTTCAAAAAGAACCTTAAGAAGACTATTAGGTGAGAAAAAGGAATTAGAGAATGCCAAAGTCAAAAAGGAAAAGCAGGTGGGACTGAGATCAATATGGAAACTGAAATTATTTTCACACTTTGTTGTGTGAGGTGGATAAGAACCATGAACAAAGTAACTAGGAAAAAAAAAACAGGAAAAAAAAAGTAAAGAAACAATGAAACAAAGTTGCGTGTCAGGGAGGACTTTTCTTTGTTTAGTTCTGATTGTGCAATATGAGACACAAAAGTGGCAAATAGAACAAGGTCATGGTTATTTGAAAGGAGGACACATAGAAGTCAGTTAGCACCTACACACTGCGAGGCATTAATAAAGAAGATTGGGGGGATGCAAGTGAGGGATCTTGCTTTTTGGTGCCCCCTTACTCAGGAAGGGAACATGTTTATTAAATGCCAAGAGATTTGATAACAATGAAGTTTAGTTGCCAAGACATTTAACAGGTACTGAGATGTCATATCGATTTGAACCTTGCTCTAAATGGCACATTATATTGTTAGAGGAGAAAATTAGGAAGCAAAATATGGGCAAAGCATTTAACTAAAAGCAATCTTTTTGCATAATAATGCTGTCATGAGTGTACTGCAGGCCATTTTACCTGCTTTTTTGGTTATCCACTGACAGCCTACTGATGAGACCCAGCCATGTTTAATGGAAGTTTCTCGCCTAGTTTACGATTACAAACCTAATTGCTTAACTGTCATCTTTTTGGGGATTGGGAATTGGGTATAACTCAAATCCATGGTATGAGCTACTAGAATGTCATAGAACAGTGGAGAAAAGGGATTTTGGAGTTAGAGAAACCTAGGCTTACTTTCTAACTCTAAATTCAGACAACTTTTTAATCTCCCTCATCTGCAAAATGGAGCAAATGTGAGCATCCTTGCAGAATCATTTGAATGGATGTCATTTTACTATCAAACATAGAGAGTCAATAACTGGTAGCTACTAGTATTGTCAGTAGCATAAATATTAAACAATATCATGAAACATAGCATATACTCATAGAGGTGGTTTTCTATAGAGCCTTCTTGTACTGTGTATTAATTGTATTTTGTGATATGATTTAACAGATGCAAACTCACACGTATCAAATTCACTCACTAATGCTGGATCTCCTTGAAGCTCTGTGTCAGCCTCTTATTAAGAGAGTCATCTATGCCAGCAAAGAGACATGTTCCTTGCTCTCCTCCTTGGCTTCCAGCCTAGGGCTGATGCAGCAGACTTTAATGTGCATGATCATGTTGGTGGCTATGCGACATGTCCCCTGCAATAAGGTTATTTTGGTTATTAAGTAGCAGGACCCCAAAAGACTAAGATAAACCTTGCAGATGAGATTGCTACTGATGTAGATAGAAAGACATCAAGTGACAGCCTTGGGCACAGGGACTCAATCTTCAGTGAAGAAGAGGATCTTTTTTTTATTTCTAATAGGAAATGCACTTTGCTCCAGGTATCCACAGCAGATCCAAGTATTTAAGAATAAATATATCAGGTAAGGGGCTGAACCGAACTGCTAAATCTGTTTCCTCCAATCCTAAGATCCCATGGTTTCTGACCACTGAGAAATCCTTCAGAGGAGGTCCATGGCATTTGTCAGTGATATGTCACAAAACTTTCACAAATATTTGTATATGTGTCTATCCCTATTAGGTGAAATGATCTTCCCTGATCCGTGACTTTCTCTGACTTCTTTATCCTCTATGTGCTTTCAATAATAGCACAAGCAATTGTCTTTCTTTTGTGGGCTCTTTCAAATGAAGAAACAGAGCCTGCATCCTCTGTTGAATAGAGATGAGCAGAACCAGAGAGAGGGGAAACCGAGTCATAGGGGGTTCACTCACTTGCGACATGACTTGCTTTTTTCTCCCACAATCCAGTTTCTTTAAATTCCACTGACATGTCTATGTAGTTATTTATCCTTTTGCTGAGATTTAGAGATCTTGGAAGAGTTGAAGCTAGAACTATAAAGCCTATGAATTTCAGAATACCCCTTGACCATGAAGACACACATAACTGGATTTAGTCCCTGCAACATTCTCCAGTTTCCAACAAGGCTCTGAAAGTTACAGGCTATAAAAATTGACCATGACAAACAAACAAAGAAACACAAAAACCTATGCCCTAAGCTATTCATGACAGCATTATTTGTAGTGTCAAAAGACTGGAAACAAACAACCAAAAGTCCATCAGTGAGAAACTGATTGAATTACCCATATAAATCCACACAGTGGATTTTTTATAGCTATGCAGCTATGAAAAGGAATGAGAAATATCCCTACATGCTGCCATGTAACTATCTCTAGAATATATTGTTAACTTAAAAAAGTCAGGGTGGAGCCGAGTGGGTATAGTGTGCTATGCTATATCTCAGGATAAGCAAATAGTTATGAAGGGAAGTTTCATCTAGAAATGTCCCAGTGGGCAGAGAATGAATAATAGAATTATCTTCATTTAAAGATCTAATTAATTAATAGATCTAGCATAATCATATAAAGCTGATCATCATAAAAAGAGAGAATCAGACATCATGTGCCTTCAATATGAGTATGCAATGCCATCTAAGAAGAGTTCTTGGCCCCCCTCAAAAAAATCATTGAACTTAATACCACCAAACCTCTAAATCTAAAAATAAATTTATAGGAAACACAGAAGACAGGAACTGGTTAAAACATCCTAAATGGATATAATCAGCAAAATTCACACTGTGAGCAATTCAACTTGACAAATGATCTTGTTTATTAAAAAATAAAGACAGAGGGGGATGGAGGAGGATTTTGGGTATCAAAAGGGATGTTTCATGATATTAAGAATTTTTGGCATGAAAATGGGATGTAGCTATTTATTTTTAGGAAGATTATGTTAGTGACACCTGCTGACATAGATTAAATGATATGATATGTGGTGTTTGCAACAAAATCTAGGGAATGGGGATTGGGTGAGAGTAGAGAAAACAACTGATTGTTGAGTGTCAGTGATAGGTAAGTCAGGTTCATTATGCTGTTTTCTTTGTGTATATATTTGAAAGAACTATTAGCCACATATCCCTTTATGATTAATAATGATAATTATAATTATTTAGTGGCTACCCTATGCCATTCAAGGTCCTAAGCATTTTATCTATCTTTACTGATTAATTACCCCAACAATCTTGAGGTAGGTATTAATACTATTATAATCCCTAGTTTAAAGATAAGGCTATTAAGGCATGGCAGCTAAGTAAGCTGTTCAAGGTCACACAGTTGTGATGACTTCCAGGAATGCAATGGTGGCAGCCTAGCTCCAGAACACATGCTGTCAATCACTGATTGAAATGTTTGGGTGTATGTCCTGAAAATGAGTAGGAATAACATGAAAATCAGCAACAGCAGCTAACATTTATACGGAGCTCTATGCTGGTGGCATGCACTGTTCTAAATATTTCATAGCTAACTTTAATTCAAGGCAATCCTATAGGGCAGTCTTATCATTTTTACTTTAAAGAGGAGAAAACTCAAAGCAGCTAGTAGCTCATCCATGATCACCCAGGCTCTGGCAGAGATAGGGTACTATACCAGTTATCTGTTGTCAAGTCATAAACCACTCAACACTTACTGGTTTAAAACCACAGCCATGTATTTAGCTCATAACTATGAGTCAAGTTAGGCTGGGTTCAGCTAGGTGGTTCTTCTAACCTTAGCTGGCTTTCCTCAGGAGTCTGCTATCAGCTGCATTCAGCCTGGGTGGCTCTGCAGGTGAGGGTGGGCTGGCTGTTGGGTAGAGTACCTTGGTCTCCTCCGCAAGGTATAATGCTCCAGTAGGCAAGCTCAGACTTGTTCTCATGGTGGAGGCATGGGTCCCAGAACAAGAGTGGACTCGCGCAAAACATCCCTTTTGCCACATTCTATTGGTCAAGGCCAATTACAAGTCCAGCCCAGATTCGAGGAGTGAAGAAACAGGCTCCATCTCTTGATGAGAGAATCTGAAAAATAACATGGCAAATGAAGTGGATTCAGCAAAAGAGAGAAGATTGGGGCTATTTTTGCAATGAAGCTACCACAGGCACCCTCAACCCAGATTTGTGTAATTTGAAAGATATGCATACCTGTCCCTCATTTGGGGTTCTATGGCAAATTTGGTTTACTTATTACCCACTTGGTCTGAACTTATCTAAATCGGAATTCTCCATCCAACTAAATTCTAAGTGCTGAGCTCATGAGTACTAGAGCAAGATAGCAAAGGTTTGCTGCTGCGACTTGCCGGAGGATAGGATTACACCCCAGGATGCCAGAAGACTGGATGTCATAGAAAGAAGGACATTAGCAAAAAGCCCCAGTTCCCAGGTAATGAGAGATTCCGACTAGTAACAGCAGCAATGCAGCCGTAATAGAATTTCAATGAGATAAATTCCACTTTCTGCCCAAGTTTAGCCACTCAGGGAAAAAACAATTACCTGTGAAAATGGAGCACTCTCCGTATATTATCCCTTCATTAAAATATTCAAATGAAGGTAACAACACGGTTATAAGCTCATTTATAAAGAAAAATAACATTAATGCGTTTTACGTTAATGCATTTACCTCAGAGTGCTTCCCAGAGATGTTACAATGTGAAGTTTATAAAATGCTCAGTGATGTTGAACTTGAATTGCAACCTAATGCTTGAATTGCTACATTTAACATTAAAAACATGTTATTAATCTTCAATTTAGGGAAGAATAATTTTCACTCACTGTGCAGGAAAAAAAAATCCAGTTATGATGGGATTTCATTCAGATCAAATTTGCTTTAATTGCAATTCTATTAAATTAGAAATAGACGTTTTATCCTGATATGATTCTTTGATGTCTTTAGTTTTAATGCTAATAAAAGCATTATCACCACAGGTGTGAGCTGCATTATGTACAATAATTAGTGCTTAAATTAAAGATGTGTCAAGCTACCCAAAAGTAATTTGGAAAACTAATGCAAAAGAAGTAAAACAGGTGAAACTTTGGGGGCATTTTATTTCTTCACACCTTTGCCAACATCCATTTCTCATTATTTTGCTTTTTTTAATGACAAAAAAAAATACTATTAAGAATAATACCTCCAAGCCATGGTTAAACAAAGTACTGTAAAGCAATTGAGTGGAACACTTTGCAGACAAAAAAGGCATTGTAGAAGACTATCTAATAAAATGAAAAATGTAAACATGCATATTAAGTAAAGAGAAAGCTATAAATTAGTATGTATAGCATATCATATTTGCAAAATATGCATAAAAAGTCTTAGAGGAGATACAACCAAATGTTAATCAGTTATTATTAATCTTTAAGTGAGGGATTACAGTGGATTTTTCTTTTAGTGTTTTGACCTGTATTTTATAATCATTTTTATAATTAACAAAATTATTTTGTTTTAGGGGGAAATCTTATAAAAGAACAAAATGCATTCTGCATGACTGAGCTTGTCATAGTCAAAGACTGTGTCACATTCCTTTGTGAAACCTAATTACTGGGGTGAATTCAGGCAGATAACACCATCTGGGGGATGAATGAATGAATTCTAGGAAGTGGCATTTAACATATAGCTAACAAAAAGGTAGCCAGGAATTATGGTTTTACCTTTTTGCTTTTCCTGCAAAGACCTCTCTTCGGGATCTAAATCTCTTTAGTTACTGAAACATTTTAGAGGAAAGATGGCCATTATGACTCACTAATGCTCTTCTCTGAAATGAACCAAATCTGGGGGACAGACCTAGAAGATGTAAACTCACCCTCAGTACCTTGGGTTACAGATGAAAATGCCCCTCTGTTCACACAGAATTGAATTCACATG
The DNA here is from genome assembly GCA_008086735.1 of Cheirogaleus medius. Classification (NCBI taxonomy): domain Eukaryota; kingdom Metazoa; phylum Chordata; class Mammalia; order Primates; family Cheirogaleidae; genus Cheirogaleus; species Cheirogaleus medius. The sequence continues at coordinate 4,837,943 of VBSM01002153.1, read as the reverse complement.
GCAATGCAACATGAGACTTTTGGGTTTCTTTCTTTGCTAAATTTTGTTAAATATTTTATTAATGTCCACACCCACTGTGTGTCAGGAAAGAGACCACAGACTGTTGAGAAGGCAAAAATAAATGAGAACGTGATTTCTGCCCTCAGGGCAGCTTGGAGTAGGGAAAGGGAATAGGCTTTGAAATCCAACTGGCTGAGTGGGAAGTGACTTACGGTCCTCAAACTCCAAGGTCTTCTCTCTAAAACTGAGAAGAAAATGCATTAACTCCTAGGGAACAGAAAAAGATAAAAAATTAAAAGATTAAAATGAGAAAGAAATAATAATCCATTGTGTTTTATAAAAATTAAACCAGATACTATATAAATAAGCCAGCACATAGTAAGTTCTCAGAAACAGGTAACCATCCTCAGGAAAACAATAACAAAAAGACATACAATGAAACGTGACAAAAATGCAAAGTAAGTGTGTGTAACATACAATGCACTTGATTTTCACATCTACCTGGTCCTGCCCTCCCTAATTGCTGGGGACAAAAGGGATTGTCTGGGCTTATAGGAGTTTGATTGTATCCAGAGCAGTTATAATTACTAGAGATGAGATTGGTGCTATTGTATGGTATTATATCAGAGACACAGAAACTTCTCTTTGGGGCCATGTCTGTACTCCTTATCCTCTCTGAATCTTTGGGAAGGGTATGTTATTAATAGCTATTTATTGCCATATAACAAGTTATGCTGAAAGTTAGCAGCTCAAAACAACACACACGTGTTCTGTAGGTCGAGAATCAGGGATTGGCCTGGCTGAATCCTCTTACTCGGTTCTTGTGGTCAGAGGGTTAGCTGGGGCCAGGGGCCACATCTCAAGGTTCGGCTGGGGAGGGACACACTACCAAGGTCACTCACTCACTCATCTAGTTCTTGGCAGGATTTGGTTCCTTGAAGGCTGTTGGTTGGAGGCCACCTTCAGTTTCTTACCATGTGACTCTCCATAAGGCAGCTCATAGCATGACAATTGGCTTCATCAGAGAGAGAGAGAATTGTCACACTCTCCTTGCAACCTAAGCTTGGAAGTGACATCCATCATTTTGTTGTATTCTGTGCAATAGAAGCCAGTATTTAGGTCCAGCTTATACTTGGGGGTAAGGTGGGGTAGGGGTGGGAAAGGGGGTTATACAAGGACATGAATATATTTCTAGGCTGATATCACTGGGGACCCTCCTAGACAGCTGCCTTCCACAACGGGGCTCTAGGAATCACTCAGGTGATGTTCGAGCCTGTGCTTTAAAAGTTCCAGTGTGGTAACCTCAGGAAAAGGCTAGCTCGGAACCTGAGGTCTAAATGGTGATTCTATATTCATCCCTGTGATTTGAAGTCTGGAGGCCAACAGCTCAGACATGTTGAAGAAAAAGAGAAGAAAATTAGTCTAAGTCATCCAGAACGACTTTGACAGGTCAACCCACCAGCTGCGTGTTCAGGAAAGGGTGGAAAGTGTGAAGAGCTGATCTGGGCTTAGTACTCTCTGTTTTCACAGAACACGGGAAAACATATGCACACATGCACACACACTTACTATGTGCCAGTTCTATGTGCTTTACAATTCTGTGAAGTCACTGTGATTATCATCAACCCTATCTTGCAGATGAGGAAACTCAGGCATGGGGAGGTTGAGCCTTAAATCCAAGCTCACACAGTTCATAAGAGATAAGGCTGGGGTACCAACTGAGTCCCTTTCTTCCTTGCTGTGGCCTAAACATTCCTTAAAACCAGGTGACTCTACCCAGCGTTCAGGAAATGGGTGGGGCTGTGACTCGGTAAAATTCACAGCTTTCGGAGAACTCAAAAGTAGCCAGGCAGAGGCAGAAGCAACTGAGGAAGGGGGAGATGCTACCTGTGCCCCACCCTGCCACCACTTACTGGAGTCCTTAAAATATTTTGGGACCATGTAATGGGTTTGGTTTTGTTTTCTGTTTTTTGTTTGTTTCTTTTCTTGCCTCATAGTATCTTGCACAGTGTCTACGACTAGTTTGGTCACAGGAATATGAGCAGAAAGGCTGCAGGTTTGATATTGCATGTTTCAGCCGGGCAGTCTTAATGCATATTGGCTTTGGTATCTGACACACCTGAGGCTAGAATTCTGGGACTTCAGCTTAGTTTGTGTGACCTTGGCCTTTCCCATTAGGGGCTGAGTTTCCCCATCATTAGAACGAAATAATATCTTCCCGTACGATGGTCGTGATGATTGCATAAAATTGTGTGCCGAGTGTCTGCAAGGGCCCCATGCAGCCCATAGATGGAAGCTGGCTCCTGATATTAGCAGTTGTCATCCAGTCTTCACATAGAGGACGTTGCCTCCACTTCACAATCCAGCGTTCCAAGTGTGATCTTCAAAAACGTTACTGTTCCCTGTTATAAAAGGAACAAAAAGCATATTAGTCAAAGTAAGTTGATATTAACCACTTCAGCAACCTCCTCCAACCCAAATCTCTGTACTTAGTGCGATGGAGTTTTTCTTCCCTGTAACCAGAAGGGATAGGGCCCTTCCTGAGCAGGTCTCTGCCAAGCAGCCATGTCGGGACCCAGCCTCCTCCCGTGCTGTGGCCAGATCACACGGGGGTCCTTTGCTTCCGGCCACATGGATAAGAGAGAGGACCCAGCAGAGCACATCAGACATTGTAGGAGCCAGGGCTCAAAATAACTTACAGCCTCTCTGCTCATTTTCCTTTGGACCCAAACTAGTCACTTACCTAGATGCAAGGGGGCTGAGTGACTGTTTTTACATGTTCCTAGGGAGAAAATAAAAATAACATTGTCCCTGGCATCCTACATTGGATGCCAATTGGGCACATGAAAGGTAATAAAAAATACAAGAGAATATTACCTTAATATTACCATACAATCAGCCACATTTTGCATTTTTTTTCTTTCTTCGTATATGGTCTCATGGTCATCATTTTAAATGTTGCATACATTGTCTAGGCAGTGGTATGATTTTCTGAGTCATCCCCCTATCGTTGCACAAATATTTAGGATTATTCTAATCCTCTTCCCCGGTATGTTACAACTTCATACTATGAACACCGATAATGCTGAAGCGCTTACCTTCAAGGTAGGTACATGGCTGGGAAGTCACAAGCTGAATGCCGAAACCAGCCAACGTAACTCTCACGGTTCCTTAAGAAAAGGAATATTCACGGTCCCAGAGGCCAGCCTGACAGCTCTTACCCTAGGTTCATTGCCTCTAAATTAGAAGGGGAGAGTTAGATATGTGCCTGAGTCAAATTAGACTTGACTTGGATTATATTTTCTTCCATAGAAGCAAACCATCTATATTATAATGTTCAGTGGCCAGTGTCAGGGAGGAACAGCCGCAGTTTCAAATGATTGCATGGCTAAAAATCAAAGTATGATAATGCTTCCCAGCAAAACTCGCCCTTTTCAGCAGTGCTGCTTTGCACAAAAACATTACTGCAGTCCGATGGCATGGAATTGCAGAGAGAGTGCAAATAAAATGCAGATTTGTTTCCATTTCATTCCATCCCAACAGCAGTTATTCATAAGAGCTTAATGTGCAGCCACTGCATTTCCCAAATGCAATGTGCTCAGGGTTTTGTGCAGTTAAAATTGGTTTTATAGGCAAGGGAAATGCCACCAGCACTGCAAAATTGTTGCTATACTTTTGCTCTCCTAGATTTAGCCCTGTAGTGCGAGTATTCCGATCCGAGAATAGTTGTTGCCTCCATAAGGCAAAATCCAAACTACCAGAGTCAGGGTTATGCTGGAAAACACAGACACACACACAGCATCTTATATAACTCCATAAATTAAATATGAAGCCTCTTTGTGCTTTCAGAAAAAATCAGAGAGAATCAAAGGCTTATACAAAATTCTTCTTACTCTGCTTGGAGACATCATCGCCCTTCTAAGCTTCCACGTCTTGGATCCTGACGCCATTCCCATTCATTTTTAATTCTTTGCAGTTTCCTGCATGCAAATGGTTAATCGCAATTTACCCAAATGGCTTTTAACTGTGCTTTATGGCACTTTCAGACAGATTTGTCCACCAAAATCTAAGCAATGTGGCTGGTTGTTCATCAGGTAAGGAAGGACTGGGAGGCAAGACCATATCTTTTTTATTTTAGACCCAGTGTCACTCTTCAAAAGCAGTCCATTTTTATCGCTGCCTCAATTTACAGAGTTGGGGAAACAAGGGCATAGACAGGGAGACAAGTGAAGTCATGGCCAAGTAGCTTAGAGGACTCGCTGGTATGCTGTGTGTACATGCATACACGGTATGCTGTTCTTTGTGGGTGAAGATTACGTTCTGACCTGCAGAGCTTGGCATTGCTTTTACAGAATTGAGACTGGACTTGGCCTGATCCATTTTCACTAATCTTTATTCCTTTCAGACCGATGGCTGGTGTTCACCTTCAGTTTGTTCGGTTGTTTAATTTTCAGAGTTTGGGACACATCTGTGTTTTATCGACACTGCCTCTGTAATACAGAAAGCGTGTTAGAACTCAGTACTGCTTCGAACTAAGGTTTCCCAATAAAGCTCCACCCAAGATTGATGGATGGACAGGAGGCCCTCCATGAGGTGAGCGTGTCCAGTGTACCCCAACACAGCAGGGCCACGTGGACTCCCGAGAGTCCACACCAGGGAGTCTCAGTGGGGCAGAGACAGTCTACACCAGCATCCCTACGGATGCCACAAAGTCGGCACGGCTGAAAGCAGCCCCGGCCACCAGCGGCAGCTTCCCTGCCATTCTCCGAGCAGGACATTAACGTGAGACGTGCATAATCAAGTAATTTTGATTCATTTCTGGGGAAGCGATGGCATTTAGTGAAATTCAGTAAATTGTCCCTTTCCACAGTAATAACGTGTTCTGAGCTTTCCCCGACAGACGTTGTGTAATGGTAATATAATAGGATTGCTATGGCAATTAAGCGATTGCATATTTTTGGGCAATGGAGGGCATCCGCACCAGGGCGCGAGCTGTTCGTAAAGTGGAAACGTCATTACGGGATTGGTCAGGATCTGGCTCAGGAGCGGAGGACACATGCCACCATCCATTTTATTTTTTTCAGAAAATTTGGGGGTGGGATAATAATATCACTGGGCTCCACTGCTCACACTGGGATTGTACGGGGAAGAGTCCAATAGGTCTCTACAGAGCAAATGACTGTCACCTCCATTAAAGCATTTAACAAATATTTATCTGCACAGCGATGCTGGACAAAATGGAAAAGCGGATTAGGAGATGTACTTTCCGATGGCAGAGGAGCAGTATGGAGGAGGACATTTAGTGCCTTGTAGGCATCAGCGACCCCTCCACGTGCTGAGTGCCTTACAGGTTCCATGCTGGAAAGTTCCCATCTCCCTGCACCCCGGCCACTTCACACACACCAACCACTATGTGAGATTAATAGAAAAGAAAATGTTATCCCCATTTCACAGATCAGGATACTGACTTCTGGTGGCCAGTTCCAGGCCAGCTTACATCTATGCAGTTGTGCAAGACTTGGGGAGGGGGCATTTTGATTTGGAAGATCCAGACTGTCAGATCCTCTTCCCCACCTCAGGCTTTGGTGAATCTCTGCACTTTCTATTTTATTTCTAAACTGGCAATGACAAGCATGTGCTAAAGCTGGATGTTAGCACATGGGTAACTGCTATGTGAATACATCGTTCTGTGCTCTTTGCTGCATCTGAAACATTTCCTGATGACAAATAACCAAAAATAAAATTAATTAATTGACTGCAGTGGGGGATGATAACCTCAAAGTATCTCTCGGGAGGGTATTCACTTTGGAATATGAATAGTATATATTGTAATATTTAATAGGTGTTTGTTTCTGCATCCCCATTTTTGTTATTGTTGCTCATATTATAATCCCCCTGTCTGGTACCTCGAAGGGGCAGAGCCATGGGACAGATTAGGGCCTTCCAGGGAGGGTCAAAGAAGGACACTTGCATTGCAGTGCAAGGTAGGGCGGGGAGTGGGGTCTTTGCACAAGGTATTCCTTCTACGCAGAACCGTCAGCCATCCACCGTCAGCCATCTCCACAAAGTGCCAGCGCTCTTTCTGCAAAACACTTCAGCAAGTTCACCATTGGCTACTAAGAGTTCAAGCATTATTACTTGAGGATTATTTCTCCATACACCAGCCTGAGTTGGGTCTCCTTTTACGTTCTCAGCATGCCTTATACCTTTCTATTTTTTATTGTGATAAAACACACGTCACATAAAATTTACCAGGGTAACCATTTTAAGGTGAATAATTAATTCAGTGGCATTTAGTGCATCCATAATATTGTGCAACCATCACCACTGTCTCCTTCCAGAATTATACTGCCCAGAAAGGAGACCCTATGTCCGCTAAGCACTCATTCCCTGTTCCCTCCTCCCTGTTCCCAGTCCCTGGCAACCACTAATCTGCTTTCTCTCTCTATGAATTTGTCTATTGCTGGGATTTCCGTGTAAGTGGAATCATACACTATTGTAGCCTTTGATGTCTGTCATCTTTCATGTTAACATACTGTTTTCAAGGTTTATCCATGTTATAGCATGTGTGAGTACTTCATTCCTTTCAAAGGACACTAAAAGGAAGAAAGATAAATCCCAGAATTGGAGAAAATATTTGCAAATCATATAACTGATGTGGATTTAGTATCCACAATATATAAAGAACTTTTACGACTCAATGACAAAAGACAAACAACTCAATTAAAAAATGGACAAAGGATTGGAATAGAGATTTCACCAAAGAAAATACACAAATGGCCAGCAAGCACGTGAAAAGATGCTCAACATCATTAGTCACCGAGGAAATGAAAACCTAATTTTTTTCTTTTAAAAGCTCATCACATCTTTATTTATTGAGGTATCATTCTTTGATTAATATCTGTATCTTCCACTGGACTAAAATCTCTACAAGACCAGGTCCATGTGGTTTTAAAATTTATTGTTTATAAGTCTAATTCCCAGCACAGCAGTTGACACAGATAAACCTTCAGTAAATATTTGTAGAATAAACAAGGGATGGTTAAGAAGAAACAAACTGCATTAGAGGGTCAAGAAAGGGAAAGATGTCAGTTCTTTCAAATTACAGAAATTCTGCATGTAGTTGGTGGATCTCATGATCGTGTACAAAGAAAACAGCTGTTTTTCTCTGAACTTTTCTCCCAGACTGCATCTCTAGACATCGGGATGATGTTGTTTCTGTTGCTGATGGTGGTAGAGTTGCTCCCCTTTATTAACTACTGTGAGTCAGGCATTGCGCTAGGTGCTGAGGATACAACTTTAACAAAAGCATGGCTTACGCCTCATATAAACCTGTTAGCACAGATTTCACTCTCCCAGTTTGTGTATGAAAGGAACCAAGGCCCAGAGAATCCTTAAAATAAGCGATTCTGGGATGGTCAGGAACCAAGCGATTGTCACTCAGCCCGTCTTAATCACTACACTATGCTCCCGGACTATTTCTCCATCGCCTCTGGACTCCCCACATCAAACGCAGGGCCCAGGAATGGGAGATGTCAGAAGAGATGTAATAATGAGCAGTTGATAGTCATGAAGAGAGGAGAGCAGAAGGAAGGAAGGAAGACACGAAGGAAAGAGAGATTAAAGTTTGGACCTGCATTGCTTCTTAGGATGATAACAATGGTAGGAACAGCTAATATTTGTTGAGTTCTTATGTTCCAAGCACTGTGCGAAACAATTTACTTTCCTTGTGCAATTTACTGTTATTATCTCACTGAATGTAAAGATCTCCTGTAGAATAAAGCTACAATATAGCTGTTATCATCCCCATTTTCAATAGTAGAAAACTGAGGCACAGAGAGGTTGATTAAGTGGCTCGGAGCCACCCACATGTCAATGGATGGAAGCAGGATTTGAACTCAGAGGAGTTCCACATGCAAGGACCATGTCCCTAGAGTCCAGCCCGGGAACTCAGATTATAATGTCACGGATTCCTGCTTCTTAATTCGCATACCTTAGAGAGTAATGTTTTGTAGAAACGCGTGTTTGTTTTTCCAAGTGTCCTTGGTCCAAATTGTCAGCAGCACACAGATAAGTAGAGGCAGACTTGTCCTAAACATCCAGCAGGAAAACACTCCTGTTCATTGAGAAGGATTCCCTACAGCCCCAATGAGTGAGGAGCAAAACAACGTGCTTATCCCCCACAGATGGCTCCAGGGCTCCACCAGCTGACAGAGCCCAGGAGATGGCTGTCCCTGAAGGGTGGATAATCGCATGGGCTGCGGAGCCCCTGGGGTGGGATGCTGCCTGGGGAGCGGGAAGAACACAGAGCAAGAAAGCTGGATTCTAAGACAGTCTGCATCTGGATCAGAGATCGTCCCTGTTAACTGCCACAAGCTAGTGCCCGCCCAAAGCCCTCCTTGTTGCTCTTGTCCCCCACCCCCAGACCTTTGCATGCATGGCTGGCCCTTCATGCCCCCCAGATTTTGGCTGAAACATCACATCCTCCTAGAGACCTTCCCACCTTCCCATGCCATCTAATCAACAGTCACTTCCTTCTCCATCACTCTGTATCCCATAAACTTACTTTAGCATCACACTCAGTATTACCTAAAATTAAATCCTTTATTCTATTGTTAATTTGTTCATTGGCTTACTCCTGTCTGCATAACCTCTGCGATTACAGGTATTGTATTTCTTATGGTCTTGCTGTATCCCTGGTACCTAGAACGATATTTGGCATATCCTGAAAAAATAAAGGAAGAAGAGGCACTCTGGTGATCATCAGCTCTTCATTGTTTGGAGGAGGAAATCAAGGCACAGAGAGGTTAACTGGCTTGCCCAAAGGCACACAGCATGTGAGCAGGAGAGCCAGGATTTAAATTCATAATGTGACTCAACAACCTGTACCTTTTCCTATGATCTCTCACTGCCTTGGTGGTTATTAAGCTCACATGTGTGAAGGTTTCCTGTAACAACACTCATACTTTCTGCATTGAAAGTAAATTTCTTTGTTATATCAACTTGAGCCTTGTTCATATGTAGATTCTTCTACAAGTGTCTGAAACTAACAGAAGAGAGAAGCATCTTGCTCTAATGTCTCCCATCCCACACCCAAAGCAGTGTTTGTGGGAAAAACAAAAATGGATGAATAATTTAGGTTCTCTCTCTGCACCAGAACTGCTTTCTGCAATTTGTTCACAAATATATGCTGTTATTTTTAAGATAAAGAGTAAGTAAAAGCATTTTAGATAGTTAACTTCTAGACAATCTCTCCCTTCAGATGAGCTTTTACTTTATTCCAGACGCCCAAAACATTCAAGTAAAAAAAAATAAAATCTCACTTTTGATAATGTTGAAGTACTTGCTAAAAACAAAACAAAGAAATCAAAACAAAAAACTTAATTGAAGAAGAAGCATGAAGCCCTCTTGGTCTCTATGAAAACATAACTAATTATCAAGACAAGTTCTAAATCACCCAAAAGCTTGTAGAAATGTCTTTTAGCCCTGGGAGAGTGAAACTAAATATTTACTACATGTTAAACAAAATTAAGATATATTTGGCACCAAAGGAAAAAAAAAAAAAAGACGAAGCTACTTCTGTGTGCTGAAATCCCACTGCTACAAAGAGAAACAGGGCCTTTTGAAAGGAAAACATTTTAACCGTGTTTACAAGGGTCATTTCAATGTCTTTGAAACTCGGCTGCTAAATAATGCATGTTTCCCAAGTGTAAAAATAAAGCAGCAAAGTACCCTCTTATTGACAAGAACCCAGATGCCAGGTGAGAGAGAAGACTTAGCACAATGGGGCGGTGTGACTCCTTCCTCCCTGGGAGAGGATGGTGAGGCGCTCAGCACCGAGCCTTGGTGTTGTGTATAACATTTGTAGTTACGTTTTTGTCTCAGCAGAAACTTGGACTTCAGGGAAGTCGGGGTAGGGTTGCAGAGTAGGGAGTGTGTTGGCTCAGAAGCTCAACACCATGAGACGAAATCCAGCTCAGTCCTTTCCTTGCGGGGCACTGTTGCTCTTATCAAATGCTGGATCAAAGTCCCTTCAAGGAGAACAGAAGTCCTCGTGGGGACAACCTAAAGCTGATTTTCATAGGCACAGTTTTGTCAACTTATACCTTATCTACCCATCATCTGCATATCTAGCTAGCTAGCTATCCATCTATTATCCATGCCTCTGCCTTTTGCTGTGGACATAGACAGCCCATTATAATCATAACCCTTTTCTCGTCTCCATTTCTCTGTGACTCTAGAACACCCTGCACCTTCTCCCCTCTCGCCCAGAGCATCCATCCCACGACAGGTCGGGCACCTGACTATTTGTTCTGAACACCCTACACAGGCTGCAGCCATCTTTATTCCTCACCAGTGCCCGGCAAAGTGCCCCGATGCGCGGAATATTGTCTTCACACGCATGCTCTCCCCCCTCCTTTGTTTTGCTTTCTTCCCTTGCCCAACCAGAATTCCTCTCCCCCAAGGAGGACCTTAGAAACTAGAACGCCTCTTCCCCAAAGCAAGCCATAAAACCTAGAAAAATCACTCTCTGACCTTCTCCCTTCCCCATTGAAAACACTCACGTGGCAGGTGCCCTGTCCTATGCCTAGAGGAAAGGGAGGCCACAAAGGGAGGCCACAAAGCGTCAGAGCAGACGGGCCTTGCTGGTCCCCCTTCAGTCCATTACCATTAGATCATATCCTTCTGTCCAATCACATTTCTACACGGCTGTCCGTTTTTCATCGAATCTATGCATACAAATAAACAATGTCCCCTGGGTTGTCTTTGGGTCTTCCTTTGAAGTCTCCTATGTTGCATAAAACCTTGTGAAATAAACTTGCTCTGCTTTCCCTGATGAGCCTGCCTCTCCACCCTTGTGCTGGCTGATAGAAGGGACATCAGACCTTGCACCCCGGGAGGGAACGCTGCACACCGCTGTGACCTGAATTAGCGTGTCCCTGTGCCACGGCGTTAGGTGTGTCCCCGCGTCTGTTCCGTCGGGGCCCCGTCGTAAACACAGCCCGTTTGCCCCATTCTGTGACGACAACGACAGCTACCGCCAGAAGAACACACATTTTAAAGGACACCAGTTATTTTTCAGTCTATCACACGGATGGGACTTAAAAACCGCACCGTGCTGCTGAAAATATAAAACGACAGGAATTAGACATTTCAAACTAAGCTTATTTTTTCTCGATTTTTTTTAAGCTTCCGATTATGAAAGATTTACATGTTCAACGGAAACTCTGTGAGTAGAAAAGAATGTAGGAAATTGGGAGGAAAAAACCAAACAAAACCAAAAAGGCATCTCTAACTCTACCACCCAGGAACAAAACAAAACACTGTTTCCATCTTTTTCTATTTGTTTTAAATTCATTGAAAGTGAAATCGGGAGTTATAGCATAGAGATCGAAGCCCTGATTCTGTAATCAAACAGGCCTGAATTCGATTCCCGGCTCCACCACCTGCCGGGTGTTTGATCGTGGGCCAGGGACTTAACCTTCTGAAAATCTGGGGAAATTTCTCCTACCTCCCAGGGCCGTTGTGAATTACGTCTGTGCCACATGTGTGGTATTTAACCGAGTGCCTGGCACGTGGTAAGGATCCAGTCGCTGGTAGCTGTTATTTTTAATGACAGTGCTATTATTTTTATTTTACTGTGACAATTTTCCCCATGCAAGTCAATATTCTTTAAAAATATGACTTTATTTTGGTTGCCTACTCTCTCTTATCGATATGCCATCATTTATTTAGCCAGTTTCCTAATTGGGCCACGGATACTTTTGATCTCCAATAAATAAAATAATATTGCAATTTCCCATATTACTCTTAGGGCAGCTTTATGTGGATGTTAAGGTGCTCTGCATCGCTCCCACTTATTGGCCAAGTCTGGGATATTTCCACCCAATGCCACACTGCATGTCCCGGGGGGATGGGAAAGCTATCCAAGCCCCCTCCCCCATTTCCCTCAACACGAACTCTTCCGAGGAAATAAAACCAACGATCTCTGTCTAAGCAGAAGCCGCGATGTCTGCCCACTCGGCAGTCCTTCTCTAGCATGGGGGTAATTTGTAGCTTGAACGATTGAGACAAACACTTGGCAAGAGACAGAGAGAAGTAGGACGAGTCTGTAATTGGAATATTTTGTCTCATTTATTCTTGATAATGTGCCATATTCCACTCCATCAGCCAGAGGTGATTGTTCACAGAATGTCTTACACCTGGTCTCGGTGCTTATGGAAACCAGATGTGGTTCATTGTTAGAAGCGATTCTAAAGCAAGGGTGAGGACATCCCCCTCCCCTTTCTCATTCTCTCGCTATTTTTCCTGCAATTTTTTCCCTCCCTGGGGTTCTAGTGACACTTACTTGGAGTCCAGGGATGCTAGCCTGGTTTTTACCAAGTCTCAGGGTAATCTATTCTAAATTCCCTGGAGGTGGTGATGAGGGAGGGGGCAAGATGGGGAGGGGACAGGGAGGTCCCAAGTGATCAGGAAGGATTATAGATTAGCTTCCTGGCGGCCACACCTCCGTCCGGTGTGGCTAGAGCAGGCACTAATCTCTATGTGGGCAGAAGGTTGCAACTCAAAGAGACTGTTCTCTGCTCTTTCTAATTTACAAAACTACATTCATGTGTGAGCACCTTTGCTTTCCTGGGCCTGTGCAGATTTCAAGAGGAAATGGCAGCACGGGCCAGCTTCCCTAGAGAGCTTTGTCAAAAAGGAAATCCTGAAATTTAGGTGCTTCTAAGAACCAACTGAGGAACTCAACTAAAGACACACATTCCTAGTCCCCATCCCAAATGCTCCGTGTCACAATTTCCAGCGGAAAGGTTTTAGAACCTGCATTTCTAATCAGGCTCCTTGACGTTGCTGATGGGGTCAAACTGGGAAACATTCCTGGGGAGCAACGAAGCTCAACCTTTAATGTTTCACCTGGGGGACAGTGACTGATGGCAGATTCTGATCCTGAGGATCTGCTTTCTTAGAAAAAGAAAAAGGTGATGGCCCAGCATCAAGACCCAGTGCAGGACACTTAGAGAGGCAGAGAGACAGAGCAGGGGTTAGCAAACTCCACCCAAGGCTTATTTTTGTACTGCCCATGACCTAAGAATGGTTTTAAAAAAAATCAGTAGATGTCAGGCTCGGTGGCTCACACCTGTAATCCTAGCACTTTGGGAGGCCAAGGCAGGAGGATTTGGGGCCAGTGACTTAACCTTCTAAAAATATTGGGAAATTGAACCTACCTCCCAGGGCTATTGTGAATTATATTCTGGGATACATGTACAGTGTCTAACCGAGTGCCTGGCACATATTAAGAATTCAATCACTACAAAGTTCAAGATCAGCCTGGGCAACATAGCAAGACCCCTGTCTCTACAAAAAAAGGGAAAAATCAGCCAGGTGTGGTGAGGCACGCTGCCTCTAATCCCAGCTACTCTGGAGGCTGAGGCAGAAGGATCCCTTGATCCTAGGAGTTCAAAGGTACAGTGAGCTATGATGACACCACTGCACTCTAGCCTGGGCAACAGAGCAAGACCCTGTCTCACAATTTAAAAAAAAAACTTAAAAGAAAAATAGTATTTCATTATACGTGAACATTTATGAAATTTAAATGCCAGTGTCTAGATATGAAATTATATTGGTGCCCATTTGTTTACATATTGCCTATGTGGTGATAGAGACCATATGACCCCAAAGCCTAAAATACTTACTTTCTGGTTCTTTATAGAAATGTTTGCCAGGCCCTGGTGTGGATCTGGAAGCAAAAAAGGAGAAGCGTCATTTAAGGAAATGCATTACTCAGTGCAGCTGGAATGTGGGAGATAAGACTGGCGATCCGGGATGTTGACTTTGAATATCAATAATCATTCAGAAAATTAATATTACAGTAAAACAGGGAAATTCGGACAAGAAAAAAAATTCTCCCACTCTTTATTCTTCCCATCCTCCACCTCCTGACCTCAATTTCTGACTTCGAATGGCCATCTATTTGCATAATGGCTCTCCTTTGTTTTGTTTTTTTATTGCCAACTAATTGAATTAGGATGGCTCCAAAAAAAAAAAAAATACCTTCAGGCTCAGACCTTGTTACAAATGTCTGTAAATAAGGCTACTGGTGAAAAGAGGTGAAGTGTGTGTTTCTCATTATCAGGCAGATAAAATTTACAATCTCAGCTTTTGTCCTTGTTTTGCATTTGTTTTCTTTATATTTAGCTTCTGGACATTAAGGTCAGTGGGTGATAGAATTTCCATAGATAGAGGAGTCTTTTCAGAAAAAGGAGTCAAAATCCAGCCTAAACCTGTCTTTCTCAGGGAAATCCTTTCCACCTCTGCCATGCTATAGGCACATGCTTACATTATTGGAGTGAAGAATGGGTGGAGATGACTCAAAGTTTTGCAAACTTGTACATTATATTAATGTACAATTAATATAATTACAATTGTATTAATAGAATGTATTATACTAATACAATCTTTAAAGAGACTTCTCATTGAGTGGTCTTGTGGTAGAGGGATGTCAACGGAAAAGAAGCCAAACTCTGTAAAATAATTTAAAGAGATTTATTCTGAGCCAAATTGGAGGACCATGTCCCGGAGCCACGCCCAAGAAGCCTTGAGCAAGTGGATTCGCTGTGGCTGGGTCACAGTTTGGTTTTAAACATCTCAGGGAAACAGGGGTTACAGGTAATGTCATAAATCAATACATGGAAGGTATACATTGGTTTGGCCTGAAAAGGTGGGCCATCTCAAGGGGGGGGGGCTCACAGCGCACAGGTTATAGGTGGGTTTAAAGACCCTTTGATTGTAATTGGTTAAAGACATGAAGCTTTGTCTAAAGGCTAAAAATTTTTTTTAGATAAAGAGGTCTGATAATCAGAGACAAGCCACCACACATATATTTGTTGTGTAAATTGAGGACCTGTAGGTTTGTCTTGCATCCCCTTAGGCCTGTTGATGAGTTACACAGGATGTCCCCAAGAAGGGAGGGGGGCATGATAAGGCACGTCTGACCTCCTTCCTCCTGGCAGGCAATTTAGTTTTAGGGTATCCCCTTGGCCAGGAGAGGGGGGTGCATTCAGCCAGCCAGTGTGGGGGAGGGTAAGCCTTAAGATTTTACTCTCACTCACAGGGATTTCTGCCAGCAAATCGATTTCTTCTTAATTTTGTTGCCCCAGGAGAGTTTAAAGACGCATTGAGATGGGGGTGGGGGTGGGCTCATGTTTCACCTGAAAGCATTAAAGAAACGATGTGCTCTTGCAATGCACAAAACACAATAACCGAAATTTCCTTGGCCAGTTTCGACTCTTGCCTTCAGGACCAACGAAAGGATGCTCGGAATCTGAAGCAATCTGGGCATTCTTTCATGTATTTGGCTTGTCATCGGTAAAGTGTGTATTTTCCTGAGCAAGAGGCTTAGTTATTTCCCCGGCACACAGGGCTCTATCTCCTAGTGGTTTAACTCCACTTGTGTTCAATTTCATGCCCCAGCTCAGTGCTCATAAGAGCCTGGCCACGCACTGGCCCTGCCAACATGCTCTCCCGAAATCCCTCTCCTGTCTCCCAGGCAGGAATGTCATTCCTTGCTCTTTCTCCATGTTCCGTTAGAAGACAAAAGACAAAGATAAAAACAAAACAAAAAAAATAAATGAAAAGCAAACTCTTCCTTTTTACAATCATGACTGTGACCCTGCTTGCATCGAGTCTCTGTAGTTAGACAATATGAAATAAATCCAAACCCTCATTCCGTTACCTGTCTTTCCAAATTTCCCTCTTCTCTCTCTCACCTTGCCAGACTTAGGCTGTGTTTGCCTCTTCCTGCAAAGCGCTTAAGCCTGTGCTCCTTGGTTATGTCCAGGTGAGAGGTTCCAGTCATGAAAGGAATCAGAGGCAAGAGGCCACTTCTCTTGGAGCACAGTCTTTCAAAGAGAGGTGACATATTTTAGCAAGGACCAAATCTTTTTACTTCCCAGTAATGGTCCCTGACAGCTTGATCTGCAAAATATTGCCGAAAAGCCCATTGTTCTCTCTCTCTCTCTCTCTCTCTCTCTCTCTCTCTCTCTGTTCTGGGAACAAAGAAAACTTTTATTTTAGAAAAAAGGAGAGCAAGATCAGAAGGGTTCTTAATTTTTTATGTGTCTATTGAGCCCAAGAACTCCGACAAAGGTAAGGTGAGGGTGGGGTTAGGGGCGGCTGGAACGGGGCTGCAGTGCCTAGGAGCAGCTGACATCAGATGAGATAGTAATTCTTTTAGGAGGAGAAAACCTGTCACCTCTAATTACATTCCATGACTCTTGCCGCATTCCACCCCAGAAATGGAATACTTTGATGTGAAGAAATAACAACTTCTCCTTTTCCCCACTTACATCACTGCAATGACCCGGGAGAGAGTCAAATTGGACTTTGAGGAACTATTTCACCAAATCTCTAAGAAATTAGGTAAATGACATGCCCGTTATTCATTAGCTATCTTTTCCATAATTTTCATAATTGAAAGAGAAAAATGTGATGAATGAGAAGAGGCCTGTATTAGCTTCCCATGGCTGCTATAACAAATTATCACAAACGTAGTGATTATTTCTGAGTCAGGAAATATTTTTTTCAGTTTTATTTTCCTCTTTGCCATTTTATATGTTATCCACCTACCAAGCAGTCATCCAAAAACTACAGGGTAAATGCTATAAAGGAACATGGTAAAGTCTTTTTAAATAAGTGTAACTTAAATGAGGATGATACTTCCATTTGGTATTACGCCCATCAAATCAAACTGCAAGCTAAACAGCATTATGCCTACTTTAGATTAGAGACTTGGGAGATAATTTGATTCACCCAAGGCCAAAGAGAATAAATGTATACATATCAGACACATTGTATATAATATCAGGCCTATGCTAGACTTTGAGGATATAGTGGGGATACAGCGGTGATCAAAACAAGTATAGTCACTGCCCTCAAGGAGCTCTTAAAAAAAAGGAAATAAGTAGTCACAAATATCTGGTTGTAGACTGCACTAAGTGCTATACAGGGAAAGTGCAGCAGCGAAAGATCTGAAAAGACATTTTCCCAAGGAAGCCATAGAGATGGCCAATGGGTATATGAAAACCCGCTCCACACCAATAATAGCCAGAGAAATGCAAGTCACCAGCACAATGAGATGTCACCTCACACCTGTCAGGATGGCTATTATCAAAAGGACAAGAGGCAACAAGTGTTGGGGAGGCCGTGGAGAAAAGGGAAGCCTCGTATACAGTTGGCGGGAATGTAAATTGGAACAGCCATTATGGGAAACAGTATGGAGGTTCCTCAAAAAATTAAAAATAGAACTAATATATGATTCAATGATCCCCCTTTTAGGTATATATCTGGAGGAGCTGAAATCACTATCTCCAAGAGATTTCTGCAACCCTTTGCAGCATTATTTGTAATAGTCAAGATATGTAAACAATCTAAGTATTCACTGACAGATGAATACACTTAAAAAGTGGTGTATATATACACATATATGTACACACACACACACACAGTGGAATATCATTCAAGCTGAGAAAAGAAGGAGATCCTGCCATTTTGACCACTTGGATGAACCTGGAGGACATTATACTAAGTGAAATAAGCCAGACACAGAGAGACAAATACTGCATGATCTCACTTACATATAGAATCTAAAAAATTTAAATGTACAGAAGCAGAAAGTAGAATGGTGGCTGCCAGGGGAAAAGGAGTAGGGAAAATGGGGAGATGTTGGTCACAGGGTACGAACTGTCACTCGTAAGATGACTCCGGGGATCTAATGTACAGCATAGTGACTATAATTAATAATACTGTATTATTTAATTGACATTTGATAAGAGAGCAGATTTTAAGTGTCCTTACCTACCCTTCCACACACACATATAGAGTAACTATGGGTGGTGATGGGTGTGTTAATTAATTTGTGGTAATCAGTACCCAATGCATATGAATATCAAATCATCATGTACACTTTGAATATACATAATTTTATTTGTCAATTAAATACTTTAAAATAAAAAGGAATTAAAAAGAAATTAGACTGGAGAGCCAAGTAAAATTTATGAAAAAGTGGTATTCGACCCTGAACTCATCCTATATGAGTAAGAATTCGAAAGGGGGGGGAAAGAGAGAGAGAAACTTCACTTGCAAAGTTCCTGAGGAAGAACATTTTCTAACTCCAAGTTCAGTATGCCTTTCCCATTATTCAACAGAACTTTCTCTCCCCTCACGGTTAGCTAATTCCTAAATAAACAAACTCCAAGGGGGTCATAACCAATACCATCTCTAAGATTTTTGGTTTGTTTTGTTTTCAACCCCAAAGAGCACATGTATCAATTTTCCTGCAGGTGGTTCCTGAAAACATATGAGCAGGGAAAATCCAAATAAATTATTTTTTTTAAAGCCTTGTTATTAAAATTCAAAACAAACAAATGAACAACAATAAAGAGAAAAGCCCTAAAGAATCTCTGGTTTCATTTTCTCAGAACCAATCTCCCCATTTTTCAGAGCCTCCAGACCCACTGAGTGGATGGCCTGAAGCCCTACCCTCCTGAATTCGTAGAATCGATTACACTCAGTTCCAATAGAATGCACATGCATGCTGGTTATTTGATTCTTTCTTTTTTTATT
Source organism: Cheirogaleus medius (assembly GCA_008086735.1). NCBI lineage: Eukaryota > Metazoa > Chordata > Mammalia > Primates > Cheirogaleidae > Cheirogaleus > Cheirogaleus medius. The sequence continues at coordinate 4,819,322 of VBSM01002153.1, read as the reverse complement.
CTTCACTTTTAAAAATGAATGTCAGCAAAGGTGGACCCAGAGCCGAGGCGGTTCTGCTGTCTGAAAGCGCAAACCCATATGGGCCCGCACCCCTATTAAAATACATTCTCATCGGGAAGAAGGCGGCTGAGGTCTGAGCCCTTCAGCTTAGAGGGCTCCTATGGAAATATGTCAGGAGTGAGAGGCTGAAAAGTTCACCCAGCCACGCGATTTGCAACATTCTGTTCTCAAGTCACAGTTAAAATCCAGTTGTCTAAAGCTGATTCAACTCAATAGAGTGAGACTCCTCAAGCAGTCTCCGTGATCTGACCCCATTATTCTTCCCCAGCAAAGTGGCCATGCCAGGTTTGGAAACTTTTGAACTGTGTCCTCAACACTCAAAATTCAATTTCCCAGGTTTCTTCTCTGAAAGAAAAAAAACAACCAACCAAACCGGAAAAAAAAAAAAAAAAAAAACCCAACTAGAAGCAAAGGGCTGCATATGGTAAAGCCAAAAGGATGTTTTTCTTTTCCTTTTATTTTCTTTCCCTTAAAGTAGCAAATAGCTTTTTTAAAAAATTAAAAAAGTGCAGAGTTTAAACTTTACTTGCTAAGCCACCTAAGAACTGCAAGAACATGATTACTAGTTTAGCAGGAATAACCAGAGGTTGTGGAATTGTGTTTCCCTCCTGACCATGTTTCCTTTTCCTTCTTCCTACATTAATTAACATGCCTTTCATCCAACTTTGATTTCACCTTTTTTTTCCTCCTAATATCTTTGACTTGTTTTCACAGCTTTCATGAATCATGAATGGGGTGCAAGGCGGTTGGCAAGGTGCAGGAGGGTGCAGACCTGCGAGGACTGAGTGGTCTTGCCTTCTCTCCTCTGCTGGTTTGCATGACTCAGGCTTCCCTCCGTGATTCTTCCTTATTCATCCATCTAGATCTTCTTACTCCCGTCTAATTTCCTTCACAGGTTCCCTTTCACCTGTATCTTACACAGTGTTGTCTCGTAAACTCCCATGCGCTTGAATCCATGTGAGTCAGTGTGTGTCCCTCCAACTGCCATCTGGACAGCTCCCCCTGGGTACACCGGGGACGTCACGAATCCGGCCCTTCGCAAACTGAAGCCTTCACCCTTTCACCTCCTCCGTAAAGTGCGAACAAACAGACAACCAGAAGTCATCCATATAGTATAAAGACGAGAAGCAACGTTTTACCACCTTCACCGCTAGAGACTTTGCAGTTATGTTAGGGCAGAGTGGTTGGAATCCCCAAACATCAGTGTGTGAAGTTGACATTGCTCCTTCTCTTGGTGCGGTTAAATGATTTAGGTCGTCCCTGCTAAATTTCCTTTTTGCCCGCAGGCTCTGCATCAGTCGCAGATTGCTCTTTACCTTCTAGTGGACAAACACTGGACACCTTGGCATCTTCCAGAGTGAAATGGTCAGAGTCTGACCACATGGTAGACATTTCTGGAGGCACTTTTTATTCCAAATGCCAGAAAATGGGATGCTAGTGGTTTGGGTCATCTTTGAGAACCTCAGTCAAAATATGCTCCTTTGTGATATCCCATTGATCTCTCCCATGAAGTCTCTTGATTTCTAGGGTATCCTGGAATCCACAGAAGACGTATCTATAATAATATCCCAATTGTTTTTCACACAAGGAAATAGAAGTATGCTAATAAGTGGTAGAGGTGGAATTCAAGAACACATTGATTTGAACCTCAAATTTTAGTAACTACACTATAACTGCTTCTCCTAATGATTTTCTCTTGTATTTCTTAAATTAATTTATTTAACTCTACCCTTACTGCCATGGCTTCATTCCAAGACATCTATTTCTTACCTAGATTATAGAAGTAGTCTCTTTTTTTCTCACTGTCTCTAATCTTGTTCTTTTCCTCCAATCCATCTTCCCATTTTTTTTCTAAAATAAAGGTCTAGTCATACAGTTTCCCTTTTGTTATAGTGTTTTCCTAAACCTCAATGGTTTTTTTTAGTATTGAGGTAAAATTCATACAACATAAAATTAATCATTCAAAAGTGTACAATCCAGTAACCCTTAAGTAAATTTACAATGATGTGCAACCATTACCTTTACCTGGATCCAAAATATTTTATCTCCCCCCCCAAAAAAAAAACTCTATACCTATTAAGCATTCTCTCTCCATTTTCCATTCCTCCCAGCCACTGGCACCAATAAGCTGCTTTCTGTCTCTATGGATTTACCGATATTTTGTATCAATGGGATCATACAATATACAAGCTTTTGCATTTGTCTCCTTTCACTTAGCATAGTATTTAAGGTTCATCTGCATTTCAGCACATGATCAGCTCTTCATTCCTTTTTATGGTTGAATAATATCTGTACAATGGGTATTGTATGGATAAACCACATTTTGTTTACCCATTCATCAATGTATAGGGGTTGGGACTATTTCTACCCTTAGACAATTGTGAATAGTGCCTCCATGAACATTCTTGAACAAGTTTTTGTTTGAATATCTGTTTTCAATTCTTTGGGTATATACCTATTTGAATAAGGTTGGAATTGCTGGTTGGGTTGTTGTATCATACCTAACTCCATGTGTATTGAGGAACTACCTGTTTCCACGGAAGTTGCTCCATTGTAGATTCCCACTAGCGATGCACAAAGGTTCCAATTTCTCTCTATCCTCATCTAAATCTGTTTTCTGGTTTTTGTTGTTGCTGTTTAATTATAACCACATTAGTGTCCTGGCATTGCTATAACAAAGTACTGGACACCCACTTCTGACTCTGGGTAGGTCTCTTTCCTCCTCCTGGGGGCTATAGTAGCCTGTGGATAAAAGGAACTTTATCCATTTAGCCCAGTGTGCTGTATAAATATTATCATTTTTCTCATGTGTCATATAAGAAAAGACTGGGAAGCCCTTGCTATTTGGAAGGCAGTATGGTTAAGCTGGAATAAAATTATTTTGGACCCAAACAAAGTCTTAGTTGTACATACTAACTTCTCTCTCTTTTAAATATTGGCTTGCACTGTTCTCTTTGTTTGGGGAATCTACTTATCCTTTAGGACTCCAGATCAGTGAGGGTCTGGTCAGGAAACAGAATCCACACCAGTTATCTTAACAGGGAGAATTTAATATAAAGAATTATTAACTAGGTATTGAACTAAAAGGGCAAAAACAACACTGAGACATCACAGGTAGAAAGCAGCTACCACCCCTCGGGCGTGGGGAACAAAAGGAAAGAGGTTGGAATTATTAAAATTTAAAGGCTTGGAGGAGGTTTCCTGCAGAGTTGGAACTCAGACCTCTGTCTGAAGGCATTTTCTTTCTTTCTTTTTTTTTGGGAGGGGGGGAGGATGATGCTGAAGTCTCTGAGCTTAGAAAACGGGCCTCCTCTTATCTGAGGAGGGGGCACTGGCCAGCGGAGGCTTTTGTCTCTGATGGGGCATAATGAGGCTGGTTTTGTGATTCATGGAGAAACTGACGACTGGACTCCATCGCTGCTGCCGGAACAAACTGCTACATCCGGAGCAAAGGAAGAGGGCTGGGTGCTGCACACAGGAACAGAGAGTGAAGAAGCTGCCTGCTCCTGCCCATTAGGAGGCAGCTTCCTCCCCCAGCTTCCCAGACTCCCTCTGGGGCCCCCATTTGCAGAACCTAACAGAGGCCACTTGACAGAGCAGAAATGTGGTTTGCCTAGCAGCAGCACACAAAACGGTGTATGAAAGGGTCTGTTTGAAGCTAAAAGGCAGTAGCTTATTAACTATACAGAGCCCCACCCTCTCGATACCTTTTCCTTGCCGAAATCGTTGAGCCTCCTCTCTGCTCTTGTAGCCCCTCATATCATGCTGTTAATTAGCCATCTGTATATTCCTCACTTCCCCTTTAGACCATGAACTCTTTGAGCACAAGGGCTGTATTCTATTTATCTCTGTGTCCTGAAATATCACAGCATCCATATCGTAAGAGATGCTAACGAAATGTTTGTTGAATGACTGCACGGACGAATGAAGGAACAGAGCAAGCAAGGAAACCCAAGAGGATGGCCCTCGTCAGAACGTGGAAAGGAAGCACTGGAGTGAAGCCAAGATGAACGATGACAAATGAGACTCATGACAACACTATTTGATATCTTGGATCCACTCTTGTTCTTCCCAGTTGGATTTTTGTAACTTGTGGCAGAAGGAATTGTGCTTCCACAGCAAGCAGTCAGACAGGCAAGGAAGGCAGAGTTGCATAAAGAAACCCACTGTGGCCAGGAGGATAATCAGACTCCTGCCAGGAACGAGGTGAGGCTAAAATGAAGGGCAACAGTGAGGTGTATCACCAGAGCTACCCACAAAGGCATTAGTGTCAAGGGCAAAAGCAGCACCCTTAACCTGGAATACAAAGCTCGCCAAGGCCAGGGGCCTGCCTATTCCTCCAACTCCATCACTTAACAGTCAAATCCCATTCGGCTCTACCTGTAAATCACTGCCGGTAGCATTCCTCTGCCTGAACTCGGCCTCTACCACCTGATTAATTCTTAATCAGCCAGAAAAACTCAAACCAGTTGTCACCTCTTCCAGTTATTTTGTCTCTCAAACTGCAGCTTATTGTATGCACCTCTGGTTCACTATTCTTTTTCCCCAAAAAGAGCAGACTAGGCTTGGCACAGTGGCCCATATCTGTAATCTCAGCACTTTGGGAGGCCAAGGTGGGAGGATCACTTGAGCCCAGGAGTTTAAGGCTGCAGAGAGCTATGATCTCCCCGCTGCACTCCAGCCTGGTTTAAAAAAATACAGAAATACACAATAACAACAATAATATCAAAAAAGATAGCAGACTGCTGCAGTCACTATTTTGGGTTCTGGACTCTGGAAGCAAAGCCTGATACCATCTGGGCAGATTTCTTAACTCTGCCTCAGTTTCTACATTTGTAAATTAGTTATAGCAATGCTCTCCTACTGAATAGGGCATTTGTTACCATTATAACATATAAGACATGTTAATAGCTCAGAACATTGGCTAGAATATAGAGTCAGATCATATGCATTACTTATTAGTGTTGTTATCACACTGTTTTGTAATAGTTTCTTTAAGTGATGCTTCCTTTTATAACTCTTTCCAGGGACTTTGAGTTGTCCATTGTCATCTTCCCAGGGCCTGTACACTATAAATGAACTAGAAAGAATGAATAACTCATAATTCCTATTAACTAGCTTGCCCAGGATATAAAAGGTTTACTTAGTGGAACTGACTGTCCAATAAAAATTACACAGAATATTCTTGTTGTTGCTGAAAATGTTTCTACATTGGAGGAGCATATTTTCCTGTAAGAGCAGTCTATTTATGGTAAATATCTTAAGATTTTCTTGAGAAGCTGCCTCAGGGTCTTTGCAGCAGCATCCGAGCTCCTAGAGGACCTTGGCAGTGAATTACGTTAGACAGGACTTTATTGCTTGACAGAGATAGAAACCCAACTGGAACAAAATTAGAAAAAAATGAGATTTGACTGAGAGCAGAGCCGCCACAGTGGCGTTTTGCAGGATTGCCTGCTGGCAGCATGAATAGGCAGGCAGGACCTGGTGCCCCCAGGACACAAGAGCAATGCAGGGAGCCCGTAGCCCCTTCCCTCCCATAGAGCAGCATGAGTGCTCTGTGCTGAGAAGCTTGTTACCCTGAGGCAGGGGTGCATTCTTGGCAGAGCCCACCACTGAAAGCAAAGCCACCACAGTGTGCAACCTGAGAGGTTCATCAAACCTGCCAAAGCACCCCAAAGTCAACTCAGGACCAGCAGTCATCTCCCTGACATGGTCAGGCACCAATCTTCAGGGGCTTGGAGATAGGTCCATAAGCCAGCCTTAGCACCCTCAGCTCTCAATTGAGAGCCCTGATGAGAAGGAACCAGTGAAAGAACTCTGGAAATATGAAAAATCAAAGCAAAAGAATAACCCTAACAGAAAACAATAACTCCTTACCAATGGACACCAACCTAAATGAAAAGATTAAAATGACTGAAGAAGAATTTCAAATATGGATTGTAAGAAAACTCAATGAAATACAACAGAACATAGAAAACTAACACAAAGAAGTCACAAAATCGATTCAGGAAATGAATGAAAAATTCTCTAAAGAAACTGAATTATTAAAGATAAACCAAACAGAACTTCTGGAAATGAAAAATTCATTCAAGTATTTACAAAACACAGTGGAAAGCCTTAAGAAAAGGCTAGATCAGTCAGAAAAAAGAATCTGAGAGCTTGAAGATAACACCTTTGAGCTGAATAAGTCAGCCAAAGAGAAAGAACAGAGAAATAAGAGGATGAACAAGGCCTACAAGAAATGTGGGATTATGTAAAGAGGCCAAATATAATAATCATAGGCATCCCTGAGGGTGATGAAGAAAATACACAAGGGTTGGAAAATGTATTTGAAGCAATAATCGAGGAAAATTTCTCTGACCTTGCTAGAAACCTAGATATCCAGATACAAGAAGCTCAAAGGACTCCTGGGAGAAACATCACAAAGAGGCAATGCAATCACCACTGCACATAGTCATTAGACTTACTAAAGTAAACTCAAATGAGATACCCCTATGAGCAGTAAGGAGAAAAAAATCAGGTAACTTACAAAGAAAAACCTATCAGACTAACTGCAGACTTGTCAGCTGAGATCTTATAAGCAGAAGCAATTGGGGTCCCATTCTCAGTTTTCTCAAACAAAATAACAGCCTAGAATTTTGTATCCTGCAAAACTAAGTTTCTTATATGAGGGATAAATACCTTCTCAGGCAAGGAGAAGGAAATTTGTCAAGACCAGACCTACCTTTCAAGAAGTAGTCAGAACTGCATTATACATGGATCAACATTATAGACACCCACCAGTGTAAAATCACCTGAAAGATAAAGGTCAGAGCCCAGAAACCACAGTGAAAATAGCTTGGGTTTCAATGTCATGTATCTGGCACAGCTACACTATAAAATAGCAAATTCCCTCACAAAATTCCAAAGAGAAGAGAGAAGGGAGAAGGCATGGCCGCCCCATTAAAAGCCACTTCTCTTGATACTCCAGTGCTAACCTCTGCCCTTACATTTGTTAATTGATTTCTATCATAAAACACCATTATGATCCCTCATGGCACCTACTTCTACCTGAAGCTGTCTTCTTTAGTTATGTGTTGGCCCATGGACTGGCTCTCTCCTCTACTTGAACATGGGCACCAGGACAGGAAGAATCTTATGTCTTTTTCAGTACCTAGCACATAGAAGCTCAATATGTATCTGTTGAACAAGTGAATGAATGACTGTTACCTTTGACAAACCAAAGCACTTCAGAGCTATAAAGTCTCTTCCTAATTATCTGGTTTGATTACGCCAAGACCCAGGAAGGGTGGCATTTACTTGCTTGTGGTTACAGAGCTATTATGTGGTTGAACTCAGATCTTCTGACCCTCCTATCCAGCAACCTTGCACCCAGGCATCATGCATGTACATATGATTACGTTTATTACTTTAATAACCAGAGAGGTTTTAATTTAATGACACTGATACTTCTTCTCTTTATCCTAATTAGTCAATAGAGATTTGAAAATGACCATTTCTGATGAAGGTAAGAAATATTTACTGTATTCTAGCCAGGATGGCATAGCTTTCATTTTTTTTTTCCTTTTTATATCAACCTCCCATGCATGACCTATATAACCCCAAACTACACACTCTGAAGTGCTAAAGTTATACTTCCTCTATAGTAATTAGCCAATACAGCAAAGTGCTTTCTATTTTTTTCTGAACAACCTTCCAGAAAAACAGATTTCTTGTTGAGGAGAAAAACAGGGTATACTTTACAGATGGCATGTGGAAGGAAATAGTGACAGAGAATACAAATTGCTGAAAATGACATGTGCCAAGGGCTACTTTGCAATATTAGTTTATGAATTTTGCCAGCTCAGTAATGTTGTAGCAGTAGCGTACCACTTGGAGGTTTTACTTGTTTATTCCATTCAAAGAGATGTTGCATCTTAACAGCATACAAAGCAATATCTAACAGCAGTTGGGTCTGCTTAGATTTGGAAGTAAGCTGAGAGAGCAGTTTATATATGCTTTTGATTTCTTTATGTGAGAGGAGTGCAGTGATTATTTCCAGCAACTTTGAAAGTCATATTCTAAAAACCAGAGAAATACAAGTGAGAAAGCAACACAGGTGCATTTAAGAAAGAACAAGAGCAAAAGCAAGAGAGAGTGTCAATGATTTGTTTCTGGAAGCCACTGACCCATTTACAATTTACTTCAAGCTCAGAAATAAAGCCTGTAAACTCACCCAAAACCAATGTGGATATGAGTTAGTCGAGCAAATATTTCAAGTGGTAGCTTAGGCTTAGGTCTTAAGAAATCAGGTTATGGTTTCATCAAGTCTTAGTGTATTCATCAAGGCTTGCAAAACCTTGCTTCTTTCTGGACTCAAAATGGAGACTTCTTATACTAGAAAAACAACATCACATCCCATGTGCTTTTCTATATGGCAGAAGAATCTAAATGCTTAAATAATGAATTGTTTCCTAATGTATAATAATCACTCCAGGTCTGAATGACTGAAAATGTAAGCGTGGTGACAACCCAAATAAATTGCATCACGTAAGTTGAAAGAAACTCTAAATTATTGATTATTATAGTAAGGGACATTAACCATCTCATAGTCCAAACTTGGAAACCCAATGTTCACGGGGAGAGGTGACCTGTGCAAGGTCCTGAAGTGAATTAATGGTAAATCCAAATTGGAAATTGGTGTAGATGTTCAAATCCCAGCTTTTTCACTTATTAGCAACACTTTCTTGAACACATTACGTACCCACTTTGTGAATGAATTTTCTCTTCTGCAAAATTAATATAATCATACCAGTGCTTTCCTCACAGGGTTATTGAGAAAGATGGAACTTCATAGAGGAAGTTTTCAACATGGGCCTTTGCTTATATTACATGCTCAATAAATGGTAGCTTTTATTATCTTTACACTCATCATCACCATCATCATCAGCATCATCATCATGATTATATTTATTTCCAGTTTCATGCATGGGTCTTGCCCTAGCTGCAAACATGTCAATTCTAAAGTATGAATAAGGAAATATACTGAAAATTGAATCAGTTGTCTCCATAATTTGTCTATACTACATCCTAATTTAGCCAAAATTTATTTCTTTATTTAGGCATCATGAATACATGATTTAAGTTTAATCTTTAAATAACCCAACAGAGAGATTCATGTCTTTAAATAATCAGGGAAGATGTACCTTCTTATCCTATTGGCCCAGTAGGTTTTTTCTCTTTCTTTTTTAAATATTAGAAGACACTTTCATGGAGCAACTACTATTTTGGCTTTCTGGGACTCAATTACAAAAATCAAAAAGTTTATTTTACTCAAACCGCCAGTAGTGAAGCTGAGAAGATAAATCCCACCGAGGTTTTATGAAGAGATGATATGAGGTCGTCTTTCTACAGATAGATGCCCAGCCTACCCAAGCAGTTTGTTTCCCTGTGCCCTGCATCTAGCCTTCTAACTAAAAAGTCATAAGTGAAAGGTCTGTTAGATTCAGACCAGAGAATCAGAATAAGAGGGTGGTACCTAACTGCTCTCATTACAGAGGGAAGGTCTGTATGTGGACCATACAGAACAGATGGTCTAATAAACTCTTAGCTCTAGAAAGGTAGGGACCAGGCTTACCTCGTTTATTGCTGCATTCTCCGCACCTGGAAATGGTATATGATGTATTTTTAGTTTGTACATTGCGAGTGAACTGAAGTTGAGAGGACTCACATTACTCACCTACATGCAACTAGACACTTGGCACGCGTATTCTTATCTAATCCTTGTGGCTTCTCTGCCCAGTGGTTTCTAGGACCTTCATTTCACATATGGGGAAACTGAGGCTCAGAGAGATAATGCCACTTTCCCATGGACACAGAGTGGGGAAGTAGCAAAGGCACAATTTGAACTCAGACTTGAGCACAAAATCTGTATTTTTTCCTTTATACATGCTCCCATCTCAGCTATGTTACTATAATGACAGAATTTTACCTCTGCGGAACAAAGAACTTCAGAGCATAGATTGTCCCAGAAAACAGTGAGTGCCACATCCTTGGCTCCATGTGGGCAGAAGATATATTGGAAGGAAGCACTGGAATTTGCAGGGGGAGTTGGACAAAATGATTTTGATGGCCCCTTCATCTGTGACACAGCACGTGCTTCTTCCTTCCATCCTTACTTCATTAGTACTTTTATTCAGTTACCTCTTGATAAGTACGCAAAATTTTTTTTTAAATTCAGAAGGAGCAAGGTTTTTTAAAAAAGTCTTGGCTGGTCCCATGGTGGTAGGTTATCAGAACTTATTAACATTAGTGTCGCCAGAGTGGGTATACAAGCCCCCTACTGCTAAATTTGACTGTCTTTTAAAAAGAAAAAAAAAATTGAAAAAGGAAGCTTCTAGGACCAGAAGAAAAAAATGTGTATATGTTCCATGTCCACTAGTAGGCTCAGAGCAAAATTTACAGCTCACCCCTAAAAAGTCACTCAGTTCCATAATTGGAGATGAACTTTTATTAATCATTCAGTATTATTTTTTTATTCTATTCTACGTTTGATCTCAGTGTCCTCATGTTTTTCCATCTTGTGTTTCTAGTGTATATTTTATAAACTGTGTAAACATCTCCCTTTTTTCTGAAAATGATGCCAATGGGTATGTGCCTCTGCATGTGTGTGTGTCCACAAAAATACCTGCATGCTCCCCTTTGCTGTTCAGTCTCGAGCCTTTGAACTCCAGCCAGTGCAAAGGAATAGAAATATTGCTGGCGCTAGTTTCAATTAGAGCCAGCCAAAACAAGCAGGCATGCTGAATGTCTGCTTTCCCATCCCTGACTCCAAGAACAGCCCATACCAGGATTCCAGCCCAACCTTACCCTCTCTGGAACAAGGGCCATTTCTCTCTTGCAAGCTCTAGGGCCCTAAATCTGACTTCCTTGGAGGGGAGGACGGTTCTAGCCTGCCAAGGCTAACGGAGGCCCCTGCATCTGTCATGCTGATCCATCCAGCGCTCCTGCCAGATCTAGCACGCCGATCCATTACGCTGACCTGCTAATACTAACATTAGTGTGAGGATGCCCAGAGCCAAAGGCTGGAAACCAAATCTATAGCAAGGAGCTGCTCAGGCCAGCCAAAATGAACCAGGACTTATTCTATTAGAGAGAATATTCCGTTTGCTCCAATAACAAGAACTCTATTGAGATTGGTTAATTCAATTCTGCCCATCTTATCAGATTTATTTTTAATGAAACCGAACAATAGTTTCATTTGTTATGTTATTAGTTTTCCCAGTAGAAGCAACGAGGCTTTAACACTGAGAGCGAAGCAGACAGGCTTTGCCAATGTCTTTGGCTTGTCAGTGATGCATGCCAGTTTGGATATTACACAGCGAAATGTTTCTGTCCTCTTCTGGGTCCACTGTCTTGCTTATGGGACTCACAGAGCTGGGAGGCCATCTTTTCCCTCATATAACCTCGTCTGATCTTGTCATTCCCTTGTTAATGCACCTGCCAGGGTCCCTGATTGCCACATTCCCACCAGTTTCTAGCTGAGTGACATTGGCAAAGGGGCTTAAGCTCCCTAAGGCTTTTTTTTTAAAACAAAATTTGCAGAGCAGCCATAACATAAATCACTCCATAGAATCATTATAAGAATTTAATGTATCTCACATATATGTAATGCTGGGTACATAGTAGGTGCTCAATAACTGTCATTGTCATTTTGCTTCTTTGTGCATCCATCTACCTCAGTAGACAACACACTTCTTCAGGGGCACAACTGCACGTCTGATGTGTGTTTCCTAAGTGCCTAACAGAGGGAGTACTCCGTACATGCTTACGTAGTTGGTCGCTGTGCCCCCAAATGTTGTGTTCCAATCATTGTCCTAATTTATTGCACTTTCCCTCTGAAAGCTCACTTATTCTTTCGAGGGTCAGTGCAAGCATCCCTTCCTCCAGGCATCCTTCCTCATTGAGACATGAAGGATATAACCTGCCAGCAAAACACTCACTCCACGGTGCATTTGTTTAATGTTTGCCCTGATTAAAAACAAAACACAAGTCCATCATACATAGTTCAAACCTCAATTTTAAGATACGATGGTTGTCTGAAGTTGGGTTTCTCAGAAGTAGAGCCTTTTCTTCCTGGGCAAAAGATTTATTGAGGGAAGGAACTCAGGAGGAACGTGTAAATGAGTGAGAAAAGAAGAATTAGGGCAGGGCAAGAAATTAGACAAAGATGCGATTCCCTGGGAAGTCTAGCCCCAGCTCCATCCCGTGCAGAACTCTGGAGTGTTGACTACATCACAGAGGTTCCCTACCCACAGGGAAAGGGGACTGGGCTTACATATGGCCACATCAGTCAGGCATTGGTTATGATCACTCCAGCGAGCAGGCATGCACAATCCTCTAAGCACCATAAGGAGGGGGTTCCTACCTGTCAAGGTCGTCCGACAAGGAAGCATGCAGATGTCAATGATGAACAGCCAAAAATCTGCAGCAGCCAGGGGATGGGACACGAGCCTGGTACAAGGGAATGAGAGCAGGACTTCCAACAATATATGCAGCAATAGCCAAGAAGACATTGGCTTTGGAGCATATATCATAAAAGAGGCTTTTGTTCCAGCAACTCAAAACTTCCCAGAAACAGTGGCAGCCACAGGCCTGAAGCCAAGAGATGCCCGGAAACAGCCTGGTGACATTCAAGAGTTGAGTCATTTATTATTTCTTAGAGGAAAAAAAAAATTGGGAGAATTTTGGCAGCGTGGTTCTGATGTCTTCTCCCCACCCCCATTTTCATTTTGAACATGTTTAATTGGAGTGTTGTATAATTAATTGCATGTCTATTGCAATATGGTGTTTACTTACAAAGCACTGTGGGCCATGTCAGCGATTAGCTGTTTTCTCTGACGTCTGTCGGGGTGCTAATTACAAGCAAACGTGGTACACTTGCTCTGACAAAGACACGGGAGTGTGGCACAAAGGTTTCTCTCCACTCGCTGCATGTTCGCTTCGTCTGGGTGGCGTAGCGGTTGTCTTCTGCAATGCTGATCCAGCGGCTCGGAGAAGGGTTGCCAGGAATCAGACAAAGACAGTGTTACGTTGCTAACCATGGTACGATTGTATTATCATCTCAGGGGCAACCCCCCAGAATGTGTTCCTGGCCCTGGAGATTCTAGAGAGTCAGACAACCTGTGACCAATAAATCACAGAGCTGGAAATCCTTTGCTTGCTTGCAGACCCTGCCAAACAATTATGCAGTGAAATGTTCTAATTGTACTCCGATTTTAATGTTAATACCCATTTCCATAATTTTTCTGGGTCTTTATGACACTGTTTAATCCTTGCCAATGAAGCAAATGAACTAGAAGGAACACTCACAGATGGCTCATGTTTCCCATTAAGCCGGCGCACTAAGATCTGCTTTGTTTTCCGTTTGGTTTGGGCAGCCGTGCTGTTCACAAAGAAGCAGGCCCTGAACGCTTGCCCGGCTCTCTAAATGGCCACCTTGAAACCAACTCCACCTGAGGCGGCGGGAGACTCGGGGAACAGAGCCCAGCGTCTTGTACTTGGTCAGAGGTGGCCCCTGCTGAGCACTGGGGGCTTGGTCCTGGTCCCTGCCTCCTCGGGCCTCATCCCTTCTGCCCCAAGACGGCCCCTGCTGCCGTGTAGGGATGCTGCTCCACACCGCCACGCTTTTACTCTTGCTGTTGCAAGTCTGAATGCCCTACTTACGTGTCCTCATTCTCCAAGGCTCAGAAACCCTTCTTGGAGGCTCCCTTGACCCTAAGTGGGGAAGAGTCCAATGCAATTGTGGATTTATCTCCCCAGCACTAGCACACAGCTGGTTGGTAAGTATCTGGAGATGAAGCGCACAGTGGGAGGCTTTTCCCAATCGGAATGGCTCTTTTGCTCACAGCAGCCTGGATTCCCATCAGTAGGAACGCATCTCACACGACACCTTTGTGGCCTGTTTGTCTTTCTTCCTCTGTGAATGCAGAACTCCTACAGAGTTCACCTAACCTCTAGGGTTCTCTCCCAAAGCGTCACAATTTCCCTTTAAATCACTCTGTGTATTAGCAAAGAATATTCTGCTTGGCAGAAACCTAACTTTATCTAGATTCAGTTAAAAGGAAGACTGAGTGGAGCCTGTAATAAGGTGAGTGAGGGGTAGGACCTAGGGAATAAAATGACATTTTGTAACAAATGGTCTAGAGATGAAAAAATGCCTTTCGTTTTGTACTGATGTTGGTTGAATCGTTAAGAGCCCAAAAGTATCTCCAGGTTTGGCATTAGGGCTCATGTTGCTTCCTACGTGAGCTCCTTTTCTTTTTTAATGATGGATATCTATGTCTATCTTTCTATCTATCTATATCATCTATCTATCTTGCTTTATATACCACTAGACCCTATAATAAATATTTAAATACTGGCATACACAAGTGAACACTATTAGCTACTATTTGAATAATGTAATGTTTGTATCTCCCTGCAAGATTAACAGTACTATACAGAATTGCATTTTGAAATTGGCTACTTAAGGACTTATTTTGCTTCCAAAATTTGCTATTTCTTGGAACAACACTCATAGTATTTGCATATGCTATGCATATAAACTTTCAGTGTTATTTTACTTTAAAGAATGACTTACCAGTTAACAGCCAGAGAGGGCCAGCAACAGACCCTTAGAACACAGCAGCAACAAGAAGCAAGACTTGTTGACGTGTTCATAACCTTTCCCTCCTACACACACCTCTCCTAGTTCGAGAAATGTCAGTCTGACTCTATGTGTCAGTGTTCCCTGCTCTTGCCTTCAATTGATGTCAACAGATTTCTTAGAACCAGTAACGTCTCTATGCCAGGAAGATATTCCTGTATGGAAACATTAAGCTGTGTCTGGCAAAGACACCGGAAACACCGAACTGTACTAGTTCTCTGAGACTAACAATAGTAGCTTCCACACAGTGCATGTCTCCTACCTGCTAAGCACCCAATGCCTCTTTGGTGCTTAATGTGTGCAGTGTTACACCAATAGTGCAAATAGGAAAACTGAGCTTGGAAGAAACCTACTCAAGATCCCATAGCCAGAAAGTGATAGAACTGGATTCAAACCTGGTTCAGTTTAGCTCCACTTCATCATACTACCTGTTAACCCTTTAAGCATCAATATTCATATACTTTCTACAATATCTATGTTTTTATTTCTGTCCTGAATGGGCGACTATTTCTTTTGGCGATACTACTGCTACTATTATTTACTCTACAATTACCTATGGATTGCTTAAAATGCACTGTGCTAAGTATGGGACTCAGTATTGGGGAGGGGAGGTAGGTAATAATTAGTGACCTTTTATTCTTGCTCTTACAGGTTCTTAAACTCATATCATGACGACTTGCCCTAGATACCGGGGGGTGGGGGTTGGTGTGTGCCGAGATTTCATTTAGGACATTCATTTTATGTTCTTTGAGACACTGTGAGGACAGGTGACAGACTCATTTCGACAATCCCAGGCTAAAACTAAATATCTAAAGCAAATGTTCACCCTAGTGCCAGACACCCAAAGTGCTTTTTAGACCCAGAGATACAAGCGTGTCATTGCGCTATTATTTGCAGAAGTGTTCGACTCAGCTGTGGAGGGATCATTTCATTCAGTTCTGTTTAAAATTATGTAGCAAAGAGCTAAAAAATAGTTGGCTTTGTATGAGAAGACGTTCAGTAATTTATACCTTTCTATTATTATGAGGCTGTGTGTATGTATGTGTGTTTGTGGGGTGGGTAGTAGGGGTTTTGTATACGTCACATTCCCTTTGGCAAGTCATGCATCTAAGTAATCTACATGGAGTTTTAGTACAACATAGTTGATTAGCATAGTAGATGCAGTGCCTTTTTAATATAATATATCTATGGAGAAATATCCTTAGTTAATGAGTTGTGTCATTTTTAGAAAGTTTGTCTCGTAGCTAATGTGTGAACGTTGCACTGCATTTTTTTTTTTAATGGTGCGTGCTCAGAGCCAGATAAGTCATCCTGGGTGTGAACAGGGTCCTAAATCTTCTACAGGCCCTATTCCCCGGTCTAGCCCACGTTCTTTTGAACTTTTGTACGTTGACTTCTCTTCTTTATGATTCTTTGGCAAAGGAGAAATCATATGGAAGATTCATCAGAGTCTTGCTATCAGTCATCTGAAGGCAGAATGAGACTTTCCAATCAACAAGGCACATGACTTGTCTTTGACTTGTGAACTGGGTGCAAATTGAATTCACGTGTCCTGGTCCAGCAAGAGTTCGCACTGATGGTCACAGCTGCTACCAGAGTCACACAGAACGACTGTTCACTCCAAAGTGGGTTTCTCCTTTTCCTACCATTTGTCCCACCCTTGGCGTGACATTCTGACCCGCTGGCTGTACTTTATTATTCTAAACACCACCCGCTTTGTCCATCTCTTCGTCTGGAAAAAGATTAGTATTGCAAACCAATGCCCAGAAATGGTATTTTGATTCTTCTGAGGGTGAATCATTTGCAGACGACTGAAATGCCTTTTAAATGGATACCAGGGTGGTTTTTTAAGGTATGATTTACATACAGTGAAACACACAGTTTGTGATTGGCCAGCTTTGACAAATTCACCTGTGTGGGTTATACCTGAAACATTTCCTTATTCACCTTCCTAGTCAACCCCTGTCACCCACAACCCCAAAGAGACCACTGAACTCCTTCCCATCATTGCAGATTTCCTTTCCCTCTTTTAAAATTGAATATAAGCGGAATAATATTGTATGTACACTTTGGTGTCTGGCTTTTTTACTTAATATATTTTTAAAGAATCATCCTTGCTTTTTACCATATATATATATGTATATATATATATTGGAGACAGGGTCTCACTCTGTTGCCCAGGCTGGGGTACAATGGCGTGATCATATCTCACTGCAGCCTCCAACTCCTGGGCTCAAGCAATTCTCCTGCCTTAGCCTCCCAAGTAGCTGGGACTACAGGCATCCACCACCAAGCCTGGTTAATTGTTTTAAAAAAATTTGTAGAGACGGGGTCTTGCTATGTTGTCCAGGCTAGTTTCAAACTCCTGGGCTCAAGGGGTTCTCCCACATCAGCCTCCCAAAGTTCTGGGATTACAGGTGTGAGCCACCATGCCTGGCCATTTATATCTTTTTAATGCTGAGTAGTATTCCTTTATATGTAGAATTCTATTATATTCATTCATTGTTGATGGGCAATTTTAAATTTTGGATTGATATGCATAAAACTGCTATGAACAATCTGTGTTACTGATTGAATGTTTATATCCCCCCTCATGTGTTGAAGCCCTAATCCCCAAAGTGATGGTATTTGGAGGGGGGATCTTCGGGAGGAGATTAGGTTTAGATGATGTCATAAGGGCGGCGTTCTCATGATGGAATTTGTATCTTTCTAAAAAGATAAAGAGACAAAAATCTCTCTCTCCACACCCACCCCCAGCTCCCCACAAATACCAGCGAAAGGCAGTGTGAGTACATGACCTTAAGAGAGCTTGCAAGCTCTCTAAAGCACTGCTAGGATGGTTATTGGGATGGGATTCCTAACACTCCAAAGCAAGAGGCATAAAAACCTGCAACCATATCCCAACCATTCCACTACAGATTTCACAGAAGTTAAAGATTAAAAACTGTCCCATGAACCACAGGGACCTAAGACATGTGCCACTCTCTTGTTTTCACCCTGTAAACTTCCAACCCTGCTTTGACTAGGAGAGATACCCGATCCGAGTGGTCCCTAGTTGAGTCACTTAGACGATTTTCTTTGGAATAGTTCAAAGTTGAGTATTTAACAATGTATAAGAATGTATTATGTAAGCAAAGTAAAATGGGTCTGTGGGTAAAAATAAGACTTGGAATACTTGGTAAATTAAGTTATGATTTGGTACAAAGGAATCCTGAATGTGTGAGAGAGGATGGCAGGATTGAACAGGGCCATGTCATTAAAGGTATGTGTACCATGTTGGCCCTATAATGGTGGGTACTTAATTAACAGAAATTATTGAATGAATAAAGGAATATTTCTAAGACTAGGAGTGAAAGGTGTCATCCAGAAAAATCTTCCATCATGGAACGTTCACTTGGAAGAAAATGTAGTCACAGAGAAATTTGCTTATTTAATTATTTCTTTACTTTCGTATTTATTTTTGTTTTGATTCTTAGTAGGGAAAGTCGATTTGAGAAAATGATACCAGGTCAACAAATTAGAAACTGAACCCAATATGTGGCTTGAGTTTGATTTTTAGAACATAGTAACTGATTCGAATTCAGGAGTTCTGGAAATTATTTAGGTTGAGTCTTAGTTCATGTGAGACATTCTCTCTCTCTCTCTCTCTCTCTCTCTCTCGCACACACATGCACACATTTTGGGTTTTATTTATGCATCAGTAAAATAACAAAATATCTTTGGGCAATTTGAGGTAGTTTTTAAACTTTGTGCTGTTCATCCTAATTTTTGGCTCGGTCTCTGTTAGAGTCTCATCAGAATGGGTTCTGAGAAATAGAATCTTTATCCTGTGGGTGGTCCTAAGATGTCTCCTCCCTTCTGATAAGGACAATGGCTAAAGCGTGCTCAACTCAGGCTGTGCCAAGCATAACACCACCCTCCTCATGCAGAGCTTTATTTACTTCGCTAAATGATCTTATGAGACAGGTGTCATTACTATCCCCATTTTTTAAATATGGAAACTGAGTCTTCAAGAGGCAAGTGGCAGATTAGGTGTGGTTCGGTCACAACTTTTCTCCTTGTCATTAAGCTGGGAACTGAACAGGAAGTAAGTACCATTCTATTTGGTTTTCAGCTAAGCAGAGAGGCTCAGAAAAATGCATCACTCTGCATTTTAAGAGAGTGCTCAACAGGAGACATGAAAGTAGCACATAAAACTCTTCGGGTTATGTGGTATTTTCCTCTGTCCCCACACCCACTGACCAGCCCACAGTATATCTCAGACACTCTGATCCGGGAGCAGAGACATGCATTTGATTACATTGGTTCTGAAATGCCTCCAGGATTTCAATGAAGTCTTTTTTTTTTT
>VBSM01002153.1:4764954-4776242 GCA_008086735.1 Cheirogaleus medius | reverse complement strand
TTTGCTTCCTTCTGACAAATGTCCTGGGCCTTGGAGACAAAACTGTGTAGATAACTGGTTTGAGTTGGGCCTGGGGGGAGGTGGAAGGGCAGGCTCTCACAGACTGAAAAATTGCAGATTGCTCACACAATGCAGTCATGTTTGAAAAAGTACCAAGCTGATGAAAATACCATGATTATCTCTACTCAATGATTGCAATACTTGTAAAATGCTTCTATAAATCCGAATATGATTATCATGTAATTCCATAAAAATTATACGTCTGTCTCTAACGGTTGTTCTACTTAGGCTAAAACTAAAGCTTCATAGACTGTTTCTAGAACTTAACAACTCCACTGCACAGATGTAAATTTTATACATTTTTTTTTTCAACTGGTACAAAGAATTTAAGTTTTTATTACTTTCTTTTTTTGGAAAAAAAGAAAAAAATAGAAACAGTGCTTTTTATCACCTTTTTATTAATGTTATTTTTTTCCCTCCCATAATATAAAAGTCAGCAATGATATCAATACTTTATTATACTGGAAGAAATATAAAAAGAATGCTTGTTGATGGCCTAACTAGCAGGTTTTCTTTTTTTGCCTAAATAACTAGCGGCTGGTTAAGAAGCTGAATACTGCCGGGTGGAATGGTTTAAAGGGTGGGTTTGCACAGCTTCATTCGACTCAGTTGCACAAGTGCTACCAGAAGCCCTCCCTAAACAACATAACCTTTGGCTTGAACTGGCAATGAGTAACTTAGAACCATTGATACATGATTGTTGGTGCAGTGGGTCGTTTAGATTCATCAGTTACTACATTTTTTTTTCTTTCAGCCAAACCCCAATTCCAATCCCCTAAGCCCCTCCCAACCTCCCCTTTCACAAAATAAAACAATGTAGATGCAGGAAAAAAAAATGACTACTATAGTCACTTACACTCTTCCCAAACAGCTGATACCCCCAGTAGCTTAATATTCAGCATATATAATTCATTTACATAATATAGCACTCTGGATATGGCCCTAAACCAGTTTTATTTTTTTCATATCTAGTATCTCTCTAGATCAACCACAAAAACTCCTACAGCCAGCAACCAAACTATGGAACCTTCAGAAATTAAAGACCCACAATATTAAAATACACAGAACAAAATATCTGAGGTATAAGATAAAAAATGTAATTTTTTCCTCTTTTTATTTTTAATTTTTTTTTTTTTTTAGAGTTGCTAAAATGATGCACTACTGCATGTATTGCAATACTCAGGCCTCGGAAAGCTTCCTTTCTCCCCACATTGGAAGGTTTTTATGGTTTTGTCATTTAGTATGGAGCAAAACGGTTGTATCCCCCTCGGTATATACTAGCCTGCAATGAAGAAAGAACGAGACCCACATCATCAGCATGGCTCCTAGTCTTGGCATCAGTCAAAGGTGCAAAAGCATTCTGAAACAAAGCAATTTGAGGGGTGTGTTTTTTACATTTTCCTTTTGCAACATGTGGATCATCAAAAAGACTAATGTGAAAAATAGACACTCAAAACCAACCGAAATGGAGGCACCCCTTACCCATCCCAGGTCATTCTTGGAGAACTAAAGATAGGGCCAGTCCTGACCTTCCCCAATAGCTCCTTATAAAGCAACTCCCTGTCAAACCTAATTCTGTTAAGCCAGTCCTCTTAGCTAAAAGGACTCTCCACACAAACCGGACAATGGAAGGATTTGCACTGTCTCGTTTTGTTTGTTTGTTTTTTGAATTGAGTCATTAACCCCATGTTCCCTTGGGGGAAGCTCAGTCTACACTCCAGGTTGCATTTAGAAGATTTACTGACTGTAGTAATTCAACTCTCCTTTCCAACACATTCCTCCAACGGACGAGGTGTTGAAGCAGAGTTGCCGACCGCAAAGTCGGGGTGAAAATTTCAATCTACGTCTTAGCTTGACTGGGCTCAGCAGTCTGTATGGAATCTGATCTTGAGAGGGGAGCTGTAGAGAGGAACTGCTTGATGTAATTAAGCTTGTGCAAAACAGTATGTTTCCAAATCGTCGTTGAATGTATATGACCAAGCTCAGGGGAATTGTCTGGCCACGGCTTTAAATGGCTATGAGTTGGTGGCACTTTAACTATTTCCTTTTTCTAAAAGTATTGGCGATTCCAATGAATGCCTAGGGGGATTTATTTGTAGGGTAAGGACTGATATTCTTGATCCAAGCAGAAAACGGCATGCCAAAGCTTTGTAATGATTGCATATGCTTTTCACGTGATGGGCACGTCTTACTGTACTCAAGAGTTTTAGTGCATAGAAGTTTGAACAAGTACAGGCAAATTCACCCCGCCCTTACCTCCCATGTTTGCCCTCCCCCCTCCCCAAACAAAAACCCAGACGCCCCCCCAAAAAGAAAAACAAAAGACAATCCCCAAACCCAGCTGATTCCTTCTAATTTCTTATGTACTAGGTACACACACACACAGTGTGCCCCTTTCTCTATTTTCTTTCCTGGGCGACTATGACTTTAAACATGAATTGTAATAGGGGAGGAGAGGCAGTCAGATTCTCAGCTGCCTGACAGCAGAGGCCTGGAAGTGTGCAGCTTAGCTCCTCTGAAGTCTGTGCTGGGGCTGGAACCTTGGGGCTATGTGAATGAGCAGCAAGGGAGGGAAAAAAAAAAGAAAAAAAAAAGTTCTGCATTGACACTGCATTCTGTTAGTGATGGATTTAATTATCAAAATGACTAATTATTCCATTAAGGTAAGTGCTCCGCTAGGTGAGACTTGCAAAATTAGAAATATAATAACTTACATGCACTACATTGCCAAGAAATTAAGACATTTATCAAGTTTACTGGGAGGATTAATGTGGCATTTTAGCTGCTGTTAGCACAAGAGACAAATTCAATTAAGGGAAAGTGAGAGGACATCAACCGTCAACCCATACTAAGGTCCCAGCTGGGGGAAGGGAAGGGAAGCAGGAAGAAGTGAGGACGAGGAGGAGCCAGTACTCACCATGGCACCAACGCCGTAGGTGGGGGCTGGAGCAAGTGCGTGGTGGTAGGGGTCGGCAGCATAAACTCGTCCGTAACTGAAAGGAGAACATAGGTGAAGGCTGATCCATAACATACAATTACAAAGTAATGAGAATCATAAAATCCAAAATACCAAGACAGTATGGGAGGGGGCCCTATTCATCTTGGAATAAGAAACATGAGAAAATGTCGTCTGTGCACGATGCATTTCTTTTTTGTGTATTTAACGTGGCTGGTCATATTGGCATATTTAACATACATACGCACACACACACATATATAAATTCCCTCCCCACTATAATGCTTTTTCTACACTGTTCTTGTAGCTCCCTCAGAGACTGAGATAGGCAAAAAGAAACAACTTGAAAGAGTGGACTTTTAGGAAGCTCGACCTAGAGGATATGTCAATAATCAAGAGAGATTGGCTTTTTCTCCTCATTTACCTGTTACAATCGAGAGAGGATGGATCAGAAACAGTGAAGGGAACCTGTCTGTGCAACCTGTGTCCAATGTCTGAACATGAAAGAGTAAGTGCATTTGAATGAAAACACCCTTGGAAGGTCTGCGGGCACCCCCACCCCAGAGTTGGAGCCTGATTTGCTTTGGGGCCTCTTACCCCAGAACTTCTACCTCCTCCACCTATGGCCAGGTTCTGGGAAGGGAGGCGTTTGAAGACAATGTGTCCTAGTGACATTTACTCATCTTCGAGCTTTATCTATCTCTGCTATCCTCTTGCCTCTGCTGCCAAGGCTTCCAGCACAGGTTTTGGAATAAAAACGAAGAAGGGATAGAAACCAGACGCACTGGATGTCTGGAAGTGAACGTCACCGCCGATCAGAAACTAGGGTTCAGAGGTCAAGTCGCTTGCTCAAGTTCACGGCTCTAGACAGAACTGAGCCTTGACTCTCCTCGGAGCAGCTTGCACTTGTCTTCTGTAGCATAGCGCGCCTGTACTTCTTTGACCTGCCGGATATTTCCTTGGAGGTGGTTTGAACAGGGCTGTTTTGATACGGATCAAAGCTGAGAGGCAATCTTAGGTTAGGTTCTCTGGAAGCTGAGCTTGAGATGGAGTTTCCTGTGCAGGCGATTTATTGAAGAGGCGCTCTCAGGAGGAGAGGCGCGAGCAGGTCCCAGCGAGGAAAAGACAACAGGCAAGGACGTGGTCTGAGCTGACGAACAGCTTCAACCTTTCTCTGAGAGGTGCACACCAGTCAGTCCCGCCTGACTCTGAAGCAAGTGGGTTGGCTTTTTTTAAAGCCCCCGTAAGTTAAGCATGAGCTGTGAGCTTTCCTGGGTGGGGGGTGGGGGGGCGCACCACTGAGTGGAAGTGGCTCCCTTCGGCAGAGGGCGATTTTCTGGAGAAGGGAGCAGCTGTCGTCCTTTCGCACCGATACCCGCAGCAGCTGGGGGGGGTGAATGCACCAGCCACGCGGTGGGATCCGTGCGGCTTTTCAACAGCTCTTGACTCTGCCTGTTCGGCTTTTTTTATTTTATTTTTTTTAAAGAATGGAGGAACAAGGCAGGAAGAAATGGCTTGTCTGCACTGTCAACCTTGATCTCGCCTCCCATCCCTTACAGTCCAATTTGCATGCGCTTATCCCTTGCCGTCGCCGTTTTTTCCCCAGTCTTGTTTTCCTTCCCATCTTCTTTCTGTGGCTGGTGGATAAGCGCGTATTGGGTGGGTCTGCCTCGGTTGCTCACACCGTGGAGTGTGGGAAGGGGAGGGGAGCTTGGGTGTAGGACGACCTTCTAAACTCAGACTCCAGGTTATACCCCCCGATGGAAAACACAGATGACTGTACCGAGCTTGCATTGGGCACGTCCTAAATCCCTAGGCCATCAAGCCCGCTTCAAAGGGGCACTGAGCTCAAATGATCTTAAAGATGAGGTGTGAGTGGAGGTTTCTCTTCTGAGGCAAATCGCTCAGCGAAACTAACTAACGAATAGTCAACCCCAAGGCAGAGGGTGTGTTGGGACAAGAATGATAAAGTTTTCAAAGAAAGAATATATTCGTGGAAGTCGCTCATGAGACCTGGGCCTCTTGCTCACTTAACTAGAAGTGGATACAAATAGGCGTAAGGAAATGATATACAACTCGCTGGTCTAGAGAAAAACCTGCTCATAGGGTTATTGTTAATGCACTGTCATTTGGCAAAGGTGGTTACACAAATAGGACATAAACCATAAAGGCAAACTGAAAATCTTTGGAAATTTATCAAGGAGGCCATGGCATAGCATTCCTTCACAATGAGTGTGAATATGCAAATTCGGGATTTTTTTTTTTTTTTTTTTTAATTTGGGGACAGGTTTTACTGTGGCAATTTCCTTTTTGGGGTGAGACAACATACGGGCAGTCTGAAGGTATGTAATGAAAACATAGCCCCCACTTCTTCCTACTGCATACTTAAATGGTACCTCCTTATCGAGCTATAACCTGGGCATCGTTTCAACCTTTGTGGAAAACCCAAGGTAACGATTTGGCAGTATTCTCTTCCAGCAGCACTGAGCTATTCTTCGCAAATGAGCCGGGCTCCTTTTCTCCTCAGGGTGACCTCTACCTTCAGAATCCGATGGTTTTATTATGATTAATAAATTTCATTTCCACAGAGGAAAAGGGACCATGTCAGCTCAAACTGAAAGCAAGGAGGCTTCTTTTCAAATGCTAATTTCTAAACACGCCCTTGTGTGGCACTACAATTCAGACACAAGGTTACCGGGGAAGGCGTGGACTGGAGCGCTGCTTTGCAGCAGAGAGGCCGGGCACGCCGGCAAGCTGATGTCCTCAGAGTTGGCTGGGCACAGCCCAGAGGCAGAGCAGTGATTCCCTGGGACCTCAACGGGAGTGATGGTTAAATGTCACAGGATGGCCATGCTGGGCCCTGACCTGCTAGGTGCTCATCCTCCATCCCCTCCACCCCCGGCCAAGGTGGGGCAGCGCCGCGATCAGGCCACGATGCTCTCTGTGTCCCCACATCCATCAGAAATTTCAGATGAAAGCTTAAACATGTCTACTTCAATCCACGCACACTGTAACCACCCTAACGATAAGCCCCGAGTAGTTCAGCAAAACCAACTTAGCCTTAAATCTCATTTCCTTTGTTCAACTCTCACCCCTTTAAACTAACAGCCATTTACATTGATCAAATCTCTCAAGTCTCTCTGCCCATCCATACATCCTCTCTCTCTCTCCATCGAAATACAGATCTAGATAAGGCTGATCCTATCACTTCCCCGATTAAAACCCTTCAGTAGTTTTCCTTGGACCCTGGTATAAAATCCAAACTTGCATGAGTTGCCTCTGCCCTTCTCTCAATCATCATCTTCCTCCCCGACCTCCCTGTGATCCTGGCACCTGCTCACCCTCCATCTGAACTACCTCCTGTCATCCCTTGTTTCAGATCGAAGGGCTGCGTCTGTTCTGTCGAGTGCAGGTGCTGCAGGGGGGACACTCACACCCATCGTCCCCATCCCTAGAATCTAGCAGGAGAAAGAGTCTTTCTTTCCAGTGCACTTTCTGATGATTCTGGGTTGGCTGCACAACACTCAGAAGAAAAGTTTTTGGGGACTCTGGAAATACAGAGTGTCATCCCCTGAGAACTCATCAAAACCCTTTAAACAAAGAAAAGAAAAGATAACTGCTCTGCTGGCTAGTTTGCCACAGCTTATAACCATCATGAGACATCACCTTCTTGACCTTAGCAACAAGGTAAAACCAGAATGCAACCAGGGGTGACGAGGGGAGCCCAGGGCTTTTGGCAAGGAGATGTAGGTTTGAGTTCTGCCTTTACAATGTCCTTGCTCCCGTGAGTCAGGCAAATCACCCCCTCTGAGCCTCCTTTTCCTCATTGGCAAAATAGCATTGTTCCGTCTGAGCCCTCCCTCACTCACAGATCAGGTGCACGAAAGGAAACCAGATAAATTGTAAAGCCATCTACGGATATAGGAGATTATGATACACGCTTCTTATGTGGCATTTCACAGACTAATCTCTCAATCCTGGCCAGATTTTTGGTCTGTAGCGGCAACTGTGAGATTCTGATATGATCACGGGGAGCTCTAGCGATCAAATTACACATGCTTTTAGAGTCGAGATCTAATTTATGAGTTACAGATGTAGTTTAAATTGATATACTTGAACTTAGGGTTATATTGGAGCAAAATGAATAAGGATGCAGCCTGTTGAATGGGAAATATGAACTCATGTTTGTTAAAGTGCTTTGTCTACTGAGACATGTAAATATTACTTTTTATTAACATCTTCTAAATCTAGTTGATACAAGCAGGATACTAATGAGGTACAATAGGCTCTTGTTGCTAGCCTACACTAGGTTTTAGCAGTCACATGATTTCAGTAAGAACAATGTAATTAATTAACTATATTTTATTCTCTGTATTTCAATTAAGAGCCTTTATGCCCCTGGGAACTTTCATTTTTCCATTAGTACTGCCTCCCTAGGCCTCCTTTCCCAGAGATCGCTGGGGGCATCCCTGTGGGGCAGACAGACGATGAAAATGCTCACCCTTCAGATGCGGTTCTGAAGGTAGCACAGACGTCCTTGACAGGCCAATTGCTGCCAGAAGGGGCACAGACTTGTGCCCCTCCCAGCACAGAAAAGAACTGCAGGGTACGCATTCATAATAGGATGTCTCACCAGGGATCAATGAGTGGCCCCCATCACTGCTCTTAGGGGCTATAGTGCCCCCTCATTGGGATAATGAACCCATCCAAGTCACACTCTTACCACATAATATACCACTAGGGTACCATAGGGTGGCCCAGTGGTTCTAACAGCATGCTATTTGCAGAGCCATGGTTCAGCTAGGGGCTGTTTCGTTCCCTTTCCTGCAGAGGATGAGCTGAGGTCTGGGCTGCAACAGGCCCACTCAGTGGCCCCTGTGTCCACCCTGGGTGGGGCAGGCCAAGGTACCCAGTGAGACAGGAGAAACTAACCTATATACCCAGGAAGAAGTGATTCTGATCCTTCCCAGATAGTCATCCTATTTCATCACGCTTTGAGGACCTTTCCAAATGACTTAAGGAACATCCTTTGGTTTGCATTGTTACTGATAAGTTGTTTCTTTCCCACCATCCAGAGGGAACGCATCTGGAACACATGTTCCAGCATTCTCTCTGTCCGGTAAAATGCTCTCAGCAGTTCTAGGTGGCTGGGAAGAAGCCACAGCCAGTATCAGGGAAGAAAAAGACCATAGACAGGGCACGTGGGCTTCTGCTTCCTTCAGCTCTGGCTACATTATTTCCATCCCTGATCCAACAACAAATCAATTCATTTCCAATCATAAAACATTATAGGCATTTATGCTTTCCAGCTCAACCATCCCATACTCATCACTAAATAAAAATGCAGTGACACAGAGATGCCACAGTCCTACTGAAAGAGCCCCAAGGCTTCTGACAAATCTCTTGGCCATTTTGCAATCCGAAAGGTCCCCTCAGCTTGTGGGCTCAGAATATGAGATCCCACAGAAGATCTTTCAAATTCCCGGCTTGGGACAGCTCAATAGATTTCTGAAATGAACGGTCAGTCTCTTACCTTCATGCAAATACACATCTACCAGACGACACAAAACGTGCAGGATGCAAAGTCTCCGTTTTCAAATCCCAGAACCCCACAACTTTCAGGCTCTAAGGTCTGGGCCAATACTGTGTGCACTAGTTTGAGAAGACAATGACCAAGATTTGGGGAAAATCTTCCAGGGGTCAGTCATGGCAAAGATGGGTTCTCTCTGCCCACCGTGCGGGGACGATGGGTGCTAGGGCTTCGTCCCCACAGATTTGGGAGGATTCCCAAGACCTCAGGCTACACATCCTGGTTTGCTGCAACAGGAAAGAAAAAAACCTTCCGAATGTATTAATATGAGAACGACATGGATATATCTGAAGAGAATTGAGAGCACTGGTTTAGCTCGGGGAATGCTCCTGTTGTTCACTTTCCCATGGAGGGTCAACTGAGTTCTGGGCCTCAGCTCTCACTGTGGAAATCCTCCTTGGTGACTACTGTAGCCTCCTCCTAGTTTTAATCTGTTGGCCATGGGGGTGACCAAGCCCCCGTCTTCTCAAAGGTTAGAGGAACAGAACTAGTCCCACAACTGTAAACAACAGACACCTAGAAAACAGCTCCAGGTACAGCGAAAATTCCAAGAGAGACATAAGTAAAAAGAGAACAATCTGGAATCATCTCTACTTGGCTCTGAAATTTCTGAATGTGATTTCTGCTCGCTTCCTTAGCTTGGCTTTAAAGTGATTATCTTCAGAAATCACTTAGCACATTTTTCAGCCCCATGATTCCCACCACCCCAGAAGTAGGAGGGAAAGCATCTTCTGGGCTCTTTAGCTGCTACACGGGAAGCCACTGAGCTTACGCACATGGATCCTGTCACACATCAATCCAACGCCTATGGAACCCAGAAGGCAAAGACCTTTTACCCGTGGCAAACATATGGCAATCTCCTTTCTGTGCCTTTCTCAGTGGGGCTCAAAACCTCCTTCTATTCTGAATCCCAACAGATGTAAGGGAAGAACCTTGATTCTGGATTCATGATTCATCAGAGCAGGGTAGCAACCACTCCCTGGGGGTTGAGAGGACACAGGAAGTCCTGCTGGGGGCCACGCAGGTCCCCTGCTCTGGACTGCCCCCTCTCATAAAGTAGCTATAGGCACAGTCTCTTTGATGCAAAACTCGAAGCTACCTTCCTCTTAGAAATCCTGTTTCATTGTGTGTCTGCTGCTGCTGCTGCTGTACCACAATCACTAAGTTGTTCCTATTGTGCTCTGAAATCACCATGACACCCCGCCTACGGCTGAGCCCACACAGGGGATGGCGTGGTGTTTATATCCCTCATGAGCCTGCAGCTAGTCGGGCCCTCTCTCCAGACCTGGGAATCGGTATCGCAGGGGACGAAGATGACAAAATGGACTCTGCATTTGTAACAAATTTCTCCAGGTGATTTTTTTTATGGACTCCTCTAAAATTTGAGAACCATTATTCTATTTAATTCTGCACTGACATAGCACTTTCCCACTCATGTTAATTCAGACCTACCTAGATATCTTTAATTTTTACAAGTAAACTGCTAAAGACACTGATTGCACATAATACACTCGGAACTGTGTTTTGTCCGCAGCAAGCTCTCCATACATGGCATTGCTATTGAAGCAAAGATCCTTTGGCTATAGGCTCCCTCAGCACCCTGCACTTCCCCTATTAGAATACCCATCACACTGTACTGGAAACAGACCAATTAACCACTAATCAATTTGCTGCATGACAACCTTGCTGAATAATCAGATCACCGACGTGCAGGGAAGACAATTAGATGAGACTCGCCAAAGGATCAATTAGAAGAATGGCCAATTTGGAAGTTTCTTCTACATATAATGCAGTTTTGCATGCAGGTTCAGAAGTAGAGATTGAAGGGTAGAAGAGGGGGTAGGGGCACCCCCCCCCTTATGTCCCTGAACTGGCTACATATTGCCTCTGATGATTACTTAGTAAACCACACAGTGGCCTGTCCCGTGGGGGACAGTTTCAGCAGCTTTTGCAGATGGGTTCATTTGGCCAAGGCCTTTTCGCAGACCCCCACCCTTACCACACACGGCCGTGTCCAATATTCATCAGGAGTGTGTCCCCAGGCTAGCTTCTCTGGTCACCACTCTGGGGCCTGGCAGGGAGCAGGCTTGGCTGCTGGGCAGAGTCCCAGCCTACACCTGCCCCACCCCCAGCAATACTCCCTGTGGGGGAGGGGGGAGAAGCTGGGAGCTTTCCACCTTGGATTTTGTGGTAAAAATGACTGGTTCAAACAGTCTGGTGGTTTTGAGGGAATACTTTACTTCGTTAGTTGATTTTTCAGCGAAAAAAGAGACATTTGGTGAATTGACCTAAAGTACACTTTGTCACCCCTCCCCACCTCCCTTAATGCGAAACCTGCTCCCCCACCCGTACGCCTGAGCCAGCGCCCAGCACATAGGAGCACTAAACAGACACCTGCCGCCTGAAGGGGCCACGTCCAGTTAAAGAAACCTCCAGTGGAACAACCGCTAGAGAACCATCCAGTGCTCGGCGGTCTCCTCGAAATGTTAACCCTGTCCTCCAACTCACACGTGGTATTCCAGAAGCAAGACAACACAGCCAGAGAAGGCAGGAGAATCCCTTCTGGAGGCAGAAAGTCAATGCTTCAAGGTCAGGGAAATAGCAGCAGGTGGGGGCAGGTGGCCCAATAGAAACAGCTTTGGTATCACATGGACTCCAGTGTGACTGTAGAGAAGTTATCAA
>VBSM01002153.1:4753431-4764817 GCA_008086735.1 Cheirogaleus medius | reverse complement strand
GAAATAACTGATACACCTTGCAGCAAGAGGGAGGGAGGGGCCATTGAACAGAGCCTGGACCTTGCACATTTCTAATCCGCCAGCAGATCCTGTTTGTTCTTCCATCACAATACAGCTCAAAGACAACCACGTCTCAGCCATTCCACAGCCATCTGCAGCTGTCCAGAGAGGCCATGGTCACCCCTTTCGGGATAGCTGCAAGAGCTTCCCCATTGGTGCCCTTTCTTCTGCTTTTGCAATATTGAAGGCTGGTCTCCCCAAAGCAGTCCAACTGATCATTTAAAAAAAAATAAGTCAGATCAGACTCACCCTCTAACACCATCACCCTTAAAATATCAACTATTTCTCATGGTCTCCAAACTTGCTGGCCCCTGGCTACCTCCCAGATATTATCTCTAAAATACTCACCTGTACTCCTATGCTCTGGTCACACTGGATGTCCTACTCCCGGAAACCTCAAGCATGCCTCGACCACAGGGCCTTTGCACTTGCTGCATGTTACTTAGCTCAAGTCTCCACTTTATTCAGTCCCTGTTCAAATGTTACCTGCTCCTAGAGGTATTCTCTGATCACCGAGTCCATTATAAAATAACATCACACCCTACTTTCTATCCCTTCCCTGCTTTTTGATTCATTACAGCTATTGCATAACTTCCTATGCAAGCATATTATATACTTATTCATAGACAGGGTTTGGGATCTGCTGTCCACTATAATGGAAGCCCTTTGATGGAGGGCTTCTCCTGAATTATTTAATGCAATGTCCCCAGGGCTTAGAATAGTTCCTGATACACAGCAGTGGCTCCATAGACATTAACCGACTAACATGAATTTCCAGCCACCCATCAAAACAAGTAGCTTGCTTTTCAACTTCCATTCTCATACAAGACCCATCTTCAACCACTATTACAATCCCTAGCCCATCCTGGAAAAGTCCTAAGGAATCACAGAGGCAGGAAGACCTCTGGTCTATAAAGAAGGAAAAATCATTTCCCCCCCTTTGCTTGCTATACCTTACAGAACCCAATTCATCAAAGGTTCTTAACGTTACAGAATGAGAAACTATCCAAGTGTGCAAGGTGGACGCGCCAGGTGGCATCTGTCCTGTGGTTCAAAGGCCAGATTCCATCCAGTGATACCCAGGAAAGCACATGTCCCTCGGGAGCAACCCAAACAAAATCAAAACAAAACAACGAATACCATTGTTCAAGCAACCGAGTAAGAAAAATGTCCCTGTAAATACAGTCTCATAGACCACGAATGCTAATGAAAACCATTTATGTGGCTAGCAAAAGCAGAATAGACATTTTGGCATCCTTTAAAAAAAATCCCAAGTAAAGAAACTCATCACTTTTCCTTGGGGAACTGAAAGAAAAATCCTGAAGTACTGCTGTTGCTGCTGTCTCATGATTTTCCTCTCTCCATCTCCACCCTAAGCCACAGACAAAACTCTGCCTGGCCAGCGCATCTACTGTTGGCAGCATTTTGATGGTAATGTGTTTTTATAAGGATTTCAGATATAAAATCCATCAAGACCCCAAACTGAGATTTTTAAGCATCTTGTCGATTTCTTTCTCCACTTAAAAATACAGAACCTGCCTTTTGTCAAACCCTGATGTCCAGTAGGTATCAGGATTCAATAGACCTGCCCTGTGGAGTGTTGGTTTTTATAAGGTGGGAACCCCTTACAACTGTGCTGTGTAGAATGGGGGCTGGGGGATCTCTGGGTTTTTCCAGCATATAAGAAACAATGCCCTGGAAGGCTTTCAGTGAAACCAGGAGTCACAACCTTTGTTGACCGAGCAGTTCTGATTTTTCATTTTCACTCTATGAGCAGGGTAGACTAGCTGGAAGATAATCTGACATTTGATTGATATGGGTGCCTCCTTTTTCATGCTTGATTCAAAATTCAGAGTTCAAATGGAACCTTATGAAGCCTACAACATATTATTAATATGGCCATCAAAGGAACAGGGATATCTCTCTCAATTTGAAATGTGATCGATAGCAGTTCATTAAGAATTTACTCAGCAGCCATTCTAAATTAGATTAGGTAGATGGAAACGCTTGCCATACTCATGCAAACTTTCATTTTCTGTCGCTTCTTTTAGGAATAGTGTGTGTGGATCACTTGCTAACAAGGCAGAGTTTGTTAAGTCACGGAAGAAAATCAATACCTATCTACCTTTTAGGTTGTACCTTTTCCATGTGTGATCTATGATGTCAGAATACAACCTAAGACACACTGGAACATGCACAGGGTTTAACAGCGAAGGTAGAAGCTTGGAAATACCAGCATATCCACAAACGATGCCTTTTAACATTTTAAAATGAACATTGTCTCCCACCTGTACTCCCATCCCAAGCAGGCTCTCCCTTTAGTTGCATGTGCCATTCTGCTAAGGCTCTGAACGTGTTAAACGACTCTTGGATCCCAGGAACATTGACCTGCCACTCCTAGCAATGCAACTAACCATCACTGTCCTACTATTAGGCATTAGTGAAGGGTTAAGGATGTCGCCACCTCTCACGGTGAGAAGCAGAGCTACTTGGATCTACGGGTTAAGCAGGAGTGGAAATAGGGCATCATCAAAGGGGTTTTATAGAAATAGAGTGTGCCATTACTTTACAATGAGAGCATGCATACCTCTTGAACTCACCCGGTAAGACTTGAAACCCTTATAAATGCTGAGACCGACTATATAAATAAAATTCACCCTGCCTTTTAGAAAAGAGAAGGCTGGGAGCACGTTCCTAGCTCTCTGCCCTCCCTTTTATTCCTTGTCACCAAAGACTCTAAACAGGGTGTGAAGCATTGGCAAATAAGCCTTACTGTTGCATTGGTAAAAGGTAGCAGACGAGTGTCTGTCTGTAAGGTTCACTTGGATGTGTGTGTTTTTGAAGGTCATGACAACTACACAGGGATGAGCAGTAATGTCCTCCCTCATTGGCTGAAAGCAAAACATTGGCAAGATTTGCTGGTAATTGCTTTGGTCCTAGTTTAGGCTTAAAAAAAAAAACTAAAAAAGGAAAAACAAAAGAAATCTGGTGTTAGTTAAGGCACTCACCTATCTTGGCATATAATCAAGTAATCCCATGCTAATGAAAGTTCAAAGTTAACTGTTCTGAACCACATCAAAGCAAAAAGACAGGCATTATTTTGATGGACACATCATGCAACTATGCAGTTTCCAATTGCCAAAGTCCTGGTCTCAAAAACAAGACTTTGTCTCAGTCCTGCTACTTGAGATATGTTTTAAGAGAAAGGAAATAGAGGATCTTTAGGTAATAGAATGAAGATCCCCTTCTTAGGAGACAGAGATAATTATATTCCCTAATGCCTCTAGCTTTATAAATTCGGTCTTTTACAGCCTATAATATTCCATAAAGATCCCAAATAATTCACATATCAATTTCTGTGAACCCAGACATAATACGTCAAAAAACATGTAAGTCACACATCTGTGTACCTGATCTCCCTGTTCCGTATTTTACCATAAAAGCACTGATTATACCATGAGATTTTATTGTGGATTCATCCAACACAGTCTTACTTTTCTGGTCCATGTATTATTAAAACCAGAAATAAAACATCAAAGTTAGCAAAATGCCTAATGTCTTCTTATATGGCAGAGCCTGAAGGCGCCAGCTATACTCCACAGATACATGATCTTTTTTTTTCTCTCTCTTAACTTTCTAGAGTGACCAACTGCAGCATGTGAAGAAGGAGGGAAAAAAAAAAAAAAAGGATATTGAGACTTGGATGGATGCATCAAGAAGTAGCAATGTTTGTTACCTGCAGAGGTGTTACAAGAAATTTCATCTGCTGCAACGAAGACGAACTGATTTCTGGAAGAGAAGATAAAATTCACAATACTGCTCGCTCAGGGGGGAATGTGCTCTCTGCCGATTGGTTTGATGTGTACAGATGAGGGGAGGGAAGGGGGTTGCGTTTGAATGGATGTTGCAAGGAAATGTGCTGATGTACCTTGGACTTAGAGAGTTTAGAAAGATCATGAAATAGGCATGCGGGGACCTCTTAAAGGAAACCATGGTGATGTCAGAATATGGACCATGTACAAGCTGTTGCACCGAATATTAATACTATGTGTTACCAGAACATCATGCCAGGACATGTTTCTAATGCTAGAGCATTTCTAATTGTACTTATATGGATTTCTATGGTAAAAGGAGATTATATTAAAAAATTATAGACTATCGACAAGGAAAAAGGGTATATACTACAGCTAGCTAGGAAAATTATAAAATTCCAGACTTTATTATAGTATAACATAAAAATTTTTTCTAAAGGGAAAGAAAACCAAATGCTGTCATTTCAAAAAAGAATTTTATATGGTGCCGTGTTATGGACAATAATTTCCTCATCAAGCTAGGCTTGCTATATAAAGAAGGTAAGAGAACTCATCAATTGAAAAAAAAAAAAAAACCCTGTCTTGCCAAATTATTTTTAATGATCCTGTATTAAACAGAAAATATAAAGGGAAAATGCTATTTTAATTTGATTTAGTAAACCCAGAAAGATAATAAAACTCTCTTAAGATGTTTCCAGCTGTGGCAGTTCCACGATGTAATGTGTTCTAATTCAGAGGTACTGTTTATTTCCCTAGAAATAAGGATGTCTATGTCAGGGAGATTATCAAAACGGCCCAGTGAGGTTAGCTAGGCTCTTGAATGCCTCTACAGCAGCATTAGAGAGACTTTGAGTTCTCATTTGTTAGATTTTACTATGCATATGGATCATTCAGAACCAAGATAAATGCATTTTTTTTTTTTGGTCTTAGTGTGATTGGTTTTGTTGAAATGTTTCAATGCTTCAAAAAGTATCTAGTGATTGAGCATTTCTTAAAACATCTTAAGAAAGTTTCACTGTTGCAAGAGATACACCTTGAAATATAAATAGAGCTGCCATTTGAATATTCCCCTAGAATTTAATATTCACTTGAAAATTCTAGTCATTTCTACACCAATAAAATCTAAACAAAATTATACATGCTGTGAGAATAGTATTTTTTAGAAATGTTTTTCTTCCACATAACAAAAGTCACAACTAAGTTCATGGATCACCTTTCTTAAAACAATGCATTCCTGTCATTGGAATTTTGCTATCTTTTTGTTCTAACACAGACCTTTTGAACCCCATCAACATTTGGCTTCAGATTCCCTAGGTTTGAGGAGCAATAAAATTAACAACCCTGAAAACAAAGGAGATATTTTGGTTGGGTATTTGTTTTGCCTTACTCACCTTTGATGTACACAAGGGGTAGTAAGACATGGGCACTCCTAATTACAGGTGTAGTCTTCTCAGATACACCAATTAAGTACGTGTAGGGACCTCTATTTATTTACATGGTGCTCGCAAGAAGAACACTACCGTAACCAAGAATGGCGAGCTGGTTTACCTAAAGGGGCAAGCTCTTTGAAATAGGCATTCATATACCTATGAGGCAGAGCTTACCTGGTTAGGCTGCTCTGTCCAATTCATCCTCCCTAACCCTGGACGATATTGCTACCTTGTGTTCCATTTCTG
Source organism: Cheirogaleus medius (assembly GCA_008086735.1). Lineage (NCBI taxonomy): Eukaryota > Metazoa > Chordata > Mammalia > Primates > Cheirogaleidae > Cheirogaleus > Cheirogaleus medius. The sequence continues at coordinate 4,759,269 of VBSM01002153.1, read as the reverse complement.
TTTTTTCCCTAAGGAACTATCCAGTGTGTTAAACATGAGAAAAGCCATTTGGAAGTAACCAACACAGACACAAAATGGCGATTGAATAGGAAAACATTTTAAAATGCAACCTACAAGTATGATGATAAAGATATCAGTCCTGTTTTTTAATTATTCCAGAATTTTATAATAGATGATGGTACCCTTGAAAACATGCTCTTTGAGACTATGCACTTAACTCTTAAAAAAAAAAAAAAGCTACCATTTCTCCATTTCCTTCCTTCCCTTTTTTCACTTTTTTAGTAACCTATATATTTTTTCTTTTTTTTTTTTTTACCCACAGTGTCTTTATCCCTGAGCAAGTTTCTGAACAAAAAGGACTACTCCCTTTCACCTTCTTCAAAGCAGGTGGCTTGGATGATTTCTGACTATGAAATCAAATCTACCTCAAAGCCCAAAGAGTTATCAGTAGTGATATTTAAAAGATTATGCCTTGGACTCTACAGCAATGGCAAAGGAGTTACAAAAATGTTCTTTCTTTTCTTTTTTAATCCACATAAACCACCCCATCATATCCCAGAAAGGTCACCATAAACAGCCAGGAAAGTGCCTTTCTATAGAGTTCATTAATTGCATGAATTCCGCCTGCGTGATCACCCTCCCCCCAACTATGCTTTCATCAACTGACTACAAGTGCAATTAATAGGAAATATCTGCCCAGTCACAGACAGGTTGGGGTGGCCCACACGTCAGGCATTCTGGTAGACTTCTAAGGCACAGATTTCATATTGGTGTCTATATCAAGCTCCTACCTTGAACTTTAAGACAAATTACTTAGAAGGCCCATAAATGGATCATCTATGACCCTCTCCATGAAGCCATTTACCCCAAATGCCCAGAGAGAGAGAGAGAGATGACCAAGGAGATTAATGATGTAGCTGAGAAGTCTCCTACTCCCTAGTTTAGGAAAAATTAAACGACCAGAGCATTGCAGGTGTGCTCTGCACAGGGGGGCCACCTCGCAGGAGGAGAAAGAAGCCTATACCGGGGTCTGTGTCTTTACACTGACCCCAGTGTGCTGTCTATTCTCGACACAGACCCAAGGACTTGAACTTCAAAATGCACCTGATTTTCAGCACACTGGTTTGTTCCTTGGCGGTTGATGATAAAGAAGGTCTGGCTGAGCAGTTATCAACCTTGGTGGCACACTGTAGACATCTGGAGCATTTCTAAAATTTCCAGTGACCAGGCTAGACTTAAAGCCAATTAAATGGAGACCCCTGTAAGTGGGTCTCAGGCATCGCCGATTGTTAAAGACTTCCAGGTGATTTTTTTTTTTTTTTTGAGACAGAGTCTCACTTTTTTTTTTTTTTTGCCCAGGCTAGAGTGCCGTGGCGTCAGCCTAGCTCACAGCAACCTCAAATTCCTGGGCTCAAGCGATCCTTCTGCCTCAGCCTCCCGAGTAGCTGGGACTACAGGCATTCGCCACCATGCTCGGCTCATTTTTTCTATATATTTTTAGTTGGCCAATTAATTTCTTTCTATTTTTAGTAGAGATAGGGTCTCGCTTGCTCTTGCTCAGGCTGGTTTTGAACTCCTGACCTTGAGCAATCCACCCGCCTTGGCCTCGCAGAGTGCTAGGATTACAGATGTGAGCCGCTGCACCCGGCCCCAGGTGATTTTTAATGTGCCAATGTTCTCAGTTTGAGAACCACCTGTCTGGTGGAATGGTTCCCACCTTGGCCACTCCCTGCATTCCTGCATTCACAGAGAGAGGTTCTAAGCGTGGTAATGGTAGGGCCCTCACTCCTGTGGGTTCTGGTTTAACGGATCAGGGTAGGATCTGGAAAGCAGCAGTTTAGAAAATGCTCTGCCGGCGATTCTAACATGTGGCCACAGCTGAGCAGCAGTGGTATGGCGCAAATGCAGAGTCGTAAGGGAGTGGAATCACTGAATTTATGGCAACTCTTGCTTCTTTTTGTAGCTTCTATTTGGTCTCCAGAGCAATCTCACTACTTAGACTTCTGAGGATGCAACCATCCTTGATGGTTGATACTGTGAAACTTGATACTGTGTCCAGGAAAGGCTACTTCTGGTTTCTAGATGCCTGCTAGGAGAACCGACTTTAAATCTTATTCTGAAAGAGAAGCTGGCCCACGGTGGCTACCACGTCACACTCTCTGTATTTGATTCCCCACCTCTTCATCTTATTTTACCATCGCCTATGGACTTAACTCAAGATCATCTTTGCACGGGTCTTTCCATTTCTCCTTCAGAGTCTGCGTCTCATTCTGTCTTTACCAATTTCTTTCACCATAAACTCCTATTTTCAACCTCTCCTTCTACTCCAAAATTTCTAAAACTTCCCTGAATAATTACTTCAGATACTTTAACATTTTTTGCTCAGACTTTAGTGAGCATCAGATCACCTAGAATACTTGTTAAAAGCAAGTTCCCGGGTTTCGATCCTGATCACCTCAATCAGAATTTCCAGAAGAGAGACCTGGTAATTTATACATTTAACAAGAGCCCAGACCTGGCTGTTGACCAGCTCAAGGGGACACGACTCTGGCTGTGCTCTAGACAGCAGGTGCCCCTAATGAGGGGATCACGACTCCAGCTACTTCTTACCATGAGGAAGTTTGGGAAACCTTGCTGAGAAATCTGCAAGGTCATTCTCATGTTTTTTGCAAAGGTCACCTTTCCCAGGAAAATTGTTTGACTTGGGAAGGCTTTGTGGGAGAAGAGAGAGTTATTAATTTATGAAAAATAAAGAAATGGTCAATGATCGAGGCCAATGGAAAGGCTATCTTTGTCTTGACTCTTGGGAATGTTGATTGCCTAACTCAATCAACCTAACGTTGATTGAGCTCTTACCTATGTCGGGAAGTTGCCGAGTGTCATACCTATGTATTAATTCGTTTAATTTTTTTTTTTACAATCCCTCTTTCCATCTCCATCTTTATAGATGAGGAAACTGAGGCAATAGAAAGGTTGTATAATGTGAGCAAGCTGCTAAGTGGTGGAGGTGAAATCTGAACACAGTTGGCTTGGCTCAAGACCCTAAGATTCTGCTTAGGAGCATTAGGGACATTCACATATAGGGTATTCGATCAGCAATGGGTGTGACTCTCTATGGAGGCTTTTTTTTTTTTTTTTTTTTTTTTTTTTGAGATAGAGTCTCGTGCTGTTGCCCTGGCTACAGTGCCGTGGCGTCAGCCTAGCTCACAGCAACCTCCAACTCCTGGGCTCAAGCCATCCTCCTGCCTCAGCCTCCCAAGTAGCTGGGACTACAGGCATGCGCCACCATGCCTGGCTAACTTTTTCTATATCTTTTTAGTTGGCCAGTTAATTTCTATTTTTAGTAGAGACGGGGTCTCGCTCTTGCTCAGGCTAGTTTCGAACTCCTGAGCTCAAGCAATCCTCCCGCCTCGGCCTCCCAGAGTGCTAGGATTACAGGCGTGAGCCACAGTGCCTGGCCAGCAATTTCTTACTATTGCTGTGAATCTTCCATTCCTCTGAGACAAAATAATAAGAGTGTTTGGATTCCTCTTTGAATATATGATTGAGGTTTGAGAGAGATACGTGTATTCTGCTATCACCACAACTGGACATGATGGAATAGCTTATGCCATGCTCTTTCTTTTTATTCCTGTATCACAAGACTTCCTCATCTTTAAAGATGGTTTTCATAGGCCAACCATCTAGAATCTATATCTGCCTCAGCTGGCTGTACATTTAAATTAGTCCTGTGGACTGCCACAGAACACTCTCATATTCCACTTTTTTCCTTAGGCTACATCTCATCTCTTTGCAATCTTCTTCCTTCTAAAAATTACCCATGGCTGAATTCTAAGAGTCAATTAAAAATAGTAGCCAGCCAGTATTGCTGGAGGGGATCGCAAAACTAGCTCTCAAGTCACAGAGTGAAATTCTGGTATAGGCAAGTGGAAGGCCAGACCGCCAAGGTTCCCCGCATTAAAAATAATACTGGTTTTAAGTTTCATTGTTAAAGATTCTGGTCAATTCTCATTCTTTGGCCTCTTATTTCTGTTATTTAGCTATTGTTAAACAAAACTCGGGATTGGTATCATTCATAGCAAGATTTTTCTTGTATCCAATGCTCTGAATATTGAACCTAACACACACACACACACACACACACACACACACAGAAATGTGTATTTAAACCCCTCCGAGGACATCCACTAGAAAATCCTTACAGCCCAAGAAGATGGCCTTCTGGCCTGGTAGATTAACCAGCATGCCCCAAGATAGTAGTGAGACAAAGTCAAAGTCATTCTACCTGTAGATTCTGGGGTATCTACTGGTTCTAAGGCAGAGGTTCTCAACCCTGACCACTCATCTAGGATTTTGTTTTTTAACAAAAATATTTCAGCTAGGATTTAAAAAAAAATAACATACCAATGACCAGACCCATTCACCAATCATTTAAGTCAGAATCTCTGCGAGTGGTTCCCAGGTACAGGTATGGCCTGAAAGCCCCTCAGGTGATGCTATTCTGCCAGTCAGCACGGAGAACTCCTCTCTCAGTGTGTGAATGCTTCTCTGAACATGTGAGTCCTGCTTTCGTTTAAAGTAAATGACACTGGTTTCATTTTAACATTTTATAACTATTGATGTTTCGATTATTGGTAATTATAATACATCCTAGTCATTATATTATTTATAATTAGTAATAATTCTATAACTATGCTTACCAGGAAGCTTCCTTTTATACATGTACAATTAAGGTGGAAATTCACAATAAATCAGGTTATTCTCATTACTCATCTTAAAAAGTTGCTGGAAGGGCCATATGGAATTCAGCCATGAGTGTTTTCTGAATATTAAACATATCATGCAGAAATAAGATGCTCCTATTAAAATTCTTATTGCTGACTTCACTAAAGAGTTAACCCATGCCATTCATTCAACCCTCAGACAGTAAACGAGGAGTTTGCCTCATAGCAGGCACTGAGCTCAGCCTGGAGGATCTGACGCTGTACTCATGGCCTTTAAATCACTGTGGAGTATCTGTATTGGGCTCGTCTGTCCAGAAGCTCATAATCTAATTTATATGTCAGTTTTATCACCTAGAAAGGGGGACTTGCTTGTAATCAGTATTTTACCTCCCTTCCCACGTGCAGTACTAATACTCTTCCAGAACGGTACAAACCCCATTCAGATTCATATATTTTTCCTGCCCTGTTATTTTTATTCATATTTTAGCCCTGTGTCATCAGTAGTTCACTAGGCTGTGGCAAACTATAGAATGAGAAAGGGGATAAACAAACAAGTAAGCAAATAACCAAATAAATTGACTACAGAAGGCTCTAAAAGGATCTATACTGATCTCTTTTGAAAAAGGGAAAATATATTAAAATACACATAAAAACATTTAGACATAGTTCCTATTGCTAACATTGCATATATTAAAAAAAAAAAAAACTTAAATGGCAAAGGAGATAAGGGCTGTGAATCTGTCCCCAATTTGAATATTCTACCAAAAAAGCTCTGAGTTTGGAAATTCAAATCCAAGTCCATCTCTGCTACTCGGAGACCTTGACGACAGTTTACTTTTGCCATTTCAGTTCTCCCCACATTTAACATTCTCCCTAGCTCCCTCTGTACTTCTTTCCTAGGCTCACACTAAAGAGAACTCATCGTGACTCTGGAAGCCATGCCCTGTCACATACAAGCCACATTCCACTCGAAAAATCATTTCACCATTCTGGGCCTCAGTTTCCTCATTTGGAAAATGGGGATAAAAGAGTGCATGCCCATTTGTGCAGATTGAATGAGAGAAGGAATGTGAAGTCACTTTATTGGGACCAAAAAATGGGCTTTTTTTTTTTT
>VBSM01002153.1:4734058-4753331 GCA_008086735.1 Cheirogaleus medius | reverse complement strand
AAAAAAAAAAAATCAAGAGCAAAAAAGCCCATCATTCGGTGATGCTGATACTACTATTACTATTACTCCTAATTTCTATTACTACTAATATCCTGAGTGCTACTAAGTGTCAGGTTCTGATTGAGAGGCTTTCTGTTCATGACCACAATTAATTCTCACAACAACGCAATGAGGCCATGACCACCCATCATTCCCACTTCATAGATGAGGCAGTTGAAGATCAAATAGTTCAATGAGCCTGTCCAGATTATCTCCAGTAGTAACTCACTCTACTGAGATTCTAAATCTGGGATTATATTCTATATATCAATAGCAGTGATTTTTCTAGTGCATATATAAATCAAAGACTGCATACAGTAAGCATAAAAGATCCTGTTCCAAATCCTGACACAGCCCAGCCACCTATAAGTCCTGGGCTGTCGAGCAAGGCACAGAGTCCCAGAATGTGAGTGGGACACAGTGGTTCTTAGAAACTGCCTACTCTAAAAATGACCTTGCACTTTTAAATGCATTTAATTTACTTGCTACTGCCTCTCTATATTCAATGCTTACAAAGACTACCACACACTCTAAAACATCTGTCAATCGGCAACATTTGTACTACTTCTTTCAGTTAATAATGCTCACTTTCTTCATCTCTTTCTGACTCCAAGTGGGATCATGCTCTCCTTTAGCATACGAAAAGACTAAGGATCAAGACAGTTAAGATAAATCAGATGGGACTTTCCCAGGGTCCATTTTATATTGGTGTGAATCTATTATGCATTAACAAGATTATTAGCACGAAATCACTTTCTCTACCCATGGATCTTTGGGGGATAAAGAAAGAATTGTGGCCCTAGGCCAGTTGAGGGAAGAAGTCAAAACAGAAATGATTTGGAGGGATGCCCAACCACGGACAGCTCTTATTCTCTCATTGAAGGAGGGGGAGTAGGCAGGCAATGGCAACAACCCAATACTTTACAAAGGCAAATCCTCTTAGATCCTGCAAGGTCTGTGGAGGGAGAACCCTGTGTCGACATTATTGACTGTACACTGGGGTAGAATTGGAGCTTGTCCTCTAAAGCAGCACTTCTCAAACTTCATCCAAATCACTCTGAAATTCGTAAGTGCAGGCTCCAGTTCAGCAGGGCTGGGGTGGGGCTTGAGATTCTACATTCTCGCAAGTGCCTGGTGAGGCAGATATTGTTGGTCTGGAAACCACACGTTGCATAGCAAGGCTCTTAAGACTTTTAAAATGACCCAGTCACATCTTGAAGTTTCAGAAGAGAAAAAGGTAATCGCTTTTTCTCCCCTTTTATTTGTGCATTTTAAGTTTGGGAGCAAGAAATTGAAGAAAATAAAAAATAATAATATGGAAACTATCATTCTGGGGAAGCAATGGAGCTGGTACTTCCAGGATGGATTTTTAAAACACCCCTCACCCCCTTGACCTGGGCTCATAATCTACTTAACGGGAGTTGTCCACAAACCCTCTAATGACGTAGAAATGGTGAAGAAAACAAGCTCTTCATCTTTGAATGCATTCTAAAATTTTCCATTACAAAATTAGAACGGTGAAAGGCGTCAGGAATTGAGAGGATGCCGGAAGCATCGAACAATCTTAGTTTTCCATCTAAAAGAATTCCAGGCCTGTAAAAGTAGTGGGAACTACTGATTAAGGTTATCAGACATGTGGTGTTATTTTTATAATTTTAGGCCAAAGCATTTCCACCTAAATAGTTAATTAAGAGAAAAGGATATTTGGCTTTATGTTTCACCTCTCTGAAACTTATTAATCTATTTGAACAGTCACACATCTTAACGCAGCAAGAATTAGCCTGGAAACAGTGACAACATCGACTCGTTACCCCTGATAGAGGTTTTCTCTTGCTCTCGCCCGACAAACTCACAGCTCCCCAAATCCTGATAGGAGTCCCTCTTCTAAATGTTTTGTGTGTTAATTAAATACAAAATGCACTACAGTTTTGAGGAGAGTCTAATTCCAGGGGAATCAATCATTGTGCTTCACAGCAAGGAGAAAAAAAATCAAAAGAAGCCATTTATTTCTGCCTCATGACTGTTCCCATGCGTTCGAGATCATCTTGAAATAGAAATCAGTTCTTCCAGAAAAGAATTCAACTTGTGTCCATAGGTATAGTGTCAGAACTTGCTCTGATAACTTTAAAGGAAATGCTAGACCTTTTCAGCAAAAAGCTCCACCTTATCCCCAAAGACACCATCTATAGCATACCCCCTAAGGACTAAATAAATACAAAAATAATTAAAACCCAACCAACCAAACAAGAAAAACCAAGGCAAAGAAGTGGTGGGCTTTCATTTTTATTTGTGTTGCATGCACAAATGCGTCCTGAGCTAACATTCCATCCTGTGCGTGTTCTCCTACTTTCCTAGAATCCTGACTTCCAGGAGGCGGGTTCTTTATCTGCAATGGTGATGGCTCATCGCAGGCCTTGGGCGTGCATGTTCTCAACAGACCTACCTCTGGAAAGCTGCTTCCTCACACCTGCCTCTAAACTCTTCACAGCTGACGGGCTCTGATGGTGCTACTTAAAAGATAGGCTTTATTTGCTTTTTGGCAGCCTATCAAGTCAATGATCTGCAACCTGAAAAGTGTGCAATTAGGCCAGGACATGACCAAAGGAGTTGTTACACCTTGTCTTGTCACTGGCAAAAGTGTCTACTACCCACGTGGCTGTGACAGCCATGGTTTGTTGGGTTTGGAAATTCCTTTAATATCTCCCCAACTCCTTGTTGGTCCAGTCTGTTGACTATTATAGGATTGGTTCTTTTTTTTTTTTTTTTAACTGCTTCAATTACATATTCATCCAATAGTGCATAACAGTTGTTAAGAAGCCACTATAGACTACGGACCACAGGCAATTAGTTCTTGAAACAAAAGCTTGAGCACTATTTCTCTTAACGTGTATATGTATGCACGCGATGTCTATAAATTAAAAATAAAAGCAGCTCAGGAAATACATCTATCGGTAACAGCCATACTGCTTCTTAGCACTGAGAGCGTGGCATCCGTAAACCCGAGTTTCAAAACTTACAGGGATGCCACTTACTGTCAAGAGCGATACATTCCCCCCTTCACTACTTCAGAGCCATCTGAATTGTTATCAAATGAAATCAGTGACAATCCACGGAGCAGGTCAGGAGAAAATATAATTATCATACTTTTTTTTTTCTTGGAGAATACCCAATCAGAACCATTTTAAAGGGAGCACTACCATAGATACTGGAAGTTTTATTAAAGAAATTTATTTTTGGCTGGCATGTGTGCCTTATAATGGGAATCTCACAGGCATACGTGTTTCTTTCTTAGTTACCCTAAAGCTGTCTGGAACAATTAGTTTTACTTTCTCTTCCCGAGGGGGCCCTGAATCACCAAAAAAAGCAAATGAATCTGTTCAGAAACTGAACTTTAAATAAGAAAGAAAAATAAGGATAAATAAAAATAAGAGTCTATATACATATATACACACACACACATATGTTCGACCTGGAGTTCTAATAAAAAACGTGGACAGCCTTTTCTGGACACTGTTGCACAGAAGGATATGAATAAAGACATTAGTGATTCATTTCTGCTACATCTTGTTACAACTTGACAGATCGTCTTTTCTTAAGATTGCAGAAGCCAGGAGAGCTCATGAAGATGAGTGAAAATAACAGAAGAGATTAAAAAAAAAAAAAAAAAAAAACTAAGAGGAAGGCCAACTTCAACAAAGCACCATCAGAAAAGGTCTAGAGAAATGATTGCAGCTCATTGCTATGTTTTGACTCAACAGTCTAGAATTTAACTCCAGCATGGCTCCTTCCTGCTCCCAGGTCCTGATCTCAATTGGGGAGATGCCACAAGCTACCCTTCTGTCTTCTTGGAACCTCCATGAACTACACCCTCAGCTCTTTGTTGATTTGAAAATACTGCCCTTGGCATCATGAGGTTTTACAATGCTCTCGCTACCTTTTTACAACAGATTTCTCCAAAAGGATTGAAAATGTAAATAAAATACGATACGGAGTCTAGCATAAAGTTGCCAGTGTTTACTTTGCCAATTAAGAACATTAAAAACAACATCGATTATTACATAAATAAAGCTACCATTTGCTATTGCTGTAATTTTATAAACTAAATCTATTTTTTAATAGCACGTGAGAAGGAAGAATGGTTAAAGCCTGTTTCCTACAAAAGAGAGCTGACAACCATATTCCATTGTCCATGTGCTTCTCCTGTCTTAATAAACTGGTAAATATGTCATCAAAGGTGGTTGCCTGGTCTTAAACTGGCCTTGGGAGATACTGCTCTAAGCCAAACACTAGCATTAGATCTTGACATCTCTCCTTGCACACATCATGAAGATTAGGTACAAGGGCTTGCTGCTGCTTTTTAGGCAGAAATAGTTTCAACCCTACCAGACTTGGTTCAGATAAGAGGAACGGAGAAAGCAAGGTGGCATTTCTCCTTTGTCTTCCCTGCACTGTCTACCCTCGTTACGGGTTCCATGTTATCCACGTATTAAACTTTCTGTATTCTACCACATGGCCAAAAAAGGAAAATCACCAAGTCTATAAAGTAAAATTTTTAAAAAAATTAACTTTTCTACAAAAATAAAAGACCCTTAAGTGACAAAATTTTTCTATTCAGGATACTCATAGGTTTTCTATGTTGACGACTCCTTAATTTTTAGTATATATCATTGGATAAGGACGCTAAATAAAATGGCGTATAATTTTAAATGTAATTTGTTGCCTGTTTTAATGACAGCATTTTTCCATTATTTAATCTGTGCCCAGGAAATAAAAAATCCTAAAATAGATAGGGAGTAGCCTACACTAATGGAAATCAGCTCAAATCCCTTTGCTTTTTCAATTCAGGTTGAGGTAAGGTTGTACAGAATGATTTAGTTCTATTTCCTGTAGTTTAGCTTATGAGGAAATATTATAAGAGAGTATGGAGATCCTTCCCTCCTCCTCTTCTTCCATCCTTCCTTCATTCCTCCCTCTCTCGTTCTTTCCACTCATCCACCCACCTATCTCTCTCTTTCTATCCATACATCTATCCATCTATCCACTCATCTATGTATGCACATGTGTATATTTACCTATATCACCTATATAATTTAAAATAACAGTAGACCATAGCCTCCATGAACCCAAAGATATGCCTAATCATCCCTATTAAGTTTTAAGAAATATGAATCTATTTATCTCTGAAATAAAATCTTTTATTCAAAGGTTATGAGTATTAGATTTCAGTGATGTTCTAGCACATGGCTTGTGACTGCTTGAAATGAATAAACTCTGGCCTCCTTGTATGAAGATTTACCTAGATACCCTTATGAATCCTTTGTGAGACCCTAAGGCACAGGTGTGACAGGTGTGTGTGTGTGTGTGTGTGCACGCTCACATGTACACAGAGCAAGACAATTAATATTATGGCATTTTATTTGGGTTTCTATTAAGTTGAGCTATATGGAATTGCCAAGATTCTGTCATTTTTGTCACACAAAAATAGCAAATTAATACGGTAGAGTCTAATACAATGTTGGCAATAAAATTTTAAGGTCTCAAAAAACAAACAAAAAAGGTATAAATTAAAACGAACAAAATTCTGTTGCTTGTGGTCTCTTTTGCTCAGTCTAGAGACACCTGTATGGCCTGGTGCTACAATTATATGTCAAAAGCTTCTTGGCATTTGGGGATCTTTAAAAGAAATGCATATTTTATGTGAAAGGAGAAATGGCCCCTGGTAACTATCAGTGCAATCAGATTGTGATGAAATTTCCGAGTGAAATACTCTGCATTGCTGTCTTCTCTAGCTGGTCTACACCTAGCTACTTTCTGCTCTAATGTGGAGGGAACATTTTCATGCACTGATCATTAGGGAATGTTAGAGTGTTAGCAAGCAGGACGAGCATGACAAATGTCTGTCTTTTTAGCGAGATAACATTTTCATCGAAGCTATGTACACATCACACATATTTTCCCAAATATCCGTGGCACAATTCATTGCATAGGGAATCGTCCCCCTCCCCACCTCCCAGTTTGGCTGCTGAAAGATGCAACAATGACCAAGTCATAATACACAAAGAAAACAAGAGCCAGTCCGTAAAGAGAAGCCTGCCCCCAGGCTCAATACAAGCAAGCCATTCATCAAGCTGATGTGATGGACCTGTCCCATCCAGAACATACCACAGACACATCAGCAACACCAAGTGGCATGCAATGACCAGATGACCAAAGGCCCCACCGCCATGCTTTGATTGGTTCAAGCTCAGAAGACAATCTCCTTTGAGAGTTCAGACAGTTGGCTTTCCATCAATCAATGTGAGATTAAACATAAAGATCTGGTGAGGTCAAGTGCTTACCAAATGTTTCCTAAATGCCAAAAAAAAAAAAAGATGCTCACCTATCCCCAATTAAATTTGTCAATGAGACTATAAAATTACCCAGTCCGGTCAGGTCTTTTTCTTTTGGGGAAATCTCTGCCCACACCAGATGGTCTTCATTCGGGAGGTCAACATTCAGAGATTCTCAGGTTGCTCGGAGATAATCAGCGTGTGATCATTGAACCAAGAAGATGATGGGCAGGAAGTTGCAAGGTGCCCATTAAGGACCTTCTGGACGGTTCTGAGGTTATTGGAGTTCAATATTTTGCAAAAGTCCCTGAATCTTTAATTTGATGAGGGCTTAATTTGTGCTGATAAAAGATAAAATTCTACCAACTGGGGACATCAAACTTCCTTTGCTTTCAAGACGTCTGAAGAGTGAATCTCATGATTACAGGGAAAGTTTGTTGCAGTTTCTCCTTTGATCAAATTGACAACCAGTGAGCATTACCCAAAACATTCTCAGTTCCTGCTGATTTTACTTCCTATTCCGAAGAAGTTTCTTTTTGTGAAGAAGTTTTTCTCTTTGTCATCCTGCCTGTCTTCTAGACAAGAGGAACTAAGAGTGTATCACTACTGATATTTTGCTGTGATGGTATAAAAATAATTGCTTATACGACTGCTATTGCTGAGATACATTCTAGGTACTTAGCATCTTTCTTCTAGATTCAAAAGCTGTTCTGATCATTTCACATTTTCCCCCAAATATGTCTCTTCTATAAAACGGCCTTCCTTCTCTATATCTGCTTATTAAGGCTAAAAGGAAGAACCACCATTTAATAGAGACACTTTAAAAATCAAACCAAAAATATCATTTCAAAGACTGTTTTCTGGTAATTTACCTATTACTGGATTTACCTTCAATGAATAATTGCATATGTGCCAAGTGTCTTGCTTATAATAAAGTTAAATAGGAATGCTAATCAATTTCCACAGCAACTGAGAGGACCTAATGTGCAGATTTCTCTAATGAACAACAAGAGGCCAATTACATGGACAAGAGTATAGTTAGTCGGTTTCTTCAACTGAAACGCTTACACTAAAGTGGGAATTGCAGAATTATTAAAGATTTACCAATCCAAAAATGAGGACAATCTTTCAGTAGGACATGTTGCCAATGAGAAACCTCAATAATATTGAAATAACAGATTTTATACATATATTTGCACATATGGTGTTCCAAAACACAGAGAATTTTAACTTAATTTTAGATAAAAGCAAGTAGAGATGGCTAGATTCTCAAGCAATTCTATCGAAGACTAGTATTAAACATTGTTTATTTTTTTTTTCGAATGTCTAGATCAGTCTTATTGAAGAAGGCAATTTAAATTATATCTTTGTAATTAACCTTTTTTCAACTTGGGGATAGATGCACTTATACTGAAAAGCAAGATAAATATTCAAAGAAATAAATCCGTTTAAGACTCTCATAATTATACAGCAGACTAAAGTTACTATGATTATAATTATATACAAAGTGGGTGTTTGAGAATTTAGCATCCAGAGATATTTTCATAAAAATAATTAAGGGTTGTAGCTGAACCACATTACAATGGATACTGTGTGAATCTTCAGCGTGCAGAATTTAATAACATTAAGCCTTTTCCTTTATAGAGTGATCTTAAGTATTTCAAGATTGCCATCATTTTTATTAGCCTTATTGACCCTGTCTGTTTTCCTAATCCATTGTCAAAGTGTATTAAAGATAACAACCTCCATGAAACATATTTTGCATCTTGGCCACTGATTACTGGGTAACTGGATAATATATGTCTTTAGAACTGTGTCTTGACAACTGTTTGGGGTTTCTTTGAAGGCCCCCTTTGTTTATAAACAAAGAGTAATAATAATAAAATACCTGCATATAACCAGACAGCAGATCTCAACTCTACCTTGCCAAAGAGCCACTTGTTACAAGTTTATGCATGGGGTTTTCAAAGTGCAGCTTTGGGGGCTCAGGGATTTATTTTGCTCTGTGATATCTCAGAAGAATTCCGTGGCTACCATGAGCTAACCACACACCTTGTGAGGAATGGGATGGAAGTGCAGAGGAAGCACATCACAGCAAACCCGGGGAGGGACACTAGATCACAACAGGCCGGGAAGGAGAGCCGGTGGCTGCTGCGGACACTTTCCATTCAAGAGTCAAAGACATCCGCCTGCTTACCTGTCTGACCCAGCATGCCTCAGCCACACATGCAAATTGTTATCATTACTGTTTTATTCATGAAACATATTTTTAAATTAAAGGAGTCATTACCAAAAATAAGCACCCTCCGTGACATTTTTGCATGCAGAGCATCGGAACATTCACATTTAGGTCCTCAGAAAACAGAGCCAAGGAGTTGCATTCAGTATGGAAACATACACTTTTCCTTTTCAAGGCAACAACACAGACATAGCTCTGGCTTGCTGTTTCAGGAACCAACTCATCTGCTAAGCCTGGGGACCCCCACACCCTCACCCCACCCATCCATTCCGACTTCTGCCTTTCTCCAACACGCTTCTGCCCTTCCGCTGCCAGTCTCAGCATCTGGTGTGCATTACAAGTACAAGTTGACTTATGTTCGTAGGATTGGACACTGGGTGTTGCCAAAAAGAATGAGTCTCCTTATGAATGCCAGATACACTCCCCCATTCCTTTATTTTGAATTTAAAAATGCAATGGAGAGAATGCTTGACTAAGTCTAAAAAGTTGTAAAAAGGAAAATCGGGTGCTTGGAACTGAGGCAACCCTGTGGGATCATCTTGTTTTTCTTCCCATGAGTTAGACGGGAACATGGTCTTACGTGGAAGACCTTGTACAGGGGTTGTGTGAGAGAGAGTGTGTGTGTGTGTGTTTGTGTGCAAGGTGTGTTGTCACAGGAATCAAGAGATCTCAACAACAACTGCACAGGGGAAAAACATCTCATTTTCTGTGTGTCTTAGCAGACAGAGAGGGGGAGTAAGTTTAGAAGGAACTGGGCTTAGGCGTTTGCCATGTCTATGTGGCCTTGTGTTCACCTCCACTATGGGACCTCACTTTTGGGGTGGCTGCCTCCCTAGCCTTCATGCATTTCCACCAAGACCGGACGAGAACCTCCTTTCCCACCAGCTAAGTTAATTTCCGAGTAATCGTCAAGCAGGAGAAGGAAGACCCTTACCTGTCACTGTAGGCGGCGGCGGTGGCAGGGGTCGGCTGGGCGTAGCGATAGGCAGCATATCCACCCTGCAATGCAAGCAGAAAGGTGACTCAGGGAGGCAGCCCAGCCCGACCCGGGACACCCAGTGGCGAGACCACACCAGAACAGCAGTGACCCAAGTCTACCAATCTAAAGTCAAGGTTAATGAAAGCTTAGTGCCGAAGTGAAAGTGCAAAACACACTGAAGAAAGACAGGGTGGAATACGGCCCCCAGTTGGATGTTAAAGGTTAGCGTCATAGCACATCCCCAGGGGAGAGAACCCAGACGCCCTTTGACTAACGTTACCTACATGTTAATGTGATTGGCTTGGCTTGGGGGTGGGGAGGATCAAAGGGTATTATTTAAACACTTTTTATACTTTGCTGAACTTTCCAGATTTTCAAAATTGATTCTACTTTACCTTTATTAGCTATTAACTTAATTTTATTCATGTCATCCTTGATTATTTTCTTATAAAATAAAAAAAAATCAAGTGAACACTTTCCTGTCTTATTTTTCTATTTATTAAAAAATCAGATAACCCCTTGATTGAAAGTTTATCAGTAATCTCTTACCTATGCAGTCATTTTTAACCACTAGTGTTATAGAAGAAGATTGACTTTAGCTTTCTAAATGTTAAGTAATTATTACAAAAATGAACGGTGCGCATTTCTTAAAAACTCTTTTTGGCTAAGGATAACACACAGCTCTGTATCACACTGGTTCAGATGGGGAATGTGTTTGGTGTGGAAAATACAATAAAGTCTTTTAATTGGTAAATAAAATCATTAAGAGAGGAAAAAAAATCTGAAAAGAAAAATAATTAACATTTAGTTGCATGTACCAGTAATTGCGATTGTTCAATTAAGCAAAGAGGACAAGCAAATGGGCATATTCAAAAGGAATTGTGTTCAGTGGAGCATTGATTATCAAACTGTGAAAATAACAGAGCTCCTTGCTCAACGGACCACAGCGATACATCAGCTGTTGTGGAATGATCTCAGCACAATGAAAAAACAGGATCCAGTTTCCACCGATAACACAGGACTGTTTACGTTCTAATTAGAATACACAGTCCCAAGGTCCTCTGAGGGGAGGATTCTCACCATCACCATAAAGGGGCAACTCAGTACAGAATTGCCTGTCAGAAGGTACCCAACAACAAAATCATGAGTTGCATTTGGCCTCCTCAATGGTGGAAACTAAGTAGTAGGATAGGAAATAGGTAAAGCAGGAAAACTGCAATAAGCATCTCTCAAAATACAGATAGAAGGTCTTCATAATTTATCTCTACTTCCTTCTAGCCTCAGCTAACTTTCAGAGTTAATCTGCTACAAATTGCATAGCCATTCAAAAATATCAGTTTATCCTTTAAAAAGTTTGTCCTTTGGATCAGCCCCAGAGAAGACCCATCCAAAACACCATGACAGACAATCACCAATAATTTGGTGCCATTTTTTTTTTAAGCCTCTTTTGAAAAACAATGTGGAAGTTAATAAAAGAAAAAAGAGGTCTTAGCCAGATTACCACTTGGTGTTCTAAACTCCATGTTCTCCAGTTGGGGATGGGGAAACTCGTTAAACGTGCTGAGTGAGGAGTTGTAAAACCAGAGCAGTTGTCTTACTAGCTCCAAGTTCAAGAAACAGAATGATGGACAGAGGAGAGATTCAGTCACCAGGTTGCTGGAGCCATTCTTTGATTCTGCTTGTCCATCTCTTGGCTTTCCAGATGCATAAAGGAAACTATAGGTGTGCACATTAAACTTAAGGAGGAAGGGAGGGGGCAGAATGGCTAGCTGATCAGTAGGAGGCATCAGCTGCAACTGGCTGAAATTTGAGGGGGAGAAAAAGTAAAAAGTGTGTGTGTGCATATTTTTTTCTCTCTCAGAACAACAACAAAAAATGTATTAGCATCAAGTGCCATGTGAGTCATGATTTGGTGACTCAGAATTTCATCTCAGCAAAGCTTTCTAGCAACATCTTATTTGCAAACCCTCTGGGTATGAACTTGGCTTATCTCCCCCACCTTCTTGCAGTAGTTTCAGTCAAAGAAAGAAGGTAGCAAGTCAGAGAAATCAGAAGAATTGCTTGCTGCATTGCAAACAGAAATAACTAAAATGAACCTCACTGACTACAGGTTCATATTTATGGTAGGACCATCAAATGCAGGTGTATACATGGGGGGTCCCTCTGCCCAACAGATGTGGTCATCCATGAAGTTTTGGGAATTGCCTCCACTCTATATATTTGCATATGAATTGGCCATTTAGAGAAAATAACAGTGTATTTCTATATAAGACAGGCACAAGTGATCAATGCCTTTGCCTTTGTTATTTAGGAATTTGTTTAAAAGTATTCCCAATTCAAGAGTGTCCATATCACCGTTTTCTAAAGTCTCTGCAGCCAGTGGAGATATTGCCCAACACAGTAGCCACTTGTCATAAGTGGTGACTACTGAACACTTGAAATGTGGCTAGTGCAACAAATTGAATTTGCAATTTAGTTATGTTTAGTTCACTTGAATTTAAGTGTAAGTAGCCACATGGGGCTGGTGGCTACAGTATCAGACAGTAAAAATCTAAGTGATCCTTGGCACTCATATTAGTAATTGGGGAAAAAGGACTAGATGGCTTCCTACCTCCAGCTCTATCGACTGCATTGTCTTCTCTTGCTATTTTTCTTCTGTACGAAATCCACATTAGGGAAATAACAGAGTTGTATTAACTCAGTGTATGTGTGCATACACTGTAAAATACAAATTGCTTTAATTGGGTTTTCTAACAGGTGACTCTAATCAATTGTATTGCTCCATATTTCAAAGCTCTCTGGCCATCGCCAGAACTTCTGCAAGAAAAAGGATCACTCACTTCCACTTGCTGTCCCCGAACTGTGTTCATGTTGAACCTGGTCCTCCTGGACCTTATGACAAATATGCGTCATCAACAGTTGGATTTTTCCCACCATGAAACCAAAGGAAAAGGGGATGGCGAGCACAGCATAATTCTGCACCTCCTATCCATAAAATGCAATCATTCTATTCATGTTGGGCAGAAAAATGTCAATGCGACTTTATATAAAAATAAATTTTAAACAGCCATTATGGACACCGCCCCCCTTGCCACTACTAGCAAACACCAAATGCAGCCATCCAAGATACCCACTCGCATGGGCACCGAGAAGTTTCCACTGCCAGCAAAACCTTTGGAGGTCCCTCGGGGTAGTTAAGGACCGACAATGATGCTCCAATAGAGCATTTTCAAAGTTGTGCTTGTGAGATATTAACAGTGGCAAGGAAAGGGAGGTTTCCATGACCCAACAGGTTTGGGAGAAGCTGAGTTAAACAACATAAAACTGGTAACTTCATGTGTGAGGCTTCTTAAAACAAGATTGATGAACACTGTGGACCTCCAAGGCAGCTCAGAGCTGCTTGACAATAGAAATCAAAGTTCTCACTTCAGAGCATACTTTTGGGAAAGGATGTTCTAGTAGCCAAATTGTGAATGAGTTAGGAGCAGTGAAAGCTTTGTGTGCTGGTGGGGACACGGGCATGGGTCAGGCTGGAACATGTATGTGGTTGCGTGTGCCTCCCTCCAGCTCACGGAAGTGGCAACGGCATGGTCACCCCAGAGAGAGGCTCCCTCCCTTCTGAGAATATCCAAGGGTATGGTCTCACTTTGTGCAAAACATTTGTATTGGTATCCATACAACTCAGATTTTATTTACTACAATAACATTTACAAGAACATTTGCAAAATGAAAACTGTAAATATAAATCACGACACTATAATTTAGCCGCGTGATACATCCAGCTATATTTGAAGGATGGCAATAGCGCCCAGTTTTCTTGAAATGTGACAATCAAAGTTGATCTCAGGAATTTTAACTATTCTTCCCTCTCCTAGGTAAAAATATTCCCTTTTCATATTCAGTTTTTAATTGAATCTTTTATTCGACAATTTTAATGTTGGTTATAGACCAAATTTAGCCAGCTAGCTATACTCCAATGAATGTGCTTTTTTCTTCCTACAAATTCATTCATTCGGGGGTTGCTTCCACAGTGAGAAATGGGGTTGAAAGCTGTAGCAATAGGTACAAAATAGATTTCTGACCAGCTACAATAAAATCTGGGAGGGTTATGTTAGCTACGCTGACCTTCAAAGCTGGATATATAAGAGGTTTGGATTTAACCAGTTAACTCTGGGAACCTACTAAAAAACTACCCAGTTGGTTCAATGAGAACCTTTAATTCTTTTCACTGAATTTATATGGATTGAGTCCAGATACATTTTAAGTCAAGAAATTCATCTTTAAGCTAGACCTCCCTTTTGATACACTTACATTCTAACCATGCTCATGGCTGCGGCCAACGTCAGTCGTGGAAACAGCCGTGATGTTTGGAAGGAACCACCCCTTCCAACCAGTGGACATACCAGAAGATACGGGAATGACCACCTCTATCCTAGAAGATTTCATATTAAAACTGGAAAATTCAGTGAAGTCTTTCTCCCTTCTATGTTAGAGAACATTCCCCTTCCCCAGAAGTATCTTGTTAGTAAGGATTTCACAGCAAACCCACAGTCATAGTGATGTGTTTTTCCACCAGTCAGGATTTCATACCTGCAGCAACTTATTGCCATACACAGGCTCTTGATACACTACTCTATAAGGAAACAGAAATGTAATGTTTTCAATGCAAAAAATGAAATAAATAAAATAAAATGCATAAAGTCAGACAGAATTTCCAAAGCCATTCATTTACAAGTTTGCTTCTTTGACTTCGCTAAGACTTGGGCAGTGACTCACCAAACCTAAAGGGGAACCAGTCGTGGTCATTGCCAAACCCTTTTAGTTGAAAATCTTCCAAGAAAGGCAGAGACGGGGATCGAATTACACTAATTTTATTGGCGTTACAACTTGTGTTTATTTTTAAAGACGTAAAAAGGATAATTTCATGGCTTCTTACCTTTCAAACAGTATTTCAACAGTTAATTATTTCGAATTTGTCTCTTTGTCTCATGATTGGAATTCTCTGCAATACCTGAGGATTTAACTTGGATGCCTAATTACTGAGGTAGTGGAGACAGCAGCACAGTAGTGACCATAACCACACTGGCACCTTTACTTGTGAAATTATTCTCAACTAACAACCCAGAGAGCAAAACTGCATTTCATGAATTCATGAATTGCACTGAAGCTACCAAAGCTACTTTTAATATATAAACTATAAAGCCTATTTGTGCTTGTGTGTGTGAAAACTACTGTTAATATACAAGTCGTTAACATGACATCGCTTCATTCAAATGTAAAACTGACAAGAATCTCAGCAGAACCCTTGCATAGACTGGGAAGCAATTTTCGGATGCGAGAATTATTAATATTTGTGGGGGAGGCTAACCTTTCATGTGAGTGGGCCGGGTCAGAAGTAAAATTCTCCAGTTTCAGGGCACCTATTGAGGTGGCTGAACATTTAAAGAAACTTGGTAACCTGCTATATTGCTATATATATATATATATATATATATATAATTTTTTCTTATATAGTCTGGCTTTCTTATCCAATTTAGTTCTAACTAACCTTTTTTTTTTTTTTTTTTTTTTTTTTTTTTTAAAGTTACGATCTATGCTTGTGGAGCTATGGTTGTCAAAAGTTATTCATTCTCTCTTTCTCTCCCCTCCTAGTTCACTGTTTATTTGAAGGTTTCAAGTATAGACATTACCCTCTAGTGGCCCGACCATCCCGTATTCTATTGTTCTCTCCCTTCTCACTCTCCTCCTTTCCTTTCTTTCACTGTATTTCTCAGATTTTGCTCCATGAGGATAAACAACTTTAGTCTGTGGGTTCAGTGCTTACGTGTTGAACTCTACAGTCAAACCATGTAGGCTCCAGCCCCAGGGTCAGGGAAGATTTCTGGGCAAATTATTTCATCTCTTTTCTGAAAAAAAAAATATTTTCTTTCCCCGGTCCCCAAAAAATGGGGGTAATAATATTCCTCTGTGACAGGGCGGTGGTGAGGACAGGTGAGCCCACATGGCTAAAATGCTGAGCGTCTCGTCTCACATAGCAGAAACGACAGCCGTTTGGCTCACGGCTGGACAGCTGCCTCCCCGTGATGACTGGGGGCGGGAAGCCTCACGCGCAGCCTTCCAGGGTCCCAGCAAGAAAGACTCGGGTTTCTATTTGGAGAATTCCTACTTTCCAGCTTTCCGTGTCCCCGAAGCTACTGACACTTCTCATTCCTGAGCCCAAACATGGGCACAATGAGGACACCTCTTTGTTTTAAAATATAGGGATGGCAGAGTGACATGAATCCAGAAATAATTGTGTTTAGCTGCAGTGTCAACCAGAAACTTGTTATACAGAATTTAGGAGTGGTGCAAAATGCACTGGAACCTCAGAACATATTTGCTAGGCAGCCCTCATGGTTTACATCCACTGTTAGGAAGCTTAGGGCATCCCTAATAAAAAGGAACATGGTTAACATTTATATTGTTCTCTCTTTCTCTTTCTCTCCTCCTTTCCCTTCTTCTCATTGTCCAGAACCCCACTTTCTCACTCCAGTTTCTACCAATAATTTGTGAATTCTTTTTTATAGTTCTACTATCATTTCCTTCTGTCCTTCTTTTTATTTCCTACAGTGATCTTTTGATCAAATGCCATATTCTTTGTTCTCTGAGAGGGTCAACCAACAGATGTCTTGTTCAGTTAACAACACTTACTTTCTGCTCCCTGGTCACTTTCTGGCCTCATGAAGTCTACAGCTTCACCCCTAAATATAACAGACAGATTTGTATGTCTAGGAAACTTAGTCCTTTTAAGGCAACCTTCTACCATTATTTTTTTTTTAACTTGACCCACTTTTTCATTAAAATGAATTTATTTGGCCAGGTGTGTTGGCTCACACCTGTAGTCCTAGCACTTTGGGAGGCTGAGATGGGAGGATGGCTTGAGATCAAGAGTTCGGGAATAGACTGAGCGAGACCCCATCTCTATAAAAAAATATAAAATTTAGCTGGGTGTGGTGGTGTGCACTTGTAGTCCCAGCTACTGGGGAGGTTGAGGAAGGAGGATCACTTGAGCCTGGAGGCTGCAGTGAGCTATGATGGTGTCACTGTACTCTAGCTGGAGCGATAGAGTGAGACCTATTGTCTCTAAATAATATGAATGTATTTAAAGGTGCACTACTAATAGTAAACTTGTAGACTTGATATGCTAGTTATGATAATTCCTATTTTTTAAACAAAACTTTGTGTGTTATGTCCTCAAGTAGGAGGGACTCTGGTAATGACCTTTCCTACCCTCCTTTCTTTATTTTATTTTATTTTTTTTAGTTTTTTATTTTTTGAGAGTCTTACTCTGTTGCCCAGGCTAGAGTGCCGTGGCATCAGTCTAGCTCACAGCAACCTCAAACTCCTGGGCTCAAGCGATCCTCCTGCCTCAGCCTTCCGAGTAGCTGGGACTACAAGCATGCGCTATCATGTCCAGCTAAATTTTCTCTCTCTATATATATATTTTTTTCAGTAGGCCAATTAATTTCTTTCTATTTTTAGTAGAGACAGGGTCTCGCTCTTGCTCAGGCTGGTTTCGAACTCCTGACCTTGAGTGATCCTCCCACCTCGGCCTCCCAGAGTGCTAGGATTATAGGCGTGAGCCACCGCGCCCGGCCGTACCCTCCTTTTTGACTCAGAAACCCCCCTATCATCTCAGATGAGTGGGCGTCCACACTGCACCTGAACATCTCCACTGTGACTAGACGTGGTTTCTCTGTAGGGCTCAGTCCCAGAATAGGATGGGTGCTTTTCCTTTGCCCTCAGCCCAAACGGGCTGCCCCAGTTTTTTCCTTTGTGTCTGGCTCCAGCATCTCACAGCAAGTCTACTACCTTGGGCAACTCCAGGGCATGGAGGATCATCTCCCCCTCCCCAGCTTATCCTCTCTTCTTTGAAAACTGAGTGGGAGGTAATCCTAGAGGGGAGGTGTGGCCTGCCAATTGCAGGGATCAATCAGGTCTCTCAAATCCTACACGCTCCAGCAGGACTGAGAAGTGCCCGAGGGCTCCAACATCAGGTGGTAGGGATGGAAAGTTCTAGAAGAACAGAGGACAAAGGAGAGAGAGAGAGAGCTGAGTATCTAGAAAAGTGTGGCAGTTCTAGAGCAGATGCTGCAATGGTCATTGTTGAGTTGCTGTGACACCCTGCCAGGGTGGACAATTTGAGTAGGAAGAACCGGAGTCCCTTCCCCTTGCCTTCCTCAGAAGTGACTTAAGCTAGAAGTCGACTACTCTGCCCAATAAAATTAAACAGAAAGAAGAGGTGGAAACCCACTAGAGGTGACTTATTTGTCTAACACACATACCAGGACCTCTCGGAATTGTCTTAAACCTATTTGTTGTGCACTATTTTTAACGGGATGGAAGGGGTAAGCTAGAAACTTCATTCGAATAAAATAGAACCCCATACGACTTTCTAGGATGTCTTTAACCATCACTTCTTTAAAAAATGGAGCAGAGGGGACATTTCCACTCATCAGAGCATACTAGCACCTCAAGGGAGGTAGGGCTAGTGGCTTGGAAAAAAAGCACATTTGAGAGTATAATATATTAGTACTTCTAGCTAGGGTGAATTCTAGAGTGCTGGAAATAGTCGTATTGTATCTTTTCCTTAAATAAACGTAAGGCCGTCTATGAGCCGGTGTTCTGCTGCTGAGGTGGGTGGTATAATGGTGTTCACTGCTGTTCTACACACAGAGAGACACAGCCCAGCAGCAACACGCCAAACTTGTCACCTTACACAGAACAAAATACGCAGGTAGGTCTGCAAGGTTCTAGCAACGTTGTTAGAGACAGGACAGAAACCTGTGCTGGGTAAATAAAACTCTAAATTAATATTTCAGCAAGTGTTTTGGTCACCTAAACTGCCCCCTGAAAAAAAATCTTATTGTCATTATAATAAATAGGAGAAAAATGATATAAAAAAATTTTTTTTTGGCTGGTACAGGTGGCCTGAAAAGTGAGCGAGGGGCAGTTTTCTAAACCCAGATATCAAGCCATTCTGGACTGGACGAAGTGCTGTTCTGGGACGTGAGTCCCCTACTCACTTCATATGAACCTCACGCAGATGTTAATACCTTCAGGGGCTGCACGGCTGGGCCCAAGGGGCTTGGCCCAAATAAGATGGATCTGTGGGCAATGAAAGTACCTTAAGGGACTAAAAGCAAAATGGTTATTTTGGTGTCTTTCTTCCCTGATCAGAATTCCTCTTTACTCTGTAGTCTAGATGTTGGCAAATTCCCTTCTTCTAACTCTGCCTTTTTGCTCTGCATGCCTTGCTGTGTGGGTTTGATGGTGTAGCTTCACACCCAATCAATACGGACACACACTCTGCCAATTACTCTAACCAGTTCATTCTTCCCCTTTCTCGTGGAATCCTCACTGCCCCTGCCTTCAGACAGATTCTACTTCCCGCTACACAAGATTCTGTGAGGCTAGGAAAAGACACTCATTTGCAATATGCATAGGAGACCACAAATCCAGGCTTCCATGTGTTATGGCCACTTTACAAATGAAGAAACTGAGACCCAGAGAGGTGGACACTCAGTAAATGATAAACTATGATATTTCATTTTCATTTTTAACTAGGCTTAGGAACATCCACATTTTTCCCCCTTGGGTGGGTACTGATGGAGACAGTTTTCTTGTTGGTGGATTTTTTTTTTTTTT
>VBSM01002153.1:4688541-4733958 GCA_008086735.1 Cheirogaleus medius | reverse complement strand
AGGAAATTGGTTGTTTGCTGGGTAAATAAAGGACATGTAGGTTGTTTACTCATCCTATTATGGAAAAAAATACTAACTCACAGATTATAGTGCATATATTTGATACAGTAATAACAAAAGACAACTCAGTCCATCACTGATAGAGAGCGACACTAGGTCTCAAAATTGCAATGATCTGTAACTCAGAAGGAATAAAATTAAATAGCCAGTGTCTTCCTCATTTTCCAGTAAATGGCATCAATTTGGTCAGAAACATGGTTTTGTTTTTCTTTGTTCTCTAGTCTATAAAATAAAACAAAAAATATGACTCCACTGACATATTCAAAGTCTTTTGCAACAAAAAAAAATTTATTTGTTTAGAAAATACCCCTGATACTGCCCACTTATCTTACATTGTTTTTATTCCAATCATTTTCATAACACTGATGCTCGTATCAGAACGTGGGAGAGTAACAACCTTTAAGAGTGACACAGATAAGTTTAATTATGGTCCCCATCATGAGAAATATTCTTTTCTAAACATAAAAAAGTTTAATAAAGTGGTACCATTTGGCAAATCATTCTAAATCAGGTAAATGTTTTGGGGAATTTGAGAGAATAAAAAGGTTAAAGAAAATGAGGGCTTAATGCTCAAATCGACATACATTTTGTTAAGAGAACTAGATGTCTCTTGCTAAAATCTCCGTGTCCAGAGAAAGAGAGAGAGAGAGAGTCTTCCTAGGGTGGTTGTGATAAATAAATATTTATAAGGAAAACATCAAAAACATCAGCCATGAAAATATCTTTTAACCCTTTGCGGTTGGTAACTGTAGCCTTTATCCTAAATATTATACTGAAAACACACAGATCATATTGAGAACTTTAGAGACAATTTCTTTTGGGGGGTGGGATGAGGTTTTTAACTGGCATTAGAGAAATGCCAGATTTTTTTGAAAGGGTTGCATTCATTCTGAACTTGATCAAGGAGTTAATTCTACTCAACTACACAGCAAATGGGTAAGAGCTCATAAAGCCCTGCAAGACAAACCACTGGATCCTTTCCTACAGAACAGGAAGAGAACATCGACCACACCCCGTAGAGAAATTAGCAGCAAACTTGTAAAAAGAATGACTCCGGGAGGGGAACAAGGACAGCATGCACGTTAATGGATACTTACATAAATGTCTGCACCATAAAATCCATCCTGGTAAACAACACTGCAAGGGTGCACACACAAAGAGAAACATCCATATTAGTGCATTTCCCCATGCAGGCACACCGACCCCTGCACTGGCGAGGTTAGTCTGGTCACAAGATCCAAAACACAGGAACCGAGGGTAGTTTTCACATTGATTAAGGAGGTTGGAGACAACAGCAGATGGTCAAACTGAGAAAATTAGGTTGGGGTTTGGTGTCGGCCCAGTCTCAGGACGTGGTGGCGTGCCGGGCACCGAACTTCCCGCTCTCTCGGGAAGGAGTGCGGAAATGCACAACTTGAAAATGCAAAGAGGTTGAGATTTACAGACGTGAGCTTCTTAAAAGGTCAGAGTTTGCAGTCAAACCACATAACTCCCCCTGCCCACCGCCCCCCTAGGAAAAACAACATTTGTTTAAGGATACGATTGTAAGGGTAGAGATGCAGATTGTAGCGTTTTCAACATGGGTTATAGCTGAAAGGCCTTAGGGAGCTGGGCATCCCAAACACTTTAAAAATTTTTCATCTCTATTCTTTCACACTGTAATAGCATTTGGTAATTCTGTGTGCACTCTACAGTAAATATAGGAGAATATCTCTGCAGGGGGTGTGAGAGCGTGTGCATATATGTGTGTGTGCAAGAATATATCAATATGTGCGTGTTTGTGTATATGTTTGTGCTTCATGTATGTGTGCAAATGTATTGTGTGCATGTGTAATATGTACAGGTATATAGGAATGCATGTATATATCACACAAGTGTATAAACGTATGTGTGTGCATATGTGAGAGAATGTATATGTGTATCGGTGTGTGTTTGCATGTGTGTACAGTCACATAAATTATATCCAGACTAAGCAAAGCCCCACATTATGACTGAACAAGCCCAACTCCTAGCAGCTCTCTGATCACCACCCACCCAGTCAGCATCCCAAAAGGAAGACAAGGGCAGGGGATGATCCTGGACTTCTCCAGAAGTTTCTGGGCATACCTTGAGTACAACAACTGGGAAAAGAAGCCCTTCGCTATGGAATCGTGGGAAACTGATGTAAATTTTCTAAGCATTAAGACAAGTTTAATGAGGATCATACGTATATTTTACAGGTTTTTGTATCACAGGCTATCTCGAATATAAACATCTGTGTTTCCAAACGCGTGTTTTTCGAAGAATAGTAATTATTATTGACAATCTTCCCAGATGTCTTCCCATGGAGTTTCTAGATGATTTATGATTCTGGCAAAGGACTAATGAGCCCCACCATTGAATGAAGCTGGGTTCTAACAGAAGCACAATCCTGATTAGCAAAGGACTCCAGCAGATATCAGCAGCAGAGTGAACCCACACAGAAGCGAAGCATATTGAGCCAAGGAAAGGCACTTCACAACACACACACACACACATACACACATACAGTGGTGACACTGGTTTGCTGGAGAACACCGTAGTGTGCTTCTCAGAGTTTTTTTGGAGTTGGTTGACCAAACCCCAAGTACTATTATCCTTAGAAATGTGGCAGGGATTTCACACGCTAAGGAGGTTGGTAGGATCAGCTCTTAGTTGTTGCTCATGTTTGATCTAGGAGGGCTACAGTTCATGAGAGCACTTGTCAAGCTGCGTAAAACCCTAATCCAGGATACTGAGGTGTGCAGCGTCCTGAGCTGTACTCTGAATTCTCTTTCTACATTTCCAACATACAGAGATAAACAACAGAAAGTGCCTGTTGGGGTCAGAAGGCAGGGTCAACCTCTGCCTACAGGACTTGGAACAGATCTGATAAAACAGAGGCAAGCAACAAATATGTAGTTTGGACCCCAAACCTCAGGACTGATCATTTAGCTGTATCCAAACAGCCTCTGCCTCATTTTTTTTCATGCTGTCAAGCCTGTGCACATGCTATTTCTTGTGCCGCGAATGCCTTTTCTTCCAACATCCCCCATCCAAAAGCGGAGAGATGAGCAGTCAAGGGCTAAGTTAGATGAGAAACACACGGGCGTCTGCATCAAGCTGCAGAACCCCTCCCCACACACAACCAATAGCTGGGTGCCTTGTACAAATTACTGAGATGTCTGAGCTTCATTTACTCATTTGCAAAATGGTAAAAGAGGTTAGTAAGTGCCCGCCTCAAGGGAGGGGTATAGTAACGCAGTCCTTACAAAGGGATGAGCCACACCCTCAACACTGTAGCTCTAACTAAATGTCACCATCTCTGTGACCCGCTGTCCACCTGCAGCTGAGTCAGTTGCTCCACTTAGGAACCCCAATATGACTTTTTCAGACCCTTATCTAGGCCACTCCTCAATTTCTGCCTCATACTAAAGGTATTTGCATTTGTGGCTCATTTCACCTTGAAAGGGGCACCCAATGGCTAAGCCAACATTCTGTCTCAATGCCTGACACACTACTTCGTACCTAGAAGATGTACAGTAATGATCTGTTGAGTGAATGAGGCCCATAATTTGAAAGTGAGGTTTTAGAAGGTGGCAGAAGGTGACACAGAGTCCCTTTTTTTATTAACTCCAGGTAGAATTTGATAACCAGTAACAGCTCAGGAGGAGGGACCCTGAAGTCCCAGGCTTGTCTGTGATTTGGTTATTGAACATCGATGGCCCTTGTCAATAGAGGAGAGGAAGAGGACCGAGATTCAAAAACTAGAACCTGAACTAGGAGACCAGGGCAAGAAACTAGGCAGAAAGGCTTCCAAGAGTAAACAAAATATCAATATTTTCACCAGATATTAATGTATACATTTAAATGGGAAACAATGCCTTTTTCTAAATATTTGTAGGGTAGGACCTCATCTGCTTCTGCTCCTCTGTGAATAAATAGCCGAGCCCAGGCCTTGAGGGTCTTCCATGGCACGTGGTGGGGGTGGGGACCAGGAGTGGAGCTTCCTGATGTGGCTGGAGCTGAGCTTGGGCTGGGAAACTGGTCCCTTCTTTCCCTAGGACAGGTTATTACGCACCATGGCCAGCGGTGTGCCTCCACACCAAGCCCACCTCCACCAGCAACACCAAGAAGTGAGAAAAGAACCTGCCCTGATGCTTGCCCTTGGGAAGTCCCTGCTCAGTAGGGGAACCTGGCTGCCCTGCTCTGCCCTGCCCTCCCACCGCGGGCCCTGGAAAAGTCATTTTGGAAACTCTGACATCCCACATTCGTGAGGCATCAAACCAAAGAGAAACTGTGATCTAGCTTCCTCCTTTTGATAAGCTCCAACAAACTGACCGACAAAGACTATTTCCCCACGGTTGAAAGGTTGACTATCCCCCTAAGCCACGGCATGCAGAGCAGGGAAAGCAACCTCTCTTCACCCTCACTGAACCCGCTCTCGCAGGGGTTTGCAGGGAGTGGGGTGCACAGCCACAAAGCCATGCGCAGAAATGTAAAACCGCACTGGGACAGGTGCCGCAGAAGAGAGGAACGGGCACTGTGGGTGTGTCGTGGAAGGAGGCCCAGCCGGCATCAGGCAGCAGCCGGGCCGAGCGAGCAGCACAGAAATCTCAAAGTCTTAGCTGGGTAGAGAGGAAGGAAGCGCAAGCCAGGCAAAGGGACAGCCAATGAAAGGCGCCTGGTTTCTTGCAGGGCCTGGAGGAAGGGCAAAATTTCTAGCGTTAGGGCTTCAGAAGCCCTCAAGGAGAAAGGAAGAATTCCAGCTGCTGTTATAAACCACATCATGAAGGGATTGCTCTTTTCAATGCATGCCTGCACGTTTTGGAGAGAAATGACGGGGAGGGCGAGTGATCTACCTTCACCGTAACTCTAAAAACAGAGGAGGAACCGATATGGTTGTCCTCATTGGTAATGTGAAATGAAGCCACTTAATAGGTTGCCAGTTTTACCAAAATGCTGTGTTTTTCTCCCAAGTTGGCGGTAATAGCACAAACACCATGACTACTACTATTGCTCACATGTATAGAGAAATGAGTGTGGATTAGTCCCAAATCTAAATGCTCTGTGCTCAGTCTCCCGCTGAACCCCCACACTACCCCTGTGAGGTGGGTAATATTATCATCATCTCTTTAAATATGTAGAAATAGAAATGAAGAGTGCTAGGTGCTGATCTAGCTGGGAAGCCAGCGCAGGTAGTCTGGCTCCACAGCCCCAACTCTCAACTCCTGCGGCAGGCGCAGTGGCGGTCAAACTCGAGTGTGCATCAGAATCACCTGAAGGACCTGCCGAACTGGCCCATGCCCAGCCCAGAGGTTCTAATTCAACAGAAATGGATGGAGTGTCTAAGAATTTGCATTTCTAACAAATAGCAGGTGATACTGATGCTGTTGGTCTAATGACTAAGAGAATCATTGCTCTATGGAACGCCACCTTCTAACTGTCATTTTACTTTCTTTACATTTGAGACAAAACTGGAGGTGAGCCTCCTAGGTCCTGTTCTAAAGGAGGAGCTGGATACAGGGAAGCTCTTAACACGAAGTCTCTTGCTAGTTTCTACGAATGCATCCAAATACTTTTTAAAGCCTCCCCAAACACCTGCACTTAAAATATCAAATATGTAGGGAAAGAGGGACAGGGGCTCATATCTGGGACACAGCTATAGATCCATTAACCATAGCCCAGTCATAAGAGAAGGGAGTTGCCCTCATGCACTGAACAGGTGCAGCCCTATTTTAATGCAGAGATTGTCTGTCTAGCCATGCAAAGGTAATTGTATTGCTTGTCAATCACTTTGGGACTGCAATACGCTTTGTGCAAGAACATAATGCAAATGCACATCTCATTTTCTTAGAAAAGTAATAGCAGTAGTTAAATATTTGGATGAATGCAAGCGGGGAATGATTGCACTATAGCAAATTAGTTTACTTTTGAAAGAAAGGAAAGAAAGTACAGAATGCTCCAAACTATACAATCTGTTTGTGTAATATAATATACACCAGCCACAAATATATTCTTGTAGAAAAGGCTATTTAAAACTGCTCTACCCTGCTGCCCCTTCCAACTGGAAATAAATTAAACTTTTTAATGCATTCAAACAGAGCTGTTTTTGAATGGATATCAGATAGGTTTACGAACTCACTGGCATTTGTATAGAATTGTGTATGTGTGTGTGCACTTGCACACAAACTTTTTTAAGGGAAACACATATTTTTAATCATATTATCAAAGGCATCTGTGAAATCCCACTCCCACTTCTCCCAAAAAAGCCTTAGGGACCACTGATTTATAGTGTTTGTCTATAAATTCACTCAATTAAGAGGCTTTTTTTTTTAGTTACATTTTAAAATTGGCTAAGAATTTGAATAAGGAATCACACCAAGAAAAAAAAAGCTAGAGAGCATTCTGGAACATATTCTGAAAATGGGTAGATAGCTTTAGTTCCTAGTGCTTCTATCAAATGAAAAAGTTCCTAGGCATCAGATAATACAGGTTGGGGATTAGACATGTAGAAAATAAAACCAGAAAGCAAGGCTGACTTACATACAAAAAGATATATCCACACAGTCCTGGAGACTGGTGTCAGAGTCTTTTTAAGGACCTAACCTGAGAACATTCCCAAAAGATTTATTTGTGGGTTTTATTCTTGCACTGGCCGACTTGAAGGAGTTTTCTCCTGGGATACTATCATATCTTTCCTACACTCAAAAAAGCACAGAGTCTTCTCAAAATATTTCTCAAGGTAACTCTGGGAAACTGTACACAGAGGTGTCATAGTTAATTACCTGAGAAAGTGCAGAATATCTTGCTCAAAGTTACTCAGAGAACCAAGACCAAAACCCTATAGCTGATGCTGGATGCTTAGGCTTAGAATGATAATTTTTTTAAAATCTCCTATGGTGCTCCATTAGAGCACCCCATGGTATGCCCCTCCTTGCAACATGCATAGCACATAGTAAGCACTTGATGAGTAGCTGTTTAATAATTAATTAATTAAGAATAAGAACTTGGTGATGCCCATCTCATGGTTTTCTTCTGGGAGGAGATTGGGATTTGGCTGCTGTTTTGTAGCAGATGTTGTACTAAGTCTGGTGGGTGTGTCTCCAATGCTTCTACCTGGCATCGTGATCCACAGGTATCAGTCTGCTAGCTCCAGCTTCCTGGAATGATATTACCCAATTGGTAATTCCTCCCAAATCTGAATCATAGGAAGATAACCCAGACATTGTGGCTTCCCTATCAACATTGAATCCAGGATCAAATGCAAGGAGAAATATGGACAGCCTCTTCCAGTCCAGTCTTTCTGATACTGTTCACTAGTTCATGTTTTATTTATAATCTATATATTCCATAAGCAATTAGAGTGCCTCTGTCCAATCCCATCTCTGTGATTTGGGGGAAATGGAGGTCTGTGAACTGCAGGTGCCTCTTCTAGCAAAGATGTAAATTATCCATAAAGGGAGAGACATATAGGATCTGCCTGTGTACTCACCACAAGCAAAATGGAATGTTAAGAGAAGAGTATGGGCAGCTGAGAAAAAGTCATTAACTACATCAACCTCAAGAACGGTAGCTACAGTTCACTGAACACATGTCGTATGATGGACCTTACTGAGTTGTAACCTTGCACGATCTCCCTGTCTACTCTAGGGAAGCAGGAGCATTCTTCACTCTCCTCTTAAGAGAACTGTGTCCACAGAGGTTAAGTAAGCTACCCAGGGCAGCATGAGATAGATTAATGGGGTCTTAGCTGCCCCAAAGCCTGTGTCTGTCCATGACTGCAAAAGTCCCGTAGACACTGATTTCTAACCCATCACCCAGTCTCATGCAGTGGATGTTGGCAATAAAGAGGGAGATCACTGGCTCGGTCTAGGGCTTTCTACTTGTTCCTATGCTCCCTCCATGATCCACAGCAGAGACCCCACCCCAGGAGAGATGATCACGTAATAATGTCACAAGAGGTTTCCATTTAGGCATGTGAGAGAACAGAGAACAGGGCCTCTTCATAACCTATATTCTTTAGCTGCTTAGAGGGGCTTCGGATAACATCAAGATGCAGAGGGGAAAATCAAGTCAATAAAAGGAAATGGATGATTGTAAGGGCATCCTTAGTGACTCTTCTCATGTGACTATCCTGTTGTTGGATACCTACCAGGCTCACCCAAGGTTCCACAAAGGTAGCCATGGAGTTCTACAGGATTTTTTTTTCAATCTCCCAGGATGAAAAAAAAAAAATACGGAAGCCACATATGGACCTAGGATAGATGACGCATATTTTGGTTGATATTTTAGTAACAACACAGATTCACATTAGACACTTCATGAGGAACAGAGGTTTAGGTTGGCAGTTAGATACGAATATGAACAAATTCTTCCCTAATAAACGCAGTATGCTGGGTGATGTCACAGACAAGATGGGGATCACGGAATGAGATCTTAACACGGCAATTTAGGAAATGATTGGACTTAGGTGTACCCCATATCTCTTCTCTTCTGAGAAGCCTTCTCTAAACACCTACACCGGGCTAAGGATCATTCCTTGTGCTCATACAACACCGACCTTATCACTTATCATGTTTATTGAAACTATTAGCTTATACGTCGCTCCCTGCACAGACTGGAAGAAATTCCTCTCAAGGTGTCTCTGTACCTTTAGGGCACAACTGTGCACAATATGTGCATGATAGGTGTGAGGTGTGGGTCGGGGATGTTGAGCTGACCTGGGCTAGAGTAAAGATGTCAGTCGAACATCTTTGTGCAGATTTCTCCAGAAATCTTCCTTTAAAGGACTTTGGAGACAAAACACTGCAGGAAATCCTCACCGGCTCTGCACCACCTGAATCTCGATCCTGCCACTTCCTGGGAACAGGAGTGTGTTTTCAACCTCTTTGCTACTTGCTTCCACTCAACCCAAGATCAGGGTCCTCTCTCCTCCAGCCAATCACCTATTCTCTTCCTGTCCAAAAGGAGCTGGCCCCCTGCCATCTCCTGCAGTCCAAGCCAAGCAATCCAGAGAAAAAAAGGAAACCTTTGTTTAAGATGCTAGGTTCAACTGTTTTCATTCATTGCCAATTCACTCTAGGCAGTTTGTAATCCAGTGAAACAACCAGGCAATCAGCCGAATGTCCTCCTTTTTGGCCGGCACTTTGCTCTTATAGATTCTCGCAGTGATGGACACCCTCACCCCCCACCCTCCTTTTGGCACTCCTGCTACCTGCTACCCTCTGTTGAGAATTCTATCTTACTTCTAAGTAGGGTTTTAGAATTCCAGCCACAACACTGTCAGCAAAGAGGTATGATCTACCGTCATGACCAAAATGATCACGAATATCTCTGGAATATTAAAATTAATTCCCATCCGAAGTTGTTTCACCATTTAGAAACGTCTGTGTCTCTCCCTGGTGAACATGGCATTAGTTTGTTACGTGTGTTTGTTCCCAGCAAAGAGCATGTTTGTTGAAAGTTAGCAAATTTCAACTTTACAGCAGGCGTGCAAGTCTGAGATTTTTATAAATTGTTCATGTGAGGATAAGCCACATAACTTTACTTTATTATTTCTGTTCAGCATAGTAGTAAGATACTGACGGTATATATACCGAAAAGCTACAATTACCGTGTACTGAAATAATGATTTGCAGCAAAGTGATGCGTTATAAAAGTACAATTTTGCATTTATGGCTTATGAATCTTGCTTTAGTAATTACATGAGTTCAGAGGGTAACTTAGGTTTTTTTTTTTCCTTCATAACTCATTGTGTGGCCTGGGGAATAACAAATCTTTATTTCTGCATTTCTGGATCTATAAAATGGGCTCAGTTACGTAGGGATGGAGATAAAGATTTTACTGTCAACGATTCCTTATAGCACATGGTCCTATATAAGGGTTAGGATATGCAGATATACTGGGGGGCAGCTAGGGGGAATTTATAGCCAATTAATCCCTGAAAAAAAAATATATGTTTTGCTGTTGTTTTGTCCACTAAGAAGCTCAGAGTTGACCCAACTTTAATGACTGCACAAGAAACTCAGTGGGCATTATCTTATTATCTTTGCACTTATTTTCCCTTCCTGATGATTTCACCTAGTTTCATTTTTTGGTACTCTTAACTTTGTTTTATTGCACTTATTTTTGAAACGCTTCAGATGTTCTAGCTTGGAAAGGGTGAGATATGAATAAATAATGAAAAAAAAAAGAGTGTTTCCCTTTGTCATCAGTATAAGAGAGAGGTGATCTGGGCTAATTCAGGTTTTGTAAAAGATTTACATGCAAAAGAGCTCTAAAACATGCACTGAACCCTTTTCAGACCGTCCTAAATGCAGCCATACTTTTCCTACAGATCAGAAAGCCAGTCACTGGCTAGGGAAGCCTCATGCCAGACTCTTTGGGATATAGCTGAATTTACCACTGAACAGCGTTTCTCAACTGCAGCAAGTTTGACTTTGAACGTGATAACTCTTCCTTGAGGGGGGCTGTCCTGGGCATCGAGGGTGTTAGCGGCATCCGTCCACTCCACTCGACAGATGTCACAGCACCGCTCCACTCCTGCCATGACAACCAACATCTCTAGACCTTGCAAATGTCCCCTGGTCTAGGGCCACCACCTGAGAGGCATCCCTCTCTCCTGACTTGAGGGCTGCAGGAATATTCTAGCCAGATCTCTCACAGAAGGACAGAGGGACTAGCTTTTCAGGATTGCTACCAATCAGTACCATATTTTCTTTTTTTGAGCATTCGCCACCATTCCTCGATATTCGCTTGGCAATACCAACGTCTACGCACAGGAGGACCAAACCAGCAATGGGAAACAGACCAATTTGCATTTTCCCCACAGAGGAGACAGGATGGCAAGCGCCACTTTGCAAAAAGCCAACTAAAATGCACTTTAACTCCAATTTCATTAACTCTTGAATGTTTGCATTCAACTCCACACCTAATTTTCTCTTCTCAGGCAAAAGGTTCATAAACCATGAAGCGCAAGATATCTGGGGAGAGGAGCAAGACCACCCCAGTGATTTTTATGTAGGAAAAACCTCACGTCCCTCCGTGGAGGAATTCAAGGGGCGAATGTGGTCCAACCTCCTTAATAACCAGATGTTTGCAATCATCAGAAATACATCTTTGGCTGTAACCATTTCTCTGTTCTCCAGCATTCAGTCTCAAAGAGAATTTACATAACAACATGTGACATGTAGAATGCTTAAAGGCACCAACCATGACAGGACAAATTACACTCATTTTTCAACACTCTTTGCAAGGTGCTCCACGGCAGGCGCGCGCCGGGCTGCATGCTGGGGCGGTTCTGGTGGGGAAGTCAAGACCATCATGCGCTTGCAAACAGCTCCGTGCCTCTGGGGAGGGAGGGCTGGTGCAGGGAGGCCCGCCCTGGGAGGCTGCCCCAACTTACCCGCCGTAGGCCGGGATCGGGGGCGGGGGCGCTGCGGCCCGGAAGGTGTTGTACACGGTGCGGCCGCGGCCTCGCAGGTGCGCCCCTCGGTAGGCGGCCGCGGCGGTGGCGGCTGGATAGGGGAAGCCGGGCACTGCGGGCGAGAGGAGAGAGCAAAGGCCATGAGACGCACGCCCTGCAGCGGAGGGAACCTCCCCAGGACCCTCGTCCCCGCAGGGCCAAGCGGGACCCCCGCCCCCTGCTTGGAGTTAGCGCAGAGGCCCAGGTGGGACGCCAGAGAGAACGGGCTAGTTCAGGCAGTGGTGTCTCTGCCCGGGACACTATGGTACGTGACGAACACTTACAAAGAATTCTTAATAACAGGAGAAAAGTTCCCTGCAGAAACTTAAATTTTAAAAAAAAGGTAGAATGCAACAGATATGTGCAATGTCTTCCCAACCACTACATATACGTATGTGTATGTGTTTTATGTATATGTGTGAGTGCACCATATACACATGTGTATATGCATGTATATGTGTATATGGATGTGTGTGTGCAGGTATATACACATATTTATATGTGCATGCTTATGCACATATGTACATATTCATATGTACATATACACACATATTTCCACATGCTAGTAGTTATCTCCAGGACCAAACTGCAGGAGTGTTCGTTTTTTATTCATAGCTTTCCCCATCCCATTTTATTTTCCACATTTCCCTTTATGTACATACATTGTTTGTGAAAACTTTTAATGTAAGTATTCCTACAGGCACATATGTGTCATAAATGTACAAACCACACATGCCCCAAGAAGGAGATTACCAATGTGTCACAAGGTCCCGAACCTCCTATGCAGCTTTTAAAAGCAAAAGCAACCACCAAAATCACAAAGAGAGAAGTCTGGGAACTCTTAAAGAGAGAGCGTGGGTAGGGATTTCTTCCCTTAGGGATAATTCTCTGAGCAGGACAACAAGGTAAGGAGTGTGGGGGGGAGGTGATTAAGCTTGATAATTAACTCTGTTGCCTGGGATGTCCTTGCTCCCACTGCATGTAAATCCTAACTCATCAGAGCCCTGGGGGGCCAGGAAACAAACCACTTTTGCCTCCAAGCTCCTTTTGTTTCTCTGAACCTCATAATGCTTGTACCACGCTGACCCTGGTTGCCCACCCCACTCTGCAGCAGGCAGTGGCTCCAAACTCCATCCCGTGGAGCGGGTGCTCTGCTGATAAAATGTGTTTGGGAAGCTACTGTCCCAGGAGTGCCACAGGAAAGGTTCAGAAAGCCCTGCAGTGGAGGAAACTCTTTAACTTAGTTGACCTGCACACCCAAGCTTCCCTTTTCCAGACCGCTGCAGAACCCCTAACCTCTGGCAGGGTGCTGTAATTCCTATCTTGTTAAATTGTCTCCACCCTGTATCCAAACTGGGAAGATGGGTGTGGCCCCTTCCTGTGGTCACCTTCGAGGGCAGAAGCTCTCCACCTCCCATCTTCCCATCGTTCCAGGGTTATTTTCTATGCACACTAACGCAAGGACCCAGCTGAGGGTTGTGGGAGGAGCAAAAAAGGCAGAAAAGGACGTTGGAAGGGAACATAAAAGTGTGCGTGAGAGGCCCCAGTGGAGTCCTACTTAGGAAGTCGGGGGGGTGGCCCCAAAGTGACCCTGGAGATCTAAGATTGACACCCACACCCATGGACAGAGTGTGTCTGTACCCACACTGTGGGTGGCGTTGCCCACAGAAGCCATTGTGAATTCCTCATGGAATTGTATGGGCTGGAATAACACCTTGGAACCTGAAGTGAGGACCAACTGGCTATTATCATCTGGGACTCTGTGTTCTTGAACATCCCACAGCCATCCTGTAACTACGGGTTCCACCGCGTCTTCCTCTCACCACGTGGGTAAAATTCAAGGATTGCAGAACCCAGCCAGAACGGTTCTATCTTTCTGTTTGCATCTGAGAAGACCATAAAGGTTATTTTTAACTTTGTTTTTATTGTTGTTAAAGACAAATCATGCAGTTTTACTTAACTCTCTTGCCAGTCCCTAGCACCTGAGTTTCCTGGATCTGGTTTCACAACCAGCACGCTTGAATTTGCAGAAGGGTATGGGTCTTTAATGGGGAAAGCAGGTAAGTCCTAATATCATAAAAGCCCGCAAGTAATGAGATATGAGACACTTGCTCCAGGGCTGGGGAGGAAGTGAGTGGGAATGGCTTTGACTCCAGATCTATCTTGCCACAGTTCAAATATTAAGTTTTCATAGGAACACCCTGGATTTTGAAATAAAGAAAATGAAAAATTCACAATCTGGCAGTGCAGCTGGCCCCCTGTGCGAGGAAACACGGTAATTATGCTGACCCATTCATTATCACCGGCTACAGTGCCGAGTGAGCGAGACAAGCTCCCTCTCAGCGACAAGCAGGTTTTACAATAATTCTTGGAGGATTTAGATGTTGAGATATAACATGAAACAGAAGCTCAGCAATACAGCGAGGGGAGTGCGTGCTGTTAAAAGTGTAGAGCCAGGATTCCATTTTGTACCCTCTTTGTTACAGGGAGAAAATGTCTTTTCCAACGCAGG
Source organism: Cheirogaleus medius (assembly GCA_008086735.1). Lineage (NCBI taxonomy): Eukaryota > Metazoa > Chordata > Mammalia > Primates > Cheirogaleidae > Cheirogaleus > Cheirogaleus medius. Next base: position 4,719,922 of record VBSM01002153.1, on the reverse strand, counting down.
AAAAGGTGTTTACAAGACTTAACAGGGAGGCTCCTCACAGGGCTCCCCCAAGCAGGGCACATCAGGGGACTTCTTATTTTGTTAAAGGAACAATAGGAAGGACTACAAATCAATTCCTGCCTTGAATAGCGCCTTCTGGGGAGCCAAGTGCCCTTTGGCAAAACAAGGAGGTTTCTACAGATCATGTTTGGGGCCAGAGGCTTCATGGAGAAAGTGGGTAGAGAATTCTAGTCTGGAAGGCGGATGGCTTTTCCAGCTATTCTTTTCTTGTCCTTAATCTAGCGCTGGCCAAGGGTCCCTTTGTGAAGTTTCTGGTTGGTTTCTGTCTTCCTTCCTCCCTCCCTGCCTCCTTCCCTTGCCTTCCTTCCTTCCTTCTCTCCCTCTCCCTCCTTTCATTCTTTTATTCATTCCTTTCTTTGTTTTCATCCTTCTTTTCCATCTTTTTTGGGGATTTTTTTTCTGAAGATGACCACCCTGATCCTCCCGATGCATATGAAAATTGAGTAGCTTGGATCACAGAAATGGAGGCCTCTCGCTAGTGCTCAAATGCAAGCTCAGTGACGGTGGTGGTCTCCATCCATTCTGCTCATCCGTTAGCATGACCGACTGGTACCCAGGAGCCATCAGGTACCTGACCCTGTGCCTGAACACCTTGTCAGTTATTAACCATTGTTTGTCTCTTTCCTTCTGGGAGAACAGGGACCCTCTTCTTCCCTGTCCACATTCCATAACACCGTCCTGTGTACAAAGTGGCCTGCTCAGAATCTGCAGATAACCAGCACTCAAGCGACACAACTGGATCTCAGTCATGATCCCCAGAAAGATAATTCCTACTTTCATCCTTTTAGGTGCAGCATTGGCCCAGAGAAACCAACCAGACTCAGAATGGGTATGATTCCAATGGAAGAGGAGACAGCCTGGACAAATGTGCTCCACTTGGAATTATCAGAGCCCTCGATTCACTGAAATTCATTTTTATTGCAGCACACTGTCTGGGTTTTTAAAATATTTCTTATTCTGGGGGAAAAGCAGGAATCAAACTTTTCCCCCAGACAGGTACTATCTACTAAAAGGTATTTGGTCATATCTCCCCCACATCTAGCCCTAGACAATGCTCTCTGACAACCCAGCCACAACAGCCCCCAAATATGATATATATGTGCAACGAGGAACAACAGAAAATAACAATCTTCATAATTCCAAACGCATCTGACTCGTAGGTGCGCCTTCTGTGTTCCTTCCCATTTCTATTAGAAAATATTTTCCCCTTGACGGCTGGTTTAGGCCAGCATGGCTCTCTTCTCAGGCCACTAAGACAAATGGTCAATTTCAAGGACCAAAAAAAAAAAAAAAAAAAAATCCCCAGAACTGTTTGTCAAACTTCCTTTAAACTCAAGATGGGATGGAAAGAATGGATATTCTTCTTATTTGCCTACTAGCTGCAGTGGTTTGTAGATGCTGAAACAAGGTTAAATGTATATTTGAAACAATGACCTGGACAGATGATTCAGAAACAAATTAAACAAGACTAAAATGGGTTCGCCCTGCCACCATGTATTAATAGAAAGAAAAGATCTTAATCATATGCTTATACCTTGTGGCATGAGACTTATCATTTGTTGAGTATAAGTCATCATGTCATCTATCAATACCCTAGTTTAGGAGTTTGGATCCAGTAAGTGGGCAGTAAATGTTTAAGAAAGCCAATGCAAAATGCCAAATGGAAATTCACAATGCCCTCTCCATTGTTTCTGGAATCAATGTTAAATAAAATGTTTAAATCGATGTCAAAATAAAAGTCAAAGCTGTCACTCTATCCAATATTTGTAAATGCCTCTTTTTTAATTAAAGAACAATGTTAGAGGGAAAGAAAGACATCAAATTATGAGTATTTCTGAACCCCAACACCGGAAGTTTGATTTTTTTCTAGTTCAACTTCAGGTTAATAAACATGTAAACACATCATCAATGAGGAACAATGGAAAGTATTCAGGTTGGTTTGCGGATATAGTATAAATCCTTAGTTCTTGGCATGAAGGAGACAAGGAAGAAAAACACCCACAGGTTCATTATACTGAAAAGGTTCCCTCTTAAGCCTTATCCAGCATGAATCAAAGTGAAAAATCTGGTATCACTGCAACGAAAATTGGATTTAGCTCATAAGCTAAAAATGAATTTCTCTCAAAGAAAACAGGGCAAGAGCTTTTGGAGCAAATACCAATTGAGCATCTTGTTGACACATCAACATTCCCAGCCCACCCACTCTCATGCTTCAGTTAAGATTTATGCCCAGAGCATATTCTGGGCAGGTTAAGTGGGGTAGCCATCTCGGTTCTTGGAAATAAGGAGCTCTATACCGTGGAACTCAATGGAATGGAAAGTTTAGGGATGTAACAAGAGGTATGCTATGATGTGCTCAAGTATCCAGGCAAATCAACATTTTTAAACAGAAGACACGTGGGTGTATCAACCAGCCAAACAGGCCATTTTGCAAAGTGTCAACTGCTTACTGCCTGTCTCCCCCTCAAAGACAAAGGCCCCACCTCCCACCTCAATCGAGCTCTGCATTCAATATATTTACAGTGACGAGAGAGCGTGCCTTCTCTCCCTCCATCTCTTTTACGAACATGGTGCTTACCTTAGAAAATAAACACAAATGAGATCATCTCACCAGCCCGGAAATCCCGAGAGAAGAAACACAAAACCAGTGGAAAATACTTGAGGGTTATAAACTGCATATTAAAGTTTTAGAGCTCTGGGAGAGATGGAAGAGTAGCAGATGCAAAACCCAACAGGGGGGCAGATTCTGCATCAAAGCCATAAAAATATACAACTGCTTTAATGGGCAATTATTCTTTGCATTTGTGCGCTGGTTTGAATTTGCATGAGATTGCCAGATGCCCTGGAAAAGGTGTGCATCCCAAGGGATGAGGGGCTCTCTCTTTGTCCCACTCCTCCTCTCCCTCTGCTCCATAACGACACCCTTCCCCATCCTTGGAAGGTTTTAAGACTGAGAGATATTCATGCTAATTTGGGGTGGAATTGTTCCGTGGGTAATTTATGGTAGGAAATATTCACTTACACGATTCTGGGGGTGCAGATGCGCTTTCAACAGCAGGTTCACGGTTTTGCAGGATTCCCCTTGGGGGAACTCCCATCCCATGTGCTGGGCCGTAAATTAAGAAGTGGCATAATAGGTAACATACCAAGGGGAGATAAACAGCCAGCCACGGAGGCAGTTTCGGAGGCAGGGCATTGTGCGAGAAACATCACAGTGAAGACTCAAAAAATCCAATGATTTTTCCAAATGGCAAACTATGTTGTCTCCTTTTATTCAAAATGAACTTCAAATAAAAGTGCATCAAATTGGTTTATAACACAGGATTTATACACAACTAGGTCACTCCCTTTAAATGGCCTTAAATGAAAAATTTAACATCATGAGGCATATTCAATTCTAGCTCAAAGCAAAAGTGGGAAGGCTTTCAATTTTTTTTTAATCCAGTCATTTCAGCATGGGGAGGGGGAGAGCAGGAGTCTATCCTTTCAGTCATTTACAAAAGAGAACAAAACGGCCACTTAATTTGTGGAATCTCTGGTTCTCATATTCACATATATTTATCCCTGAAACGCACATTTGGGATCGACTCTTGTTTCCGTATAAAATGCATGCTGATATTAAATACTGTTGTTTAGAAGTGAATAAATCTACATTTTGGACAAACAGTTCCTTATAGGACATCCTCATTTGAAATGCATTGAATAGGAAAACAAAAATTTCTAATTAATGTACAAGTCTAATCACCATTCTCCACATGGAAGAGTAATTTTTCACTGTTCATTTGCTTGGTTTAATCTCAAAACTGACATAACAGAAACGCAATGTCCTATAAATCTCCGCTCATTTGTTTCTTTAATATTCATATTCCATTGAACTGCAGCTGCTTGTTGCTGCAGCCTATTACAACATGCAAAAGTGTCGATAAAAATATTATGAAAGGCAAGATGTGTTTCTTCCCGGCTGCGTGTGCCATTTATTTGGGGGAAGACAATAAATGGCTCGTGGATTGTCCCTCGGCCTGCTGCTTGGTGGGTGATTAGTGATTAATTACCTTGCAGCAAATTGACATGGCACGAGGAAATTGACACAGCCCTGATTAATTAACTTTTTATGGGCGGTAGTTACTCACAAAACACTGCGCACCATAATTGAATCTCTTTACATAACGTCATGGTACAAAAGTTTTAGTCAAATCCAAATTAGCCAGAAGTTTCTAGGCCGTTATAGGTCTGATTAGGATGTGCTGAAGGAAATTGGCAAGAATGTGAACTTGGAGAGAAAAGCACATTTTTGACAGGGGAAAAGATGGTGACACTGTACTGGCCTGATTTGTCCAAGCCGGATTTATTGATCTAAACCTCTACTTTGGCAAGACTTTGTGGATAAGACTATCAGAAACCAACATGTCCCATTGTTCTCGACTCTCACTTGGTCGTGTCTCAGTAGCTTTTGCAGGTCCTCTCTCCTTTGTCCAGTCTCTAAGGGTCAACTTGATTCCCGAATTCAGATCTTGGTGCCAACATCACTTCCTCTAAGGGATTGCCTCTCTGTATGATCTCACATCTCCTGACTCCCACACCTGTCGCCATTACATTACCAGGTTGGTTTATTTTTCCTTCACTTATCAGCTTCTTCTCATCTTTGATTTCAAATTCATCACACGTCTATTAGGATGTCCCGAGGACTGTATTTTGGTCACTACTGCATCTAGCAGATGACCTGGCACAAGGTACTCATTGAAATGTGTATTGATCAGATGGTGAGAAGAACCCAGAATGAACTAACTATAGTAACTAATTGAACTAATAGTAGTTCAGTTAGTTACTATTAGTTCTGTATTAGTTACAGAAGAAAATGGGTGACGGTTCTTAGACTGGTAAGAGTTGCTAAGAGGCTGCCTAGGAAGGATACAATATTATAAGAGAAACTCCGGGTTAGTGATGGAGTTTGTGATGGGGGATCCTGGACCTCACTTGTCCAAAAGCTCAGGCAGTTATCACTGGGGTAATCCAAGCAAAGACTTGGATTACAACTGGCAAAAGCCCAACCTCTGAAACTCCATTATCAGATGGAGGACATTCAACTGCATGATGACAACAGCTCACATTTACAAACACATGCTAACTGCCAGAGCCACAGATTAACCCACTCACTCCTCACAAAGCCATGTGGACCATGATTACTGCTATCCTCACTTGTCCTGGGCAGAGGTGGAGGTATGCAGAGCAGCTCAGATACTCACCCCATGATTTCAATCCATGCAGCCTTACACTAGAGCCTACATCCCTGTCTACGACCCCACACAAAGGTAGCCCCAGTCAGCTTTGGGGAAAAGCTACTTCTGCTCTCTCTGTGCACCGTCAAGTCTCTCAATTTGGAGTGCCTCCTATTGCTTGTGCAAGCTGCTCCATCGCCTCCCTATAGCCACGCCACACCTGAGAGCGCCAGCCCCAGTGCATCACAGACGGGGTTAACTTGCAGGGGAATCTGTTGACAAGTCTCCCAGAGATCTCAATATGCTCCTTGTTGGGAGCTAGGAGGAGACATGTGTGTGTGTGCACCATTTCTTCTGTTATATATTTGTGTTCTGAGCTTTCCAGGCACCTAGAAAGGCTTTGCTCCTTTTCTGCTAATTGGATGCAGGCCGAAGGGATCAGCACTGATTTATGTTCCTGATAAGAGTCCAAAGGCCAGCTGTTTCTTGTCCCCACTGGGGCTGATCTTCACATCTGGATGTGAGCCAGGGGGGTCACATTCAATACAAAAGGTTGGGAATATGGACTCTGCAGCAATAGTGGACGGGGTTACACTAGTATGGTGTTAGCAGAGGCCACAGCTGTACCCACAAACCTAATCACTGTCAAAATAATGAGCTCCTTATGAGGAAATTCAACTAGAAATTTTGAATTTGGAAGATTAGAATAAGAAACTAATTTCAAAGTCTTGGAAGATTTGCATAAGAAACTTCTATAACACTTTGAGGTGTTGCCCTTTTCTCTGTACATAATCAATTTGTTAATGTCATCAAATATCACTTTACTCAATACTTGGTTTGAAACAAGTGTTTTTTGTTTTTAAATAATGAGTCATCTGGGGGGGGGGGGGCGGGGAACTCAATGCAATGAACACACAGGGATTTACTCTGAGCATTGAGTACCATGTTCCGGAGGCAGCAAGGCTTCCTAATGTAAAAACACATTTAAAAAGCAACAACAGGAGCGAATACACTACTCACGCACATGAATATTTTTGATCGTTTAAGGTCTTCGAGTGAAGACAGCAGCCTTGGTTTTAACTAACTGCCATGCTGCTCCTGCTTACCTCCCAAAGTTAGCTGTTGTCTCTTTTCTCCCAGGTTACAAACGGTCAGATTAATCCAACAGACGTGTGGCGTATATCATGGCTGCTGAGTGCGCAGTGATGTGCTTTTACTGTGCAGAAGAGGTGTCTGGGGTCTGTCTACACTCAGGCACTGACTATTCCCCCCCGCAACCCAGGCAGGATTTTTGTAACATTTCATTCAGCAACACGAGAATGAATCTTAATCTTGTAGTGTTTAACTTGGCAGGACCGCAGAAGGCATTTGCAAAGGTGCTTTCTGTCCTCTGAAGGAGCGTTGCAGACAGACAAAGCGCTGCGATGCTGAGATCTATTTTAATGTGGATGAAGCAATTCACCACACTCTATTATAGTTTAACAAAACCTGTGCTGCTGTCAATTTAGCTCCTTCCCCTCACCCCTCCCCCAGAAAGCCATTGGGGGAAAAAACCCAAAATAATTTATATAAATAATTACTTTATCGAGTGCACATACACAGTAAAGTTTCAACTGTTAAATCATTCATGATCTATCTAACAGCTGGCTGAAACAGCAAGCTTGGTGAATTGCCTCTCCAGGTAGGAAGCAGGGCAAGTGAGATAAATTAGCTTCCTTATGCTGGGATGGATTTCCCATGGTTCTCTAGGGCTGCTGCAGCTCCTGAACCTGAGGTCCTCAGAGGGGGCTGGTGGTGGGTCACGGGATGGGTACACGATGCACATGCATTGTGTGTTTCAGGTCAAGCCATCACTGTGGGGAAAGCTGGTCTCTCAGTGTTGAGTCCACCGGCTTTTGGGCATCGGCTTTCAGACTTAAAAAACAGAGTCTGGATCCTTTGATCAACACCCGAAGCCAATCTGGGGGCTGGGTGTCATTCGGACCTAGGGATCATCTGCCTGATATCCTAGCCAGAACTCCGTATAGAACAGACTGAAAGAGCATCGCTCAGAAATGATCCAGTGGTCTAGCCACTGGACTACTATAAACCTTCCAAACCAGCTTCTTTGGTGAACCTTCAAAAATCCTGGACAAGATGGATTTTAAGGAAGAAAAGGGAAAAGTAGCCATTTGAGAAGCCATCATGCCTTAAGAAGTCTGAAAGTCTCTGCACAAACTCTCCCCTTTAATGCTCACGTATTCATGACTATTTACATGGCGAAGAGACTTGGCCACAATGAAAGCGCTAGAGTACCGTGATAATTTACTCCCAGCTATGCCTGAATCCAGCTTTTTTTTTCTTTTTCTTCTTCTTCTTCACTAAATCACATTGCAGCTTAAGACGACCTTTGTAAAAACCAATAGCAGGGATTAGGATTCGCCAGAAAAAATGATCTTTAGGAAATGTTTCTGAGATCTCTGTAGCAAATGCTAAGGATGGGTATGATACATACCCACGGACTGTTGTGCCTACAGAGAGGGTTCTCTTATATTTGCCTGTTTGCTTTTACACGAAAAGCAATTAGTTGTTAAGAGCCTACCTTGCATGCACACAAAACGCAAGGAGATGGATCTGAAAGACGGGGTGTGTTATTTGGTCCCGAAACTGCATTTTCTTAATGCTGCTCCCAAGTTCTTCGGTAGCAATAAATAGCTTTTGGCATGACAGTTCTTTTATATAAATGAATGCATGATTTAAGAAAATGGTGTTTTTGGCATTCTTCGGGAAGCTAGTGTTTAAATTACTGGGTTTAAATGAACTATGTCAGGTTCTTTTTCCTTCCAAGGGAGGCAAGCTCCACTTCCTTTCGTGCATCTTTGCACTGAGTGGGAGATTTGTTTCTGAAGAGAAATAAGGCAAGGGGAACAGTGGCCACCTCTGTGGTTAGAGGCATTTTTATCCAAAAAGCACTAAGAATCCCTGCTCCAGCACTTGAATTATATGACTGTCATCGGATGCTGCTTCTCCTCTCCTAATCTGCCCACTCCCAGCTCTGGAGACCTGGAGAGGGCTTGGCTCAGTTTACAGAGCTGGGTCCCCTAGAAATGTGCACCTGTTCCATTGCATCCGGCCGCCCCCCTTATTTTCCAGGAACCAAGCAGGATCTTCTCTTGGCCCCTGCGACTTTCCTGTTCAGAGCTCTGAACATAGAACAGGTTCCTTCCCCCTGCCCCCCGTTTTAAATTCACGTTAGCTTGAGGAAACAAGTCAATGGCAGATGAGGGCTTAAAAAATAAACTCTCAAAATAAGCTCCTTAAACGACAGAAGGCTTTCTCTCTCTCTCGCCTCTGCTGAGGCCAGAACAGGGTGGGCATTGTCAAGGGGTTAAGCGTGAGGGCCGCACCAGCCGGTTGATCCTCTTAAGAAAACGTGAGCATTAAAAAAAATACATCCTGTCAACGCTATCATAGGACTTGGGGTTTCCAGGGAATTCCCCCAGAACAACTGCCTCGCTGCCTTTAAGAAACATCTCATCTCGGCCTTGTTCTCTGGCTGCGTGTGCACCAGAATCCCAGGGCAACATGGTTTATTGTTTTAATATCCGTCTGACACAAAGCAAACGCATCCTCCAGTGACTCCTTATCTGTCATATGTATTTCTGTGAAAGAAATATCAAGACAAATAAGATGTTTGGGGGCACACCACGGGACGGTCGTTTTTGCAATTGGCAGCCTTTTGCAGAAGCGAGACCCCCATCTGAAAAAGACGAAAGCTGCTATTCTGCATTGAGATTAATAACCGAAGTGCTGAGAGTGAGCTAGACAGCAGCCGCTTGAAATGTGGCTTCCTCTTTGCAGATGCTTCCTATGAACAACTGGGGAACCTCAACCAGTGGTTTTTTTTTTTTTTAATTTCTCAAAACTGGTAAAAAAAAATAAATAAATAAAAAAGGTCAAAGCAAAACCACCACCAAATGGGCTATGATAGACTCAGCAAAAGTAGCCACCAACATCAGTGGAAGAGCCGTGGTTAGTGGTGATGGGCAGGGATTGAAAACACAAATGCACCTGTTCTGGGGACTGGTCTCCAGGTAGAATAATGGGTTTAACATCGAGCTAGTAAAAACCTCTTAAAATTTACTTTCTTAATAAATCAGAGATGTGCTGGGCCATGGGGAAAGCTGGGCAGATGGACCAAAGCAAAGAGATGGTGCTTCAGTGATGGATAAACAATGGTTCTTGGAGTTCACCATTGGTGGGATGGTAGCTGGACAACTGTCCCCAATCGTGCATGACCACTGTTGACTAAATCAGACGTGTGCTGAGCATGGCACATAGCAGGTGTCTCAGAAATCTCTCAATCCGTGGGTTCAATGCAGAAATAGGAACTCAGTAGCCAAGTGAGCCTGTCTATGGTGCCAAATGATGGCAGAAGTAGTGATATTTAATTCACTTGCTGAGAAGCACCCGCATGGCAGTGTTCACAGTGCACGAGTCTCCTGTTAGGTTGCACCTCCCAAACATCCCTAGGAGTGATGCGTTTGCAACTCTGAAACTTTAGCATTATATATTTATTAAGTGTCTCCCCAACCCTGCGAATGTAGGTACAATAGAGACCAACTTGGGAATGTCTTCTTCATGGTGTATCTGCAGTGAATAGAATGGCACCTTACATATGGAAAAAATTCCATAAAGATTGGTTGAAAGAAGTGATGAATTTTCAACCCCCTCCCCAATCAAAGGACAAATGAGCAAAGAAGGAATTATTTCAATGAAAATGACAATGGGGACGTCGGTACACTGCCACCATAATCCTGAGCCATAGACACAGGAAAAGGGAGGCAATGTCCAATTCCCTGATTGGAAAGGTCTAGTCCAGAGGGTCTTTTAGAGCCATCATCACTGGGAGGGTCGGGAAGGAAACAGAATAGCCCAGGCAGAGGGCGAGGGACCTTGGGTACGTTAATGGAGTCTCAACATTTTTCCCAGGGAAATGGACAGGTATGAGAGAAGATCAACAGCACCGGAATCAAACCTCCAAATCCAGATTTGTTCCTCTGCTGTTTATGGTGAGAGCAAAACCAACAATCCGTCACTGTGTCCAGAGCAAACTTATATATGCATCTTACTTTAACATGCACCAGGAGAAGGGTATTCTTTTTCTGTACCTATCTTACATTATTTGTTTTAAAATGTGATAAAATGGTACAAAAAGCAAACGGTGTATGAGAGTGCACATTTAAAAGAAGTTTCCTTTTTATTTTCATGCCCAAGAAACCAGCTGCCATAGTCTGCTCTTTCCAATGAGATGACAACCTGACAAAGAGGTAGGTAAACTATGGCCCTCGGGCCAAATCTGGCCTGCAGGCTGTTTTTGTAAATAAAGTTTTATTGGAACACAGCCACATCTATTCATTTATATGTAGGTATTACAGTCTATGGCTATTTTGAAGCCACAACAACAGAGTTGAGTAGTTGCAACAGAGACCAGATAGCCTGTGAAGCTGCATATTACTATCTGGCCTCTTAAAGAACAATTTTTGCTAAGCCCTGGCTGGACATTTCAGATAGAGAAAAAATTGCCTCTCTAGAAATCATGGTACGGGGCGGAGAAAGCACAATCTTGGTGCAAATAGAGACGCTGGGCACTGCTCAGAGGTTTTGCACGATCACTCTACCCTCAGCCATTCCTTGCAGCCCAGCATTGCAAAGCTTCAGCAGGGGGTTGGGGTTGAGGGACACCAAAAATTCAGTAGTTACATGAAAAGAATACCCTTCTCCTGGTACGTTTTAAAGTAAGATGAAAGCATAAATATGATCTAGATAAACGGGTGCAAGTTGAGGGAGTAGTTAAGAGTAAAGGACTGGGGTTCACACAGGCTGAGTTCAAAGTCGACCTAACTGAGTAATCTCTGACAGGCTCCTTAATACCTTTAAGCCTAAATTTCCTCATGAGACAAGGTGGCATCATCATCATTCCTATTTCATAGTTTCTTGTGGGGACTAAGTGCAAAAGCTCACGAGAAGGGCTTAGCAGAATGCCTACCGCGTAGTGAGCGCTCAATATCCATGGCTTGGCTTTCCTTGTCATTGTCATCATCATTCCAGGGCTGGAACGAAGGTGATAATCTGGCATTCACCTTGGTTGCAGAACTTGAGTGTGTGGGGTGAACACACACACACACACACACAAACCTCAGTAATCAAGATAAATCATGCTTTAATGCAATGTTTTTTAAAATGCCAAGTTATTTTTTTTAATCCATGATGAAGAGCAGACTATCAAAATATAAAGAAGGAGGTACTAAGCCATACTGAATCCTACGGTTCCCAAAGGAAAAATTAACAATACCCATCCTGTCTTCTTAGGAAATTTTAATATTCTGTTCATCATGGATCTTTTCCCATTCATTTTGATTTTTAAAACATATTGCATGAAAATATTATTTGTCTGGATTACCGAATTTTGTGGCACCCGTTTAAATTTTGTCTGAAGTGAGCACCTCACTGGTTGCCGCTACTCTCAGCACTAGTTATTTTTATTTTAAAAAACCTCTCAAGGAAAGATTAGGACAAAAACATCTCGGGGACAACCAAGAAGCTCTGAGCTACAAACAAGTGAGCGAGAAAGACGACACAATTCTTTACGCCAACGTGTCAGCAACACAGTGACCTGCACGTGCGCTTTCTATTAACTGAACTCAGTCCACGGACGTTTTCTCTATTGTGCAGAAGAAAGAGGAAGCCGTAAATTAATTTAGGCCCTTACTTTAATTACAGAAACCAATGGAAGTTCTATCAATTACCTAAAAGTAGAATAGTGAAGGCCTGATTTATGTATGTTTCTGCCACTTAAATCATTCTTTTATGAATTCCACACAATTACTTCCATAAAATCTGCAATCAATATATCAATTAAAACTATGCCACTACCACTTGCCCTTGAGTTTCATTAGAAGTGAATAAATGAGGAAATGATTTTGCATTTTGATAACATTTAAGTTCCCAAGCATTTGCCTGTGATGTCAGATTTTTTTTTTTTTTTTTTTTTGAGGAGGATTGGGCTGACTATCTCAGGGAAAAATAGCATTCATCTTCCTTTAACTTTAGGATTTATCCTGACGTGGATCTAACATTCAGCTGCGGCTTCCAGGTAACTGCAGGAATACACTCATTTGCATTGATAAGCATCTGGAACTATACAGAAATTTCTACCGAAAAATGCTTTTCTAGACCTCGACAAATAAAACTGGCACTCTTGGATCAAGGGGCTTGCTGTGGACTGAACTGCGTCTCCTTCCTACAAATTCATGGTATTCGGAGGTGGGGCTTTTGAAAGGCAATTAGGTTTCCACGAGGTCTTGAGGACGAGGCACTCATGGATGAGAACGGTGCATTTATCTAAAAAGACACCAGCAAGCGTGAGCGTGCGCATGCGCTCTCTATCATGTGCAAACACAGGGAGGCCGTGGTCCTGTGCGAGCCGGGAGGAGAGCCCTCGCCAGAGCGCAACTGTGCCCGCGCCGGATCTCCATCCTGCAGCCTCCAGAAAGTGAGGAAATAAACGCTGTTGTCAAAACCTCCCAGTCTATGGTATTTTGTCATGGCAGCCTGAGCCGACTGATGCGGTGGCTGAACAAAACTTGCTCACTTTAGAGTTTGTAACCGAAAATGCTATACTACCTAAAGGCTGATAGCAAATGAAAAGACAGATACATTTGCCTATAGAATTAAAAATGGATGGTTACACGTAAGCCAAGTCAAAGGGCCAAAATAGGAAATACGATTGCAACATCTATATTATTTACAGGTTATTCTCCCTAATGAACAGCTGTCCCTCACAGGGGAATTAACAATGAAATGAGAAAAACTCAGATGAGAAAATGGGAAGACGTATACCAGAAATTCACAAAAGGGAAAGTCTAAATGACTACTGAATATGTGAAAGATGAGGTTCATTACTAGGAGAAAGGCAGAGGTACACTCAAATAAACTGAAATGTTATTGTTCACCTACCCAATTTGAAAAATTAAAGGGAGTAAAACATGTCAGTGCTGGAAAGAATGTTGGGATGAAACCAACAATCCCATCGTTGGGAATGTAGGTGTAGAATCTGAATCGCCTGTAAGGGTGTACACAAACATTTTTACGACAGCCTTTTCGGAGGGGATATAAAAAGAAGTAGCTTGAATGACCACGGATGGAGAACGGTTGAATAAACCGTTAGCCATCCTCAGCATGAAATAGCATGAAAATATCACAAAAGCTTAAAGGGAGATGGTCACAATACTATTAAGTGGAACTACATAAGATTAATGTGTGTAATGAGCATGTAAGCATGTATGTGTATACTCTCCCCTGTATAAGGTCAAATGACTAACACCCCCACCCATTGTACATGTGTGTGTCCTTCTTTGAATTACAATAGAGAAAACGTGAAAAGGTGCTTACCGGGAGGCCACACAGGTGACTTTAAGGGTGTGTGTTATTAGATAAAGTGGGGATAGTATTACATTATTCCAATCGTGTGTGTGTTTATGTGCGTGCTTCACTGATTGCAATGAGCACCTGTTACTTTTGTAATTTAAATTCTATTCATAAAATTGTGAAGAAAACAAAATAAGGACGATAACATGTACCTGCTTCTGGCAACAGCTACTTCATATGTAAATAAGGATCAGGGACAGCACTCCTTGCTAATCTAAATCAGAAGCGGACTTTCCCATCCACGCAACCAGGGAATTTACCTCTTGATATTTCACCGACGAAAAACGGAAGTCCTGTTTCCATTTGGAAGAGACGTGCTATGTTCTTTGCCGTCCTATTTCTGCCTGGGGCTGAGTTTGATGTCAGGCCTTCGCTGTGAGCAAACGGCCCTGGCAATAATGCCGCTAGTGCCTGTACCGTGCACAAGAGCAGCCGACAGACCCCGGCCCTCGGAACGGGGCGGGCAGGAAGATGCCACCAGCCCTGCCCCAGCTCCACTAAGGCTCTCCGCTAAGGGTTTGCATTGTTTGTTACTCAAAGCCTGTTCAAAAACATCAACAGTAAATGTTTTGCATTTGACACTATAATAGGTAGTCTTGCCTGATTCCCTGGAGTTTTGCTCTGACTTCAAAGTTTGATATAAAGTAGGCCCATTTTACATTCTGGAGGAGAGTGGGTTATTGGAACACGGAAGAGGATGCATGACGTCCTGTGACTCAAGTTGAACTAGGCTTCAAATAAGCCTAAAGTTTGGGGGTGAGGAAAGAAAAAACTGGGTTATTTGGGGTCAGATAGGAGAATTTATAGGATTAGTTATAGTCACCTAAAGTCATGAGTGAACATCTTTCTCTTAATGCTTGTATATGTCCTGGGTCATATTATTAGGATGATTTGCTTACGAAAAAATATGCAAAAACGCATCTTAAAAAGCAGATAGCTTCAGTAGGAATTATTTTCATTACAGACTCATTCAGCAGGGTTCCTTCAAAAACTATCTCCCCTACTGCATTTAAGGGTATTTACAGATGATTAGCTATTTGGTTAGGAAGAGGGGCAATTTAAGTTTAAAACATCCAAAGCCAGTTAAAAATCCACGAAGAAAAAAAAAAAACCCAAAAAACCAAAACAAAACTCTGGAGTGATCTTGGAAGTCAGTAGACACCTAGGATCTAATACACAGAAGTGTAATTTACACATACACTTTCCTTCAAGACCATGACTGTTAAATAAAAACGGTAAACACATGCATGGTCAAGTTAAAAAACAAGCACGTCCTAAAAGATTGCTGAGAAGTAAGGAAGCCTCAGCTTTAAGGAAGATGGTTGAATTAATTCTTAGAGAAAAAGAAGCTGTGCCCATCAGATCTCAAAGACAAGATACGTAGCTCTTAGCCATGTGCAAATTAGACCCAGAGGGAGGAGAGGGGTACCTCGCATGACCATGACTCTATTGTTCGTGTGTGTGTGTGTGTGTGTGTGTGTGTGTGTGTGAGAGAGAGAAAGACAGAAAATAGAGAGAGAGACCCTTTATATACTGGTTGAACTGACTAAGGAAATGGGATATGGCTTCATACTAGAATATTCATCTTAATCTAGAAGAGAAAAAACCTAAGTGTCTGTTGCAGAGAAGCCAGCTAACTGCAAAGAGCCCAGCCCTAAAAGCCATACAGAAGAAAGGAAACCTCTGCAATGCATCTTAGGGGTGTGCCGATAACCTTTATGCTCAGCCCCGCTGCACAGCCCGGGAGGCCCCTCTGGCTACCAACTGGAGAAAGGGAGGACTCCGAGTTGGTCACCACTACAAAATATGAATTAATTGAGCTTGCCACTCTGAATACCCTTGCTTAAGAGATCGACAAGTAAAGATTCTTATTGTAAAAAAACCTAGTTTTTATTTTGCTTCTTTATGGGGTAGCAGGATTAGTTAATTAATTGTTGTTTTTTTAAAAACTACTATATCAAAGGATGTTTATTTTGTTTAATACCAAAATGAACCTATGTTCTCAACAATGGAGGGGGCAGATATTAAACAAGAGTACTGTGGGGTTATTAACATATTTTCATAAAGAGCATATGGCATGATAATAAATGGAAACAATAGGATGACTAATGGGTGGGTGATACTGACTGATGATGTAATTTAAAAGTCAAGGATGTTGGACACACATTCTACGCTTTCCATAATTATTATAAATTTTTACTTTAAACCTAGAAAAAAGTATAATTATATACAGTTGAAGTGATATTGCCACTTTATATTTTTAGTAATAAAGTTGACCCTTTAAATCAGAGATGGGCGCACTTTCTGAAAAGAGCCAGATTGTTAATATTTTAGGCCTTGTGGGCCACCTCTGACTCTAGCACATATTCTTCTTTGTTTTTGTTTTGTTCGTTTTGTTTTCACAATCCTTGGAAAATCTAAAAACCATTCTTAAATAAGACGGGCTCTGGGATGGCTTTGGCGACAACCCCTGCTTTGGATGGTTTCATTTTCTCCGCATGCTTTGGCTATTGTATCGTGCAGAGTTTGTGAAATGTTTCCGTGTTTGATGCGTAAGACACATACTTTCCCCAGATCACTGTATAATAGCCGTACCAATTTAAACTGGCCCTTTTTTTGGAGTTAATTTGTTCGCTTCTGTAAAGAAAACTGAAATATAAATAGGTCATGTGATCATATAGAGCTGTACTGCCCGATACGGTGACATGTGGCTCATTAGTCTCATGTGGCTAATTAAGGTGACATCAATTAAAATAAAATCAAATCAGTGCCTCTGTCCCATCAGTACTGTGCTGGACAGAACAGATAAAGAAGATTTCATCCCGGACAGTTCCATAGGACGACAATGTTAGAGAAAAAAAATAAAATAATACCCTGGGATTCAACCCAACTCTCCTTCAGAAAATGGCATTTAGAGAGAAGAAGGGAGGGCAGGTCAAGGAAACAATGATGGAGTTAGAGTCAAAAGGATCCAGAAAGGCAGCTGAAGCTTGAATAATTTTCCCAGGTTCAAAAAACAAATCCACCACATCCTCGCTGCATGATCCTGGGTAAATTAATCCACTTCTCCGTACCATCTACTTCCTCAACTGCAAAGCAAACATTTGGTACCTACCTGGTGCGGGTTTCAAGAGGAATAAACAAGGCTGCACATGTGGAAATGCGTGGCGGCATTGTATTAATAATTTTAGGAGGTATGTGCGCACATATTTACGTTGGCCCAAATGGGACAATTTTCATAAATTCAGAGAGAACTACTTCTTGCCAGTATGGTTAGATTCTGGCTTCTTGGGGGCACAGAAACATACCTTGCATTTAATTAATGCAAAAATTGTCATTGACGATTATACTCTGGTTGGGAGAAATAACTGGCTGCCCCAACCTCCTGAAGACCTCAGAAACCTCAGGTTTGTCATCTCACTACATATTCACCTTGCCCCACCACCGGGAGGAGTTTGGGGTGTCTCAGCTTCACACTTAGGGGATGGAAATGCTGGATTTTGGCCTGGTGGTAAGGATTCTCCTCTGCCTCTCGGCCTCTTGACAGCTGTGAGCCAGGTACCTCTGCTTCCCTCCCTACTCCCTTCTCCTGCTGGTCCCAGAAACACCCACGCTGCCCTGCGGGGCCCCCAGACTCACTTCTGAGCACTGACCCTACACAGGACTCATTCGGCAGTTCTGGGAATTTCACGGGACTTACACACATTGTATGAAATAGGTGACAAAGTCTTGGCTCTTTGAGGGGGTGCAAACCATCCGGGACAATGCGGTGGAATCAGCTGGAGCTTTAATTCTTCCGTCTGCTCTGGGAACAGGGACAGGGATGGGGCACTCTCCACCCCGGAGCACCCACCCCAGGCAGAGGAAACTTTGGTTCTTCCATATCAACACTGTGATCTACTTTCCATACTGATTTTTGGTCTCCTCCCTCCAGCAAATGACAGCTGTACTTACATACATCAAAGTGCCCCCACTTCTTAAAAGACATTTTTTTTATTATTGTTCACTGCCCTCCACCTAGTTAAATGGGGGAGAACCCCATTCTTCTCTCTCCTCCTCCTCGTTGGAATCATACAGCAAAAGACAGAACAGCTTTGCAAACAAGTCCCTAGCTGCAGGCTAGTTATGTTTTCAATAGCGAGACAACTGTGCCCAAGACTACCCATGAAGCATCTTTGCCTAGGCTGGGGTTGCCTTTTGCACGGCCTGCATGCATTGTTTACATTACTTTTATATTCATTTGCAAAGCTATGAGAAAAGGCTATAGCTGTAGCTTCCCAGCCTCCCACCGCCCTCCCGCCAACCCCATGCCCACAGTCCTGACAGGTCTACCGAGGAACGGCCAGGACAGCTGGGAGGTGAGGATTCAGACGTGAATGGTCATGAACGGAGGGTTTCGGATGCTAAGGCAACAGGGAAACAGAGACATGCTTATGGAAGTCGGCTTCACCTCGCAGAGGGCCACAGGCGAGGGTGGGGCGGAGGGAGGGGAAGAGGACTTACATGGCAGGGAAGGTGACTGGACTCGGGTCACAAAACAAAAGAGAGCCACAACAGTGGGCTTACTTGCGGAAGTATATACAAGTGAACTGGGGGCACTGTACATGGAGGATCCCTCCTGGTTTGCCTGGCACAACAGGACCGTGCCTACGAAAGAGAGAGAGAGACGGTATCTGGTTTGGGAACAGGCACACTACACCTGAGCGATCACGCAAACGAGAAAGGCAGAGAAATGAAAACACAGCCACATCCCAGAGCACACGACGGGGACACCCCAGGAAGCCCCCTTGCCTTAGCCAAGGGAATCAGGGGAAGCCCACCGCCCCCGCCCCGGCCCACCAAGCACATGTCATGACTTTTCACATGGGGCTGAGTAGCGGAGGCTGGCTGCCCCAGGGCCCGGGGTTCAGATCAGGAATGGAAGCAGCAGGGGCACGCTGAAAAGGGAACTTGGGGGACGTCAGAGAGAACTAGACAGTATGCCTGACTCAAACACCACTTTGCTGTGTGATCTTGGGAAGCTGCTGTACCTCTCTGTGCCTCAGCATTCTCATCTGGAAGACAGGGGTAAATATACCTACCTCCAGAAAAGGTTGTGAAGCGTACGGCTGGAGATGTCCCCAAGGCGGGGGCTGGCACGTAATAACCACTCGATGGAGAGCGTATGTGTTGACAGGTTTACAGAAAACTTTTCCTCCCTGTACTTTAGTCTTTCCGAATTAGTTCTTCAGAGGAAGAACAGAAGGCAGGGAAGAGATAAATGCAACTTTTGCCACCCCTGGGACCCACCCGGACCCACGCTGGGTGAGGCAGCCTTTGGCTTCTGCGCATCCAGTTTCTTCCCTAAAGCTCTGGCCTTTCAGCTGCAGAGGTTGCTTAACGAGCCTTGCAGACCGTGGCTGCCTGGCAGCGATGAGTCGCCTGCTCCGGATCTAAAGCAGAGGGCACTGGGCTCGTCCTTGCAACGTGGAATTTTACAGTGGCAAGTAACGGTGGAGTCCTGAGATCCCTCCTCAATCTGTGACATGTTTTGAACCACCGCCCACTCCAGGGATGACCAGGTTCATGAACCTTCAGGGTATCAATTCTATCATCCTACTGTTCCAAAACTCAAACTCAAAGGCTTTGAAAAGGACTAGAGAGACTTTGGAGGAGTTTTAAGCCCATTACTAGTGATGGAAATGCCTCCCTGCAGTTTCTGGTCACTTCTCTGGCTGGGAAAGCTCACTCCCCTGCAATCGCCACCACTGGGAAGCAATCACCCATGAAAAGAAGCCTACCTTGCAAGCGCACCCCCAAGAACAGCAACAGCAAACTTTCCTACCTCCTTGGAGACTTGCCCTAGCACATGGTTCTACTATCCTTTTGTATCCTCCCCAAGATCAACTAGAGTGTGGTTAAAACTTCAGAATGAGTAGGGGTTCCAGCAAATAGAGGGACTACAACATGACACAAGTCTACAGGTGTCCTCTCCTGACCTGCATGCCATCATCAGGTACCGAGCCAAACAGGTGGATCACGTGGGGAGGTCTGAGAAGCCTTCCCCAGATTCCTCTTCCACCCTCTGTACCCTGTGCTTTTCTAGATTAGTACTTTACGTCCAAGTAAAACAAAGATTCTATTAAAATTCCTAACCCATCCAACACTTGCCTTAGCACCAGGTCTGACGACTCTAGTCTTCTACAAGGAAAAGTCATTCATGGACAGATGTTCTACCTGAAGAAATGTTCCCTGGTCCTTCTCACATCTGCTCTAGTATCCCAAGCTCATAGCTGGAGAAGAGCCACCCCTGACCCCAAAAATATCCCTGGACATGAGGGTGAAATTAATGGACCTTCTCTTGGTAGTAAACACATGAAGAGTCTAGAGGGGCCTCAGTCAGGATCAACCTCTGCTAAACTGAGAGCTCTTTTTCTTCTTCACTTAAAAACAGTTTGTCACAACACATAAGATGAGCCTTCACGTGGTCTAATTTCTCCTCCGTAGGTATTTCCAGTTTTAGCAGGTAACTGGCACAGTAACGGAGATTAACAGCAAACAAACCAAAGCCCAGATGACAGAGGCTGGGATCTAAAATCAACCAATGGGAGGCAAGCTACCCCCCGCAAAAGGTACTCAGTACCCCCTGCGATGAGTGCTCTTTATCGATAAGTACTCGTGTGACTCTGTAGAGGCCATCTGCATGATTTTGCTCATTGCTAGAAACCTTAGAGAGAAATTAATTCCTATAGGATATGCAGAGAACTACCAAGTCAGCGTCTTCTAGGTGGGACCCCAGCAGGTGGATTTTGAGAAAGCCCCCCAACTGTTCTCTCCTGCCCGCCCCTAGTTAAAAAACATGTTTGAAATAAGATCTGAAGCTTCTTGGGGTACTTAGGTTTCAAAGGAAAAACAAAACCCTAACTGTAGCAAAAACACATCCAAAAGGACATTTCAGTATTGTACGGTTAAAACCCTTGGGCCAATTTTCAATATCTTCAATGCAATTTATAGAATTCCACTGGGACACAACACAGATTCCATCTAGAAAGCTAAACCGTGGCAGGGCATAATGAAGCTTCCCTAATTTTTCTTATGCTGTGGATCCTAAGAAACTGAAGTAACTCGTTTGGATGCTTTCTTACAGCAAAACAAAACAAAACAAAAATCTTTATGCAACGATTGTGACCTTTGTAAAAACAAAATCTACGCCTTCACGGGATTTGGTTTTTATTTTCCCTAAAAACATCCTCCAATTTAATTTACAAAGTACTTATTGTAGGTTCCCTCAGTACTTTGTGACCTTTTCTTAAAAGGACTTTCAATTCAACAAAGGCGAATCAGCAGAGAACACTGTGACCTCTACGCTTTTCAGGGGCACAGACAGGTAATGTGTGTTTCTTCTAAGAAGGAAGTCGAACAGATAATAGGATAAATACAGTCGTATGAAAGTACTTGCAAGGTCACAGCACTTCCCAACATAGCATCAACATAGCTTTTCAATGAGTCCCCTGAATTGGATCTTCCATCTTCCCCCGGCCCCGCCTCCGTTAGACCAGCCACTTCGAACTTCCATGAACTATCTTCTGTAACCATGGTGACATCCTGCTCTTCTTAGACTTCTGTGTCTTTGCTTATTAAACTCCTTAAAATTTAAAGATGGCAACTAGAGGTTCAATTGACACCAGTCTCTACCCAGCCCTTAGCCAAGGTAGACATCGTCAATCAATTTCAATATGGTCCTTTCTTACTGGCCTGGAAGCCTCAGAATCATGCTCAACACAGCTACTAGGCAATGACTATCATTTGATTAGAGTGGGCGAAGGGCATGAAACCTCCCTACCATTCCTGCTCTTAGTGTTAGGTTAAACCACATGAAATGGACATTTTTATGTCACATAGGGTTGAATCCTGGCAATTTTATGTGGTTCAACTTAAAAAAAAATAATAAAGTGGCTTCCTCTGTCTCCCTTCTGTATAGTTTGAAGGTGACCTCCTCTCCCCTAAGTCTCCGGGATTGAATTAATTACTCTCTCTTGTATGCTCTTATCATACATTTTTTTTTAAAAAAAAAAAATCTCCCTGGTAGATCCTTTGTCATGCTGTATTACAATTTCCTATTTACATATTGGTCTTCTTAGCGACACAAGCCCCCTGGGGCAGAGCCAAATCACACTCATCTTTTTATCCTGAGCACCTGGCAAAATACCTGCTCCTTGGAGGGATTAATGAATACTATTGAATTATAATACATCTTAAAAGAACTCTCCCTTTCTATTTTCTTTGCTAAAAATAGTGCTCGGATGTCCAACCAACCCTTCTTGAGGGTGCCTTCTTCTGCCTGCTGTTTCCAGCTGGAAAGACGCATGCTGAAGGTTCAGATATATTTACAAGCTGCCTCTAACACAGTCACTGTGTTGTCTCTTCTTTCCTGGTTCTTTTAAGGTTGACTTATCCACTTTAACACGAAACCTGGGCAGCCCAGCGATCCATTTTCTGGACTGCCGACGACTCTATCGGCAACGGGCAGAGACCGGGCTCCATGTGGCAGACCTCGATCTTGAAATAACCAGAGCCTCTTCCATAGCCTGTCAGACTCACTCGCTTACAGTGCAACGATCACCCGCATCCCACATTCTGGCCAGACGTCCACACAGCCACTCTCGAGCAGGATCTGGAATCCTCTAGCTGGCAAAGAGGAAGCCTGGGTCAGCAAAATCCTTTCTGACTCCCCGCAGTGTAGGGGATCATTTCTGGCCCCTGAAGGCACAGGGACAAGCTAGAAGGGATATCCCTTATCACAGACGGGAAGGAGGAAGTATCTAACTGTTCCACTCTACTGCCAACCCCGAGGAAATTGGACTCAAATGGACAACGGTGCAGGTTCACACCTCCGTGCCTTTGCACTGGCCGTTTCTTCTCCCGGAAAGCCCTTTCCCCTCAACCCTAGACAATTCCCTTCTGGACTCAGTTCTGGTTTTTCCTCCTCCTCCAACCTGGGTCTATTTGTTCCCACCCAACCAATCAGCTTCCTTCCTCTGCTTTTCTAGATTATGTTGCGATAATCTATTTAATCATTGTCTTCCCCCACTGAAGCTACTGATTCCAAGAGGTTGGGAATCATGTCTTCCCCATCTTCCTACCCCCATGGCTCCAGGAACCGAGGCTAAGAGGCAGGAAGGAACAGGAGAGAGAAACGAAAGGGGTATCTGACAGGCAGCCGAGTTACCCTTTCAAGAAAGAAAATTAGAACCGAGGACGGGAAGGAAGAAGAAAAGACTATTTAGCAATGTCTGCCTCTTCTATTTTAGTATCAGATGGGCACGGCTTCAAGCTGGCACACTGGTGAAGAACTAAGCTCTTTCCTACATAATTTCTGGATTAAAAAAAAATAGTCAAAGGAACATTTCAACTGCCTACCAACTGGGAGTGGCTGATTTGCTTCATTAGTCCCAAGATTACAACGGACTAGGAAGTTTGGAGAAGGATGCTCCGATCTCCATGAAAATGCAAAATAACACCACCACACAGAGCAACAACAAAACGTGACAAAGTATCTAAGATGCAATGGAGTTTCTGGGGCACCTATTTGGGAAGGTTGTGTGTGTGGTGCGTGCTGTTTGTACCCTCACACACCTCCACCGTGTGCTGGCCCCGAGTCACGTGAAAACGAAGCTCTCTGCTGGGGTCCGGCTTTCCTGCTGTTACTCCACCTGGGAAACCAGCTGACGCCGGGAAGAAGGGCTTAGAGGAAAGTGCTACTCAGCTCAGTGGCTGAGTGAGAGCAAGAGGACGCTTGCAGAGCTCAGTCTGTCTCTCTAGCTCTCAGCTAGGAAAAGATGGGGCTCTGACACCATCACTCCTTCAGCAGGTGTTTACTGGCACCTACCATGTCTCAGGCACTGTGCTGGGCCCTAGGGCACATTTGCTGAACTCTCTGTGCTTTTCAAAAGGATAAGATGCTGTCTTTTTTAGTATTAATATGGTCAAGAACAAATATATCCAAGAAAAGAAATAAAGGAATGATTCTGAATATCTGCTCTCCAAGATTAGTTACATGGCTCACTGAGATAAATAAATAAGTTGTTATTTTAGAATAATTTTTATTAGCTATAACTTTTATGGCTTTGGCAAAAAAAAAAATAACTCCATACTTCTGCTATAGATTGCTGTCCTAACTTAAAAAAGATCAGTCGTAATAGTAATGAATGCTAGAAACAACATTTTGACTTTATATAGGAAAGAAAAAAAGTTTTATGCAATATTTGCCAAAGAATGTTTACACAGCATCTGTTGCTTCTTAATAAGAGAGGTCTGACAGTACTAGTCCTTCTTCACAGGTGGAAAAAATAAAAGAGGAACAGAACAACCATGGCTTTTTCTAAAAGTCTTATTATCAACCAGAGACAAATGCAGAGGGAAAAAAAAGCTATTTGGGTTCCTAAACCATTACTCACTGGATCAATGACTCCTTCCTACTTCCATTATTGTAGAATAATTTTTAAATTTTTTAAAAAAAAATAGAATAAGAGTAGGACGATGGTCATGACTGAAAGAACTATGAATTGGTAAGAACAGAAACCCACACACTATGTTATTGGAGCAGTGCTTTAAGAAATGGGCTGACAGGGACCCAGGGTTCTCAATCCTCTGTTGTTTCCCCAAATCACCTGCATCCGCAGCATTTCCTGGAGACCTTGTTCAAAGCAGACTGCTGGACCCTACCCCTGGAGTCTCTGATCCAGTAGGTCTGGAGTGGACAGGTTCCAACATCATGAAGGACCCACCCACGCTTTGAGAAAAGCTGAAGAGTTCGTTTCCCAAATCTCAAGGCTATGAATTTCTGCCCTTCCTTAAATCAGGAGTCTTCAAACCATTATGAGAATTTAAGAACCACCTTGAAAGAAGGTGCAATGGTGAACCTTCCAGGCTCCACCCCTAAAAAATGTGATTTCACTATTCAGAAATTTACATTTCTAATCAGCAACCAGAACATCCTGTTGTTCTATGGGTGTGCTCTTTGAGAAACCCAGGCCTAAGGCTGTCTCTGCATATTTAGGAGAAAAGCAATTCTGCAGACAAAAAGGTAGAATCTATTTATTTATTGTCTTTACCATTTTGTTCACTGACAGATTTTGTCTTTGCTTTGCAGCGTTTTGAACAAAAATAGTAACTCACTTCTAGCCCGAGCTACTCTCTTGAATTCTCCGGAGGCACGCCGGTAAAGATGGAACGCGACATCAGCAATTGCATAATCCTAGAGAGGTCACTCTTGGTCCCCCCACCAGCAGACAACACGCATTCCTGCCCTACTGTTCTGGGCTGAATTGAAAATCCATGTGCTGAAGTTCTAACGCTACCAGTACCTCAGAATGTGAGTTTATTTGGAGAGAGGGTACTCAAATGAGGTCCTATGGGTTGGTCCTAACCCAATATGACTGGTGTCCTCATAGAAAGAGGAGATTAGGACACAGATAGTCTCAGATGTGAGATCACGTGAAGACGCAGAGAAAAGATGGCTAAGCCAAGGAGAGAGGACTCGGAAGAAACCACCCCTGTTGATACCCTGATCTAGAACTTCAGACTCTAGAATTGTGAGAAACAGATTTCTATCGTTTAAGACACCTAGTCTGCAGTACTTTGTTAAGGCAGCCCTAGCAACCTAACACACCTACCTTGCAACAAACCCCACCTTGAGGATCGTAGAGGCATCAAGCACGAGGGTCCCCTATGAAATGTCCCACAAACCTCAAATTTGGTTGGACTCAGAAGCCTGGGAGGTTGCCACAAGGCCCCTGCCAGAGGAGGCTGCTGCTTCCAATTGACAAATCTATCCAGAATGTATTCAGAGCCCAATGGGCTGAGAATTCTTTCGCAGTTACGCATTTTTGAACATCAGACTAGCGCTGAGCTAATCCATGTAAGAATATTTTCGTGGTTAATCCCTAATGCTTTTACACCAGCCAGAAAGACGAGCTTCTCTGAAATGTTACAACAGAGTTTTAAGTACAGGGATATTTCCATTTAGGCACAGATGTTGCAAAAAAAAAAAAAAAGAAAAAATGCTATATGTATGTTTAATTCTTATAAATCAAATCATATTTTAATTTTACCTGGGGATTTCCATATTTAAAGGAGCCCTGAAGCAAATCAGTCTATAGTGCAAGTAATCCCTCACTCCAGTTTATTTTTGTAAGTTTTGGTTTGCATGATATTTCCCTCTTTTCACTTTTCATTTTGACATGACTCAGACTTTACAGGAAAGTTGCAAGAATAGTGCAAAGAATTTCTGTACGACTTTTTCCCTGATTATTTATTATGTAAAAATTTTAATGACTCACTTGAACTTTTCATTTATTCTCCTGCCTCCAAAGTTTAGGCTAATAGTGGCTTTGACAGAAAATATTTAATTAACTCAAGATGATAATAAACATAACAATTCCGAAAATATTTTACTGAAGACTTGAGAACTGCTAGGCAATCTTTACAACCTTAACTTGGATTGTCACCTACTCCTAACAGCCCTAGAAGACATGCCATTATTACACCCATGTAATAGAGGAGGGTATTGAGACATACAGGACTTTAGGATCTTGCCCAAGGTCACACAGATCTCGTGGTGCTGAGTGCAAATCATACCAACTAGATATGATTTTAAAATAATCTTCTATATTAGGTGTTGGCAAACCACAGTCTTCTGGCCAAATCCTGCTCACCACCTATTTTTGTATGGCCTGTGAACTAAGAATGGTTTTTACATTTTTAAATGGTTGGAAAAGATCACCAGCAGAATAACATTTGGTGACCAGTGAAAATTATATGAAACTCAACTTTCAGTATGTATAAATAAAGTTTTATTGGAACACATTCATGTATGTGTTGTGCATGGCTCCTTTTCTGCTACAGTGACAGAGTTGATGAGTTGCAACAGAGATCTCATAGATGGCCTGCGAAGGCTAAAATATTTGCTATCTGGCTCTTTACAGACAAAGTTTGCTGACCGACGTTCTAATGTCCCCTCTCTGGAATAATACTAACAGGAATTGTCTTTTAGTGCACCATTAGCCTTTCTCCAGGGAGCTGGCAGTAAATATTTTGGAGGGTATCATTTTATCCATATTTCCCCCAAAATGAATTTCATTTCCGTTTTGCTAAAAACAACCAAAAATTTCCGAATACATGTCTCTAAAAAATATTTGCTCAGAATTTCTTTTGAATTCATTGTTGTTCAAAAACAATAAAACAATTAGAAAAATTGTTCCATAGAGTATTTGTGGAGGTCTGGCAATTCAGCCACAACAAAGACAATGGAAATAAGTTTTATCTCCTAATGTGTTTGTTCTTCAAGGTCATGAGTGTCAACATATAGATAAGGGCTAGACTGGGGCCTTGTTTCTTAAACTCCTTGCTCTGAGTCACCTGCAGACTCTTAAATGCAGATTCTTATCTAGTAGGTCTGGGGTTGGGCCTAACATTTTGCATTTCTGGGTAAGCTTCTGGGGGACGCAGGTGCTGCGGACAACCATGAAACGCTAGGGTCTACATTAGCAGCCTCAAGGACAGCAACATTAATGAGTGCCCATGAAGGTGGCACTGGGTTTCAGGTACTGTACCAGGTATGCTGTCCATTCCATGCAATATAATTTTTTTTTTTCCCTTATCAAACCCAAAAGGAAACTAAGGCTCAGAGAGGGGGAAAAAAAAAAATATGAGAAAACACTGAAATTTGAGCCAGCTTTGTCTGACTCCAAAGTTCAGACTCTGGAAGCACCATCTGCTTATCAATGGTGATCCTTGGTCCCCAGTTGATTAAACACACTCTCCAGCATGGGGAACGATCAACATCCACTATTCCCATTTCAGCTAAGCCGCATCTATGAATTCTGAAGCTGCCTTTTCTGGCTGGAACATCTGACTCTTCCAAGCTAAAGATTTTAGCTAGAACCTCCTGATCATGTTTAAGAATCTGCAAAAGGGTTTTAAATCCAACCACGGAAGCCTCTTGGCAGAATATACCTTCTATAGATTAAAAAAAAATAAATCCTACTTGCAAGATTGAAATAAAATATAGAGGAAGGAAACACAGAGAGGACAAATAGTGAACTCTAGAGATTCTGAAGTGTAGCTGAAACAGCGAAAGTGTTGGAAACTTTTAAACTTAGTTTTGTTTTCTGGCCTTGCTGACTGTAAGTTAGTTGACCTTGGGCAAATCATGAAACATCTTTTTTTTTTTCTTTTGTATTTTTTATCACCATATACGACCTGAAGACATTGAACATCTCTGAGCCTCATGCCTTACATCTTAAAATAGGGACAAAAATACCTACTTTATCGAGTATTGTAGTGAGGATTAGAACTGCTACCTGAAAGGGTTTGGCAAATAATGGACAATCAATACGTGATCTCAGTAATCATGACAGTAATGGAAATATTCATAATTATTATTGCATATCTCAAACCATGACACTTTTAGGACTTCTTTTGTTACCTTATTCTTTTAAGAAAGGGGTAACAAATTGATAGCTATCGAA
The DNA here is from genome assembly GCA_008086735.1 of Cheirogaleus medius. Classification (NCBI taxonomy): domain Eukaryota; kingdom Metazoa; phylum Chordata; class Mammalia; order Primates; family Cheirogaleidae; genus Cheirogaleus; species Cheirogaleus medius. The sequence continues at coordinate 4,691,667 of VBSM01002153.1, read as the reverse complement.
CGGTTTCGTTTGGCCACTAACATGACGCTAAACGCTATAGAATTACCTGCAAATATTTTAAGATTGGGAATTAATTGCAGACCCTTAAATGTGGGACGTTTAATGTGCTCAGACAAGTCTACCTTCTCAGGATTGAGCCACACGGGCCTGGCCAGCGTTCCTGCCTGGCAGAGCCACTCTGGACGATGGCGAGAAGTCGTTACTTGCTGTATTGGAGACGCATCCCTTCCAACTTGCCACTTTGACTTATTTATCTCACAGCCTGCTCCTAAAGACATTTTAGTTTGCAATCTCTGCTGAGGGGAGAAAATAATTAGAACTTATGCTTAAGTTGAAATCAGTGGCATTTACAAGTCTCTGCAAAGAACCCAGAAGGCCTCCTTCACTCCCTTTCTCATCGTCTCTAGAATGAGAGTCTCCAAGATGCCGTAAGAGCCTAAAAAGCCATCCAGAGAGGCTTCCCCCTGTGGTTATTGTCATCTCTTTTAGATTTCACCTACTATTACAGAACTCTATTTTAGGAGGGACTGGGTATATTCGTGGCATGGAGGGAGTGATGCCTCTTGAACTGCCTTACACGAAGCCTTCCCAGATGAGGTTTAAAATCTTGACCACTCTGTTTTAGTGAGAGTAGGAAACATACTTCACCTCTGAATCTCTCAACGAGTAATCGGATAAAGTTGTTTAAATATGCCTCCCACAATGCGTGCACTCACACACACTCCTCCTCCCCCGTGCTACGGCCTAAAAGCAAATAGAATATTTCAGCTGAAGAAAATTATTTCCCAGAACGACAGGGAACTAATATGAAGGGTTTCAATCTTTACAATACCACGTGTGCATCAAACAAACACTAGAAACATACAAATAGGTTTGTTTTTCTCTTCATAGGAAATATCAGCGATATTGGGGTGTTCGTGTTTTCCAACGATAGTGGGTTTAATACAATGACGAGTGTGCATCGATTAACCTTTGCGTCAGATTTAAATGCATCACCCATTAACTAATTTAATCTCTCAACAAAATAACAGCCCTTGGCATTATTCTTTGAATAATCCTTGTTTAGTTTCCATAATGGTATACAGTTTAATGAAAAACTCATTAGAATGTAGCATACGGCATAATTAATTCTGGCTGGTTCTTTTGGTGTAAATAGCTAATGCAGATGCTGAATTCCATTTTCCACAGGCTTTATTAATTTTTCATAAACCAATATTTTGACTGTAATGGGTTGTAACTGTTCCATAGAAGTTCCAGAAATGCATTAACTGTCATCAGTGTAGTTACTCTAAGTAGGATTTTGCCATTTGTGGAGTTGGTTCTTCAACACCACATTTTCAAAAGATGACAGGGCGGCTTTGTTTTATATTCAGAGAATGAGTATCTACAAATAATTAACAGAAAGGGTATTAAACGCTATTTGGCCAATTTGTCTCTATTTACATACCAACTTAATTGATTGGGGGAACAATAGTCAAGTGTAAGTTTTGAAAAGAACATTAAAAGAAGGAAGCCAAAATCTTTAACTAAATGGTTTAGAATGGCATGGTAACACAAGTTAGAAAACATTAAAAGAAATCAAATCACCTGAGGTTTGAATCGCTTGACTTTTCCAGGAAAAGACTGAGACAAAACCAGAAAACAAGTTTCATGATCATCTTCATGTTGGGCACTGGTTTAGTAAACAAGAACCCAATCTCAAGGGTTGTTGAGCAGATGATGGTATGGTCCTAATTCTTCTGGCCGTCAGGGCTCAACCCACATATATAGCAAAAGACCTTATGGTGTTAGTTGTTGCGAATGTAGATACAGGTGCTAACTCGCCACCAGACATCTTTGCTTATTTTTTGTTATTTTTAACACAGCTTTCAATCAAAGATAAATTCCAGAATCCAGATTCCTTTACATTAAATGTTCAGGTCATTTGCAACCTTTCTCTAAAAGGTATCCTATGATATCAACAGATCAATATTTCTCAGCCTTGGGGGTGGGGGCAGGAAACAGAAACCTTAAGTTGGCTCAGAAGTTCCCACCAGTAGGTAGCAGGTGAAGATCAAGCACCTCCTTTTTTTTTGGTAACATTCTTCAATGGATTCTAAACATAAAGGTTGAGAAAACGTCTTGGGATTCTACCAACCTCCTCTTACCCAGAACCTACAATGATCTTCCCCCACTTTCTTGCCAGGTGAACTCTTACTTATCCTTCAGATCCAATTTACACCACCCCTTGACTCCTACGGCAGAGAGGGCTGTGATTGTTGTGTCCTCCTGCAGGAATCGGCATTTATTACACACCGAGTTTGCTTTGCATCCTCCGCTACCCTGTTGACATCTGGAGGGAAGGCCTGAGCGTGTCTCTGCTCTGTCACTCAGCATCTAGCACAGTGTCTGGCCTTCGATATCACAGCTCTACATTAGAGGATGACTCAGTGGAAGCAAACGTTAGTTTACGCACGGTCTCTCTCTTTGGCCCTTGCCTGATGAACCTCATGTGACCTAGTGACATCCGGCTAAGCTTATAGGTTCCTGCAGTATGTACCTGCTACAACCGTGCATTTTAAAAAAATCAAAGCAAAACAAAACAAAAATCCTCAGGGCTTAAACTGGCAGCTTTGTGTTTATTAAATGGGCTGAGCCTGGCTTAGAGAGTCCAAAGTAGGGCCGATGTTTTTGTACAGCCTATAAACTGAGAATAACTTTCACAGCTTTACATGGTTGGTGGGGGAAGATAACAATTATTTTGTGATAGATGAAAATTAATCGAAATTTAAACTTCCAGGTCCTTACGGTTTTGAGAACATAGCTAAGCCCATTCATTTGCATATCGTCCCTGGCAACTTTCACCTACAGTGGCGGAATTGAGTAGTTCTAATGGAGACCATACGGATTTCAAAGTTGAAAACATTTATTACCTGGCCCTACACTGAAGAAGTTTGCTGACTCTTGCTATAAAGCTAGCAAGCCAAACATTCCCTTCTCTTTCATAACTGAATTTGGCTTGGTCTTTTTTCCCAGAATCAAGCAACACAACGGTATCCCTTGTCTTATACCATCATCATCCTCACCACTACCATCACTATCACTGTTGCTATATATTCTGAGCTTGCAATCTTCATTTTTTTTTTT
>VBSM01002153.1:4674195-4687987 GCA_008086735.1 Cheirogaleus medius | reverse complement strand
GCATTTGTGGGAAGTAACTTGTACGAAGAAAGGAATGGCCTTTAGAACCACAAAGGTATGGATTTGAGCCTACTCTTTAACTTTCAAAGTCAGCAACCTTGGGCAACTTCTTCACTTCCCTGGGTTTCTAATTTACCAGCAAAACGAAGGTAATGGCACTTACCCTGCAAACTTTTAATCTACGTGCATGTGTGTCAAGGTCTGAACATGGAGTTTGGCATGCAACAGGTAATACTAAATGCGAACGTATCTGTGTTCGTTATTGTCATATACTAGTGTACTGTGACCTAATGAACAGATGACATTGAGGCCATGCCCTAGACAACTCCTACTGAGGAAGCTGCACAGCAAGGTGGTGACAACCACGGACTTTAAAGTTAGGAAGAAAGGCCTTTGTATGGCAACCAGATTTTTACACACTATTTCTGTGATTCACGAAAGAAGATAAACTGTCCATGAAGCCCTGGTTTCATAATTTGATAATGAAGATGATGGGGTAGCATTTTCATAAGGATCTAGGGAGACACAAAGAGTTTTTAGCACAAGGCCTGGTACAGAGTAAGCGCCCCAAGTTGGCTAATTGCTGTTGAGATGTTTTGAGTTTCTCAATATGTTGATGACGGCAGCTTAAAACTTTCCCTACGAAATTTATCCAGAGCCAGATACTGAAACCTCATCCTCCTTCCACGTCCTAGAGTTGGGGCTTCTGGTACAAGGACTGCCCAGCTACCCCCTGCTTTGCGGGGAGCACCCCTCAACAGCCTTCCCATGCAATAGAACGGAAACAAATTCATTTCAAAAATGCAGTTTTTAGCACATAAGCAAGTACTGATCTTATTTGAAGATCAAAAAACCCCCACAGGCTCCATCAAAGATGAGCTGCCTTCCCTCTCTGGGACACAGAAGGACGCAGATAAAAATTAAGGCCAAATGTGGGTGGAACTGGACTAAAATCTGATACGGGAGATGGGGGAGGAGAGGGGAAAGGCAGCGAGAACTGCAACCCAGAGGGGAGGCAAAGGTAAACAGATGTACGAGATAAACTCTTTGAAGTGGAACATTTCCGGGCTGAAAATCCTTTGCTTGGGGACTTAAATCTGGACTCTACTGTTCCAGTTCACTGAAGTGCACTGTATTTGAATCTGGCAGATGTGTAAACCATACAAAACATCAGAGAGCCAAAGGTCATCGTTCGGGAGGAACTGCTCCTTACGGCCAACGCTAGGAGTCCAGTCCAGGCTGGTCCTCATGGGAAAATCTTAGAGCCACAGGGAGGTGGAAGGGGTCCCTCAGTATGTACTGCTTTGAGGGGTTTGGGTGGTTGCAGGTACCTTTTAAATTCACCCTGTACTTTTTCAGACTGTTAAGGCACTCATTCCAAACAGAGCATGCTCTAGACCTGGGAGTTTAGCAAAATCACCCTGAGTCCAATCTCAATCCAAATAAAATAAAACAAATGTGTGTCAGGAACCACAGTTTATCACGGGTTCTAGGCAATGTAATTGTTTTCAGATGCTATTGTATCCAAACTGTGGGAAGGGAGTTGAAAAGAGGTTCATCCAGAAGCAAGACTGAAGGTCATTCTTGTCACTGTAAGTGGATTCAGGGAGGGGGAGGTGGGAGGGGTAACGGGGAGGGGGAGGAAAGGCTTTCATCTACCTTCCTTTGACCCTGTTCTGAGATGAATCATGGTTCACCGTGGCCAAAGCCCAGAGAAAACCCATATCTTTGTATGGATAATCCAAGATCAAATACACCTGACACATTTCATAATATCAATTTAAGAGAAGCAATTGCAAAGTGCTACATCCACCCTCTTCATTTCTCAACTTTACTCTGCGATCCCAACACACTGTCCCATCACCTAGCCTGGTAACAAGTCATGCGGTCCATATCCGGGTCCTTAGCAACATGGACAGAATCAATTGAGGTGACTTTGGCGATCACAGTAATCTCTTATACCGGCTGTGAAGTTCTCTTACACTCATCATCTTATCTGATCCTCCTAGCAACCACCAGGAGAGCTTGTTTCAAGACCTGACTACCACCTTTCAAATGTGACTTTGTAGTCTGGCATGCCCTACTTTTAGAACAGCTTTTTTTCCCCCTCTCAAAACCAGAAATTTTTATTTTCTGGAGGAGTACCCATTTAGGACCTCCTTATCCCTTCCAAAAACCTGCTAATGATAGTGGTGTCACTAGGAATACAGGTCACCATCATCTTCAAGGTTTTCAAGTTGACATACTCTGTTATCTCTTTACTTGTGACTTTAATTGTATGTTTCTTGTCATCGGGACCTAACTGTATCTTAGATCTGCATTTCATTAGATCTTCTCCCTTCCCTATTGATTGTGTCTCGTGGAGTAATTTAACTCAATTCCAATTTTCCTTTGCAGGCGGGGTGCTCTCCATCCATGGAAGTGAGTTATGGGTGTTCAAGTGGTGCATCTTATGAATCTTGTTAAGCTTTGCTGCCGTATAACCCCACTGATGGAATATTTAATCACAGAAATGAGTTGGCAGATATGATATACAACGTGGGTGAGCTTTGCAGTGTGTATCTTACTGGCAATTGGGAAACAGATAAATCTGCCATGTGTCAGTACCATGCCGACAACTTTGTATAACCTTCTGTTATTTATTTTTATTTTGCTTCACTTATTTATGAAGACTAAAGGTCCTTTAAATCAACAGTTTCGTTGGCTAGATATTGCAATTATCTCTAAGAGACACTAGTTTTTTTTCTTTTTGTAAAAATATATATATATATTTATTTATTTATTAGAGGACAAGGGAACTTCTGACACTGACAGGGGGAGTCTAAGAATCCCCTATTGAAGCCTCCTCCTCCAGATTCCTGGAAATGCTATTTTTAATTACACTAAATAACTCGAGGCATGCTCCTGGCCCCGGATATTCATAGATATTCTACTTCTATTTAGTGCCTTCAATTTTATTTAAAGCCTAAAAAGGAATGAGTATAGACACTCACCCCTGTCTTCAAGACCTACCTGGCCCCTTTCTTTTTTATTGACTTATCAATCATTTGTCTTAAGAATAAGCCTCAAGGAGTATGAAGATGATTAGGCTTAGGAAAAATAATCAATGCTGTTTAGCTTTATAGGAAAATGCGTGTCTCTTTTTGGAGAAGATTTATATATGTTCATGGGAGATGCTGATCTATGTATATCTGCTCTGGAGACCTGTACTGGATGAGCATTTAAAAGAATTCTTACAAGTATGAGTTGATAAGAATTCAAAAAAAAGCATCCAGATGGAAGACCTTGTATAAGAGCTTTCTAAGTGCTTCTCCCGGCATGTGTGTATGTGAGGGAGAGAGAATGTCATAATTTATCAAAGCAAATTAATACTGTTCAGCTAGTAATTAAAGGTCCTCATTAAGAGGTGCAATGGCTCTCCCCACCCCCACCCTGCGTTAGCAATGAAAATGCACTCGGGGCGTCCAAAGGTTATATACGGAAATCAATAACTTGCCATTTTATAATTAAAAGAGAAAATAAATGTTAGGGAAAAGTCCACTAAATTAGGAAAATTACCTTTAGGAGAGATTGAAAATATTGATTTTAATTTACAAAATATGTGAACTTTTCATGCCCCATTCTGAGAGACAATTGGAGGCTGGGTAGTTAATTCTGCATAAGCTTCAGAAAATCAATAATTATACTATGGGGATATTATGAAATGTGTCATTAACACAAAATCTTATATGTAGGAGTGACTGATCATTCTGGCTCTCTCTTAAGCAGACACGAGGCTGGCCTGCTAAATTCCCAAAGCTAATCCATGACAAGGTCTTCATTTCAGCTTCGAGGCACACTCAAAATCGCAAGATACATCCACTTTATTTTTATAGTTGGGGAAATTTTAAAAGCCTCATAAATTCTTAGTTATGGATATGTAGATGGATGATACTAATAATTATACCTGGATGTGGAAATTAATGCATTCTATTTCTATATCTTTGCATACAACCATTCCAGACACAGGTGGATTAAAACTTTAGATTTAAGCCAGCTGGATTTGAATATTTCAAAGGAATTGCTTTGGAGTGTGGGAACTGCAGCCACATTTCCCCGCAGCTCTGAATATCATGAACTCTGTCTACCCACATACACAAATACACAGGTGAAAGGAGAAAACGTCCAGTTATTTGGGATAATCCAGATATTGGCCACACAAAACATTCAAATGTAGATTTCTCAAGTAACATTTACTTTCCCATGCCCTGTTTTCTTAGACTTAAGTTTACTGGAACAGCTCATAGAAATGATTCTTTTGTTGTTGTTGTTCGAGCTCCTTAAAGCTTCCTCTTACAGAGCCAACTAACACACATGAATATGGCGGTGGTGGTGGTGGTGGTGGTGGTAATATCCAAAACGATCACTTCTCTTCCTTAATTTGACCGGTTAACGACAAGGAAAAGTAGCATGATCCTAGGGCACAGTCGATAGGAATTATGGCTTTTACTATTTATTTTTAAAAATAAAGAAACGTATATTGCCTTTGCCCCACCCGAGTAAAAATGCAAAAAATAAACAAATAAAATACACAATATAAATACTGGCTGTAGAGAACACAAGGTCTGGAATGACCAAAGCCTGTTTTCAAAATCTGACCTGCTCCTGGCTAGCTGTGAAATTCCAGATCAGTGATACAAATATTTTATACTTTGATTTCCTCACATGGAACACTGCCGTGAGGATGAAATACATTAATTTATGAAGTGCTTAGACCAGTGTGTCTTGCCCATAGAACGTATCCAATAAGTACTAGGCGTTGTGATAACTTACCCTCTTGCTACGGCCTAATGATCTAACTTCTGAGGCTGCGTCCTGGGCTAATCTGAATGGCTGCTCTGATGCTCTAAAAGTCACGCAGATTAACTTGTTCTTGTATGTACAAACGCATCCGAACCGTTTCCCCTGTCGTCATATCCTCTTAGACACCCACAGATGTGCACGTGGCTTTGAAAAGCACACCAAAGGAGATGTTTGGTGTTTCCCCGGTAGGGAGAGCCAAGACGCCCAGCGAGTGTGCTGTTTCACACAGGACCAGAAAAAGGCACGTTCCTCTCTCTACCACAATCCACACATCTACACTTCACCTCCCCACACGGAGACTTCTTGCTTCTTGTGTTCCCATTATTTTGGGGAGAAAACGTGCACACAGGCGGAGAACCTGCCCCTTCGGTAGTCTGGGACTCCACTGCACAGGCAGTGCCCGCAGGGGCGTGGGGGCGGCCCCCTGGCTTTTCTCTTTCCCCATTTGGAGGATTCCATTCCCTTGCAGCTTTTCACAAGAATGTACCCCAGGAGAACCTTCTTAGTCCCATGTGCCCCCTGAACAGACTGCCATGCCTTGATCCCAGCATTTAACTCCCTGCGCTGCATGGACGTGCTGAGAACTGAAGGACTGGTCCTCTCGTGACTGAAGAAAAGCATCTCCTAGTCTCACGTCATAGGACGCTCACGATTCAGCAGAATCAGCTCTCAGCTCATTTTCCTTTCACGGCAGAGAGGCGACACATTCACTTATTCATTTTTATTTATCAGATGTTTACGTGACGTTGGCTAGGTACCACACACTCTTCGCATATTAACCCATTGAATTCTAATAAAAACCTTTGATTTTGTGAGTATCATCATCCCCGTTTGACAGATGAGGAAACTGAGGCACAGAGAGGTGAAGTAACTTTCCCAGAGTCACACTGCTGGTGAGTAAGGGGAGCCAGGATTTGAACCTGGGCTGTCAGGGTACAGCTTCCATGTTCCTCACTATGCTGTCAGGATGTGGGTGATCCATAATATAACGATGGAGAGCCTTATTGCTAAGTCTCTCCACCCCACTGAGAGTCAACACACTTATTCTGCAGTGGTAGAACCCCTGGACTTGACCCAGGCTTCTGATTAAACTCACAGGTGAGGAACAACCGGGAGCATTGCCTGCTGGACACCCAGCACTCAGCTATCACAATGTGCCTTCCCAGAGTTACCAAATCTCAAGTATTTCTGTCAGGATTAAAATTTGGTGACTGTACTAGAGTAGCTAAGTTTCCTGCATTCCTTTCTCACCTACTAGGGTCGATACTTAGTATCAGGAAAATGAGAAAAGTCAGGCATCCTAAGAAGAAACAAAGCAAGGGATGGGACTTACCATCAAGAAGTCACTAAGCGAGTGGCTCTAGCTCAACTGGTTGTTTATTTCTCCGTATTTAAAAGCGAGAGCCACATCAAAGACAGACTCCTTTTCTATATCCATGTGGCAAACCTACTGCTAAGGTCCTAGGCGGTCAATGCAGCCTTGGTAATGAGCAAGGAGGCACACGCAGTAGTGACGGGCCAAGCCCAGCATGTCAAAATGTGCAATCTCTGTCACTGTCGCTTCCGGATCACTCTCTCCCCAAATTTGGTAACCGGGTTTTCTAAGAGTGGATTTCCCAACGGAGGGGTAACTGGAGCTTAGGCAGGGAAGGGTGAGGAGAGAGACATATCCCTGAAGGCAAAGTAGAGAGAAATGGGATTGCTATGGGAAATTAATTAATGGAGAACGAAAGACAACTTTATTTTTTTTAGTTTTCTGAATAGGCCTTCTTTTGGCTATTCCGAATCACTGCCACATTAATGCAAAATAATTAGGGCAACTCTCTGCTTTGTCATGAAAAAGAAAACGCAACCCCAAATGGAAATGTATGGCTAAAAGACACACTCAGGCACACTGAAATGAAATGGGCGCGGACGGCTCTCCGTTTGTTCAATATGCTATTGAACAAAGTCTCAATGCTTTTTTAAGGCAAAATCAATGTGAAATGTCACAGGGAGCAGTGGCTCCACATGTACCCCACAATGTAACTTACACGATTCCCCTTTAATTTTTAAAGTGTTTTAAACACTCTTGGTTTTGCCCAAAGAAATCATTCAGAACTTGTTAGGATAGGAATTCACTTGGTTCAGATTATTTCACAAAACCCATCATTTCTTGGCAGGCAAAGCACATTTAGGAAAGACCAAAAAGACGCCGTGCAAAGAGAAACTAGTTACCTGCATAGAATTCAGGACTGTAGACTGCACCCACAACTGGATTCAATTTCCAGCCTTAAAAAAATATACAAAGACATAATTATCATGTTTGATTCAACAACTTATATCATTGAAAACCAACTGCAAATAAAATGGGCTAAAGTATTTTGTTTTCTTTGGGTTTTTTTATTTTTGTATTTTAAAATGTATAGTACAGTACATGCAGTTTGGGTGTGCATAAAAATGTTTGAAAACAACACATAAAAGTGGATTTATGCCCTTCTTTGATTTTTCGCCAATGCAAGTTAACAGAATGGAAACTACTGACCAGCTACAGGTGAACCTTTTGAAAAGATGTGGTAATTAATTTTCTACCATATGAATATATTTTAGAGCCATTATAATAATTTCCATTTTTATCTTATTTCATATATCACTGCTAAATGACCCATCCTGTCCCTTTGCATTAAGTTCACAAACACTTGAAAGCTTGCACAAACAAAATTTTTTACAGCAAACATACCCTGAAAATTGTCATTCCTAATTATGACCCTGAAATACTAGAGAATTCCAAAGTGCTTTTTGAATACCAAAGAAAATTATATCTTATCCCCTAGAGATTTAGTGTGGAATACATTTTAATGTATTCGAGAACCATAAAAATTCTTAATCAGTGCATGATATCTAAGGTAACTTTCAAATAACCTGCATATAAGATTAATAGAATCCTGTAATTTTCCAAATGTTCTGGATGGAGAGTTTTCTGTAAAATGAGTCCTGGCCCTGCAGAAATTTTTACTCCAAAAAAGAGCATACAAGAAATTCACAAATCAGGAAGCACGTTACAGATGGGCATTATTTAGGGAACAACCTCTAGAGAATAATCACAGTTTAAGGGTAATGTGATTGTTTCCTTCTCTCATTGGTAAGTCTTTATGGAAACATTTGCAGTGGTCCCCAACGTTTTTGGCACCAGGGACCAGTTTCATGGAAGACAATTTTTCCATGGACCAGGGGGTTGGGGAGGAACGCATCACCGCCTCAGCTCCACCTCAGATCATCAGGCATAAGATTCTCATAATGAGTGCAGAACCTAGATTGCTCACCTGCACAGTTTACAGTAGGATTTGCACTCCTATGAGAATCTAATGTGCTGCTGATCTGACAGGAGGCGGAGCTTATGCAGTGATGTGATTGATGGGGAGCAGCTGTAAACACAGATGAAGCTTCTCGTGTGCTCACCCACCACTCACCTCCTGCTGTGTGGCCCAGTCCATAATCTGGGGGGTTGGGGACCACAGCATTATAGAATTTTTGAAAGAAAGAAGAGGGCAGGTGTACTTTCTTGCCTTGAGTCCTTGGGCAGAGGGTCAAATATCAAAGGTCTTTCAATAAATGTTTCTGAGAAAAGGTCACGGTAAAAGTCTGGATGTGAGGGAAGGTATTTCTGACAATGACAACTCTGAGGTTTTTGCAGAAAAATGAGGTGTGACTTCCAGCCTGACCTAAGTGATGTGCCTCTGAGAGCAGCTGAGAGGTATTCATTCCTAGAATTCACTAAGGAAGACAGAGGCTCAGTATCTCAATAGACAGGCCTTTTGGATCTATTAAGATCCAGAAATTTCTAGAACTTTCTAAGGATGTTTTGTTTCTAAAAACTTTCAATTCCAACTTGCATAAGCTAGGTGGTTGACAGCCCCCAGGACGATCTGAGTTTAGGGTTTTTCAAATGTTGTACTTGGATTACGTGGGAGGCATGTTAGTGGGGAATTTCCTTGGCCCCGTTTTTGAAGTCTACAGAAAAACACATAAAATTCTGAGGCTTATTGCCCCACGAGTTTCCAAAATTCATACTGACACCTTCTTCTCTTGTATTAACCATATCTTGCCCTATAGGAATCTCTATAGCGATAGAAAAATAAAGAAGTACTCCAAACATTTCAGAACATATGTTTTATGAATGTAGAAAACCACTTCAATTTGACTAAAATTCCACTGCTTCCTAAAGAAGATGCCCAATTCCTGAGGACATGGGAACTAATGTCCGCATTTCGAGTCATTTGCAGTCTAAGAAAAAACAGAGCGAACTACTTGAAAATAAAGCTTCAGAAATAGTAAATGTTCACTGCCTTTCTAGTCTTTCACAGAAACCTAGAATTTGTGAACTAAATATATATTGAGTCATATTAAACGAACAGTTATTGAGTTATCACACCTCTTCCATCTGTTCCCCATCTCATACCCTGGTTAGACTCCTATCTTTTCTTAGTAACGGAGATGGCGTTTATTTCATACTTTTCAACCCACGTGTTGTTTTTTTGTATATATCCCTATTACCTCCCTTAAATACTTACTGTTATATACAAGGCTAAGACATGCTATTCACTGAATGCATACCTGTCTAATTTATGCCAATGACCTTTCATTTTCTAAAAAAAAATGATTTCCCAGAGGCATCTAAGACTGGCTAGAAATTACATGTCTTTCATCTGCCTTTATCTTCCTCATTTCCTTGGGTCTAGAAATCTACCTATCTACCTACCTATCATCTGTCTATACATCATCTACTGTCTGTCTCTCTCATGTCTACTGTCTGTCTAGCTACCTATCACCTGTCTATCCATCTATTTATTGTTCATCTAAATCCATGTATCCACCTATCCACACACCTATCATCTGTCTTCCATCTACCTTTTATCTATTTACCCGTCTGTCTATCTGCCAATTACCTACCAGTTTTCCAAGTCTGCCCATGGAAAACTTTCACTCAATATAAAAATAATAGAAATTAAATGACACTCAGCCTCCTCAGGAGATCCATGCCATCTCCTGCCTACAAATATTAATTGAGAGAGGTAATTGATAAGGTCTCCTCTGTAAGAAATCAACTGGGAATCTGTGAGCCACAGAATGAAATGAGACTGCTGGGGTCGTCCTGGGAACATCATGCTGGTATCTCCTTCCCATCTCTGATCCTGTCTCCTAAACTAGGCTGCCCCACTCCCCCTGCAGGGAGACTAAAGGCCTTTCTGAACCACACCACAAGCATGAAAACCCAACTTCTCCTCTCCCTCCGCTCCTGAAACCTGCGCCTCACCAAGTCTTCCCCCCACAGCAAACGGTATCCCCACCTACTTGGTTGCTCAAAATAAAATTCTTGGTCAATAGTTCCTTGACTAATCCCATACCCCCCTTTCCCATGTGCAACCCATTAGAAAATCCTATCGGTTAAACTTTGGAAAGTTCTTCCCTCCTTCTCCATTGCCACCATCCCAGACTAAGCCACTTCTCTCCCTGCTTGAAGAAGTTCCACAACAACAATGCCCTGACTCTCACCATCTCCTCTTGCTCATTCTTCTCTTCCCCCAACCCTCTTCCAATCCATTCATAGTGGCCAAAGCAATTTTTAAAAAGAAAATCAGATATATCATTCTGCTATTCAGAATTCAATAGCTTCCTTCTGAGCTTCCGATAAACACACATCCCTTACCTTGGTCTATAGCCCACACGATCTAACCCTTGTCCCTTTATTTTGTGCCATCCCCCCCATCTCTCTCCATTTACAGAGACACTGGCCTTTTCCATCTGTATAACATCGTCCAAGATTATTCTATATAAGGACTTTTTGTTCCCACTGCTCCCTCTGCTTCGAGAACTCTCCCCCCAGCTCTTCACGAAGTTGACTTGATGTTATTTAGGTCTCCGGTGTTTTCCCAGAACATGCTACTTAATGTCACTTCCCCGCCTCCTCTTAGAATTGCTCTTTGATTCCATTCTCAGTTTTATTTTCTGCATAGCTGTTAACGCTATCTGGTTTTATCTTTCTTTCTTTGCTTGCTCTTAATTGTTTTATATAGCCATTTTCCTTCGTTAAAATTAACGGTAAAGTGGACAACACTGCTGTCCCGCATGAATTTCCGGCACCTAAAACTTGTGTTTGGAAAAGAGGAGGCACTTCGTAAACATTTCCTTGGTTTTACTCTAAAGGAATATAAACCTTTCTCTAATGATTAAGTCTTTTTTGGCTGGGACCGTGTCTCCTTCCAACCTCCAAGCACCTGCTTCCTTGTGTATGTTACACATCTAATGAAGAAGGACCCTACTGGGGATGACTACCTTCCAGGTTGTTTATTTGAAATCTTCCCACTTTTTTGATGTAGGTGTTTATTGCTATAAACTTCCTTCTTAGCACTGCTTTTACTGAATCCCATAGGTTTCGGTATGTTGTGTTTCCATTTTCATTTATTTCAAGAAATTCTTTTTATTTCCTTCTTAATTTCTTCATCGACCCAATGGTAGTTCAGAAGCAGGCTGTTTAATTTCTGTATGTTGGTGCAGTTTCCAAAGTTCCTCTTATTATTGATTTCTAGTTTTATTCCATTGTGGTCTGAGAAGATACTTGATATGATTTCCATTTTTTTTTTTTTTTAATTTGTTAAGATTTGTTTTGTGGCCTAACATACAGTCTATCCTGGAGAATGTTCCCTGTGCCGATGATGAGAACGTGTATTCTGTTAAGTGATGGATGAAATGTTCTGTAAATGTCTGTTAGGTCCATTGGGTCTAGAATCCAGCCCTTGAAAATCACCCCTGCTCAGACTTGCAGAGCGCACTCAGGCTTATGTAGATGTATGCAAATCACATGCAAATGTGCTCACGGTCCCTGGGACTCCTTCTAGTACCTGGAAGAGACCCTTGGGACAACCCCGCTGGAGATGAGCGCCTGCACTGTCAGGAAGACGAACAAAATGAGTCCATTTTTAATTTCTTAGGCAGTTTGTGTACGTCCCCAGGCCTTGCAAATTCAGAGATTTTGATCAAGGACATTAAACTGAACAATGAGGCTTACAACAAAAGGAGAACAGCTGATAAAGCCCACTGCTCCGGGCCTCCTGGGGCCCCTCCACACAACAAGGCAATGGAGCAGAGATCAGACACATCGGGGTCTTGCTCTGTATCCGACACACGAGCTGTTCGGAGGGGGGCCCCTCTGTGGCCGAGCCTTCAGGGGCTGCATCCGAGTCAGCACTCCTCTCCCCGAATTTAGCTTGTCAAAAGTCACATGCCAGCCTTCTTCAGAAAAATGCTGGCTGAGGTCCCTGGTGTTAGCTATCGCTGCATTGGGTGTTAAAAGGCAAGTCTCACTGTGCACATGAAAAACTCAGCACATGCCTTCTCTAGGGCTCCACCCGGTTGTGTGTCACCGAAACACACACTACAGGGGTTTCGAAACCTACCCGTAAATGCTTTCTAAAGATGTGCACTAAGGATGCTAGAGACAAGGTAGCTGAAATGGTGCAGGAGGCAACGTCCAAATGCCAACAAGAAGCTAGCTGCATGCACACTGTTTACAGATGTGTTCTGTTTTGGTTCACTCAGTATTTTTTAAGCAGCATGTATTCCTAGATTCCATCTAGAACATAGGATTTCTGGTTCTCTTGAAACATTGGTAGAAATGGCAAATTTCAGTTACGAATTCCCCATAGACAGATTTATTAGAGCTGGCCAGGGGCCGTTGCATTTAACTCCCCACTTAGTCACACTCACCACCGCCCCCTAGGGCGTGCCTGGCTGGGAGGCCGAATGGCTGCTATCTTTTGTTGAAATTCTGTGCTGTTTTTTCTTCTAGCAGAAAAATATTCTGCTTTATCCAGTATGAAAACAAAAGACAGTCCAAAAGGACAGTTTCTCAGACTCTCTCTGATTTCTTATTTTACCTGCTCAGCCCTTGTTAGCATCTCAATATTCGATCTTTAGTGTCTATCAGGAAATTCAACTTACTATCTACAACCACAAAAAAAGAATAATATGACTACTTAATACTGAGATTATTGTGTAATTAAATAATAATGTGCTACCAATAGTAGTAAAACTTTTAAGGCACTTTGTAATACAAGCATTGTGTTTAGTACTTTCTCTCTCATAATTTTTACAAATACTTATGATGTAGGTCTTGAACAGTTTTCATTTGAGAGAAGTGATGTGAAAGTTTAAACAACTTGCCTATAGTTCAACCAGCCAGAGCTGATATGGGGAACAAGTCTACCTCTCTCTAGACTCTTGGATGCTTTTGTCCAGTTTTCATCCTTCCTAAAATCTCTAAGAAAATAAAAGGACCATATCTAACACCCCTGCTTCCCCAACATCCAGGAATCCCTAAAAATTCAGCTCTCAACTTGTTTTGTATATGCAACATTTGATGTCCCGTGAACACAGCACACCCCAACTTCTCTGTGTGGGTAGGTGTTCTTGGGAGAAACTGCAATAGAGAAATAGCCCAATTCCCTCATTGTGGAGCTTTCCTGATGGGTAAAATATCCAGAAGCCTAGATTTCATTCTACGGTTTTTGCTTATGTCCATGTTTAAATGTTCTGGGATGGATCCACATCTTCTGTGATGTTATTAAGTGAAGTCCTCTATAGCAGAACCTTCTAGACAAGGATCTCATCGCATTTAGGGCTGAGTTTTACTCATCACTGGAAACCCTGCAGCTGCTAAAACTTTTGCTGGGTACATGATTGAAGCAATGCATGGATGTGACGCCGGCACTGATAGCTATATTTCACCATTTGGAGCTGACCTCAAAAGTTGATGACTCTAGTAATTTATAATTTTGCTGAAGCACAATTTCTATGCCTTGTGAGAATGAATTACATAGCTAATGAGCGAACCTCACCAATTGCTTAATTTTCTCATTTCAATGTGACCTTATTGGTCCTGATTTATCCTTTTTTTTTTTTTTTTTTTTTTTTT
>VBSM01002153.1:4633671-4661717 GCA_008086735.1 Cheirogaleus medius | reverse complement strand
ATAAAGAAAAAAAAAAAGTATACATCAGTTGAATACAAACAGCCCCCAGACCTTGCAGTGAAAATAGTTCTGACCATGGGATAAAGAGACCCAAAGCTTGTCATTCTGTGCCAGAGAAATGTGTCCATTCCCCAGGATATGTACCCTCCCCAGCCGGGGCATCACAGACTTGCATTCTTTCTTGCTGAGCAGATGTACTAGTACTAGTACTTCTTTATTTCGTAGCGGAGTATACAGAGAGGAAGAAACCAAGAAGAGAAGGTTCAATTAGAGGGAGAGGTGGAAGGGACACCTTCCCTTGCTAGCATGTGCAGGGGAAAGACCAAGACACGTGCAGCCAACTTACCCTGCTTTTGGACACTCAAATTTGTGGACACTCAAATAGTCTTTTGGTCAAGAGACTACTCTTTCACAGAAAATTTTCAGTGCCCTAGTTCAGGGCAGAGAAAAAAGAACTGAAAACCAGAAGAAGAACACTTTCAGATTTGGGAAACGAAGGATTTGCTGTTCAAAAGCGAACTGGGTTTCATAGTAAGGCAACCCCCAGTTGTGTGAACTCCTCGGAAGCAGTCATTCTGATACAACCTCCTTAGAGGATTCAGTCCACACAGACACTGTCCTATTTATTTCAGGCAGAAGAGCCTAAAATTGCCTGTATTTGCAGAGAGAGAAGCTTGAAAAGAGCTTCTTCCAAAACCACAATGCAAATGTCATCCATGGAACATTCTCTAAGCAGTCAACACAGAAACACTTCCTTTAAAATAAGCTCTGGATGGGACAGAACCAATCAAAAAGCAATCTGAGCATGTGTCATTCCCTAAATGAAACAATGACACCATATGCCCTGAAATGGTCTCAAAGTTTGCTTCCTTGGCAGTTGCCATTAGGCTGATAGTTCTCAAAGCCGGGGAAACGAGCCCTAAGAAGAATGCTGATGTCAGCTCCATTTCCAAGACAGTTGTGTCCTATATTTATAGTATCAACAGTTTTATTGGGAAGTTTGGTACTAATGATGTAAACACAGCTGGCACATTTTCAATCTAAATAGACACGACTCATTCGCAGACATAACTAGCATTTGTTTGCGCAACAGAAACGCTCGGCGGCGCTCAACAACGCCTCGCGTGCGCACGAGGTGCCTCGATAGCTGTATCAGGGACGGGATCCAGAAGCTTACGGGCACGCACTTGGGCAAATATGTACCCAGCGTTTTGAGACATTCTCAGATCAAATAATATCGTGCTGAAAAACTGTGAAGGATGTTCGACGGACACAGCATAAAACATGAAAGTAAAGGTTAGTTCAAAGGGTGTGTGTAGAGACTAAGAAAAGGCATCATCCCAGTTTTTCTCCGTGCTGGCTGTATGTTTGGAATGCAAAACAGGAGGCTGTGTGCCGCAGCCCCCAAAACTGGCTCCACTGCTTACAACAGCATGGTAGACTGAACTGTGCAAAGCCACTGAAGGTACGGGCAAGCCCGTCTCTGTTTTATGACTAAAGAACAATCGTGAAAGCTTCTTTCACGTGTGCTGAAAGTCATGCGATCCGATTTTCTTTTTTGGAAAATCAAAAGAAGCTTGAGTAGATCATTTGCCTGCCCAGAGGGTCTATATTTGGATAATAAAATCAAGGCTGCTTTTTTGTGCAAATGTGTGGCTTGTAGTCATTGAGCAACTGTTTCTGAAAACAATTCTATGATGGCATACGTTGTATCAACAGTCTAGATGTAGCCTAACCTACTTCTTTCACCCCAAACCCCGAAATGTTTCAATATTCAATACTGAGTTAAACAAAACATGCTACTGAAGAGCAACACATTGTAATTAATTTGGTGGGAAGGCACATATTCCTTTCTTGGGATCATCAAGAATTCAAAGGAAGAGGAAATGTTCATGCTTCATGAGGAAGAGCTCAAGGAGAAAGTAAAGCCAGGGCCAGAACTAACATCCCTTCTGGGGAGACGTCTAGTATCGGGGCCACTGATAATATAATAGATCTATTCATTCACACCCCAACGGGTTTTAAAAAGTCTCTGGCTTCTGCTTTGTATGTTATAGCCACATAACCTCTTGCCCAAAGAATGTTCCACATTACGACAAGAAAAGAAAAAGAAAAAGAAAGCAAGAAATCTAAGATGAACTAGAAGATTTAATGTGAAACATCGGAACAAATAACTCCAAACAGAAGAAAATGAAGAATATGAAGCACATGGTGGAAGAAAAGTCACCAGATTTCCAGTCCCCAACCAAGAGGTGCTGAAGCCACAAATTAAAAATCAAACGTGAGACACCTGCAGTAACCATCAGGCATGCAGCCGTTTGCAAACGTCATGGTCCAATTATTAGTGCTCACAGAAGTTGTTAGGAACACTGTCAAGTTTTAGAAAGTCTGAAAGAGGAGGTTGCTTTTTTTGACTTGTTTTGCTTTTGACTTTGAAATCCCATGCCCATATTTAACAGAAGAGACAAAGAAAAAAAAAAAAAAAGAGCACAAAGATCTTTGAAAGTGTTTCTCTCTGTAATCGTCCTCGTCGTAACCCCTGCCAACGCGAGGAGACAAAGGCAGAATACGGCACTAAAAGGAGAGAAGATGTCTCATGTCCAAGTGATTTGAGAAATACCTAATTGGAATTAAAATGGAGTTTCTCACAGTAACTAGGATCTGAAAGAGGAAGCCATGTTAAATTCCCCCATCTCCAGTGTTGGGGTGCATGTTTATAGATGCCTTACGAAGAGATTCATGCTGCTGGGTATAACATCTAACAAGAATGCATTTGCAGCTGCCAATAGTTGGCCAGGAAGAACAGATTTTTAGTGTTTAAGTTCCATTTCTTTACAATGGTGGTTGTAAACCAAGACGACCTGTGAGTCACTACAAGGGGTCTATGAATCCATATATGCCTGATAATTTTTATAGACAAACTCACAGAAAAAAAAAATCTAGGAGACTTTTAAAAATGGGCACAGATGCTATTTGTGATGAACAAAATTAATTTTCATGCTACTGAATGTATGCTGTAGTCTCTTAATCGATAGGTATTAAGTGTAGGTGTCATCTTGTCAAGTCAACATCTTGTCAGTTGCTTGAAAATCTTGACTTCATAAAAAAAAAAAAAAAAGTGCTCTGAAGCCAGATTTTGAACAAAGTTTGATACTGGATAGTACAATGTTATGGCAAGATCTTGCTCCATGCCATCTGCCCCTGGCACTAAAAGAATGGATGGGTTCAGATATTAATACAAACAGGATCTCTTCCCTGTGATATCTGGCTGTGAATATTTTGAATCTCTCTCTGACTTAGCGTTGCAGCCTGCGGTAACTTTCAAGATAACCGAGAAGACCAAGGGGAGAACACCACCTCCGGGGTGGGAGCTGGGGTCAGCTACAGTGAGTGACACCATGAAACAGGGCTGAGATGGTCATTAAGGGAACCAAATTCAAAGCCAACATCACAGTGCCTCTTGATGAGAAAAGGTAGACTGAGCAGCCAGACGTCTTCCTAGCCTGACGTGGCAAAGAGAATATGACTCCTTTGGCCGTCCATCATTCAAACCTGGTCTTACTGCTTCCCACACACTTAACCTCGACTCTCACTTTGAATGCTCTGCACTTTTCAAAGTCATCTTTGACCTGAAAGTGCCCGAGGGTATCTCTGTTCTGCAAGAGTTGGAGGGCTCAACTCAAGGTTATTACTAAATGAGAGAGATAAAAGTGCAAAAGCTGACCTTTTCCTCTGAAATGTCAGGATTCAAGTGTGGGTATCTTTTAAATAGTAGGATGCTTGTTCTGCCTTTGTGTCAGATGCATACTTGATAAGCATCAGGTGAATAAAAGAGATAAAAGGTGCAAGCTAACTCCCAAATCACAGAGCCCTTGAGTAATGAACCAGAGCCCCCCCTTTTAATGTGGAGAATGATACCAACTGTGCTCAAAACGAGACATTCGATGTGGGCGCCTTCCGATTCCTTTTCAAATATCTGCATCTATCCACAAACTCTTCAAAGAAGAATCTCCAGGCTGCCCACCTTTGCTCTAAGTCGAACGTTAAGGATGTAGTTATTTTTGGTGAATCCACAGACACTTGCTGTCATTGCCGGGATGTCGTGGACAAACAGACTGACTACTGCAAAATTGCAGAAATGAATGATATCCAAGCCCCGTCAAAGCTTTGTCCTTGGGTGGGACCGAGCCCAAGATAATGGTAAACTCATCCCTTCCCAGAGTGGACAGTGAACATATCTTCCAGAAAAAGAATCAGGGTCATGGTGACCAATAAGGAAGCAAAGCTATCATTAATTTCTTCTGGGTCGGTGGTGGCTTCTGGTCTGTTCTGTGCTTCACCATGGCGCCTGCCTGGGCAAGGCTGCCCTTTGTGGACATAATAATATATATAATTGATATATGATCACAGTACGTGTCTGTGAATCCTTGCCACTGATTCCAGGAGGACATATACTGCAGGAATCGAGTCAGACTTAGAAATCAGTAGATTTATTTATTTGTTTTTTGCTGTTTAAACTTTTTGCTTTTCTTAAACTAAGCTTTATGCAGAACTAGTTACTCTCTGCAGCTGCATCTGAAATCCTGTTGCGCAGTGCCTGGGAAAGAGGAGGGAATGCAGGAAGGAGGCATGAGTCGCTCTTCCCCGGGTAATGTGATAACCGCAACAGAGAGCAGAATGAAGGGGGCTCATAATGTATATGTGAGCTACGCTGCAGGGGCCTGGGCCACTGGATTTGGGATCATCAATGGGCTTTGTTTCAACAGTGGGAAATCTAGGAGTTTAATTTCCTTGCGACACTGAAGTTACTTATTAGAGGAAGACCATTTGGCAAAGTGGGAACATGGTGAGTGTCTGCAAAGAAATTTATGCTAAAACCATAAAGGGTTTCCAGCAACAATGTACCCGCAGACTGCCTCCCCCGTCATGTAAAACATCTCACCTTAGTACTGTAAGCACCAAAAACTTACACGAGAAGGGCGGGCTCTGAGGACCCAGAGTGGGCGCTGCTGAGAAGAAGGGCGGTACTTACGCCAAACATTTGTCGGAGGTCCGGGTCCCGGAACCTGAAGGGGATGTTGGAGACGTGCAGCCGCTTGGGCTGGGACTTGTTTTCCGTGTTTTCTGAAGGCTGTGTCTGGGGCTGTCCATCCGTCGGTGCTGCGTCATCTGTCTGCTAAAAGAACAGGAAAGCAAAGAGGCTCTGAGTGGACCCAAATGCTCTGTTCCAGTGAGCCTTTGCTTCCCCCAAATGGCAGGAAAATGCCAAAAGGATAAGGGGCGGGAAGAAACTGCTGAGTCATTCATTCATTCATTCATTCATTCATTCTAGCGCCCATCATGGATCTGGGCTTTGGCAGTGACCAAAACACCACATCCCCGTGGAACATAAGTCTCATGGAGGAAAGAGAGACAATAAAACAAACTGATAAAAATATAGAGTTGGAAGAAGAAAAGCACTACAGAGAAAAATAAAACAAGGTGAGGAGATTGGGAGGTGGTGGGGTGGGGCGTGGAGAGTGAAAACCTCACAAAGAAGGAGAAATAATCACTAAAGGTAGCAGAGCATGGATTCCGCCACTGATGCAGTTTGGAATCTTAGGGTATGCCTATGTAACTGTTCAGGCTATACACATAAAATATGAATAAATATAGTAAAACAATTTTTTTTCTTAATTCCCCTATACTGGCAGAGATCAAAATAAAAAAAAAAATTTAAAAGTCTGTTTGGCATTCTACAGTCCAGGTGACCAGCTGATCAACTTACTCTTTTTAAAGTTGTAACTTTAAGTTCCTTAGTTGTATAAACCTGTGCTATCTGCTGCAGTTGACCACATGTGGCTATTTAAATGTAAGTGAATTAAAATTAAACAAAACATAAAAATTTGTTTGCATTAGCTGCATTTCAAGTGCTTAAGAGCCACATGCTTCCATGTTGGATGATGCAGATATGGAATATTTCCCTCTCTGCAGAAAGTTCTCTTGTAGTACACTGGTATAGACATCACATTCTTAGCACAACTCATTGCTCCACCGCCCCCCCCCATAAGCCTGGATGACACGACATTACATTGATGCTCATATACAGGCAAGAACTAGGAGAAAAGTCACAGTAACATCTCATGTCATTATAGCCATTGCCATAATCTCAGTTCTAGAGTTTTAACATTTCATAGACACTTCAGACACTTTCCTTGCAATTAGCATATGCTCCCTCTAGGGGGCAGTAGACACCATCAACATCAGGTACCTGCTTTTTTGAAACTATGACAGAAAACCGATGTGTAAACCCATCAAATGTATGAGCCAGGAACTGTCCTCACCTATTTACAAGCAATTTAGAAGCATACAACTGGGACAAAACTATCAATGTAGTCAGCCAGGTATAAAGCAAAAATGACTTAGAGAAGACAATCTTACAAAGTGAAAAATAAAAGAAACGCCTAAATAACATGGGCATAATTAGCAATTTTCTCATCAACCACGGTATCTGCGGGACCATTTCACTCATGACACACCTTGAATTGCATTTTGAAGTCAAGACCTCCCAGTGCCCAGCACACCATTCTTCTAAGCTGATTTGAATCAAAAGTCCCCCCTCCCCTCATGATTTCTTCAACTTTCTGGAACAGTGTCATGATGACGACACAACAACACACTTACTTACTTCGCATATACCGTTGGAGTGAATAGGAAGGAGGATGGTGGAAAATTAGAAATAGTACGAGTCCACACCTTATAAGGCTTTGTAAAGATTGAACACAAAAATGTGCACCGACGAGACTGAGTCCTCAGCACATGGTATATATTCAATAAATGGAAAGTAATGAATTTTTTAGAGTGACGGTGATTTTAAAAAAATGTCAAAAGAGAGGAGTAAACTTCTCTTGGGAAACATAAAAGAAAGACTCTCATTTGCTTACTAAACACATCTTTACTGAGCAACTACTATGTGCTAGGCACATAAGTCAGTCCTGCCAATCGCATGCAGTTCCCAGTTTGCTGAAAATCTGAGAGATAGAGAAAGACAATTATAATAAAGATGGTTAAATGCCGGAATGAGAATGAATCACCAAGGGTTGAGTAACCTTAAATTAGGGACCCACAGCACAGCTGGAGGTTCAGCAGGGCTTGCCTTTTATGGAGGTTAAGTTTTAAGTGGGAGACGTCTAAGAGGAGAGATGAAAGGGATGCATGCTGTATCGAGAGAGAGCGAAGCATGTGCAAAGATGCAGAGATGTGAAATAATGTTCTGGATTCAGGGAAGTGCATGTGGACTTCAGAGGGGGTATGTATGAAGGAAGGGCAGGAGAACAGCTACAGACATAGGCAAAGGGTGAGATCAAAAAGGCCCTGTCTGCAAGAGTCTGAACTTCATCCTAAAAGCTATAAGGAGCCACTTAAGGATCATAGCAAGGTGTGATGTGACCAGCTTGCGACACAAATGATAAATGTCTGTTTAACAGCTAGCTGACTCACTGACTGACCAAACAAATGAATTACCAGTGCAATGAATGAATAAGTGAACAGTCAACTTGGCCCCCTGCAAGTGACACTCAAAGAACAACATTATAACACCAAGACCCAAACAGAGCAAAAACTGTGTTTTCTCCCCTGAGAATATGAGGTTTGGTTCATACAGTCCACGACACAGAAATCATGAGATTGCCACTTTCCAGAGGGGTAAAGGGTTTCAGTACTCTACCACAAGACTCTAAGTTTGCAGTAATATCAGCTAAGACCCCCAAGCTTCCAGACCATTTTTTCCACCCTGTTAGAAGTTCCCATTTAAATGCAAAATTAAAACGAGCTCCTTCTCATCCCAAGAAAGAGACTTAGATTTGGATTTGTGCACAACTGCTGGATGTTTCAGTTTAATAAACCTAATTAGGAATTACAGAGATTATGATTAAACATATTAAATGATTAATAGCATTATGCTGCTCATGTGAAAATTAAAATTAATCATCTCTAGTCAAACAGGACTTTGGAGAAATCTTTGCATTGTTTCCTTTGATAAAAACATACAACGCTCAATTAATCATTTTGCCGTGTACGCATATATACAAATGCCTATAAATTGTTATGTAGGAATACCTGTGTGCTAGCAATAATGTTTAAAGAAAACATGTAAAATAAAAATGTAAAACCAAAAATGTTTCAGCTCATCGTGGGTGTATGGAAAGGGAAGAAGAGGAGTGTTAGGATACAGGGGTTGAGGAAGAGCAACAGAAAGAAAAGAAAACCTTCTCCAATCTTCCAGACAGAGCATGTGTGTTTATACGGTGTGATACAACACGAAGGACCAGGGTCTCTGAATCACACAGATGTGTATATGTGAGCTCATCTCTGCTATTTGCTCATCACAGGCAGGTTATTTTACCTCTCTGAGCCTCAGTTGACTCATCCATCAAAGGACAATGACGGCGCCAAGCTCACAGGATTATAGTGAGGACAAAACATAGCAGCAGGTGTACAAAGCGGCTCCCACCGAGCCTGCCGCATGTTGGGGGTTTGACTGAAGAGAGTCATCATTACCCTTCCACAGAGTGTGAGATCTTTCTCCTTCCCTTTTTCTGGGACCTTTTAGGGAAAACATATTTACTACGAGCCTGTATTTTCGTGACTCTGTATTAGTTTCTTGACAAATGACCACAAATGTGGTGGCTGAAAGCGACAGAACCTCATTCTCTTGTAGCCGTGGAGGCCATAACTCTACATTTTTTCCACATTTATTCACAGTTTATGGAGGTTACGATGTGTACATTTCTTTTGGAGGTCACTGTTCAATCCACCATGGTTCCCCACTAAACAAACAAACAAAAGTGCATGTCATAGCTGCTATCACGGAGGATATGCATTTTCTGTCACTTCAGGTCCAATGAGACTCTCAAGATGATTGGCCTCCAACTAGGTCCAGAAGGGAGAATGTCCCTTGCAGGTTCCCATCTGTCAACAGGGGTCACTGTAATGAGGTCCCCTACAGAGAGGGGACTTGAGTCTGCCCATCGACAGGCCTGGTCTCCCTGAATGCCTTTCAGCACTTGGCCCTGGATGCAGGGACCCCCTTCAGCCCGGCTGGGAAGCCCCTCACCAGCCTCTGAAAGGTCGTCAGCCCCCAGGGACAAGGACCCTGCTGGCAAGTTCCCTGTGCCGACCACCGTGCCTCACACAAATCGGTAAGTCGTCATTGCCGCATCCCTGAGAGCTTCGTTGTAGCTTACGGCCAAAGCACAGAGTGAAAATTCTAAGGAGAAAAAGGAACGTGAAAAAGCTAGGAAACTTGCTAATAGAACTCAACATCTAGAATGTCCATTCCCGAAGGTCTGTGACCACTGGATTTGTAGTTTAATTCCCCAAAGCTGAAGCATGTCAAGGCTCAGTGGGAATTAATCTCTGAAAGAATTCTTTGTTTTTTTAATTTTAGAATAACATCACGGGGGTGCAAACGTTTTGGCTACATAAATTGCTTCTGACCATTTGGGTCGAAGCCATAAGTGTGCCCATCACCCAGATAGGGTGCACTGTACCCATTAGGTGTGAATTTACCCATCCCCTCCTCCCTTTCCCACCTGCCTGATGTCCAATGAACGTTGATTTATCTGTCTGATATTTTTTTAAATTTACTTTTGCTTTCAAGTGAGACCCACCTGGATTTGGAAACGCACTTCACTTCATGGCTATACTCGGGAGATGAGAAGGTGGGACACAGAAACCCAGTAAATGAATACTGGGGTCCACACACTCAAAAACTAGAGGACATTGAGCACATCTGGAGACTAAGGATGTTAGAGGTGCACGGTCGAGTGGCCAGGACATCTGCCTCTCAGGAGACTCTAAACCAGACCCTCCTTGTGGTCTCTGAGGCTCACCGTGTCTGGCCTTTGCCACTTCTTCTTCATCAGTCTCTTTGTTTTCCCCTCAACACACTTGGCCGGCTCCCTCCTCTGTCTTCGTACTTACTATTCCATCTGCCCGGAAGCCTTTCCCCAGACACGCGTGTGGTTTGCCCTCTTGCCAACACGCTCCCTGCCCAGGTATCAGCCACGAGAGCGACTCTCCCCGGCTTCATTACCTACGGCAGCCTGCACCGCCCCTGCCCTCCCTCCCTCCTCGCCCGCCGATTTCATCGCGGCACACGTCCCTTCTTCTTACCCTTGTGTTATCCGCTCTGTTAATCTGCATATTACCTGTTTTTGCCACCAGAATGTAACTAACTCCATGAGAGCAGAGACGGTGGCTTTTCTGCGCACTGCCTTATCCCTACCACCAGAGCGGGCTTTCTCAACACCGACGCCGCTGTCCTTTGGGGCTGGCTCCCGCTTTGCCGTGGGCCCAGCCCGTGCACTGCAGGGTGTTCGGCGGCACCCCTGGCCTCCACCTGCTAGGTGTCAGGAGCCCACTCCTGAGTGGGAGCAACCAAAAATACCTTCTGGGATTCACACGTGCCCTGGGAGGCCGAGTTGCGCCAACGGGAACCGCCGAGCTGGAGCACACGGTGAGTTCTCGGTAAACATCCGTGGCATAAATGACTGGGACTGGACTTGCTGTGACTGAGCTGCCACACAGCTAACTTCGTGTGTCCCGGTCTTGGTCTGCATGTGCATTAAGATGATAAATGTATACCTGTCCTGGACCCTTTGGAGTGGGATAATGGAATCCAAGTCTTTGTGAACTTTTAAATCGCATACATAAGGAGGGGCCGTTATAATTATCAACAGTATTAATGACCAGCGGCTTGTGTTTGTTGTTTCAAGTCCATGGCTACACATGACTCCAAAATGCAGCCTCCCCATCTCTGCAGGAAAGGCTGCAGGATCCTATGTGGAAAGAAAGCCCATTAACCTCAAGAGGTGGGTTTCCAGGCAGTGCTTGGCAGAGGCTCCCAGATAAGCTCATTAGGACCACAATGCCAGCTTCCGCTCCGGCCCAGTGTGACGGCCCTATTAGGAGGCGGGATATTTGCCTCAGACTTTTTCTTAATAAACAAACTCCCCAGGTATCGGAGCAGGTTATAAATGTTAAGAAAACACCACCGGCGCTTTAATCTCCTGAAGATCACTTTGTGTTTCCACAAAGACCTTAATAAAGAACCACAGGGCTCCCTCTGCTATAATCGTTCCTAATTCAATGAATAGCTCTGAGCAACTCAAGGCTAATCCTGGTGAAATTGGATTCTGATATCGACCAATCCAGGGATGACTACTTGAGAGAAAACGCATAGCCGTGTAGAAATACGTGCCTCTCGGATTTTGACCCCACCCCACGGGGTCCCCTCTCTGAGCCCGTGGAGGTGGACACTACTGAGCCCACCTGTGGGGCGTCTTCTGGTGGTGACGACCAGGTGACTGGGAGGAAAAGCACAGGTAAGGGATATTGAACGCTAGACATCTTCGAGTTAAAACCCTAGTTCCGTCACTTCCTAACCCAGCTACTTCCAGCCTTCTGAACCTCCGTTTCCTCTGTTGCAAGCTAAGATGCAAGATTCCCATCACGGGGTCATCTGCGGGCCCAGCCTTCACTCCGCCGGGGATGGGAGAGCCAAATGTGGTGGATGCACGCCTGGGGGTACACCGTGAGGTTGTCGGCAGAAATCAGAAAACAGAGAGAAAGTAGAGATTTCAAAGCACAACACTGAGGGGAGAGAGGGGGCAATAATTAGAAATACAATAAGAACTACACCAAGTTACATGTGACGGAAATTGAGAACACACGTGCTCACGACACAGCACTACATGGAGTGCAAGGATGCTGGTCAGATATACCCTAGAGCAGCCTGGCTAGTAAAACGTGAGTAACAGAATGTAATTTTAGAAGTTCTAGAAGCCACATTTTTAAAAAGTAAAAAGAGATATAAACATTAACTTAAAAATATATTTATATTCACCTTATTTATTAAAATATTATTTCAACATGCCCTCAATATATTTATGTGTGTGTGTGTGTATAGTTTTTTCTGGACTAACTCTTTGAAGTCTTGTGTCTGTTTTACACTTCTCTTATCATCTCCATGTGGACACTGAATTTTCATTGGAAAAACCAGATCTATATTTAGGCTTTGATGAAATGGACAGCTGAAAGGTTCTCCAAACAGACTTCAAAGGTTTCTAATAACTGAATCAAGTATCAGGGCTTACAATTAAAGTTGAGTCAAATTCAAATCTCAGTTCTTGGGTCACAGGAGAGTGCTCAACCGACACCTGTGGCTGGTGGTCCCCTGAGGTAGGGGACATAACAGCCCCTTGAAGATGTCAATGCTCTAATCCCCAGAACCCTCAATAGGTTACTGTGCATGACAGAGGAGTGTTAAGGCTGCAGATGGAGCTAAGGTTGCTAAGCACATGACCATAAAATAAAGAGATGATTCTGGGTTACCTGAGTGGGCCTATCATCATCAGCAGGGTCCTTAGAAGTGGAAAGAGAGGCCAGTGGAGTGGAAGGGAAGAAAGTCCAGGGTCACAGTGATATGAGGTGAGAAAAACTCAGCCTGCTATTCTTGGTGTTGGAGAGGGGTGAGGGGTGGCCTCCACGAGGCAGAAAAGGCAAGGGGACCGTCCTATCATAGGCCTATTGAGAGAAATGTGATCCCTCTGGCTAAAATCCTTTCTGGCCCGGGGATACCCACGCCAGGCTTCTGTAGCACATCTGTGTCACTGAAGCCACTGAGTTTGTGGTCATTTGTGATGGCAGCCATAGGAAACTACAAACTACGGGGCTTCTTCATAGAATGCACAGGTGCAGGATGTTTTCATCCTCGTAGAAAGTTCTATCAGACGGTGCTGCTTTAGAGCCACGGTGTGCTGGGAGGGATGAGAGTAGAGAACAGGTTTAAAAAGGAGGCAAGTAGGGAAAAAGAGAGAGAGACAGTCTTCCCAGGACAAGGGCAATAGTGTCCTTCAAAATAAAGAATATGATTAAGAAAACTTTCTTTACCTAAGTTTCAAATAAAAATTTTAATGAAATAAATTTGGGATACTTAATACCTTCCTTGGGTGATAATGTAAAAATTAAAGATAAAATCCATCACATCACATACGTAAGACTGGCCTCTCAGACAACAGGTTCCATGAGTGGCAGCTGTCAGGGTGACTTTTGTTGCTATCACTATTAATTGGTGGCATTTTCCTCTACCCTGAACCTATTTGTATGTTCACGGACACGCTGAAGATTTTATGAAAGCTGTGGACCCACTCCCTGGGAGGAAAATGCACATACACTTAAATTTTGCTCACAATGTTAGAAAGTTTGCAAGCTCCCTGGAGGATACATCCACATCCGTGACATGGATGCGGACCACCGTGGAAGGTCTTTGCTTCTCCCCTGTGCTAAGTCGAGACAAAGGGTTCTGGCCACCACTGATGCTGGATGCTACATCCACTAGTAGCTTATATGCAAAGCATGAGGCTGAAAGGTTTGGGATGGAGGACTGAAAAGAACACTGTGTGGAGGTTGTGCCATGAGCTGCCATCTCGCTAGATGTTTCCTTTGCCTTATCCCACAGAGGCACCGTAACAACTTGGCAAACTGAGGCTCAGAGAGGTTACATGATCTGTTCAAAGCCACGCAGCCTGGGGATGGCAGGATTGGCTTTAGGATGTCTAACTCCATATCTTGGACTCTTTTCATCCCTCAATGGCTTCTCAAGGTCAAGGTGAAGATGCTCTGGAAAGTCTAAGGACAGCCATAGAGGGCAACCGCCAAGCACTTGCACAGAGGAGTAAGATTCACAGTCTAGGTTTGGACTGGAACCAGAGCGATGAGCATCTCTGTGAATGATGCCCTCGCGCATCCAACCAACCAAGCAAAACGCCAACGAAACCAGGCCTCCTCTGGGCTACTAAACCCTGAACCCTATCAACCATTTGCTTTAAAATTTTTATTTTACTTAGTCTTTCTGTCCTCCTAGAATGTGAACATTCCACAAATAAACACAAGTATCAAATGCATTTTTGAAGCCCTTTACTGGGGCACACAGTAGGCGCTCAGCACATCTTTACGGAATCCTTCCAGGAAACGTGTTTGGACCCAGCTGTCTCTCTTTGTCCTAGAGCATTCCCCATTCTGCCACCCGGGTATGGAGACTCAGCGTGATTTTCCCCACAGTCAGCCCACTGGACGTTCAGTACCTTCCCTTTCCCACCGGCGTCCTCCCATCCACGCACAAAACCCCTCGCCGTGATAAATAAAAAGTGCGCTTTGAATAGCCAGCTGCTTCTCCCTCCACCACCAATCAAGTTATTTCTCTGAGAGAAAAGCTTGTGAGTGTCTTTGAGGCATTATTTGATTAAGTTGACAATATTATGTGAGCGATGGTTGAGTACCCACTGCGATGTACTTTGGACCAAATTGATTTGTGTAACGAACACTTGCTCTGTCTCTTCTTGCAGCCTGAATAGCGGTCTTGATTTAGCCAGTAATGCCGAGCGCCGAGTGAATTTACAGGGTCCACCGTCCCTCTCTCTCAATCTGCAGAGAATAGCAGGGCAGAGCATGGGCTGGCATAATTCAATACATTGTACTATAAGCTCAGAAAATAATATCACAGAGCTCTGCAATATACCTATTTGATTTGATTTGTAAACCTGATAAAAAAGCAATCGAGAAAAGTTCAGGGGGAAAATATATATGTTCTAAGCAAAAATGTAACTATATTGAATGTGTACAAAGAACCAAAGAACCGGGAGGAGAGAAAAAAAAATCATGCATACTAAATCAACTCCATACCCTGCATGAGACAATATTGCACATTCTCCATTTAAAATGAAGCACGATTGTGAAAAGTTATTTTCCATTAAAAATAATAATAACGGTAAGCCCAGGGAATGTGAATTAAAACCCACATTTCAGGTTTTCTCACAATCCGACTTCGAAAAACGGGGCTCCTGCGGATTCTCCCGGCTTCCTGCTTTTTCATTTTAGCTCCGTAGGCAAACAAATAAGTTAATCACACAGCTCTGGATGTAGTTAATGCCTCATTCTGAGCTCGGCCGGGCTGATTCCAAAGCCAGGTGACACAGATTTAAGAAATACATCGCATTTCCCTCCACTCGAATAAATTCAACGCTCGGCTCAGATGATGAAATTCCTCAGAAAGGAGAAGGGGCTGGAGGACAGGAGAAGGGCTGACTCCAAATTCCTTTGCCATTTTTCATTCTTTAGAGAAAGAGGATGAGTACACCAGAGACCAGGTGCGTAACATATCAGTAAAGCAGGCAGCTGTCTAGGTATCTGTATCAGTCTTCTCAGGCTGCTATAACAAAATACCATAGGATGGGGGCTTAAACAACAGACATTTCTCTCTCAAAGTTCTGGAAGCTGGAAGTCCAAGATCAAGGTGCCAGCCCATTTGGCTGCTGGTGAGGACTCTCTTCCCGGCTTGCAGACGGATGCCTTCTTGCTGTGCCCTCACATGGCACAGAGTGGCCCTGGTGTCTCCTCCTAGAAGGACCCTATCCCTGTGACCTTATCCAAACCCAATCATCTCATTTCCAATTACCATCACACATGGGATTAGGGCTTCCACATACGAACTGCGGGTATAATTCAGTCCACAGCAGCGATATGGAAGCAGAGCCCACAGACGCCTGAGATACAGAAGCAGGTCTGTCCCAGAGAGGAACAGGGCTTGAAACCAGGTGCTCACTTGTCCAATCATTCAAAACATATTTTATTTGTATCCCCATAATATGCTGAAATAAAAACAAAATTAATTAAAAAAACATATTTATTGAGCACCTACTGTATATGTCAGGTCCTGGGGATATAGTAGGCTGGGTTGGAAATTGGGAACTGCCTACCAGAAAGCAAAATGACAAGACTGTAAGAATGTACTCTTTCTCTACTTCTTTATGTTCTAAAGCTTTGGAATTTATTTCCAGGAATAAGTAGTTTAAAAATACAATAACAACAACAATATTTATAAACTTTGAAACAAAATTATGTGGATTTGAATTCGAGCTCTACTACTTCCTAGCTGTGTGACCTTGAGCAAGTGACTTAACTTCTCTGGGCCTCATTTCCTTCATCTGGAAAACAGTAATACTATTAGGATCTGTCCCAAATGAATCAATCAATACCTGTAAGTGCTTAGGATGGTTTCTGGCTCATGATTATGATGATTTTCAGCATCTAGAACAGTGGCCGGGACGTGACTGCCATTTCATAAACGCTGGTTGGATGATGAGCACTCTGTTAAGCTCTTTGCATACATTATATTTCATTGCATCACTTGGTGACTCAGGAAGATTCTATTATTGTGCCCATCTTATGACTAAGGAACTGAGGTTCAGAGGGGCAAAGAGCTTCTTTGGGAGTCTCAGTCCGTACCTGGGAGGCAGCGAGGCAGAATGGTTTATGGGCCCGGCATTGCGATCCCCTGGTCAAGTCCTTAATGGCACTTGAAGAAGGTGCAACAGCTTTCTGGCCACTTGGTTATTAAAACTCAGGACAGGACAGGCACAGGGGCTCACACCTGTAATCCCAGCACTCTGGGAGGCCAAGGCAGAAGGATCATTTGAGGTCAGGAGTTCGAGACCAGCCTGAGCAAGAGCAAGATCCCATCTATACTAAAAATAGAAAAATTACCCGAGTACGGTAGCGCACGCCTGTACTCCCAGCTACCTAGGAGGCTAAGGCAGGAGGATCGCTTGAACCCAGGGGTTTGAGGGTACAGTGAGTTATGATGACACCACCACTCTTTAGCCTGGGTGACAGAATGAGACTCTGTCTCAAACCACCCCCCCCCCGAAAAAAAACCATGAAAAAACCAAAATATCAACTCAGGCCAGTCCATTTTAAAGCTTCCAGAGTCAATAAGATGCAAACTCTCTTCCTATTGCTACAGATCTGTGGCCCAGTGAAGCTGAGGTGGGCAGAGGGTGTTTCCTGCCTCTTTGCTCCAACTTCTCCAGGAGGGTCAGAGAGATGAGGTCCATCTCTGGGACTTTCTCTCCTCTTCTCCTCTTGGGCTCAGCTTCTTTCAGGACTTGGGGCTGGGAGAAGGGCCCCAGGAGGCAGAAGGCATCTAATGAAATCAGATGCTTCCAGGTGGTAAGAAGCATCTCTCTCTGCCTCCTCTCTCCTTCTGCTGAAGCTCTGGTGCCAGTGTTGGCATCCCTGGATGTGGAGTCTACAGGGTCAGCATGCTTGGGTTATGCGGGGCAGTGACCAGTCATCCCCTGTTGCTGCCCGGGGTCCTACGTCTCCAAGGCCAGTGGTCAGTAATTCCAGCTCTCCCAATAGATGGGGGTGCCCTCCTTCAGCACTGGGCTTCCTGGACAGCCTTAGACCCCCCTGCGATTTTCTCTGGTTTCAGGCTCTTTTAAGATCCAGAGGAACCGCAGGGAACAGGTGGCAGGTACCTTAATGCATCCTCCACAAGAGTTCTTCCCCTGCTGCTCCAGGGGGTTGCTAGTAAGCCTCCATACTTACAGACCCCCAGGTACACAGCAGGTGCGTATCTCTGAGCCACGGCATCCCACACCCAACTCACTTAAGAAACATATCGAGTTCTCCCCAGAACCTGCCACTGTCTTCCCTGTTAATAGCATCAAAAAGAGGAGCCTTGCTGCCCTCTATCTCAGTGATCTCCCAGCCTGAATGAAGAGGCGAGTTCCCCTTGTGGCCAAAGCTCCTGCCCCCTCTGGGAGTGACTCTCTTACAGCTTTCTCTGCGCCCCACTTTAAACTCCAGGTTTTCTTTAATTCCCCGTACCATTCAGAAATCAAGGTCAACCTAAACATCAATTTAACAACAACAACAACAACAAAAAAGGTTGACATTTTGTACTGAATCCCTGAATCCTCAATTCCACCTAGCTCAAAGATTTTTTTCCTCTCTAACATATTATGCAAGATTTAAATGAACCAAATGGCAATTCTATATGTTATGCTAATTTTCCAAGCCTAAGAAAACTGCTGAAAGCACTATTCAGTTGCAGAAAATGGATGATGAATTTAAAATGGAACTGATCCTCAGTGAGCATCCCTGGATTTTCCTTACTAATTACTTCTTTCTTTATATAAATTCCTTAAAAGGAATTAAAAAGCACCCCAAGGGTTTTGTTCTAGGACAACTGGGGTTTTTCCAGTATATACTGAGACACACAGCTATCATTCTTTGTGAACACCGATATGTCTATGCGCATAAATTTGACAAAGAGTCTTGTCACATAAAATACACACTTTCTGCAAACTGACACTTTTCAGGTTATTTCTGAGTTTCAAATCTTATTTGTCAGTAGGCTTATTTCTCTTGCACAGGAAGGGGGAGGGGGGTAAGTATGTGTTAGGAAATGGAAATACTAAGAAATACACTCTGAAAATAGAAATGCCTGCATCTCCTTTCTAGTTTGCTCTTAACCTAGAGAGGAACAGCATACTTTTTCTTAAAGTGGATAGAGTGAATAGCTTGACATTGCAGGCCATGCTGCATGTGAAAACAGCCATGGCGTAACAGGTAAACAAAGGAACCATGAATGTTGTCTGTGTTCCAATAAAGTTTTATTTATAAAAGCAGACAGAGGGCCGGATTTGGCCTGTGCACCATAGCTTCCCACAGTTGTGCTTAGAGGGACAAATACTCTTGGGTCTGCTTTGTTCTATTTGGCTAACATTTAAAGAGCTCCTGCTTGTAATCAAGAATGTTTGTAGCTGTGAGGAACAAAGGATGATGAAGACATACCCTGAGCCCTCAGGGAGCTCCCATTTCTGTGGGGGAGAAAAATAATAAACTACACAACCACAAAAGAATGAGTTTTCTGATCGAAGGACCTTTGGATACATCATTCAGCCAGAGGGGAATACGGAATACATTTTAAGAAAGTCGTATTTATTTAGAAACTCAGCAATCATACATTAGCAGAGCTCACAAGGAAACATTCTGATGCTCTGAAAGCTCAATTCTTAAAATGAAGAAAGAGAAACATCCACGGGTCCTGGGGTGGTCTCTCAAGCCATTCGTGGCTCTAATGAGAAGAGGGTGAGACGTGAAGTGATAATATATGGGTGGTAGACATGATGCTGTGTGACCCTGGGCAAGTCACTCTCCCTCTCCGAGTCTCCATTTCCTCATTTTAAAAAAAGAAATGACAATACCTGCCCACACTCGGGTCACAGAGAAACAAATGACATTACGCTACAGAAAGTGCTTTGGCTATTTCAAGGTGTTTTGCTTCTGCAGTTAACAATTTCCATTTTCGGGGAGGATATTCTACATAAAAGCAAGATTTGATCCACACACCAGGATGATAATATGAAAACCAGTGTGGCAACTACAAGACTTTTATTCACTGGGGGGTGGGGGCAGGGTCCTTTATTTCAGAAGACTTGGATTTTAGCCCAACTTTTGTCAGTTTCTCACTGCGTCATGTTTTGGGGATGAAATTTTCTGCACCTGAATAAATGAAGACAGTATATTCAGTGGCCTTGCAGGTACCTGTCCTGTCTAAAATTTCAAGGCTCAGAGACTTGGAGAGGGTGGGGAGGGTAAAGGGCCGACCCCCAGTAAGGGTTCTTGGTCACCTTTAGCAAGATGCAGGATTAGTGGCCTGAAAGGTAGACGGTCTGCCTCTGGTTGGAGATGTAGACAGATATATATGTACTCTCATTAGTCTGTCTCGAGACGTCCCCTGGTGAACACCTCTGTCTAAGTCACATGTTGAAAATGCAGATTGTTTTCTGGGCTACATCCTAGACCTACCCATTCATAATATTATGGACCCAAGAAGAATCCTTTTAAATAATCCCCAGGGGTGACTGATGTGCTCCAACATATTAACATCCACTAGCTTGTACCCTAGGGAGGCAAGAGTGTGAGTTTATGTGCCCAGACTGAGAAACCACCTGAGATCGGACCCGCCAGGTCCCAGTTATTTGACCTTCGACATGTTACTTGTCCCCTCTACACCTTACTTCCCGCAGCGATAAAATGGGCATTTGTGAATTCATTCATTCAAAGATGGTGGATCGAGCACCTTCACTGTGACCGGATAAGGACCAAGGATGGAGGGGGTGGATTAAAAGCATATCATGTATGCAAAGTGCTCGCATGGCTCCTTGTGTGAGCATGCAGTAACCCTGAGTCATGGCAATCCATTCTTTAACCACCCGCCGTGTTCACCTTGGAAAGCAAAATCATCGTTTAGAGGACAAATTCTGACCTTGGATTGGATCTCTTGTGTATCAGGGTCTGCACATAGCACCTGGACCGCCCTTGCTTTGCGGGGCATGCTTTCTCCCCGAATTAAAACCTCTGCCTAGAAAACAGACTTTTATGACTATATTTTTAAGGTGGATAGGGTGGGGATTCGAGGCAGGTGGTGTTTCAAATGGCTTCTCTAGCTGAAGTCAAGCAAGACTTCCTTATGGACTTTAGAGAGGAGGAGATACATAAAGGGAGAGGAGAGAAAGACAGAGAGAGAAAGAGTGAGGAGGGGAGGGAGAGAGACAGAGGGTAGGAAAGGAGGGAGGGAGGGAGGAAAGGGAGGAGAGAGAGAGAGAGAGAATGAATGTATGTAACATAATACAATCACAAAGTCGAATTCCACGGCAGATATAACATTCTGATGGAGAAGCTCACCGCTGACTCTGATTATTTGATGCTTTCGATCTTTTATATTGAATTTGAGATTACAAACCTACTTCTCCATTCAGTCCTGCCCTGCGGCTTTCCCCAACATTTTGTTATCTTTGCCTAAACCTTTCAGGAAAGGCCTCTGAACCTTCCTCCTACGCTAGCTGCCAGGGAAATAGGATTACTCCCTCCTCCTTCAACAGAGAGCAAGCCCTCTCCATGGAAGGGTAAAATAAAATAAAACTTTGAAATGTTTTTATTCTATTTAAAAAGAGGGGAGGAAAAAAAAAAAAAACAAAACCTCTTTTAAGAAGAGGAACACCAGAGTTCACTTAGCATAATGCCCACGAGCCTTTGCTGGGAATACGAACCCCTTCTGCATTTTTCAGATGCTTACCACATTATATAGTTTTAATATTCTCATGCCCTCATTTCACATGTGCTTTTAGAAAGGCTGATGGCACTGGCGTAATGCTTTGAGTGTGCACCACAATCATCTGGATGCTTTTTTTGTAGAAATGCAGATTCCAGGGCTCCAGCCTTTTCTGCGATGTGTGTCGGTCTAGGGTACCTGGTGGAGAGCCAGAGCCACAGCTCGCTCATACTGATCTGTGAGAGTCGATGGTTAACGCGTCAGGAATTTGCGGATCCTGTTGTTAAAATGGAACTCTTAATAAAAATTAAGTGATCTAAACCTGCAATTAAATAAAGTATATTAAAAAGGTAATAAATATGTGAAACTCATCACTTTCTAATTCTTTTACTACATTTTACTATTATCTATGTTCTTGAGTTTTGTTTTGTTTTTTTTTCCCCCTTGTTTATTGTACCTGTATGGTGGAAATAACTGCCTAAGAGTGTACCTCTGCACATCCATTCATAACTCTTTGTTCGGGGATGAGGCCTTGGTATCTTGAATTTGGGAGTACTCACACCGTGGAAATTCGCAAACACTGCAGATCAGTCTCCCCAGCCCTCTCCCCCTTCCCCTACCGAACTTCCTCAAGCTGATTCTTAACGTTTACCGGCACATCACTGGTCGGAGCCAGCAACATGCGTTTGTAACACGCACACCAGGCAATTCTAATAAAAGTGGTTTCTGGGCCACAGTTCAAGACAATGCTGACAAAGGCTTACAAAAAGCAGTCACTGGACGAGTCGTATTCTGGTCATTCTGCCAGTCGCTTTAAGATCCTCCTTGGTGATAAGGCAGTGGCAAGTGTCGACGCAGGCCTCTGCTACAGAATGAGGAACACTGGGCTGGAGACCTGGCCCCAGGACTGCTGTGTAACACTAGGCAAATTACCGAACCTTCAGCAAGCCTCAGTTCCCTCATCCGTAAAATGGGTTTCCAGTACTCACTTAGCAGACTCACAGCGAAAAAGTAAGATAAAAGCATAAAGAATGTAGCATCAAGCCTGGCTCCAAACTAATTGTTTCATAATTGACGTAGCAGGTGCGTGATGATGACCATGATGATGTAGTTGTTGTTAACAACGGCATTTGGGGGAAATCCTTGGAGATCATGGAACTAGCCGATGGATATTAACCTAACTTAATAATCTGAAACCAAGAAGTTTCCAGAAAAAAAAAACAACCACCACAACCACCTTAATATCTAGTTCAGCTCTTTCAGTTAAACGATTATACTCAACCGACCATAGCCGTCTATGCCAGCACACATTGATGATATCACTTGTCCTCAGGATGCCTCTCTGAAGTTGGGAGATTCCATAAATGCGCGAAGTCCCCAGCTACCAAACAGGAGAGTGGACACCAGAACCAAGGCCTTGGACTCCTGAGCCAGCGCCCTCCCCTGATGTCACTCGGCCTTCTCGGGAAGGAGACTCCTTATCCGCAAGAGACAGTTGGAGCCGAAAACAAAACTGGGCCCACGAAGGGGAAATGCAAGGGGAAAGTTCCGTGTCAGGTCACTTGTAACACACTCACAACACTCCGGCCTTACCCGTGACCATTAAGGGAGACACCGTGCTCCCGACATTTATCTTGGGTGGCATCACAATCTAAGAAAGAGGCCCACGTCATACACACAGCCAATGTGATGAGTTCTGCTGTCTCTGTTCCTTGGGTGCCATGGTTTTAAGGAAAGAGGGAGAGTATGCAGTGCGGCAGACGATGGGGCGTAAAAGAAAACAGAACTGGGTGCAGCGTTTGGAGATCCGGGTTTAAATCCCAGCTGTCAGATTTGACGGAAGAGCTGTCTGACCGCGGGCAAAACGTAAGCCTTCTCAGGCCTTGTAAATGGTGGTAATACTACCTACGTTTTAGGCGATCAGGAGGATTCCACGAAATCTAGATAATTTAAAGTTCTTGGCACCATGCCCTGATTCCCAAAGCAATCAGCATGTGGGATTTTCTCCTTTTAGTTTAGAATGTAATATTGAGGTTTGACAGATATTCATCAAGCACTAAGTACGTGCTAGGTATGATTCTAGGTGCTGAAAACGCACAGTGGAAACAGCAGGTAAGAATCCCTCCTCTCAAGGAACGTAAGTTCTAGTGAGGGAGGGAGAAGATAAATCATTTTGTAATAAACAAGAACATTGCAGAGTATGTTAGAAGAATAAACACCATGAGACAAAATAGGGAGGATCTTGGGGGCGCTGAGGTAGGTTTGAAATTTTCAATAAATGGTCTTCCAGAAGGTGACATGTGAATCATGGGGTAGCTCAGGCAGTGATGGTCCAGTTACAGAAGCAGCCAGTGCAAAGGCCCTGGGGTAGGAAAATGACAACATGCGAGGCTGGTGCAGAGTGCTCAGGGGAAGACAACAAGAGGTGACATCAGAGACACAACAAGGGGACAGGATACAGGCCATGCACGTCTTTGCAGGCCGCTACAGGAACTTTTTTGGCATAATTTTAGGTTTACAGAAGAGTTGCAAAGACAGTACGGAGAGTCTTCACTTACCTGTCACCCGGTTTCCCCTGATGCTAACGTCCTACCTAACCGGGTGCATTTTTCAAACCAGGAAGTCAATGCTGTCATGTTACTATTAACTAAACTACAAATTTCATCCAAATTCCCCCAGCTTTTCCACTAATATCCTCTTCCTGTTACGGAATCCAATCTAGCATATCGAGTTGCATCTGCGGGATTTTGGCTTTTACTTTGACAGAAACAGGGGACTCGCTGGAGGGCTTTTAACGAAGGACGGAGATGAAATGACTTATGTTTCAGCAGGATTTCTAGATGTTTCCTTTCTCTACTTAAACCTGAGTTCAGAGCAAGAGGATGGGGAGATGACTAGAATTGTAATTGAATAGGCTTCTACTGAAACTCCCCTTGCGCTACCCACAAGAATAGCAAACGCCCTCCGTCCACGCCATACCAAAAGAAACAACCAAAAACAATCATCAGGCATTTTACAAATACACAATGCTACGTAAACGCTAAATAATAAACATAACATTCATTTCCTTAGTGTTCTGCTTGGCTTTTATTACTGCAAATGCTAATTGTCCCAACACCTTAAATTTATACTAACTCCTTTCTCCCTAATGACCAAGTATTTTCAACTTCTATTTTCTTAATTGTCTGAACTCATAAGCTTGCCTGGTTAGAACACGGTGAAAACATGGATAAAATTACAGGTTCGGTGTCATACACTTGGCTTTGCACAGGAAAGAGAAACGAGATAAAAGCACTCAGCACCCACAAAAATTGTTCCAAATTGGGAATAGTTAAGTTTCAGGGGTTAGGTGCTTTTCAGAAAGAAAAGAAAAAGAGAAAGAAAGAAAAGAAAGAGGCTGAAGTTGCCTGAATCACTAATCTGAATTCACTGAAGTTCAAAGTCAGCTGCTCACCTTTAAAATTGCTACACAGTGAACTGCCCCTCCTACTTCTGACAGGACACTGAGATCTAGAGAGGTTAAATCTGTTTCCTCCAACTACCTGATAGAATAGCTAGTGATGAAGAGGCTGAGCTCAAGAATTTCGTCTTCTTTGTTCATTGGATCTTATTCTATACCACGTGCTGTGCAACCTTGAGTGTGTTGGTTAACCTCTCTGAGCTCAGGTTGCTAATCAGTAACATTGACTTTTACATAAGAGTTCATCCAACATAGGACTGCTGTAAAAATAAAATACCACACAGAAACCGTTCAGTGTGGCCCCTGGAAGATGGCAGTTGATGACTGACTGTTCGTGGGCCGACTGAAGACCTCTGCGAGTTTCTCCGGCTGCCGCTCTTGCGTCTCCTAGCTCTACCCTGGACTACGTGTACCCCTTGCTAAATGAAAACCATCTGCTAATTTTCTCGTCGGCCCAGCTAAAGTCTGGGCTCTGAGAGGCTATAGGAGCTGGAAATTTTTCCATCTTTTATCCCCAGTGCCTAGCACAGAGACTGGCATACACTAATGGCATCTGAGCAGAACTGAACTCTTCAAAAAGACCTCCCAGGCTGACAGCCTAGAAACAGCTGAAGCTGGATGGCACCATCTACTAGAAATCTCGTCTCTCCCTGGCTGCAGAACCAGCCTCCTCGGCTCACAAATTCATCGATGTTGGGTTGCGACTGCCCAAACACGTGGACGGAATCTGCCAACTCTGTCCCCTAGTAAGAGCACCCTTGCCACTGGAGCTTAGTAACTCCACCTTGAAGACGCTACCCAGTACCTTCTGAAAGGTGCTGTGCGTCTTAAATGAGTCGTACATCCTCCATGTGCACTGGCCCTTGGAGATCTTCCTTGGAACTGCGACCACTCTTGCCCCGTGCTGGGCTTTCCCTTTCTCTTGTGAATGTGCGCGAGGCTCAGGATTACCGCGTGGCCCTGCACATCCAACACTAATTCGTAACTGCTATGGAAGATTTTAGGCTATCTGTACTGTACTGCTCTTAAAAAATTGTAGACACTGGAAAATTCAAGAGAGAAGGAAGAGGAAGAGAGGAAGGGAGGGAGGGGAAGAAAGGAAGGAAGGGAGGGAGGGAGGAAGACCGACCTTGTTCTTCCTGCAATATCTTGTGTGTTTTCTGGGAAGACGGGATGGGGCAGAGGATGCTCGCGAGTAGCAAACAGGCCACGTAAAACCAAGGATGGGGCCTTGGAAATGCTTAAGACATAAATCTTAGGGGGCCATGAACTATGGATTTCTTCTCTCTGCTTCTGCAATGCATATTAAGAATTGAGCTGAGGTTCAGTTCAGATTTTGCCATATAAAGCACAATTATCAATTAACATTGACCTGGCGGTCACTCAGGCCTGAGGTCCCCAACCTTTTTGGCACCAGGGACTGGTTTCATGGAAGACGATTTTTCCACGGACTTGGGGGTGGGGCGGGGGGCTGGTGAGCGATGGGGAACAGCTGTGAATACAGATGAGGCTTCCCTCTCCGGACCCTGCCGCTCCCCTCCTGCTGTGTGGCCTCATTCCTAACAGGTCAGGGCTGGCCGGAGGTACTGGTCCGCAGCCTGGGGGGTGGGGACTGCGGATGCAGGCCATGCCATCAGGTTCAACTCCGAAACTTCTCTGAAGACACCCTGGTGCTCAAAAACATGCTTCCGGAAAAGGTCTTCTAAAGTCTTTTCACCTTCCGATGCTGAAGTCCTTTACCGCTAGATCTTACGTGGGTATCCTGCTTTTGTTTTTATTTTTAAATCTCCTCTGTGAAAGAGTGCCATGGATTATATAAGAAACGGCAGCCACTGACCGGAACTTTCACAGACACAGAAATAAAGAAGCATATCTGGGAAAAAGAAGTTAAATGCCACTGGGGGAAAAATGGGAACAAAGTAGAAATAAAAAAGGAGGGGTGAAGAGAATGGGATAAACAGCTAACATAAAAGTGGAATGACGACGTCATCACGGGATTGCAAGGAGTGTGACACCTCTGCCCTGAACATCGCAGAGGATGGAGGAGGGGAGCAGGTGGACGCAGGACCTTTGCACGTGCTGCTTCCTCTGCTGGAATACTCCTCCATGGGATTGCCATGTGAACGATGGGCTCTTCTGCAGCCCCACATCTTGGCAGAAATGGCACGGCTCTGCAAAACCTTTCCTGACCATACCATCCGATAGCATGTTGGAGAAAACAAAAAACCCTGCCGATTCCTGTGGTGTGAACATCTCGCATCACGGCTTAATTCAAGCTACCGATGTGATCTCACCGAACACAGACACGGGAAAAGATGCTCACAACTGGCTCTTGCCAGCCAGTCCCAGCAGCTGTAGGATCTCCGACCCACTCCTCCAAGCCACAATATTCTATCCCATTACCCCTTTCAGTTCCTTCGTAACATTCCTTATGTTCGGAAACTACCCCTATTCCTTTGCTTACTTTTTGAATGTTCCCCCCAAAACTAACAGCATGGGGCTCTTGCCTGACTCGGGCACTCTCGTCTTCCCAGCACCCAGTGGCTGGTGCCCAGCCTGAATACTCCTTATTTAGGTCTCTGGTTGCCTGCCCTGTGGCTTGTGAGCTGGGGCCGCTGCAGGGTTCATCTAATTCCCTTATCTCAGGGCTTCTTGTCCAATGTCTGAAGACGCCGTTGCGTGTATGTTGACCATTTCCTCAGTCGTTTAAGGCACCA
The DNA here is from genome assembly GCA_008086735.1 of Cheirogaleus medius. Taxonomy (NCBI): domain Eukaryota; kingdom Metazoa; phylum Chordata; class Mammalia; order Primates; family Cheirogaleidae; genus Cheirogaleus; species Cheirogaleus medius. Next base: position 4,634,596 of record VBSM01002153.1, on the reverse strand, counting down.
ATGCAAATCGGTCCCTCCCTGTCACTCCACCGTGGGGTAAAGCAGAAGTCCCAGAAATTATTTCTTCTTCTATGAAAATCCTGTAAGTATTTCTGAGTCTGGGTGAAGGGGCTATTCCTTGTGGTCACTGAGAATTTGAAAATTCAGGACGAAGTCCGAAAACCCACGGCTTGGTGCCCTCCGGTGAGCCCCGAGGCACGGTGCACATTCTAGAAATTTCCAAGCCTTCCTACTTCGATGAGGTTGGAATTAAAAAACGGGATTCCTTTTTGAGCACTGTTTGTTAATATGAAAAAGATCATTTAATTAGGACTAATATAAGATGCCCTGTAGAGTGATAATTTAATAATTCGGCCGTTTTATTTATACAGTGCCTACAGGCTCCTCATTAAAAATGGAAGAGAAATTCAATGAGACAACACGGCTCTGCCGCTACAAACATTCCAAGTGCTCTCAGATCATAAAGTCCCCCCTCTGGGCATCGTAAGAGCCATCTCTCTCGCCCGAGAGCAGACACGCGTGTTGCCAAATTAACCTTCGTGGACAGGGGACTCCGAGCAAATACCAGTTCTCTCTAGCACTTAAGGGGATTCCCCAGCCCCAGCCAAGAATAGTCTCTGGAGGAGCCCACCCGAGAGAGGGGTAGTCTTCCTGCTACAGGACCCTCCGGTGCCTTCCCCTTGCTCTTAGCATTAAATCTAAGCTCCTTGCTTGGCTAGGAAGGCCCCACCTTTAGGACTTCATTCCAAGCACCAGTTTTCTCATTCACATCCTTACAACATGTGGCAGCCGCGACAATTGTTCCAGATCAGGGGCCAGTTAAAAGCGTCAGGTGCTCGCTTCACTCTTCAAATACTGCCAGGGTGTTTCCCACCTCAAGGCCTGGGGACCTCTTCCTTCCGCTGTTGGCCGAACTGGGTCCTTC
>VBSM01002153.1:4607262-4633571 GCA_008086735.1 Cheirogaleus medius | reverse complement strand
GGGCAAATGCTGAGACGGGCTTAGGAAAGTTTGCCCTTAATACCTGGGATTTGCCTCATCACCAATGGAGCAACGCCAAGGGGGCACAGGGCTGTTGGTGTCATCCATTCTGTTCTGTCTCCTACCAGGATAGATTGCTCTTCTGTTTTAAAATACACACGACCTCTATGTTCATTAATCATAATAACAGGTTTCAACTTCAAACTAGCTCATCCGAGAACAATGGCACAGAACCATGAACCTGCTTCCACCTGTGAAAGAAACGAGATGAGCAAGGTGCCTGCCTCAAAAACTTCAAAACATGAACAAAATAATTTAAAAGTCTAATTTCTGAAAGCGCATGCCTTGCAAGGGTACAGTTATTTGTCATGCCTGCCTGGATTCGGATCCCAACACTGCCCATGGAGGGGTAAATTCACTGTTAATGTATGAAAGGGATTATTTGCTTTATTTTTTTCTTCAATAAAGTATGTTGGTCTTTTAAGTATCCCTAGCTTGCAAAAGGGCTTAAACGCACAGTCAGATTCACTAATCACTTTCTTTTTTCCCCAATATCTTCTCTTCTCTTCCACCTCTCATTTTTGGCATATCGCGAAAAGGCAAAGTGTTCACTTAATAAATTATGTTTGCAGAAACGGTGGTGCCGAGTGACACAATTATGCACTTGTTGAGTTAGTGGCCACTTACAAACAGACTTTGTAAGTCATCACACTTCATCCTGAAAGGTGCTAATGCATCATTATGATCTAGCAGGTTGCCTGCCGGATTTTACAGCATCGCACACTACATTAACCTTTGGTACCGCTGATATTTATGACCTTATAAGAAAGTATTTATCAAGCTGAAAGCCAATATGCAGCACCCGTGCGTTCGCCAGTGCTGTTTAGAAACCATTATCACTCCTTTCTCCAAGCATTTTAAATCACCCAGAGATAATGCCTGGTACTGGCACTCAGTGAGGGAGAGGGGACACTCATGGGCAGTCTTGGTGGGAGTTTAAATTGGTATGATCTCTCCAGAGGGTGATATTTTTTAGTTTTATCTGACTATCAAAAAGCCTTTAAAAAATGTGCATTTTTACTCTTTGACCCAGCAGTTTCTACTTCTGGGAACTTATCCTATAGAAACAATCATGAAAGTGTGCAGAGATTTGCGAGAAGAAATTCATCATTGTGATATTTGCCACAGTGAAAAACGGGGAACAACCTAAGTGTCCAACTGCAAGGGATTGGCTAAATAAACTATGCCAAATCCAAACAAGGCCAGATGATGAAACACAAAGAAGCCGTTAGAGGGGAAAAAAAAAGTTAAAATGTATTTAAAGACTTGGAAAGATATGGCTGATACTTTAAGTTAAAAAGCAAGTCACAAAACAGTATGGCAGGTACCGTCTTGGTACTTTTACTTATTTCCTAATTTTTTTTTTCGGTAAAATACTGCAAAAACCTCTAAAAGGATAAACAATCAGGTGGCCCATCAGGTGATAAAATAATCACGATGGTTATTATTTCCTTATTTTGATTTCTGTCTTTCCAATAATGAATATAAGTTACTTACATCATTCAAAAAAGTCACAAGGGATTGGGTTTTATTTGTTTCTCCACTTGCAATGCCCACCCCAGGGTCAGTAACTGATTTTATTATTTTTTAAATTAGCTCAGAGCCACAGAATGATAATAGTCACTCCTATTTTTATAACATGTCCCGATTTCTAAAGCATGCTCACATGCACTTTCACATGAGTCTTCACACAGTCCCGTCTGACGGGCGGGACCCAAGTTGCCGGTTCTGCTCCCAAGAGGCAGAGACCGAGACTCGGAGGATGAGTGTGACTTGATGACAGTCACACCGTGAGAAGACGGCAAAGCTGAGACCTAACGCCACGTTCTCCGGCTCCTGAGCCCATGGTCCTTGCCCTTCGATGTTTGCCTCTATCCAAAAAGAGAAGCCAGGAAGCACAAGGCAGCCCCAGGTAAACCAAGTCACTGGGGAGGTCAACTCTTCGTGCGGGCTGTTTGGCTTAATTCTAAACTCACTGGGGCAGCGGCGGACAGAGCGGAGGCCAAGCTGGGGTTCGGTGCAACAGGCATCGCAGCACCGTGAGCCCCAGAAACAGCACAGCGCTGCCCGGGGCCTCCCGGCATGGCTTGCAGCTTGCGCAGGGAGGAGGGGGACGGGGGCTGGGGTTTTGATGTCTCCCAGAGTTATCGACTGACACGCATCTGCTGGACAGGGAGACGAGATCAAAGTCTCCTGCAGTGTATAAAGGCAGAGGCCTGGCCTCGAGCAAGGGGGCAAGATGGCTGCAAACGCCGCCACCGCCTCTGCCCGCCGTGCCTGGATCCTGCCTTTCTCGCCGGTGGGCTTCGGGTCTCGAAGGGAAACTGCTGTTTCAGGAAAAGAAGGGCGGGGGCCTTTCGCCCATCCGCCTCTGCAAAAACAACCTTTACTTTACACACTCTGAGTGCACGCTAGCCGCTCGAGTTCGCCTTGGCTCTCGGCGAGGCAGAGGGACCCTAGGAAAAAAAGGATTCCTGCCTCGAATGATAATCCGAATAGCTTTTATTTTGCATGCCTCCTCTCGGCCACACACTGATGTGATTTCACTCCGTTACTCTGCTTAATCCTCACAGCTTCACTCATTCATTCATTCATTCAGTGCACACATTGTAACTGAGCACCTGCTTGAGCACATACGCAGATGACAAACAAAATGCAACGTGGCGCTGATTTTTCCAGCGTGGCTGATGGACCAGAATGAGTAAGTAAGCTAATAAAGAAAACTATTGCAAGTTGCAGTAAGTGCTATAAAGCAAACAAATACCAGAAACAAACATCTCATGTGTTATTAGCTTCCTAGGACTGCCATAACATATCACACGCTCTAGGTTGCTAAAACGACAGAAATGTATTCTCTCTCCCATAGCTCTGAAGAGCAAAAGTTCAAAACCAAGGTGTTGGCTGAACCATGCTCCCTCTGAAGGCTCCAGGAGAGCATCTTTCTCCACCTCGTCCTAGATTCCAGCAGCTCCTGGCAACCCTGGTGTTCCTTGGCTCGTAGCTGAATCGCACCGATCTCTGCCTCTGTTGTCATTCTTCCCTCCGTGTGTCCTCACGTGGTCTTCTTAGAAGGACAACACTCGTTGAATTGAGGGCCCGCCTCGATCCAGCATAACCTCATTGAATTGAGCTTAGTATATCTGCAAAGACTGTATTTTCAAATAAGGTCTCATTCTAAGGCTCCAGGTGGACATAAATTTGGGGGAAACTTGTGAACTCAGGACACTGAATCAATCTCATTCTACAAAACAGGGGCCACAGCCAGCAAGTATTCAGACACAGGTCGGTGTGACTCCAACACCTGCTTCCCCTGAGTCACAGTTTCCTGAAAGCATCACTATCTAGCATCTTTCATTCTCAAAGGGCAGCAGCGAGATACAATGTAACGACTCAGAGTCCACTCTTAGGAGTAAGCTCTGGGTCAACTCAGGCTTCCCTAGTCCCACTCTCCTGCACAGAACGAGAGGATTCTTTCACTTTACTCAGTCACTGAGAAGGTAAATGGGAATAAAGACTTTAGAACACACATAGACTACCCAGCAAATAGCAGGTACTCAATAAACGATGGTTGCTAAAAAAATCCTTAAGAAACATTTTCCATTTTTAACATGCATAAGACTGGGTTCCACCCAGACTTGCTCCACACACACACTGTTTACCTTCTCTGAGATGCCACTGTCTCATCTACAAATGGGAAAGACAGCTTTATTCAGGAGTTCCTGAGATCAGCTGATACAAAGGACAGTGCCCAGAACGCAACCGGTTCTGGGAAATGACAGCTGCTGGCGTTCCTCTTATCATTACCAGACCTGCAAAAAAAGGTCTGGTGTTTTCCATCAGATCCCAAACATCTCCTGGAGTTTGAAACCCTTCAGTCTGGGCAAGCCACGGGACTGTGGTTTGAACACTGGTTCTCAAACCCTTGTGTGAAGTCACGAGTCAGGTTGGCTTTGCCAGACTCCCCTACAGAACCTGTTACAACTACGTTCCCACCAGCCACGCCCCAAGGTTCAGATTCAGTCGGTTGTGTCATTTCAGGGGTTTTGTCATTTAAACTCCAACCCTGGAAGGTTCCAGTGCATAGCCAGGTGCAGGCACAGTGGGAGAAGGGGTGCTGCAATAGCACCATAGCTGGTCCACCTACCCTCTTCCCCTCGACTCAGGAAGGGTGAATGCCTGTGTGGTTGTTCAGCACCTGGAACGCTCACTGAGACTCAACCTACAGTGGGCAGGGCCGCCAAGCCCCAAAAGGCAGCACCTGTCACAGCAACGTTACCTGTGTTCTCTGCTGCTTATCTGCTTATGTGTGGTTGCTGTTCTTGTTGTTGTTTATAGGAAGACAAAAATCACGGGTTGGGCCTAGCTAGATCCCCCCTCTGTCCCCTGCTCTTTCTGTGTCTTCCCTTCCCCTTCCCCTCCCCTTAATGCCTTCCTTTCCCTTCTCTCTCTTTTATTATATTTTGCCCTCCCCCCCCTTCTACTTCCTCTGTGCTTGCAACTGTGCAGGTGAGCCAAGCTTGAACCTGACCTCAGACTCAGGTAATCCAGGACAGGATGTGGGGTGAAAAGCCAGGAGGAAGTTCTATGTCTGGCTTATGCCTCTGGGCCTAAGTTACCTGCTCCAAATCTGTCTTTGTCATAGGTCCCCGTATCAGGGGAGATTTGCTACTTTCCTGGATATTTAAAAGGGAGTATTTGGTCTCCCCTTTGGCCAGTCTTGTCTGTGTATCTCTCCCCCAGTCGGGTGCCCCACAGGTTTGGGAGAGTAACAGAGTCAGTTTGGAATGTTCTGGGCTCCAGCCTTTATTACACGGAACATCACCAACATCTCACCTGCTTCTCTTAACAGGGAACTGCTGCTCTAGACACCTCACAGGTGTCCCCGACAAAGCCGCCGATACCCACGCTCCTTTCCCAGCTCAGGTCCTGGGAGAAGGAAAACCTCAGATACCAGCCGAGTCCTGGACTCCTACCTCCAACAGCAGCTCTGGCCCTCAGGGATCTCGCTTTGCCGGAAGAAACTGAGGCTCAGAGAAAGCGTCAGGCCCAAGGGCCATGTGGTTTGTGAGAAGGAGAGCGCGCTGCTGCTCGGACTATAGCTGCCCGGTTCCCGCCATTCCGATGCGCCAACCCTTTTAACCACTCCCCAAAGTCACCACGACATCTTGATGCCAGAAAGGGATGAAAGGCATCACCCCCAAACCTAGATGAATCCAGTAGTATCTGGGATAGACGAGGGGGAACAAATAGGATTTCCATAACAAATGGACATATGCTTCCTACCCCCTAAAGGACAGTGAGCATTCAATGGTAAGTAAGATGTAAGTCAAGAAAAAAAAAATGAAGGAACACCTGATGGGAAACGAACACTAATAGTATCCTTTGGGACAGGACAGTGTGGCAGCAGGAAGTAGGAACCTCCCATCAGTGGGGTTCCTTCTGGAGCTAAATCCAAATGAAGAAAAACGTGCTGCACATGGGCCTGGAACTTGAACTTGAACTTGCAACCAACAAAGGGTAAACGCTCCCTTTTAGAACTGTCAGCGATAAACTCCTCTTTCTGGGGGAATGCGCCTTGTGTGATTTTGCTGAATGGCTTATTTTTGAGCGTCGGTGAGAGCTCTTTGTACTTGTCCTTACATATGTATTCTGAGTAATGAGGGTGAATTTTCTTTCTGCTCAAGGTGTACACAGCCGTCGGGGATGAAAAGGAGTTTCTATGAACTGCTCAAGGCTTGGATTCCCAAGGGTGGGGGGGGCTGCTTCTATTAATAAAAGGAAAACCCCTGGTCTTGGGCAAGGTCGTGTCTAATGTGCCTCTCATCTGACCCTCTGAGAGGCAGCCAGTCAACTCACGGAATTAACCAGTGTCACCAAACTGAGGATCCCTGAGGACACAGGGGAGGCTTTACATAGAGGGGCTTTCGTGGTACATGGCACTGGGCATGAGTCCAGCCTGGGTTCCAGGAGTCGTCTTGGGTTTGGGGAAAGTTATAAGGCTTCTATGAGCCTCAGTTTTTTAAATCTGCAAAATGGGAACATTCCTACCAGCCTAACACCGATGCTGGGATGACTACATGATACTCCTCCTGCAAAACATCTCATAAGCGCTTACTTTTTAATCTGCCTTATTGTTCTTTTAAGAAGAGACAGGCATAAGCACGAATGGTGAGTCTGAAGGTGTCATGGTTATCACGAGCATGTTGCTATACATCTTCTGTGTCCGTAACAACCACCGTAGAGACAGCAGAGACAAAGCAGTCAACGATCACTGAATGTGTCCTACAAAACTGGCACCAGGCTAAGAACTTGGCCAGCACTGACTCGGGCTGTCCTCACAACTACCCTCTGTGACAAGTACTTTAATTGCCCTCATTTTATAGCCGATGATGAATAACACAGAGCAGTTACGTCACGTGCCGAGTCAAGCATGGGGAGTACACGGAAGAGCCTGGCTGTGACCTCCGGCAGTCTGCACTGGGGCCCACTCTTCCAGCCACTTCACCTGCGTGGCGTCACGGCGCATCAATTTAAGGTACCTGGAGTAATTAAAAATGCTGCAACAGTCAGAGACCAAGGAGCTCCCAGGGAGGGGGACAGTGAGTGAGATCCGGGGAAAACAAAATGGTACAAGAGGTGACGCAACACGCCCAGCTCGGGGCACGACATGAAAGGCGGCTCTAAATCGGCAAAGCAAGCCCTTGACAGGAGGAGACAGAGGTTAGAAGGATCCCACCAGTGGAGGCACCTGCCTCACTGAGCGCCGGCCACAGGAACAAACCAGCAGAGTAGTGACCACGATGACATGCGTGATAACAACGGAAGTAAGAGCAGTTACCGTGTGTGGAGCACCTTCTACGCTTCAGGGCTCAGTGAGATTCAATAGCTTTCCCCAACAATACAGTGACTAAGCAGTAGTGTTGGAATTTGAACCCAGGAATGTCCCGCTCCATGGAATTGATGTTTTTTTCTACAAAGGAGAAATAAGCCAGTGTGGGGAGGGAGCTACCTTTTTGTTTCTTCATATCTATCTGTACGTTAAATTCCTACTGTCCCAATAACGAGTCCCCTCCCACCTCTCCCCTCCCGATCGCCGCCTGAAGCCACACTGGGGGGGTCAGGGGCAGCAAGCCGGGTGCTATCATGGACTCGGTCACCAGGCAGTGGGCTGCTCTGCCTGGTCCTCTGTGGTTGGACACAGTCTCGGTGTCCTCATCCTTGCATTGTGACTCATCTGGTGCCACCAATGCCTGGTGGCACTGCCACTATGTAGATGATGGCAAGTCATCCATTTAAATGTGGTGCTTTGGGTGGTCTCATCTGCAGATGCATAAAGAGAATAAATGATCGCTATGCACAAGGCATCTACTGAGGCCAGCAGATTTACTACATTATCTCTTGCCTCAGATAACACAGCTAAAAAGCAACGAAGACAGGATTTCACCCAGGCTTCTCAGATGCCCAAAAACATTCTCTTTGCACTCTACCCCACGTCCACCTACAAGAAGACAGTCCTAACTGGCCGGGAGGGTGGGGGAGGCTGCACTGGGGATTCAGAGAGATGAGATGGGACATGTGGCTTTGCACATGCTCTTCCCTCTTCCCAGAATGCTGTTCCCTCTCACGCTTGACCCTCTGTTATCCTTCAGAGCACAGCTTAACTGCTACCTCCTCTGAGAAGGCTTCCCTGACCTAATGTCCCTCTCTCCCTACTTCTTCTTCTCCTTCTCAACCTAGTATGTGTCTGCTTCAAAATACATCATGGTGGATTTAAGACGGTTGCAAATTCTCTGCCATTTCTCCTGGTCAAAGGTCGAGTCTCTTCCCTTCTCCTCGAATCTGGGATGATTCCCTGGCTTATCTTCACCATCAGACTGAGGCGAAAGTGGCACAGAGCAAACACCAAGGCTGAGCTTTAAGAGATACGCAGCCTCCACTTCCATTCCTTGAGACGCTCCCTTCTGGAATTCAGCTACCACGTGAGTGTTGTGAGGATGCCCGTATGAGAAGTCTGATTACCTGACACAACCACGTTGTGAGGAAGCCCAAGCTAGTCACGTGGAGAGAGAGAGGGGACATTCAGACAGTCACCAACTTCCAGACATCTGAGGGAAACCTTGGGACTTCCTGCCCAGCCCAGCCACCCGTGGTAAGTGTATCAAGCTGATCTGCACAGCTAACCCCCACCCAAGTTCCTGAATCATAGACTTGTGAGCAAATAAAAATGGTGGTTGTCTTAAGTCCCTATGTCTGGGGTAGCCTGTTGGGCAGCGAGGCATAATCGAAACAAACATTACACATTGCAATTATTTAGTTACATTGATTCCTTGTTTCAATCTGTCTCTCCTATAACAACATAAGCAATCTAAGGGCAGAAACCACATCTATTTTTGTCTATTCCCAAATCCCTGGTGCCTCAAACAGCAAACACTCAACAAAATAATTGTGAATGCAGGATCTACCATTAAATAAAATAACAACACTATAAGAAGTAATAGTAACAACAGGGTGGGCATAGTTGTCATAGTAATGATGATGGTAATTGTAGAAATAGTAACATAATAGCAATAGTTCCTGCTACCACGTTGAGCTAATGGGGCCCCTGAGGTGCACACACCATGCCTGGGAGGTAGAGGCTTTCAAACAAGGGTCTTCTTGGTGGGGAGAAAACAAATGGGGAAAACAACATGCAACTGAAGCCCAGGCACCAGACACCTTTCCTCAGCAACCCCGTACTCTCAGATGCGCTGGCGTGTCCTTGTTCCCCCCCAGCTGGCTGTGTGCCCTTCCAGGGCACACAGGACTCCCCTCCTCTCTGAATTTCAATGTCTAACCGAGAGCTGATGGCTCAGTGGGTGTCTCCCTTCATTTCCCACTCTTCCTGGGCACGGACAATGTCTGACTCATCTCTGTTTTCCAGTAAGAACCTGACACACAGTAGGTGTTGATAAATGTTTTCTGAACTGAATGTAATTGGGATCAATGCCCGAAAAGCAGATTCTCTCATTTCCATTGTTTAAAAATACCACGGATTTCCCCTCATGCATTATGTATGACAGAAATTAATGTATCCAGAACTGTTTTCCAATGCACAATTTCCAAAGGCTCTAGTCTGAATTCAACCAAAAATCCACACAGGGGTTGGGGTGGTGGTGGTGGTGGTAGTTACGTCTGCTTAGTGTCTGACTCCCGTGTTAATCCCAGACACCCTTCCTGAAGTAGCACAGGGTAAGGGCCCGGGTGAAATCGTGTCCGAAGCCACCATTTCCTGACTCCTACACCTCCCTAGGCAAGGATGCATCTTTCTGTCGTCTCCTTGTTGCAAGCCCAGTGGCTTTGCCGTTAGAAAAAGGTGGGCGGAGAAAAAAGGATAAGGTTGTGGGTATTAGCGCAGGTTGAAGAGTCCCGCTAAGTCACACTTACTAGTGATGTGGCCATTGGAAAGTCACTAAGTCGTGCTGACTCTCCAAGCCTCGGTTTCCTCACTGAAGAGACAGCATCGTCACTTCTGCACTCGATGGCCATTCTGAGCATTAAATTACTAGGGACTATACAATGCCAAATTAGGGACACAAGTTTTCATGTGTGTACGCTGCATATTACAAAGAGCTTTGGCAGATTCTTCAGGCATTTGATAATCACTCCCATCCGAGTCTCAGACCAGAACACTTCACGTTGCCATCTCTTGTCTAGACCATTGCAACAAGTGACCAACTGTTCTTTCTGCCACCATCAAACCTCATCCTTCCTTCCTTCCAATCCATTTTCCACATAGCAGTGAGATCATTCTTACAATCAAATCTAATTACGGCATTTTCTTGCTTAAAATTCTGCAGTGGCCACACATTGTGCAAAAGATGATGTGAAACCACCCTCCCCCCGATATGGCCTGCAAGGGCCCACATGAGTGTTTCCCGCCTATTTATCCTCAGCTTGGGCCATCTTCTCCCTGCCCCTCAGCCAGCCACACTGACGTTCTTGCCCTTGACTATGCCAAGTTCCTTTCTGCCACTGCTGTAATGGTGACGGGTTAACAAGGAGCTTTCCAGAAAACAGGACCAAAAAAGCCCTGACTGGTAGCACTGCCAATTCCCACGGTGTAAATGCTCTCGCTATGGCCGTATCACCCTCGTCACGCTGGAAAGAGATGTGTGCAATCGGCAATGACAAGCCAATAGAAGCTGGCCCTGGTGCACCACTGCAACTTGCTTCCGCACCTGTTGCCCCTTCTAGAACACTCTTCCTTTTCCCTGGATATCTTTCACTTATTCTGATTTTAAAAGTCACTTTTTCAAGGAAGTCTTTATTGAATCTCTACCCTGACTTATGTCCCCCATTACTTGTTTGCATAGCACCCTACACCTTTTCTTCATGCAAATTTTCAGAAATAGAATTACAATCAACCCTCCATATACACAGTTCTACCCCTGTGGATTCAACCAACCAGAGATGGAAAATAGAGTATGTTCATATTTCCGTGGGATATAGAACCTGGCAGATATGGAAGGCCAACTATATTTAGTTGTCTGATTGATGTGTGTATCTGTTTTGCAGTGGATTGTAAGTTACTTGAAGAACCTACCTTTATCTTATTCACTCTTATGCCTCTAAGACCTTTCCCTGTGCCCCTCAAATAGTACAAACCCAAAAAATATCCACAAACAAATGAATCATACACAATTCTCGAGTATCTACCTTGTCCCAGGCACTATGCCAGATACTAACAAAAAAGATGAATAAGGCACAGTGATATCCTCAAGGACTTTATCGCATTATACCAAAAATTAAATTTTAAATTATTGTAAAATTGTTGGATATGCCTTTAATAGACTCACATATGTGTGTCATATAGGAGTTTAATAAATATTTTTTTGAATGTCAAACAAAGGATGAATGTTCAAGGCACACGTAGCATGTAAAGGGAGCTCTGGTTTTGAGCGGTGTCAGGAAGGAGGTTACATAAAAGATTTAATAGAACCTCCAGAAAAGGCAATTATAGGAGATATTCAGAATTTAAGTCCAGCATTGAAGTCCTCCTTCCTTTTCTCTCTAGCGTCTTTCCTGATGCCACCAAGCCCGGTTCATATTCAAACTATGTTGGGGTATCAAAACCCATGTACATCTCTTAGCTGCAACACTCAGTAAGATGTCTGGGAACTTGGCTGGCCAACGTCCCACCATGAATAAAAACTATGAGGACCAACTACCCCCACCTATGAAAACCTAAGTGACTGTGAAGTCAGAGTCCAAGCACCCAGCTACAGAAAGGGCCTGTGAGCTCAGAAGCCCCGGGATGGCCCAGGGTTATGATGGGAAATTCAATTTTAGAAGGGCTGTTTGCAAAGTAATCCAATTCATTATGGTATGTTCATTATTATTGTATTATATTGAGTAATATCACATTTAAGGAGATTTCATAGCATCACAGCCATGCACAAGGGAATATAAAAGCAGTTAATAAAAGAGAGAAGTACAATTTCCCTGCAATGTTAGTTATGCTTCTATTATACTTGGAATAATAATCAGAGGTCCACTTAGCCTGACGTGTGAAGTAACAGATCTGTAATTACCTCATGTCTACGGTGTCATTTCCAAAGGCTCAGCGTCAGGACACTGAGTCCTCAGAGAGCCTGCAGGACTCACTCCCCAGGCTGGAGAAGGACAATCACAGGGCCCCCTAAAGCCACACACTCATATCGGGGTGCGTCGAGATGCCTGTGCAGCCCATAGTGGACTCTATGCTGGAATTAAGTGCCACATAAAACCTGGATCCTGTTCACTGGAACTTCCCTCTGCCATGGGTGGGTATTCTCCTATTCTGTGAGCCCTTATATTGGAAAAGAAACACGGCATTCCCTCCTCCCGCCCTTAGTTCTCCCTCTTTTGAGCCTGGTGGGAAAAAATGCTCTGAATGTTTGCTTAGAACAGTGGAAGATGCTTCAATGGCTTTCCCCAAAACTGACTGTCAGCGGCTCTAACCTAGCCTTCAGGGGCTCTTGCTGGGATCCACGATTCCAGCTACAGGACAAGTCACCCTAGGGCTTACGACAACCCACAGGCCAGCTCCAGAGATGGGCATCAGTGGCCTGTTTTATTTAAGTCCTGGTTCCACTGTCTGTGCATACTGTTTAAAGAGTTGCCACAGTGTGTGAGAAAGCCTGGTGCCTTTGGCATCAGCCAGCACTGGCTTTGAGTTCCATGTCCATCACTTCCTGGTGTCACCAGTTAGGACAATTTATGTCACATTCCTGGGTCTCTGTTTTCCTTATCTGTAAAATGGATATAACACTACCTGCCATTAGGTTGACAGTTAATGGACTCAAATCATGAATACATTGCCCAGCACTGTCATTACTTGATCTACTACTAGTAACAACTGTGACATTCATTCTTCTACCTCAGAAGAATGTAACATTTATTACCCTAGTTTGGGTTTAAATCAAGCCAGGACAGAGAGTCCCCAACTGACAATGGTTCAACTTATGACTTTTCAACTTTACGATGGTGTGAAAACCATAAGCATTCAGTAGAAACCGTATTTCAAGTGCCCATACAACCATTTGGTTTTCCCTTTGAGTACAAAATTCAATAAATTACAGGAGATATTCAACACTTCATTATAAAGTAGGCTTTGTGTTGGATGGTTTAGCTCAACTGTAGTCTAATGTAAGTGTTCTGAGCACATTCACGGTAGGCTATGCTATGACGCTGGACATATTAACATTTTCAACATATGATATTTTCAACTTATGATGGGTTTATTGGGACATTCCCCCATCAGAAGTCAAGAAGCATCTGAAGTGACATAAGTTTTAATTCCAAAGAAAGTTTTTCTGAGAAAATAGGGCAGCGTGTGTATGTGTGTGTGTGCGTGCACACACGTGCATGAGTGTATGAATGTGTGTTTGGAGATGGAAGAGGATGCTGTGTGTCTAATATAACTTTTGCATTCACTAAATTCTGGCATTACATGACCCCTTTTTTTTTTCTTTCCAAAGTTCCACAGGGAAGTCCAGTTTGATGGAGAGGAAGAGGGAAAAATTAAAAAATGCAATTCATTGGTCTGGTGAGAAATTGAAAATATTTTATTACAAAACAACCCAGAAGACCCAGAACAGGCAGCACATTCAAATGCCTATGAGGGCCAGTCCCTGCAGGCAGGGAAGGTGAGCTTGGGGAGATGTTCCGGGGAGAGCTGGAGACTGTGGCAGACCGTCTTAGAGAGCAGCCCGCCCTCAACTGCAGCACACCCTTGCCACGTTTGGTTAGACTTCTCCATTTTTTAATCAAAACCAGCTTATTTTGTGAAAACTTTCATTTTAAAATATGGGCAATTAATTTAAGTGGAGCCCAATAAACTAGGGCTGATGTCCAAATAAAGCCAGCAGGACAAAAATAGGCAAACTGTGGCCCAGATCAGGGGTTGGCAAACCTTTCTGTTGAGGGCTGAAAAGCAAGGACTTTTTGGCTTTGTGGGCCAACTATCTCTCTCACAAAAGACTCTTTGCATGATGCTGTCATAATGCAAAAGCAACCATAGGCGATATGTGAACCGATGAGTGTGACTGTGTCCCAATAAAACTTTATTGACAAAAAAACCCCACACACATAGTAGGCTGGAGTTTGGCAACCCCTGGCCTAGCTTCTTATGCTAACACTGAAAGCTTGGAGAAGGCCACGAGAGAAAAGGGAGGGCCAGTGAGGAGCTCTGGGTCCCACTGAGAGCTGGACTGGACGGAGAGAAAGACAGCCAAGGCCCTGAGCTCTGGGGGTGCTTCTAATGCCCCTTCCACACCTTCCTCCACATCCTCTCTGGTTCCCTGTTTTCAGTGACTGAAAACAAGATTAATAATTCCCATCTCCCACTGGTCCCCAACTTCCATCTCCTGGAGTCAAGGAGACTCTTTGCGGTTTGTCCCCTGACCCCCACCTGCCCCGCCCACTGTTCTCTCTTTCCCTTCTGTGCAGCCACCAGACGAATGTCACCCGGAGACACTGCCTGGAACCCCGGGCAGCTCCTGGCATAACTGCTAACCGAGCTCCCACTTGCAAGCCAATTGGGGGAAGGAGGGGGCAAAACCCACCTCCTGTTATTGGAGCGCTGCCATTACTGCTGCTTTTATTCGTTAAAAAAAAAAATGGTAATTTCTCCCCCTAAAAAAGGCTAGGGAACAATCTATTTAAATTATAGTGTTACAATGTGAAGCAAAGATACAGAAGTCAAGTACAATTTGGGTTATAATTAGCGATTTCCTTGTAGCAAGCTTCCCTGGGAGACGCAGGCTTCCTCTGCCAGCTTGCCAAATGGTCTGAAGCCCCTTCGCTCTCTGGGGCCACTGGGTGCCACTTGGGAAGGGGGTGGCTTCGGGTGGGAGGGGTGTGTGTGTGTGTTTGGTTGTGTGAACTGAGATAGTTCAGAGCTACACAGAATCACAGGACTGTTAAGATATTTGTCTGTTTGGATGTTGCCATGATAAAAATAGTTAGTAGGGAAAGTCATTTAGGTAAAGTAAACTACTGCCGATGGGGATATCACATAAACTGGGTTTTGGAATCTGCCAGGACTATGTTTGCATTTACTTAACCCCTGTGCCTCAGTTTCCTCACCTGTAATTTCGGTATCATCCCACCTATTCTATGAAGGGTTATGGGAGAAAATGCACAATATGACGCATGGCTCACAGAAGAGCCCAGCATGGAGTGGGTAAGATGGTGGACCCAGCTGCCTTTGAATCCCATCTCTGCCCTTACCAGCTTCATGACCTTGGATAATACCCTTGATTTCTCTTGCCTCTGGTTTTCTGGCCCAGGTAATAAGGGGTTAATTATGATGCCTGCCTCCTCCAGAAGCAGTGAAGATTTGACCAGGTCACACTCAAAGCTCCCAGCACCCCTGCCTTGGGCACCTAGTGTGAGCTCACTAAGTGGCGGTTACTGTGATCCACACATTCAAGACAGGATAGTTGCTTCCTCTGTTTTTCCTTCCTTTCAACCCCAGAAGTTTTTATTTGAGTTTCCCTATCTGCCAATCAGAACACACATTTCCATTTCTTCCTTTTAAAACACCAAGGTAGCCCCTACTGTTGGGATTGTATGATTTACTACTCTATACTCTTTTTTTCCCCTCCTACAGGAAAACTGCCTTTTCACTTCCGAAACAAGCCTGCAACCCTTACGCCCTCCAAGCACACTGGTCCTGATGGCCCAGTGGTTTGTTGTGAGCTGCGCAGCCTGAAAACCTTGGTCTATGGAGAAAGAACTTGCCCATATAGCTTCCACCCCAAGGACACTGAGATTGCATAAAAGTCAGGTCCTCAAGCCCAGGTACGTTCTGTTTCTGATGCCAGAGGGACGGCTTATTCTCCAGGTGGTAATGACCTTCTGTCTGGAGCCCAGATGTCAGAAAGCCCATGAAAGTCTCTGTGGGAACTCCGTGCTGCTTGGCTCACGACCTCCGGAGAGTCTGGTTTCTGTCCGCAGGGGGCAAAACCCAGCCTCTGAGCACCTGCAGAGCTTGTGCAGTAGAATTGATCCTAGCTCTCTATCAAAGCTCTGTAATTTGCCAATTTGGCAGGCTCCACATTCCTTAGGGACACAAAGGTAGGAACCCAGACCCCCTGGTGAGAGCATCCGACCCCAGGACTGGAGTTGGCAGGAACACATAACACTGCCGAATGTGCACAGTGCCAGGGTCGGCAGGAGAAAACGAGATAAAATGAAGACTGTTTTTCAGAAGTCTGGAAGTCTTTGTGAGAATAAGGTCCACGAGTGGCTGAAACCTCTGGCTAGGAACCAAAACAGACCAGCAAAGAGATTTGGAGCCTCCAGCCGTATACCCCAATGTGCTCTTAAAAGCACGGCATCGGGGCTGTATTTATTTCAGTGCAGAGATAACCCTGGGTAAGTGGATTTTGAAAACTGCTGCAGAATCCACGAGATGGAGGAAAAAAGGATTGTCAACGCAAACAGAATACACAGGGAAGGGCGTGGTGCACTGGAAATTCTAAGGACTTCCCTATCCTGGGTTCTGCTGTGATACTCACTGCACGACTCAGGCAGGTCAGTTTCTCTCTCTGTGCCTCAGCACCATGCATGAAGGAAGCAAGTGGACAAGATGGTCATTATAACATTCTATGAATCTGTGCACTGTCTCACTGAAGCATCCAAGCTGTCTTTTTTATGAACCTGAGATACAGTCTCCTTCAAAGGGTTAAAGTTCCTAATTTTATCTCTTGCTTATTAAAAAATAAGGTTCCAAGATTAAGTCAGGAGTCATAAGTTCAGTATCTTCAGAGTCTAGGCAGATACCAAAAATGAATAAAATGGGAGTAAATAGGAAATAACGTAAAATTCCAAATTGCTGCTTACTCTTGAGAAGAAAAGAAAAATCAAAAGGTGTTATAATAGCAGTTCAGAAATCCAAAGTAGCAATGATTGGATGGACTGAAAGGGGCCACTTTCTTTGGACAGACCATGTGTTCTCTCACCTGCTACATGGTCCCCACCCGAGGGTTACATGGCATCATCGTGCCTGTAATTTTATAATCCCCATATTAAGAGAGAAAACTTATTTATTTTACCTGTGTCTCTAAAATAAATTGATATCTTTTAAACATTCATGTTATTTGCCTTGACCTGAGAGTATCTGAGTTTTCAACCCCTGAAATATGTGATCTTTTCAAATATGTGCAATGAAGAGAATAGTCTAGGTGAATTCTTTGGCTCCTTCCAGCTCTAACACTCCAAGGTTAACACTCAAAGGTTTTGGGTGAACCATCTCTGAATCCTCTGTTAACAGGGAATGGCCAACTTCTTTCTCTAGGCTTGAATTCAAAAAGAACACATAATTCATACAAACTCACTATAAACCTAAACAGTGTATGGCCACGAATTAAGGGTATAAAATGATGGCTGGCCCATGAGTGACCCAAACACTGCCCACAAAATGAATTAATGCCTGCTTCTGAGTTCATTTAAAAACAAACAGAAGCACAGAACCCTGCCAAATGGGGCTATGAGCTATGCAAAGGTAATTCAGTCCTTGGTATATAGCTCATAGACAGTTGACTTCATCTTCAAACTCTCCAATCATTGTCTCAATGATTTAAAATTATACTGTGTTAATTATACTGTGTTATACTGTGTGTTAATACTTGCCCACGACTAACAACTCACTCAAAGATAGAGACCGCTTAGTCATCCTGACAGGGTAAATTGATGACAATAAATACAGGCATGAATAAGCACAAAGCACCAGGTGACGGGAAGGTCACCATGAGACTTCTCAGATGGCTGCAAGACTCGCAACGGAAATGAAGTCCCCCTAAGGACACATTAAATCAAACCCTTAGAAGATGCCTGATCTTTCATGATTTAGCAAAAGCAAGATGTCCTCAGCCCTTACAAACAAACCTTCAGTCATTTCTTTCCCGAATAAATCCTACCTTGTTTGCCCATGACCTAGACTTAGGTCAACGGACAACTTGTACTGATCAGTTGTACTCAGAGGTGAATGAGTGAAAACCGTTTGTCTATAAATAATTAAATATGAATATTACTTTTAAAATAAATCTGGGCATTTGAGTCTTAGCTGGATTCTTAACACATAAAATTTCACATTCTTATGATGGATTTATTCTCCTTGAAAAAAAAATGTCATATGAAGAATTCAGGACCAAGGAGACCACTCGGATTTCTTATTATGGATAATGTGATTTTCTCATCACTATAAAGGCCTGTTTGGTAGAGTGTTTAACTAAGTGCCTGTCACTGTGCTTAAGCCCTTCATGGATATATTATGTTCTTAGGACTTCACAATTTCTCTAAGTCTCACATACACATAAATGAAGCAATTGAGGCTCAGAGAGGTTATGTAACGTGCCTGTGGCCCCACTCTGGGTCAGAGCTGGAACTCCAAGCTCTGTACCTAGATTCTACTCTGCTTCTCCTGATAACACCTGGGGATATTCACCCAGTGACCTTTTTTTGACCTATCATGAGAACCTTCGATGCTGCCAGAATCAAAGGCTGAAATCCAAGAACTAAAAAAAAGAACTTCATACACGTGGATCTTCGATGCTCAGAGCCTTGCTGCTCCTCCTAGACTCATCCTAAGTTGGGATCAATCATGCCTTTTAGTCCCTCACGACGGGCCACTCTTTGGTGAACAGGGTCTTCAGCACAGTAAAAGGGCCCTGGTACTGGGCACTAACGAAGGCCTTTCATTTATCCTGAAAGCCAAGGGCCATTTATTCTGAAGAGTATACAAGGCACAAGCCTAATACACGAGCTCATGACCTGCATCTTCAAATTAAATGTGGATCTTAGGAAAATAGAACTGCTATTGACAAAACAGCTCAGCCACACCGCCATCTGAAAAGACAATTTTGAAGTCACCGAAACATGTTATTGGAGTTTGCTCAAGGCACGGGTCTCAGACACGAGCACACTCTGAGTCTGGGACATTGCACATGCTTGGGTCTGCGGGGGCCTTCCCCAGGGCGAGTGGAGTAATTCCCACTCAAAACATTCCTTTCTGCGACAGCGATCTGTTCAGAAAAGAGGCCGGTGTGGCCGGGCATGCCTGGGGGAGGCCTTCTGGACTTCCAGCCCTTCCGAATTCTGGCCTTGAGTCTGACATGCCTGGTTTTGAGCTCCAGCTCCTACTTGTTAGCAATCCTGACCTTTAGTAAGTTACTTTCCTCAGCCAGGGGCCTATTGGTGCAGTTACTCTGCACCGATAACATGGCATGATGATACTTTATACATACTGTTTTTAGGGCAGGGAAGAGTCAAGATTGGTTGAGATTGTGCACGTAAAGTGCTTAAAATATAGTCTGACATTTACTGAGCAAAAAATATTATTTTTGAAACTATTCTTTCTTGCTTCCCATTTTGATGTCCTTACTTGCCCTATTTTTAGGTGTGGCGTCCTTCTACGATTTTGCCAAACTTTCAACGTAAGTATGTGAGGCTGAAATCCTCCACCAAGGAAAGGCCCTCTGGTGCTCTGTAACCCACTGATGGTTGTTTAGAAGGGAAGCGGAAGGAGGTTTGAGGAAGGATGGGAAGGAGAGAAATAATGAGAGCAGAAAGGTCCAATGACCAGCGTGAGGTCCTTCAGCTTGTAAGTGGTGGAACAGAGGGTCGAATCCTGACACGTTTGGAGCCAGGTACTTAACTGCACCTGCTTATCTAAACTAGACAGCAGGGATGGTGACACTAGCCGTGGGGAAAATTTGGGATCTCTTGCCCTGACCTCAGGCACTGGTCATTGAAGCGAGTGGCCAAGAAACTTTCTAGGGGACAGCTGGAGACTGGAGAGAGAGCCTGGGCTTTGACATCAGGTAGACATGGGTGACACCCTTAGCCTCTTTTTGTCTCTTTATTTCCCCAGTGTAAAATGGGGCGGGGGGTTACTTTGAATAATACCACTTAAAAGACTTGGTGTGAAAACAAAACAAGGAGTGAAAGAATGTCTCGCGTAGTCTGGGGACCAAAGCAGGCCTCCACCAGCGACAGCGCACCTTCGTGTTTCTTTTCCCTGACACCAGACAACTTTTAAAATACTTTCATTTGTCAAAGACAGGGACAGCCATACCCGAGCACACACAGTCGAAACGGCCACGAGGCAAGAGTCTGGCCAGCGCACTGTGTTGGCAAGAGTGTGGGCGGCAGGCCTTCCCAGGTACTTTCCACGAGGGTGCACATGGGTGCAAACTCTCTGCAGGTAACTGGTCAACGTCTGCATTTTAAATGCATGCACCTTTTAACCATTCTCGCACAGAGACTCTCAGAGATGGACAGCAATATGTGTACAGCCTTATACGGAATAAAAACATTACAAAATAAAACCAAGAAACCACCTCCATTCCATCAGTGGGAGGAATACCCCTGTATGTAAGAATACAGACAGATATGAAAAAGAATGCATCGGATCCCCAAGAACAATACAGAATGATGTCTCAGATATAAAAAGGTGCCAAGGTGGGTGCTTGGTAAATTTCAATTCTGTTATTTTGAGAGTGGAACTAGTGAAAAGTTAGGAGACCTAAAGGTTGAATTAGAGGCAGATGACAGAGACAGAGAAGCAGGCATATGCTTGCACTTGCACAAAACACTTCTGCAAGGAAATGTGAGGGATTAGGAACTGTCACTTCTGGCAGAGAGACTAAGAACTGGAGTTGTGAGCGTTCAGAAATTTTAGTTTTCATTTTCCATCCTTTTCTAATGCTTGACTTTTTAAACCATAAGCCCGAATTGCTTTAATAATAATAATAGCCAGTTAATAAAAAGGAATATACTGAACAAATTTTCCCTGTTCCTTAGCTATTTAATTGGCTTCGACAACAGAGCCGGCATGTAAAGGGTTAAGAACAGGGCGTCATCACCAACCAATATCTTATCTTTGTAAAAAATATTAATGAACCATCAAGACACAGATAACACTGCAGTGGGAAGTGGCTGAGGCCAGAGAAGAACCTGGCTCCTTACATAGCCCTTCTCCCTCTTCCTAGAGCCCAGAGCTCGGGGACCCAGCTCAGATACCCACTTTCTTTCCCCCAGCAGGGCCCAGAGCTAGTGGGAAAGTGGTGGGAGCCTTTTAAACACACTGCAGAGGTGTTAAAAATAGAAGTTGCCATTGGAGATACATGGAGAATTCACCACTTGCAAATCTCTAATTATAATATGTCAAGAGTAAAATACCTTGTCAGGAAGAGGATCTGATATGATACAGTATTGGCTCTGTCAGTACAGTGATCCATGACGTGTTTGGAGGCCTACATGAAATAGAAATTCAGCAGAAAAAATGTCCCGCAGGGACTCATCCCGGCCCGTGGGGAAGTGAAAGGATGACCTGGTAAGTCTTTTCTGTCTGTATTTTGCTTAGCTCTGGTTGGGAGCTCTGGGTGCATTCTGCTTCCCTTCTACCGATTCTGCACTTTGTGTTAAATCATGTGCATACATTAGATGTTCTTGGAGCCCAGCAGATGGATGGATGTTTTCTCTTACCCAAAAGTACTTAGTTTCTCAAAGAAATAATGGCCTCCACAGTGCCCTTAGAATAACATTAAGCACCACGGAGATATAGGTCCAAGGACAGCAAGTTATTCCAGGGGCTACCCTATCCACTGGGGAATGACTTAGGTGTTCTCCCAACAGTAACTCTGTATGCTGAAACAGGGCTGTGCACCCAGGTTTGGGGAGAAGCGTAGCTCTGACCCACTTCGAGTTTAGATTCCCTCCGTAGGAAATTCTGAACCTGGAGGGAAGAGAAGGAGCACCCAGTGAATGCAGAGGCCGCTAGAAGTAAACTTGTCATAGACCACGTTCTGCTGGTTCAGAGCAGGAAAAGACAACTAAGAACTAAGTCACAAACAGAAACAGAAGCTTATTTTTTAGTTTGGCCAAAGAGAGATAAGTATATATGTATATAATCATCTGCAGCAGCAAACCAGAAAACAAGACGGCCCCTTTTATGATTCCCGCCCTTACCCAAGACCACTTAAGAGTTTAAAAGTCCCCAAATTTCCTTCGGGATCAGTCCCAAAGCCCACCTGCTTCACCCTTGGATGGCTGCCTTTCCTTTAAATCTCCTGTAGGAGTGTGTGCCATTCAAATGTCAATAAATACTACAAAATAACCACTAACCAGTATCAGTGCACATGCGCCTTCTCCACGCTGAGGTGCCCCCACCGTTCAAACAGTCTCAGTAGGATTCCTGACAGGTTCGTCCAAGGTCAGGAATCTCCCCTTGTTTCCAAAGTCCTCTTCTCGTTCTCTTAGTCCATAGGCAACGTCGCCTTCG
Source organism: Cheirogaleus medius (assembly GCA_008086735.1). Classification (NCBI taxonomy): domain Eukaryota; kingdom Metazoa; phylum Chordata; class Mammalia; order Primates; family Cheirogaleidae; genus Cheirogaleus; species Cheirogaleus medius. Next base: position 4,611,703 of record VBSM01002153.1, on the reverse strand, counting down.
TGAGTGAGAAACTGAAGGCAGAACTGAATGATCTCCTCACGTCACCTCTTAACTTCGGAATTTCATTGCACCCTCCCGCATTTACTCTTCCTTCTCTTTTCTATTTCAAAATCAAAGTGTTTCCAGATGTTCTCAGAATCCTTATTTGGAGTGACCCGAAACAGAAAACCACCCAAACACCCATGTGCAGGTCAATGGAGAAGCAAACTGTGGCGCATCCACGCAACAGAGCAGCACCCAGCAAAGCAAAGGAGCTACGGATGGACACGGCGATACGGTCGATCTAAGAATGATGATGTTGAGTGAGAGATGCCCATTGGAAAGAGCATTTATGTTTGACGTCACTGACATAAAGTTCTGGAATCTACAAACTCAGCCATGGTGGAAAGAGCAGATCCGGTGGTTGCCTGGGAATGAGGGAGAGGACCGGGAGGGGACGATGACAAAATGGCAAGGGAAGACTTTGGGATGATGGAGACGTTCACCATCCTGACAGTGGTTCTGCACGTACATATGTTTGTAAAAACGTATCAAAGTGTGTATTTCAAATACGCAGTTTAGTGAATACCAATAAGGCTATAAAAATTTAAGCGTTTTCTTTTTTTTTTTTCCTTAGATGACCTACTCTATCCAAATACACTTGGCCCTATTCCTTCTTATCCTCTCTAAAATATTTCGTGCTTTTCTTTCCTGAATAGTTATCCCCTATCTCTTGCTTCCTCTTTCATCTGTGCCCCGTAGGAACTTTATCATTGGCATAAATCAGTGAGCCTAAATCAATTGCCCCACAAACTGCTTTCTCTGACCGCTTTGCTCCTTGGCTTCCGTTATGATGGTGGGTGGACACCCATCTATTCCTCAACTCCTATCTCCCTAGCACGTCTCCCCAATGCCCCAGCAAAACTGCTTGTCCCGGTATTCGCTGATACACAAACCACCAGCTTCGATAATGTCTTCTCAGTGTACACCCTTGGGCCTCCCACGGCCCCATGTGCACCTGCTGGAACCGCCTATCTGAATATCCTATTGATATCTTATTCAGTAGCTCCTCTTCCTCCAAATCTCACCCTTAAAAGGTCTCCCGTGCTCTGTGCTTGCCTTTCTCTTCTCCCCCGGCACTTGACAAACATACCAACCTAAGCCGCTCCACGCAACGGCTCACTGCACTACCTTTAGCTCTGACTACTTCCATCTACTCGGTTCCTTTAATGGGTTGTTCTGAAGGCACCTTTTATCCAGGATGCTGGTGAAACGATCCTCATTCCCTGTATTTGGGTACGAAGCTCCTCTGTGGCCCCAGGGCTGAGACCCTCGTCTCAGCCTCAGCCACTGAATGAAGATGCCACCACGCAAGACAGGGAGAGGGAGGGACTGCCGGGGCTTGCACGGGACTAAGCCAAGAGCCCTTCGTGGACCTGCTGGTTGTGAGGACAAGAGCCTGAATGTGCAGGCAGAGAATGGAGGTGCACAAAGCAGCAGAGATGGATCTCGCTGGACCCTGACGGATGTGTGCCAAGAACCAAGCTGTGTCTAAAGGGAACCTTCCCCCCGCACTTCGTGCTGGGTATGTGCCAACGTGTGTCCTGAGTTTTCAGTTCCGTGTCAACAGCAGCCTCTGCAACGTATATTCCTCTGACGGCGATTCTGAGGCAGACCCCTCAGAAAGCGTTTTCTCCTCCCATCACCACAATACATAAAAAAGCCGTGAAAAAACCTTGCTCCGGAATCTGGCGCATTACTGTAATTAACAGAACACATACCCTGTGTTCTCTAGTGGACCCAAATCTCTCCAAGGGAAGAGAACTTGTCGGCTCGTCGTTTTATCTCGCTGCAGAGCCCGGGGCACGGTGGACACTCAACGTGCTATTTAAATTTAATTGTGTTGGTCTCTGAAGTGCTCTTTTTGCAGGACGAAGATGTTGAGTATCTCGGCTTCCCAACTGGATTAAGATTCCCTTGAGCTAGGCATCATTAAATCTCTCTTTTTACATCTCATTTTGTATCTCTTCTGGCTTAAACTCTTTTCTAACGCTTCCCATTTCTGCTAACTTGGAATCCCAACCTTTGTTGGACCCACCTCACCTGCAGGATATAAAATCCCTGCTAATTGCTCCTACTTTATTTATTTTTTATTTTTTCCGCAGCAATCCCAAACCCCCTTCACCAAGCCCTAAACACACTGGCCTCCTCTTAGGGCTTGGAACAAGCTGAGAGCTTTTCAACTGTAGGACCTTTGACCTTGGTATTTTCTCTGCCTGGAATGCTTTGTCTTCTCACCTTAAATGTCATCTCCTTAAAGAAAAGTTCCCAGACCACCTGTTCGCAGGTAGCACCTCTGTTCTTTTTTTATCTTCCCACAACACCCATAATTACCTTAAGAGCATCTATCGACACTTGATGGTGAGCACATACTCACTCTTTGCCTCTTGTACTAAGTTACAAGAGGGAAAGATCACGTTGCTTGGTTCAACTATATCGCCTAATATAAGTCCTGGCCCTAAAGATGCTTAGTAAGTATTTGGGAATAAATAAATGAATGAATGAATATTTCACAGTCATTAGCTTAATAAATAATGTCTGATGGGAGCTTTTTTCTTTAGTCTGAAAATAACCTACCCAGACACTACTCCCACTGATTATCACAATCTAACCAGCAAACTGTAAACAATACCATCGCTACCACAGGTAGTCAACACAAAAACAATAAACACCTGCTAAACCAGCAAACCCATTTAATAAAACCATCCCTAAGGTACAACATCCAAAGACAATAAGGCCATAGCAGCACTGTTTACAAGAGCCCAAAGCAGGAGACAACTCAAATGTCCATCAGCACATGAATGTGGTACCCCAAAAATGTTGTACATCCAGTGTCATATTCAATGTTAATGGACCTGACAATATTACGTTAAGACAAAGAAGCCAGACACAAAAGGCCGTATATAAAGCAGACTGGTGGTTGCCAGGGACTCAAGGGAGGCAGGAGGGGGAGAGTCTGCCTAATGGGTACGGGGTTTCCTTTTGGGGCGTGAGAATGTTGTGAAACTACAGAATGGTGGTGGTTGCTCTACGTCGTGAATGCACTCAATGCAACTGAACGGTGCACATTAAAACACTTAAAATGGCAAATTTTACATGATAGTTATCTTAGCAAAATAGATTTAAAAAGGAGATGGTGATTAAAAATGTCAGAATGGATACTATTTCTTAAACTCTCCAAAACTAGCCTTCCAACAAACGAGGTACCAAGCAGCAAAGTTAGTCAGCGGTTACTTCTTATGATAGGAAATAGAGCAAGGTTCAAACTCACGCACTTTGTCACAAATGCTGGTTTTCAAGAGGCCTGAGCGCACAGGGCAGAGCAGCATTGCCTTGCACCTAAAAAACGCTCTGGACTAGAGGCTTGGTGTGCCCAGGCTTCTAAGAATTCTGCAGAACAAGGTTTACCAAATGTGTGGTCCACATAGATGTTGTGATATGCATGATTATTTTAGATGATACACACATGAACATTGTTTAATTTTAATCGAATTATTTTTGCTTAGGGTTATCTTTGATGAATGGCCAATAACACTAGTTTTTATTTATAGTGATGATAAAATATTTCTGCTGTTTGCTTGTTTTCAATCCATTTGCATGCAATAAATTTTTTTGTTGTTGTTGTATAAAGTTGTATCACCATCGCCATCGAGACACAGAAGAGTTCCCTTGTCCACCAACGTGCTTTCATACTACCCCTCTGTAGTTCACACCTCTCCCTACTCTTTGGTCCATCAGTAAAATGGAAGAAACTGGGGACAAACACAGCGACATGGGCGAATCTCAAATGCAATAGCTAAGTTAAAGAAGGCAGACTCAGAAAGCCGGGGTGGGGATGGGGAATAGCCACAAACGGTCATAAGATGTGTTCTTAGGGTGCTGGAGAAGTTCCAAAGTTAGATTTTGGCCGATGGCTGCCCAACTCTGCAGATATACTAAAAGTCGGTGTGAGTTGCACACCTAAAATAGGTGAATTTTATGGTATGTCAATTATAACTCCGTAAGGATGTTACGAAAGCAAACGATTCCATTGGGAAGGCGCTCTGGGAAAAGCAAAACTATACAGAAAATAGACGGATGCTTCCCTTTACAAATAAATGCCATTCGTGGAAAGCGTGTTGACTTAAATAAGTAACAGGAAAGAATACCCGCAGATGAGGTCACCTTTGGGAAGCTGCTATGATACCGACAGTCTTAGGGACCCATTTGCCCGCCAAAGGCCAGAGTCCCTTGGTAGACGAAGGTGCGCCCACCCCCGCTGTCATTCCCAGGGCTGGGGGCGCCGTGCCTCTTGGGGAACACCCGCCCCCGCCCAGCCCCCCATCCTTCTGGCCCCCAGGGGAAGCGCCCACTTACTGTGGCGGTGCCGGAGACGGTCTGCGCGCTCGTGTCCGCCGGGCTC